>JAWWEU010000001.1:56484237-56586980 GCA_035583155.1 Acropternis orthonyx | reverse complement strand
CTCAGCACAGGGGTTGACAATCACCATTTTGTTTGTACCCCAGGGTGCTGGGTTACACACTTGTTTTTGTGGGTTAAACAGACCTTTTCCTCTGTACCCTTGTACTTATTGTGACCTTTTTACTAAACTGTAAATCTGACTTGTAATCTGTTTGTGAGTTGGATTCATTCCTCCTGCTGGTTTGCCTTTAAACCAGCACAGTTGCATCAAAGGAAAGTCTGATTGGGTATTAGGGAAAATAAAACAAAACAAAAAAACTGAACAAACAAACAAAAACCCCAAACATTGCAAAAACTGGAGGAGGTTGCCCAGAAGGGCTGTGCTTGTTTGTCCTTGGAGATTTCCAGAACTCAGCTGGACACAGCCCTGAGTGACCCGCTGTCATGCCAAAATTAGCCCTGCTTTGAGTAAGAAGTTTGATCACATGATCTCCACAGGTCCCTTAAAGACTCAGTCATCCTACATCTATGTTTCAGTGTCCCTGCAATTATGTGGGATGAACCTCAAGTCAGGAGATAACAAGTCTCAGCTTTGCCCAAGCCTGGTCTTGTGTCCTCAGCTGAAGCAGCAATGGCATTTGCTGTGGTGGCAGTGCAGATAACAATCTCCTACACCAGGCATGTGCCATCAGAAGAACAGCACTCAATCCTTCCAGGAGAAAGTCCTTGGCTTCTCAGGTAACCTCATTTCAAAGCATGCATTTGAATCAGTCTGGGGTTGAAGGACTCTCACACCACCCAAGGTCAGGAGGAGACACAAGGCAGCACCAGTCTGCAGGCATTTCGGCACGGGGAGTTGTTTGTAGCTACAGAACCACATGCTGGTGCAGTGCCAACACACAGAGCACGCCCAAGCACAGCCCAGACCACAGCACACCAGGCTTCTGTGTCAGCATGCATGGGCCACCTCACATGTAGGTCTGCTTTCCTCCCCTGGTGCTTCAGGTCAGCAGGTGTCAATGCCATGAAAATGACTTTCCAACATCAGTGGAGCAAAGGCTTGCTCAAGAAATGACTGAATCTTAGATCTTCCTCTTCCTTTTTAAATGCAGATTGTTTGGAAACAAAAGCTGTAGGATTCTGTACATTTGTCATTTCAACCCAGCAGTAAGTATCTTCATGCACAATAAATCATTTTCAGAGGAAAGGTCAGCAATCCAGAGCCTGGGAGAGTAGAGGTTTGAGTTGGGCATTGCAAATCAAGCGACAGCAGTGCTATTATTCTATAATTCTAGTTTTCCAAAGAGCTCTCCTGTGCTTTGCTAAACTCCTGATGTATCCCTGCAAAGACAATATGTAGGAGACTAGAGACGGCATCATTGCAGCGGGCGGTTATTTTTGTTGGAAATGGCTGTTGCTATTTTCCAGTCTAGCTGACCTCACTAGTGGTTTCTGGAAAACAAAAAAGTCAGTGCTTTATCTTGACCCTCCAAAACACAACTTGAACTTTAGGAAACCTATTGTTGGAGAGTTCTGGATCCACAGACCTGCCCTCACTGTTGGGGCCACCATGAGAAAACACCAATGGCTGTAGGGTGGCTGTCCCACGGGGCACAGAAGGGGCAGTAGCTCCAAGGAAGCAATCTTCTACAGAGCAGTTGGTGACACACACTGCCCAGGTTGTAGAAGCTATAACAGAAGCACTCCAGACTGTCTCTGAGGGCAACAAATGAGCACCATGAACTGAATGACAATTTTAAGAGGGTCAGTCGAGCTGTAGTATCATGCAACCCCAGGCTGAATGCTGCTTCTCCTCACCGGTCAGCACAGCTGAAAGAGAGGGGCCCTTTGCCTTCCCCATTTTTGTAAACAAACTTGCAACCTTTATTTCTGCCTTAAGGAACAAATTAAATTGCTTTTGATGATCCATAATGTCATCCTTTATTCCCTCTTCAAAAGCAATTAGTATTTCAGCTTGATTATTTGCAGATACTATGAGTCACCAGATAAAATACTTTGAATACAAAAATGCTCCTTGAGAGGGAAATAGATAAAAGGTATTTAAGGTTAAAAATCCAGCATATGCTTAAACATCACGAAACTGTCACACATCAAGAAAAAACCTCAGTCTTACTTTGTGAAACAGGAAGATTGACCCTGTGTTTGTTTAACTCCAAAACCTTAATTAATTTTTTGCAGGATCAGGGCACCATAACACAAAAGCAGCTTGTGTCACTGTCAGGGCACAGCAAGTTTACTCCCTCATGATTTCAGATTTATCAAACTATCCAGAATGTCAGTTCCAAATATGTAATTTAATTTTCAGAAATAATTTTGGATATTTTTTTCTCTTATTTATTTTCTGATTTCTAGCTTGATGTATCACAGCTCATTGATATTTTCAGCTCTTTTACCCAGAAACAGGAGGCTAGAAGCTGACTCATTCTTAATAGAAAGGTACAAGTCTCATAGGAGCAGCATTATTTCAGGAGCTCATATTTTAATGGGAACATCAATTCTGTATGGCATTATGATAAGGTCATCAGAAATTAACAACACCGAAGGTTTACCTGGAGTTTGCTTCCAAAATAGATGATAGCTGATATATACTATGTCTGTATTGATGTTGCCAAGTAGCCTCATTGGCACACTTTGGAGTTAAATATAGATAGAAACAGAGTTTTGTGCAAGTTTATATCAAAAATAAAGGTTGCTTCTCTTTTCTCTCCTTTTAAAAAGGAAATTCTTTGAGAGTTTTCATATACAACATCTCAAAAGGGTGTACATGTTTTCATTTAAATCTTCCCCTAGCTTCGTTGGTCTTCTGGGAGCTGGATCGGTGATGAACTGCCAGACTGTGCTGCAAGGATTCTTTCTTCCTCCTGGGATGGACTAGGGTAAGATTTTCATAAAGTAAACCACCAGAAATTACCATGTGTAGAACTGCCATTGCCTTCTGCAAGGTGTTTCTTAGTTACTTTAGTTAGGTTGAGGTTTTTTAGCATTCTTCTTGATTAATTTAAATGCCCATCGTAAATATGTATTGAGAAAAGGCAAAGTATCTAACCCTCTCATAAACAACAGACTGTTGACATGAGATTTTTTTCCTCTCGAAATTACTAGCAGCTAATACTGGTATTTTCACATCCCAAAAAGAAAAATTCTTACAAGAAACATGCACTTGACACTGAAGCAGTGTGGTGAGATGCAGAGTTGTGGTATGGGTTGCTTTTACCTCCAGGTTGCCTATGAGCAGCCATGCTGAGATGAGTGCCATGGAAAATTAAAGCATTTTCCCCTGGGTTACAAGGTGCAGAGGCACAGCCCTCTCCTCGCCCCGTGTGCCTCAGCACTAGCTGGGACAGCTGAGCACTGCAGCCCCTCAAGGGAAGGGTGCATGGGCAATGGCCAACTGAAAGCTCTCATGACACCTGGTCTTGCAGGCCTTCCACCTCCTGATCCAACAGATCCATTGGATGGTCTGGGGGGTCTGGGCACATACATCTGCTCTGCCAAAAACCAGATTGTCCAGGAGCAAGTTAAAACACTGCAGGTGTTGGGGATGCTCCAGCAGAAAACTAGTCCCAAACCTCCTCCCTGACAACTCTTGAAAACAGATAGGAGCCCATACTAGATTTCCCTACCCCTGTAAGATTTCACTTCCTTCATTTATTGAAAATATATTATGTACAACAATATTGTGAGAGAGGAAACAAAAAGAAAAGGGGATCTCTTTTCAAATTTCCCCTCCTCTGGATGTGGTTCATGGTGGCTGCTTGGCCCTAGTATTTGCTCCCAGACCTTGCTGGCTGCCAAAGCCACCACAGCAGCCAGGGCTGAAGTAAAACCAGTGCCTGCCTCTGACATTTTCAATGCAGGTATTGGGATCCAACAGGTCACATCAGAATACGGCATCTCCCATCAGCTTCCTCTATTCTACATCTACTTGAGCACCCCCAACTCTGACTTCCTTGTGTCCTATTGTCATTTGAAGCTGCTTCAGTTCTCCTAACGTGCCCTGGCAATACCACTACTGCTGCTGCTCCTTAGAAAGCCCAAGTGCATTTATGGCACTTAAGTAATAAAGAGGAGTAATTTCCTTCTGAGTAAACAGGCTGACCTGGATCAGATCCTCTACATGAACCCATTAAATGGAGAACTGGTGTTCATTAAGAGCATCACTGAACTTCATCTACCACCACTGCTCACTGGTTTTAAAGTTAAATCTGATGGGGAGATGGGCTAGGGGACTTCTTCCTGTGCCACATACATGTACTTACACTCCCATCCCCTTCTCACCTTCCCTGAGAGACCTGAAACACTTTCATTGTCACCACTGGGGCAGATTCCTTGTGAAAGGCAGAGAAAGCCCACAGCTCGAGGGTGCTCACCAAGGCTTTGCTAAACTCTGTACTTGGGGGTACGGACAGGTACAGCACCCCAACCCATCAAGGCTACACTCACCTGCATTGCTCTGACCTACATTTGCTTTTCTCCCATCCCAGGTAAGCATTCAGTCTTCCCCCTGTCAACTGGGGCCCACTTCTCCCTGATGGCAGGGAAGCTTGCAGAGAGCTATAAGCCACATCCGCTCTTCAGATTTGGGCTTTTCATCAACTGCATCTTTTCTACAAAGAAGCCCCCACAAACCTCTCTTCTGTCTGCTTTCACGTATGATTTTGTGAGCTCTTATAAGCAGTTCTTGGAAATGCTTTAAGCAAGACCACTAAAGCACTTCAGAACATCCTTCTGGAACATTTATAAACAAGGCTGTGGTTTGTGACAGAGACCAGCCTGACATCACTTAGAGGCCACATTTACCTCTAAGGTCATGGAAATATTTCCAAAGAGTTGTTCCTTGCGGGAGTTCGGTATTCTGGCCTGGTCAGAAAGTGTTCGGCCCTCACCTCAGTCACCTCATAGGGTCACTGCAAGCAAGAATGGCAGCCCTGGAGCAGCTGGCACCGGGGAACATGCACTTATGACACCAGAGACTGAAGTAAGTCAGCAAAAAAGTCCAGCTTCTTTTGGTATGGGCATTCCTATCAAGTCATCATGCAAAAGATGTAATAAGTCACCCCTGGAGCACCTTTGGAGCTCATTAACATCATACCAATCAGGGCAGAAAGATGCTACTCTGCAGCAACTACTGTTAGTATGTTATAAAACAGGGTTCCACAGCTCCCCAGTGGCGCCAAATTTCTGGTTTCTCTCCTGTTTTGCAAGGAAGAGAAAATGAAGTGCTACCAGCCTGCTGTGAGGAATGGGTCCTCATTTCAAGCATCTGTAAGCGGGGCCAGCAGGGCAGGAGGGAGGCTGAGCTGGCAGCAGGAGGCAGAAGTGCAGAGCACTGCAGGCTGCACCTCCGTGAGCCCACAGAGCGTTCTGGCAGCAGCCGGTTTCACAAAGATCTGAGATAGTGAGTTTAAGCACATATCTAATTGAATTGCAGATGTCTTTTCTGATGGCTATCTCGTAGCAAAGCTTCAATTAAAGCAGCAGCAAAGAGGCAGAACAGTCTGGTTCTCAGTAATAAAACTAATGGAAGGAAGAGTGGCCAATTACTGCAGTCTCCACAGGGAACGTAATGCAAGTAGATACTTTTAACAAGATATTTTTGGTGGTGGGGAGAAGATCTGACAGCTCAGCACAGGTACCCAGCTTGCAACTCCTAGAGACCCTAAGTGTATGTTGGACTGAAAAGCAGCTGACAGTAATTTAAATAATCCACAAATAAACTCAATTCCATCCCTTCCCATACTCTCTGATGAACAGCAGATCTCCTTTCCATTCTGAAGGCCACAGAGGTTTGTTCTTCTTGACTTTGTCTTTTAAAGGCTGACAAGTTTTATTTACTACCCTTTTGTTACTTTAAAGATTAAGGTTGATTTGCCCTGAGCTTACACTTGCCAGATCTCAACCTCTCACCATTTTACAACGCCTTTAGAGCTCCAAAGAGGGAGAACTTGGACAGAGCTCTCAGTCCACCCAAACTAGAAGACCGTAAATTGGAGTGTTATGACCTTTCCCTTTTACTTTTTTTTTGCCTGTATTTACTTTCTTATGATGACTTGAACTGCATCCAATATGTATTACCACATACACATCACTGAAAAACCACCCCCACCCAATGCAGCTGAAGAATCAAAGCTGAGCTTCAAGATGGCCTAAGAATCTGGCTTAGCTCAAGAACAAGGTTTTTGAGACCTGTTTTCCCTTTCCTCAGCCGATTGTTATCCTGTACCCAAATTCCTGTTGTGCAGCAGTTTGGAGGCCTCTTGGCCATATCCCACCAAAACTCTCTTGCTTCTTGGCACAGCACAACTCTCCTAGGGGCATCTCAATGGACAATCATCCCCAGGGACTCAGTTTCAAGGAAAATAATCACCATTTTGCTCGTTTTCCCTTTTGAATAGCTGCTCTTTTCCGACATATTTACAATGTAAGGAAGTCAGTTTATTCATGGTTTGGCTTTTAACTTCGTTGTTGAGCTTGGCTTTGCTCCTGTTGGAAATTGGACCCCAAGTCAGGAGGGCAGTTGCCAGTGTCTGCTGGAAACTCCTTGCCCTGGGATTTTAAACAGGCCATTTGTTGGCCCAGCTCAGCACACAGTAAATAAATGCAGTCAGAAGAGTCTGCTTACTCATTGCAGGAAAAGATCAGGCCACTGGCAGGTGTTTTTCAGAACATCCCTAAACATTTCAAATACTGAGGTGAGTCCCAAATTTCCTCCAGTAATCATCCTTCATTTAATTTCATGCATCTGAAGTAAAACTGAACAGCAAAGGTTGGAATAGAGCTAATTTCCTTAAGCTTCTAACTTCTTTCAGGTTTACCCCAGCAGAAAATTCTCCAGGAGGTTAAAAAGCATAATCCTAAAGAGAGAGGAAAAAAGTGAATAATAATGCATCACTTGTAATATGTAAACTGTTACTAATGTACTCAAGATGCTTAAGGAGAGGTTTTGCAAATGGCACATACAATGCTAAACAAGTATGACATCAGTCAGCAAGCTCACGTGCTGCTGTTTTGCCCCACAAGGAATAAATAATAATTAAAATGCTTTGTATTGAGATAAAGAAATTCACTGTAGCTACAAAAATCAAGGGCAGTAACTCCCAAATAGCCTCCTGATGTTCTTTCTCCAACTGAAACACAGGAAGCTGCCTCCCAGGCATTGATTCTTTTCCGTAAGAGTTAGGGAGAGGCATCTCTAAGGCACTGCATTGACTCCATTGCTGCTGGGAGGTTTTGACTGGGTTCTCTCTGGACAGTTTCCAGATGTGTTATTGAAGCATATTTCTCTTTCCTTCCTCAGCAGTTACTTGCTCACTCCCTCCCAGCAGGATGGGGGAAAGAATGGGAAAAGTGAGAAAACTCATGGGCTAAGATAAAGACAGTTTAACAGGTAAAGCAGAAGCCACCTACACAAGCAAAGCAAAACAGGGAATTCATTCATTACTTCCTGTAGGCAGGCAGGTGTTCAGTCATCCCCAGGAAAGCAGGACTTCACCATGTGTAACAGTGACTTGGGAAGACAAATGCCATCATCCCAAACATCCCTCCTCCCTCCCTTCCTTCTTCTTCCCAGCTTTATATGCCAAGTGTGATGCCATACATTATGGGATATCCCTTTGGTCAGCTGGGGTCAGCTGTCTGGGCTGCTTTCTCTCATAACTTCCTGTGCATCCCTAGTCCACTCACTGGTGGGGTGGAGTGAGCGGCAGAAAAAGCTCACTCCGTATGTCAGCACTGCTCAGCAGTAACAAAAACATCTCTCTGTTATCAACACTGTTTTCAGCATAAATGCAAGCTGTAACCCCACACTAGCTACTATGAAGAATATTAGCTCTATCCCAGCCAAACCCAGCATATTCTTCACTTCTGATTCCATACCATTTACATCATGCTCAGGGGCCACACTATCCAATATATCCTTATTACCCACCACCACTCTCACCGTCCTTTGATGTAATACACAGGAATTGTTCCCTTAATCTAGGGACCACCCCTGAAATGTCTGTCAAGTGTCCACAAACTTCCACAAAATATCTACTGAGTTTATTTATTCCATGACTTTGGTCTCCATCTGTTACGGTGGTCACTCAGGACGGGACAGATAGTGTGTTCTGTGGAGCTACTGGGCATCAAAGCCAGTCAGGTCAGGTTACTGCTGCACTTTCACTGCTTCTTGTAAGACTTGTCTTCCACTGGTTCAGGTGATTCCTCCTGTAGTAATTCCTATAACACACAACTCAAATTTCAAGTTACAACGATTTCAAGGTGTTTCTAGTACCATCTCCAGCCCTGGTCCATTTGGACCAGACCATGGGGTTTAACACTGAAGTTAACTCTTCCTCTTGCCTCTGCTCTGGCTTGGACTTTTCCACAGACAGCAGCCCCATAGGAGTGTCCCTGCTTCAAGTGAAGCCTTATCTGTGAGTCACAGTCTCTTCAGGGGTGTACCTGCTGTGGCATGGACTTACCCACAGCCACCGTCGCTTTGAGGCACACCAGTACAGACCAGCATGGTCTTACCCATGGGCCACAATGCCTTCAGAGATTTACCTGCTCCAGTGTGAGCTTACCCAAAGTCAGTCCCTTCAGAAGTAAACCTGCTCCAGCATGGCCTTACCTGTGACTGCAGTCCCTCCCAGGGGTGTATCTGCTCTGTCCTGGGCTTGTCCACAGCCACACGCTTTGAGGTACTCCAACATGACCTTAAGCACTGATGCTATCAGATGTACCTTCTCCAGCATGGATTTATTCTTGGGCTACAATCCCTTCAGAGGTACACTGCTGTGTATATAACCATGAACACAGATGTTGTGAAATGTACCTGCTCTGCCATGGGCTTATCCAGGGCCACAGGTGCTTCAGAGTGTCTTGCTCCTATGTGGGCTCACCAACACATCCCAGTCCCTTCGACTCGAGTTCACGCTGGAGTTCCAGCCTGTCCAGAACAGCAGTGATGCCCTGGCTATCTGCCAGCCCCGGCACATCACCACGGCTGTTATCAGAATGTTCCCAGGCACAGCAGAGTAAGGTGATAAGCAGCACAGCAGTACAGCTAGCAGCCACTGATGAGCACTAGACTCTAATGTACAGTCAGGCAAGCAAGCCCCATGGCAAACACAACCCTGCTAATTAGTAGCTGAACAGCAGTAACAGCTATAAAAACCGATCTGGCACATTCCAAACAAAACTGAAGTTATTTTGAGCCCCACACTGGGTGACAAAAATTTCTGCTGTAGTTTAACCCCAGCTGGCAGCTAAGCATGACAACAGCCACTTGAACACTCTCCCCCAGTGGGATGATAGAATCAGGAAAGTGAGAAAACTTGTGAGTTGAGATAAAGACAGTTTAACAGGTAAAGCAAAACAAGGAATTTATTCACCACTTCCCATGGTCACACAGGTGTTCAGCAACCTCCAGAAAAGCAGGGCTCCATCATGTGTAACAGTGACTTGGGAAGACAAACACCATCACTCTGAACATCTCCCCTTCCTTCTTCTTTTCCCCACTCTATATGCTGAGCATGATCCCACATGTAATGGGATATCCCTTTGGCCAGGTTGGGTCAGCTGTCCTAGCTCCTCCCAGCTCCTTGTGCATCCCCAGTCCACCCACTGGTGGGGTGGGGTTAGAGGCAGAAAAGGCCTTGACTCTGTGTCAGCTCTGCTCAGCAGTAAGAAAAATGTCCCTGTTATCAACACTGTTTTGGTCACAAATCCAAACCACAGCCCCCATACCAGCTACTGTAAAGAAAACTAACTCTACCCCAGCCAAAGTCAGCACACACAAGTATTTACAGAGACCCCAGAACCTGAACAACCTGGACTTGCCTTAGAATTATTTGCCAAAAAAATATCGGTTTAAAAACCAAAAAATCTACAAGAGGAAAAAAACAGCAACTTGATCTCAGTGAATTTACCTAGATCAGTTTATCATATTACTGTTAAAAATGAAGCAAGTGTGCAGCTAATTGACAAGAAGCTAAATGATAAACAGCTCGAATACAACCTAAAAAGTTACTGAATTGGAGATATGCAGAGAATAAAAAGCCTGACATATAAAAGACAGGTTACATTGAATATGAGTCATTGTGGATGAAAGCCGGAGCATCTCAGAGTTTGTACAAACAAAAATGTTGGTGGAAAAAGACAACACTCTTGACCACTGATAACATTTGATTTAAAATTCTCTGGAAAGTTATTTGTTCTAGAACAAAAGAAAAAATTAAAACAATTCATTCCAGAAGTATTACAACACAACTGACAAACATCTAGTCTTTGTTTGGATTTCAAGTGCAATTTTAGTCAATTTGAAACCATTTAATGGAGAGGCTGCAGCTTTCACAGAGCTATTGCTAAAATCATCTCAGCAACAAAACATTGCTTGGACTTACTTTAGCAATTAATAAGCAGCTCCAAGAACCAGCTCCACAGTTTTAAAACTATCCATTACCTAAATTACCAAATTTCCCAACACTGATTTGCCGCTGTTTAATACAGCATACTAAACTTATTAATGTATTAGCTAACAAAAACCCTGAAGAGTTCCAGATGCTTCATTAACGAACAGTTAAAAAAATTAATCTTGAATTTAGAATATGCTGAGGCTGCTCTTCAAACAAAGTAGAAGGAATAAACCCAGAGTCAATCTCATTTATAAACAAAACAAGATTCTTTGCAAATTTTGATAAACCAGGCAAGTGAAAAAGCCAATCTGCCTGAGTATATAAAAAAGTCAATCTTGACAATGTTATGACCTAGAAGCGCTAAAGAGACAGAGTATAAAGGCAACTGGAGCCCTTTAAAAAGCACCAAAATTAGCATTCCTTTTGTGGGATTCAAATCATTTGAGTGCTGTTCAGACACAAAGGCCATCATCTAATTTCTAATTTTAGCTTAATCCATGTAAAAGAAAAATCTCGCATTTCTCTCTGTGTTTCCTCATTAAGAACACCCTTAAATCATACACTGAAATCTCAAGAACACAAACTACGAATTGAAGCTCACACTCCCACAGACACACTTATGCATGCACTTGGATAAGACAATCCCAATAAAGGCAATTCAACTACTTATGCCGTGATCCAGCTTAGCAGTGCCTGAACTGCTAGATGATAAGGATCCACCAAAAGCAAGAATTTAGCTACAAATAACACAAAAGGGTGACCTGTCCTACCTCTGAACCCTCAAGCCTTGTTTCCTCTGCTATACTTGATTACTCTGAGTAACATGAAGCTCTACAAGAACAGTATTTCCTGATTTTCACTACATTGAACAAGCAGCCATATAACCCTATTAAAAAACCTTTGTAATCAACTCTTACATTTTAAGTCAAAATAACTCCTTGTATTTACATTTTAGGCAACCACTGTAAAACTGCAAACTTCTTTGCTCCCCTGGTTGCAGGTTATTGATCTGAACACACCTTATCTTGTCATTCACCCTAGACATTTTTAGGCTTAGACTCAGTTTACTTTAATCATCATTACTAAAGAGGAAAGTATTTTTCCCAAACTTATGGAAAAGTTTTATCTACACACAGACCTGGAAATTCTTCTCAGTATTTTTCAGAAGGCAGAACTAATACTCTTAGTAGAGACTGACCCACTGGGAAGCTGCAGTGCTCAGTGCCTCTGTCACCCTGAACTACAGGTGTGGGAGCTGCTGCCAGCATGGGATGACCAATGCCCAGGCAAGGGCAGTTTGCCACCAGGGAACAACTTACATTTATGTTCATGGCTAATCACATCCCAGATGTCTGTGCTCCTACAGGACTGAACCAAAACCAGCAGCTCTGCTTACTCAGACCCCCTACTCCCCTCTCCTTTGTTTGACTTCACAAACTGTGTTTTTAAGAACTCTGGAAAATAGGAGCTGCATTTTCAGCTGAAACTAAAGCTCTGAAGCCAACAGACAGGATCCTGCAACCAGACTCTGGCTTCCTGACCCCACTGCTCATGTAAAACTTCACTGCAACATGTTGAAAATAACTCAGTTAACACCAGTACCATATACAAACAATGATTTATCAACATTGTATGCTTTATTGAAAGTTGACAAGTGCAACAGTTAAATACATCGACGTGTTACAACTGTAGAGAACATGCACAAAAACATATGCATACTACTATACAGATCATATGCAAAAAAATCCATACTGGGAAATCCAATTTTTTTTTTTTAATTCATTGCTAGCAGGGCTTGATAATTTTTCGAGTGGTTTTTCCCATCTTGAACCAAACTACAATGAACAATGATTTACTTCAAGATAATCAGCAGCCAGGGAACTTCAGAAGTTACACAAACAGCATAAACTGCCAAATTCTGAACAGTTGCGGAGGTGCATTCTTATTCATGTAGCATAAAAAAAAAAAAACCAAAACTTTTCAAACTTCTTCAGACCAGCCAATGAAACAACTAAACTTCAATCTGTACAACCTAAATAGTTACAGTTTTCTATTTTACAAAGTAATTACACTAAATACACAAATATACAGTAGGCAATTAACCTTCATTGTAATTATCCTATGACCCAACAACTGTACGTCACCTATCTGTTTTCTATATATAATACAACTTTATGCACCTGTCCACTGCTTCAGAAAACGGTGCAAATATTTGCACTTAAGGTTTCAGGTGACAATTAAGTGTTAAACACTGAAATTACCTTTCTCCCTCTTCCTCTTTAGATCCTATGCACCAGTCCACACTTTGGAACCCCAATGCACTAGCAGGGGAATGAGCCATCACTTTTTACTCCAGTCTATTTCTTCACATTTCCAAGCCCAAAAAGCACTTTGTATCAGCTGTATCACTGGATGAGTGGAAGATTTAAAAACAAACCAAAAAAATTCAGGCATGCAGCTTCATTCCTCAGCCATTTGCAGAAGCTGCTCAAGTCCCCAGTGCAGTTGTGCTAATTCTCTGGAAGTTTATTTTATTCAACCAACCTAAGAATAAAGACTCCTTCAAGCCAAAGGGGTAAGGGAGAGAAGAGGGAGACAGATAAGTGCATAATACAGGGGGAAGAAGTCTCTCCTGATGTGTGCAAGGCATGGAGTCCTCAGTCTGGGTTGCAATGTGCATTGAAATGGATGAAGGGTGGCTGTAGCGTATTCCCGCTAGTCCTTCTTGCTCTGGGCAGTCCAGAGGCAAACAATCACGATGGTAATGACATCTCGAGCTATGCTGAAGGCCCTGATCCCTGTGATGCCGGCTGAGCAGGCTGCTGTGTTGTCCCTTGTGACTGGGAAGAGGAAGGCGGAGAACCAGTCTGCAGCTGTGCTTGGAACTGGGCAAGTTGCTCTGGGCTGGCAAGTGTTTTTAGCAGAGTGTTTTCTTGCTCCAGCTGCGAGTTCTTCTCGATCAGCTCTTTGATTTGCTCTTTGAGGACCTCCACTTCCTCCCTTACCGCGTACATCAAGTGACTCTTTACGAGATCCTGAAACGCAGAGGAGAACGTGTGCGTTAGGCAAGCAGAGCAGCGCCAAGCCAGGTCTCCCACCCCGCCCGGCTGGAGACGCCGCGGATCCCCCCTCCCCATCCGCAGAGCGCCAGCGTGCCCGAGCCGTCACACACGTGGGGACCGGCGCTGGCGGCGGGGCCCGCCCCCCCGGGACAGGGACCCGCCCCCCCCCGGTCCGGCTGCAGCCAGTTCTGGGCGCAGGTTGCCGCATTTCCCTCCCTCCCGCCGCCGGCGCGCGGCCGCGGGTGACGTCATGGCGCGGCGCGGCCAATGGGCGGTAGAGTTATTTATAGCCGGGAGTTAAAGGCTGTGAGTTTGCCTAGCAACAGCCCGAGAGGCTCCAGGGAGAGCGGCCCCAAGCACCGCTCCAGTAACAAAGGGCGCCCGGGTCCCCGGCAGCGCGGCCAACGTGCCAGGAGGGGGATGCCCTCCTTGGGTTGCGCTCAGCTGCGCTGGGGGCAGAGTTAAAAAATTGTAATAAAAAGTGCCGCGGAACGCCCCCTGGTTAGGGGTGCAGAACCCTGCGAGCACACGCCGCTCCCTGCCCCAGCAGCGCCCCTCCGCCGCCGCCGCACGGAGACGCGATCAATCGCCCGGGGAGGCAGGAGCCAGGCGCAATGCCGTCATTCCCTCCCCGGCATCGATACAGGAACGTGCGCATCCCTCCCCGCAGCAAGAGCTTGATCAATTAAAAATTAAAGGCGGGGGGGGAAGCCAACCCAACAAAACCACGCAGACAAAAAAATAAATACAAACAAACCCCTCCGAAACCAAACCCCTGTCTCCCCCTCCCTCCGCGGTCTCGCTACCAAAACGCGTCCCCGCACGGGTTAACCATCGCCCGCCGCATCCCCATATTGTTTACTGCCTCAAACACGAACAAGGTTTTATGCCCCCATCGGTACGTACCATTGCTTGCTCGATTTTGTTGTCGATAGCTACTACGCTTGCACCAGAGGAGCTGCAAGAGAGAGAGAAAAGAAAAAAAAAAACATACATTAGCAGCGGCTAAATTATTTAAGAGACAAGAGACGCGGGCACTGGCAGCCAGTTGGCTGCGAAAGTCATCCCGCCGCTGCCCTGCCGGCGGCTCACCGGGATGCTCCAATGCAGCAGAGCCCCCTGCGCAGCCCCCGCACCCCGGCCGCGGGCGGAGCGGCTGTCCCGGCAGGGCACAAAGATGGAGCTGGGTGGCGGGCTGCGGCAGCACCGCCGGGGCGGGCAGCAGCGCTGGGGGGAGCGGGGGCGCGGGGACAGCGCTGCGGCTCCCCCGGACAAAGGAGCCGGCCCCGCGACCACCTGCCCCGCACCGCGCCCCGCACACAACACTTATTTACCTACTGTCGAGCCTCAGAGACGAGTTGTCTGTGCCAAGCAAGGACGATAAGAACGAAATCGAGAAGTGTCTTAGTTGATAAACTCCTAGATCCATTGCCACCGGTCTACAACATTGGGCATTCATGCGACCGCGGCCAGAAACGCTCCACGGGGGAAAAAAAAATGGAACTCGTGTGTCGCTGCTGGCGGAGGCGTGTGTGCGTGCGGGGTCGCTCCGCCGGGCGGGGCCGGGGCCCTGCGGGAGCCTGCGGGGCTGCGCTCGGCCGGCTCCGAGCGGGGTCAGCGCTCCGCCGCGCAGCACAAAACCCGGGCAGCCCGGCCCCCGCCTCCCCCACCCCCCCCCACTCAGTTAGGCGCCGCCGCCGCCTCCCATTGGCCGCGCCGCCGGGCCCGCCCCGCCCGGCGCATCTCATTAGCGCCCCCCAGCCATCCCATCCCATCCCATCCCCGGGCCGGCGGCGCCCCCGCGGGACCGGCCCGCACGCGTGGGGGGTGCGGGGGCTCCGTGCGCCCGGACCCGCCGGTCCCCACGGCCGAGGTGGCGGGGTGCGGATCGCCCTGCCGACCTGCAACCGCCGCAACGCGGGAGGGGGAATTATTATTATTATTATTATTAATAATAATAATAATAATTATCGGGCCCGGGAGCGGCGGGGAAGCCCCGCACCGCCCGGCGGGAGCGCGGGACGCGCCGAGGGGCCGCCCGTGGCCGCGCCGACACCGCCACCTATCGGCGCGCGGCCGCCCCGCACCCGGCGGAGGTGGGGAGACAGCCCCGCGCAGCGGGCAGGTCCCGGTGCCGGCTCCCACGGCTCACCCAGCGACCCGCACCGCCGCCTCGGCCCCTCAGCCCAACACTTCCGTCCCGGAAAGCACAGCCCATACCCGGTAGCTCTGCCTGCGTCGCCCGCGCAAGGCAGTAAAGGCAAGATACTCGCACACACCGCAGATAAAACTGTTTCGGTCTCCTACGATCCCCCTTTATCCCTTACACACGCCTATGAAAAAAAAAATATTCAGCCACCGCCAACTGCTCACTTTTAAAAAGCAGCGCAGACCTGTGGATTTCCAGCAGGCCAGCTGACACTATTCTACCCTAACAAGCAAAATGCCTCTTCACTTGTTTTTAGACTGTACCTTACAGCACGCACTTACAGTCTTAAAAGTTGCAGCAGCACACATATTAATAATATAGGAAAAGATTCTTCCCCCACCTAACTGTGGTGTTTTTCTCAGCAAATATTATGCTCTCATGTGTCATGGAACACAGCAACTACAGTCATTGCCCGTTCAAGTGATCCTCTCTACCACAAACAGCTTAGAAAGAGACCCAGTGCTGAACTACAACAAAATACTGCCACAAGACACAGACAACCTCTAAAAACAGTTTTCTAGACCTGCACCTTCATCAGTCAATACATCACTTGAAGAAAAAAAAGTCAAAAACCTCTTCCATTCTCTATAGCAAACTTCTCCAAGAGCTACAAGTCACATACGTCACAGGTGTTGCTCCCAGAGAAGCAGGAAAGCCAGGAGGCACGGAATAATCATCTTAAAGCTAAATTTAGCATTTGCGTATCTGCATCATCCTTCTTAGTTTATTTATGTTGTTCTAGACTACTATTCTTTCATTCAATAATGCCAGCAGAGTAGTACAAACTAATCCTATTCACAGGGAGGTCACATTTAAGAATAAGAGTTCCTCATAGCCACTTTCTCGCTGTCACATAGTGTTCACGTGGCCCAGGGGCACAGCTCTCTCATCTCACCCTCTGGATATGTGGGGATAGTTGCACAGGATAGCAGCTAACAGGCTGAAAATCAAAGGAAGCTTTTCAGAAAAAAACTTGCCTGTGCTGACTCACAGATGCGTAACAACAAGTTAAATGGAAGCAACACATTACAACACGTGCATCAAGCTCCAGGTTCCCACCTCCTGACGGACACAGACCAGTAAAACCGTGTGTTGTACGTACACTTCCCCTGACCATTTTCTCTGCAGAGGTTACTTACTACACGCGATAGTACTAAATCGTATTCAGGGATCAAGTGAGCCGTTTGATGAACAGCTCCAAAAGCACATCATCTGTACTGGAGCCTATATCAACTTCAGTCCTAGACTTGATCTAAATTAATATTTTATGAAGGGTTGGCCTTGAAAAGCCGTAATGTCTCAAATGACTCCTCCCCATGCCAGTTAGTCAGGACAATTAACAAAACTGCAGCTGGACACGGGCTCCTGGGGCACTCTCCGTCCCTGGAAGTTCTTAATGAGAAAAGGGGCAGAGTAGGTGTAAAAACAGGTTAAGTCCTATCTCTGCTAATCAGGTTCTTATAAAAGAACTTGAAGACAGCAAATTCACAGGTCTGAATAGACACAACCTGAAAACACCTGCTTTGGTGTTGCAGGACAGACACCAGACATTTTAGTTTTTTTCACAGAGGTAAAAATAAAGATGATTGTTGGTGCTGTCATAATGACTGATAATTATCAAGTGCTATTATTCGACTTACGACTGAAAAATGATACAATTCTCAGGCTAAATTAACAATAACGCTGCCCTCTTTTATCGATATTAATCTTCACAAAGAAGAGATAAGAGATATGATCCTAAATCATATTCCCACTAAACTCATTAACTATCTTCCATTAACTTCAGTGGGCTTTTAGCAAAATCTGTCATTTATTTTTAGATGCCTACAAGCAGAACTGTGATTCAACAGAAAGCTGTCAGCTGCGTAAGTAGGACTGTATATTAATATGCATGTTCTGCTTTGCCCACTCTGTAAAAAAAAACAGACCAGAAGTGTCCTTTAGGGCTGAGAAAGGTCTGAGCTTTTGGATCATCTGGGAAGTAAAAAAATATGACATTAATCACTTTCAACCCCAAAAGTGGAGTGAACTTCGGGGAGGGAGAGAGGGGAGAGCACCACCGTCTCTGATGTTCTCATCTCAACACCACGTCTTCTGCCTGACAAGGACGGAGATTGAACTGCGTATTTAAAGGCTGGACTTTTGCTATTGCTTTTTAAAAATAACCCGTTTATGAAATAAAACCGTATATGGAAGTTTTAAGGAAAACAGTCCTCCAAACTCCGTTTCACGCTAGAAGGGCGTCAAGATGTCTACTTTGTTACTCACAGCCTTCTAACCACCTCTTTTAACATCTCATTAACAGGTAATAACAAGATACTAGACTCCTGCAAAAGCTTACATTCCTGGGAGCAGAGGTGAGAAAGGCTGCAGAAGTCCTCATTTCGTAAAGTCACTCTGGGTCTGCACTGGGCTGGACATATTCATGCCCCTGTTAGCCCTGGATATGCGACGAAGGACATTTTTTTGAGTCCACTCTCACAGAGGATCACAGGCTTTGGAAGCCTGCGTGTCTATGGAGCACCCCAGGCGTTCACAATAGAAGACTCTAAGACGGGTTACTGAGAAAGCAGCAGGGGAGAGTACAATATGGCAAACAAGTAGCTCATCAGCAACTTTGATCCTCCAATAAATTGACTGCTTAAATTAAACATATACAGGGTAGTCAAGGACTTTTTACTAGGCGTCACCTTTTGTAGTGTTTCAGTTCTTAAACACTGTTTCTCCCATTAAATAATTTCCTCTCTTCTCAATTTATTCATGCTAAGCACTTGAGAAAAGTGCTTTTCATCTTAAGCACATAATGAGGTAAGCTGCAGCACAGAATCATTTTGTCTCTATGCAAGTCTGGTTTGGCATATTTCTGTGCACGTTAAAATACTCTTTCACTTAAAAAAAAAATTCTTTCAAGGACCTTGTCAAAGTATGCGCCCTTTAGACGACAACATTAAAAACCCTAGACAAGCATCTCCTGTACTTAAAATAAATCCTGTCTTTTGACTGTATTATAAAGACACCACACACCATATCAGAAAACAGCAATTTCTGTCACAGCACACTTTCATCTTATGCTATAGACAGGCTCAAATCACGTGGACTTCCAACTACAGAAAAAGTACTGAAGAGGTTAAAACCAAAATCTGCTATTCACTCAAGAAAAGGCTACAGCAATTAGATTTTACCTGACATCTGACTGTGCATTTCACTTGACATCTAAAAAGGTGAATAAATGGCAGAGTACTATTCTCTCTTAAAATTCATAAATTCAAAACTCTGTGTATTTACAGACACACTCCCTCTCCTCCAATATCCAACTTCTGCAAAAATGCTCCAAGCTAATAACCAAAAGAGGAAACTCTGGCTGCAACTGACATCAAAGACTAAATGTTTATTTCAATAGGTCATAATTTTTTTCTTCATGTCAATAAAGGTACATAACTGGAGAAGCAGTCCAGGGAAGCTTTTTCCCACACTCAGTCATAACTATTTTTTAACAGACTAAAGGGAAAAAGAAAAAAAAAAAAAAAGAAAAACAAAAAAGAAAAACCACCATAAACACCCTCCCACACAAAAGCCTCCCCACTTCAGATAGTCTAAATAAAGATCACAGAATCTCAGCCAACTTCCTTTTCCAGTCTCAAACCTTCAGCTAGAATCTTGATTTAAAGAAGCCAAACCACTGTGAACTTACTGCTCAGCTCCAAAGGCAAACACATATTTTACTTCTAGATTGAATTTTGCACATTTCAATTTACCTACTTCTGCTAAATTGTAGAAGCTCTTGCTATGAGATATTACTCTATCAGTTTGCCTAAATGTGTGGTTTTCCTCCCCCATAGTAAAGTTATTTGCATCTATGATTTAGTTTATTAGTTTGCTAGTTTAGTTCCATAAAAAACAGATAAAATGGAAAGCTATGCAGGATGCTAGTGAAATGAAGTGCGATATTTATAAATACTTCCCCCCAAGATGTGCAAGGATAACTAAATAAATATTTAGTGGAAAGAATACATACACCCTACTGGGGCTCCGGAAATAACCTGACAGCATCTCTAATCGCAGTGCATACACAGGAGTACCATGCTGTGAGCTCTGCGCAAGAGACAGGAGGGCTGCATTTAAAGCAAGAAGAAAAAAATGTAAGATCAAAAGACAAACAAGGAGTAGTTCTTACTGGTGGTTCCTCTGAGGATATCCTCTTTCTCTTTGACAGGCAACTAATTGCAAAATCAACTTCAGTTGTTTTTAATGAGAATTATAATGATTCTACCAATTTTAATGCTGACAAAAAAAAAAACATTAGATCTATATCAAGTACCTGCATATAGCCAAACACACATGATCCACTCTTTACTGGTCAGAGAGAACTCTGCAAGAAAATATGAGCCATCTTAAAGCAATTTATATGCTTGGAGAGATATGTATGGCATCCCCTTTCCTGAGATCATTCATAGATAACCATCTAGCAATGCAGTTGAGATGAAGGACCCTGTTCTGTGTATATCCACTGAGTTTCAAAGTCTCTCCCAGAGTCAACTGAGGTCTATCATAACTCAAAACCTGAAATTACATCCAGATGCTACTTCACTTAAATTGAAAAAGTAGTTATACACCTTCAGTAACATGTGGCATGGGAATCACAGGCTTCCCTAATTTCGGATCCAACCTTAAAATGAGTAAGCGAAAAATATTTAGCTTCATTTAAAGTGAAAGCCCTCCTCAGTATACCCTGAAGTGCCCTTGACCAAGGACTGCAAAGGAAAAAATCCTTGAATCATGTTAGCATCCTGAAAGTTCAAAGTGAGATATCTGAGCCAGGAATTGATTTTCTCTCCTGCAGAAAGCTGCACACAACATCACTCTGCACACTGACACTCTCCCCAGGATGGAAGGGGAAAAGATGTTTAGTGTTATAAATCAGCATACATAGAAAAGTGAAACAATGTTACAACCTCTAAGTTTCACCACCTAAAGCACAGAGCTGAAATTAATTTTTTCTTTATGTGAAATTAGGCTTAAATAATTTTAGATTTAACTCAAAGAGTGTTCAATTCCCTGATCTTAGGTGTAGCTCTCATGTGTAGTGTTTTACCTCAAAGTAAAAGCCATGTACAGTAGCATTTAATCCCACTAGTTCTAACTGTACAACAAATTTTTCAAGCACATTCTCCAAAATTAAATGGAGAAGAGGGTAAAGAGTCACAGGAGCATTTCAAGTTACATTAACATAGCAAAAGAAGGTGGCAAGTATAGGACGCACACTGACATGATGAGCATTTGGAAAGATGAAATTCTCCTTATTAAAAGGCATCTCTGACCAAAGTGACAAACAGCCCAGGAGGAACTCCAGGACAGTGGCTGACACCCATCCGCCTCAGGCTACCTCAACAGCATGTAGTGAGATTTAGTAATCAAATGAAAAAACAGCCAAATTAACCTGTAACTGAGAAGAGTTATCTTCTATTATTTTTTAAATTCTTCCCATCTTCTGTTTCTTTGTGGCTGCAAAAAAGTCACGCCAAGTCTCATGAAATGGGAATACTCTGTTTTACTGAGTGGTGCTAACTGTGGAAGTGGGGCAATGAGGACCTCAAGGCTCTCAATTTCCTCCCTCCCCAGACCCATGCAAAGTTTACACCTGGTATGCCTTTTTTTTCTGTTTAACCACTGAATCCATTCCTTTCTCTTTTCCGATGTCCTTCCCTTTTTCTAATTGTTCCCCTTGAAACTATATTGAAAATCTTGGATTGGATAACAATTGAGTCTTGTGTATTAAAGAAGTATTTATATGGCATTAACACCTGGCCTACACTTCTCATTGAATATCATTTGCCCTTTGATGGACATTCTTTGGTGCAACACTTGAAATCATGCCTGTATTTCCCACTCTAGAAGCCAAAGTTGCTAGGAACAAAACCAAAACTTCTGCGATTAACCAGCTTTGTCCTATGGTCTTTAGGAAGTTTGGAAAGAAGTTCCCGACTCTACTCTAGCTTTCACAGAAATTAGTAAAAACAGCCGCTGATGAAAGAAGTATGGGAACAAAACATAAGGTAAGACCTCATTGTGGGAAATGAGCCCCTGGGATGCAAAATCTGATCAAGAGGAAGGTTGGTCACTTCTCAGTTTTTGAGGTGCCAGATAAGTCATTACCACCCTGCTGTGCAGAACAATTTTTAAGGCCATTCTGTTGAATAATAATAAACTCTGCAACTCGTTTACACGTGTAGGACAATGAAGATGATAAGCTGTGAGTTCAGTGCCACTTTTCCTCTTTATCCTCTATCCAGTTGACCTTTTACACTCCCACAATTTCAATCTCTTTACAATCACTGGCAAATGGCTTGACAGGTATGAGCAGTATCAATGAACTAGGAGTTGAATGACTTTTAGATAAACTCCCCTGGCTCTAATGCATGCATTAAACAAATTTGTAATGTCGTATTTTCTAATCTCTGAATGGTCAAAATACTCTACTCTAGTTATGCCTCAACCCACAGTTTATAATTTGGTGACCTTCCAAAAAAAATAGAGAGAAAATTCAAGACCTGCTGATCCATCCAAGCAGAACTGCACTTTAACAGGCTGAATTCACTGTAGCATATATAAAGGTATTTTTATACCTGAATGGAGATTTTAATTTATAGAAATCAAACCCCAAGTATCTCCAACCATTCAGGAAGCATGGGGAGAATTTCCAGAAACACATAAGAACATGGCCTGATTTATTGCACAGTGCAGTATCCCAAAGTCTTGCTCCCCTTTATCAGCCACCAAATTGGGCATTTGCTGGATAATTTCCTGCCTGACCTGCACCTTCCCCCCACCCCGCTTCCTGTGAAAACAAGGATATGAGAGAAATTTGATGAATGCATATGCTTCAGTTCTGTACAGCACTGAGAAACAGATACAGCTCCACTCTGGAGCGGGAAAGCACTCACAGGCTTCTTAATCCAGGCATAGCTTCAGTGAATTAAGACACAAATCCTGCTGACTCACAGTTGCAGAAATCCCAATACAGTATCTCTATGTAAATTCCGTTTATGGTCTCCTTGATGAAGGAACAAATTGTAAAGCAGTATCGATTTGAAACAGAATGCAAGATACCTGGGAAAGTATGTAACACTATGAAATGAGGTGTGCTTAAAAAGTTAAAGATTACCTAAACACAGATAGATCGATATTTTAATAGGACCTGACTCTGCCTTAGGGCTTTAGAGATGTATTACCTACTTTAGCACAACACTTTGTTCTTGTAACCCTGCCACACTGCAAACCAAAAAGAACAGAATACAGATGTGCTGGCTCAGCATATTTTGAACATGTCCATGGAGCACCATCTAGGCTAGAGACTGCAAATAGCTGGCATTGGTCCAGGCCATCTACAGAAAAACCCATATATCCTGAAGGCTTCATTCTTCTTCAAGTGGGATTCAGCCTTCCTCAGTACCCTACTGATCCTCCAAAGGAACCTCACGCAGTAAGAAGCTCTCATTTTCCACAGGACAGCATCTTCTAGATAATAATGCAGCAAGTACCTCGAGGCTGTGGGATCCGTGGTGGCCATACAGTGCAGACAGCAGCACTCACATTTAGCTACCCTTGAGCCAGACATTCCGCAAACGGCAGAAGACATACTCTTAATCTTTTAATACACATTGCAAAGGAAAGATTACAGCATATTATTTCATACCTAATCAGTATCTGGGTAATCGTCTTTATACAGAGACAGCTAAGTTTATGACTGGCACTCTGTTTATGAAGCAGTCCTGTTTGCTCCCTAAAACTGCTGATGCCTCTTTGGTGGATATACACCCAAAAGGTTTCGCTAGACATTCCAAGGGTCTTTGTACAAAACAAGGTCCAAGGCTCACACATATAGGATGTCAAGCACATAACACTTCTGAAAAACAATTACTTCATCCTCCAGAAACCACTGCTATTACAATGATACCCTGAACATCTGTGGCTTAAAAAATTCAAAACAAAACCTAATCCCCACAAAAACAAAACCCAAACAACTTCAGTATCAGAAGTCTGAGATGAGTAACCTATTTAGTAATGCATGGGAGTCCAAAACAGCTCCCAGGTGTGTTTCCTCATTCTCACACAGAGTGTTAGTCCAGCGGCCACTCTTTTACAGCATCAATACCATGAGCTGCCATACTGCTGTCAAGACATGGGGGAGAGAGAGAATCCCTGCTGTGACACAGGATTTAAAGCCCCTCTTCCAGCTCCACCAGTGCAGCCAGGGAACCACTGCTGCAGTGTCCCATTAAGCACAAAAGGACAAGTCACCTCTTCTAAAACCCACCCTAGGCAACCTCCCACCCAGAGAGGCATGCCTGCTCCCACACAAGGTATGAAACGGGAATTTCTCTCTGACTCTTCCCAGGTACCGCTAATCGCTAGAGGCCCTGGCCAGGTGGACAGGAACATCCATCAGCAGCTCAAGTACAAGCAATCATGACAACTATAAACAAAAATATTTGCAAGTGAATGTTTGAGTCACAAGGTAGCACTGCTGCAACTCATAAAGGCTCCTGCCTCGAATTAGTTTGCCCAAACCTGTTCTTCAGCCTCATTTCTGAAGAACTCACCATTTTAAAACGGGCTGTTCATAAACTGAAGCAGGTAGAAAAGAACCACTGAGGTGACTCTGAGATTCGGGTTGGGGATATTTACTTATACTGACAGACTGAAAAATGTCAAGGTACTCGAAACGATCCTTTAAGTCCTTGGAAGGACCAAGATGTGACTTGAGTGAAAGATTACCTTTAAATGGAGAAAATACTAGGATTTCAGGGTTGTCAGACTTTTGTTTTATTTTTTCATATTAGAGTACACCTATTTAATATTTGCCTAATGATGAATTAAAGCCTGCCTTTTAAAAACAGTAAGAACAACTAGTTCGTAAATATAGTGGGTTTTCTATCCCTTGATATCATCAAATCACAGGATCATTTAGGTTGGAAAAGACCTTTAAGATCATTGAGCTGAGCTCCTGCAAACCTATGTATCCCCATTTCCAGCTGCCTAGTGCTAGACAGTTTTCCAACAGCACATAGATGATTTTTCCAAAGCAACTTGGTGGAGCTCCAGAGCATAAACTCTGGATCTTAGACTTCACTCTAGCAGCCAAAATTCAAATGAAAAATAGGTATAAAGTATTACTTTTATTAATAGCACAAGTTTTTCTCAGTGTGCTATTAACTGCCCTTGACCAAAGACTGCAAGTGGGAAAAGATTCACCAACTGTTGGTATCATCTAAATGTCAAAGGAAATGCCTGACCCTGGAATTGCTCCTCCTTCCTCCAGAAAGATGCACACAACTGCATGCTCTCTCTCAAACTCTGCATCTAACCCATCTAAGAAAACGGTAAATGCTTCTTTTTATTTGACCCATGCATTCAGCTGGGTCAGTTTTGGGAGAAAATATATATATATAAGCATATACAATATTAGCCAAGGAGAGCTGCCAGAGAGGTTAAACCTTCTCCTTCATTTGCAATGGTGATGTGACAGCCAGCCAACCCTAACTCACCAAAAAACAGTTAAGGGAAAACCAGCATCTCTGCAAGCAAAACTAGAGAAAACAAAAGCAAACGAGAATTAAACAGAAAGTAGTTTGCTGAATAAGAAAGACTACAGGAGAAATTGTCCACATTTTCTGCATAATGATAACAGATGCAGACTTTGCTTTATGACTATCATGCTTCTGAGTGTATCAGTAAAAGTCAGTCACAGCAAAACCTCTTAATAATGCAGAAGGGTTAAAGAAAAATCCCACATCTACTCCATCACACTTTTTTCATTACACATTTTGTGGAATAGCTTGGTTCATGGTAGGAAACAACCTTCTCAATACTACCTTTCTGGTTCAGTAACATGTGATGACACCAGTCATTGCTGTATACATGTGCTGCTCATGCATAACATACTTGTTGCCATTATATATCAATTGCTATTACAGAATATTTCCATTAGACTGGTTCCTTAGGCATTCAGATTGATTTAGTATCATTTTTAATGTTCATTTGAAAGTTCAAGCATATTTTCAGAAACTGCTGATCATTGGGAAAAAAAATTGAGCTTAAAAAAAAAGGGGGGGGGGTTTAATGTATAATTTTGTAGTCTTTGAAGAGGCACCACTCACAGAGGAAACCTATTCTCCACAGGTGATACCACAAACATAACACAACAAAAATGTCAAGTTAAATATATTAGCACTAGTTGATATTTTTCAAAATTTATATAGGATCAAGGGGTTTGGATTTCAAGGGTGTAGCATAACAAAAGCACCAGTTTAGAGATCAGAACTTAGAAACAAATTCCATGCTCCCTCCCACAGATGAGTATTTGCCTTCTATACACAGAAAAACAACTCAGCAACATGAAGAGTCAGGGCATTTTTCCCTCCTATTGTCATGTATTTTTAACTCAGTAAAATAATTCTTCCAACTCACCAAGTTACTTGGTATTTACTTTAAATACTAGAAAGGAACCACATCAAAATCATGCATTTCATATCTCACTATTTATATGGAAAAGGAGATTAATAAATGAAACTTGCAGAAGACTAAGCTGTATTTTAATGCCTCTCCAAACATTTATCAAGACTGATTAACTAAACTTTTCGTTAATCATGTGACAATACAGAAGACTGTATATTATGAATGAAAAGTATTTGAATGAATACAAACTTATTTGATAGTAAGTTTAAATCCTGCTAAGATTTTCATTTTTACTTTGGTATTGCATCACTTCAGATTTGGAATAATTGAAAAAAAAATTTTCTGAAAAGAGGAAAGTACTGTAATGGTAAACCTCTTATAATATAGGCTATTTTAAATACTGCAGTAAAAATATTTCAAGACACAGATTTTCACTGTGTAAGTAAACAGCTCTGCATGACAGTACACTCAACCAATATGATATTCCTAGCTTGAAAAAGGTCTAAGAAGTGCCAAGCATCTTGATTTAGAAGAATCATTTTTAACTACTTGCACAATAAAATAGTTAAAGGAACCATAACAAAAAAAAGGGGAGGCGGGGGGGAGGAACAAATCAAGAATCTACATATTAAGAACTTTATGTAAATACCTCTTCAGATGCTGTTCCAGTTCCAAGAATAACACTTTCATGGTTATTTGGTCAGGACGTTGTTTCTGGTGAAGTGTCACTTTCATTGATGTATCTATTCAGTACCTGCTGGTAAGTTTCCCCCAGACAGAGGGTCGGAACAAATACCTCTCAGTCCTTGGTGGCCATACCATTAGCATTAGCATTCCGCTATTAACCACGGGTCCTGAACTCTGCAGCACTTGCAAGAATCGTAAAGCCTCGCCCCTTAAAGATTATCCACTTGCTTCAATTCAAACTTTGCTGAGTTTAATAGTGGTTGGTCATGATCAAGAAAAACAAGAAGGGCAAACAGTGATGACACCACAGATCCTGAGATCACATGGTGTTCTGTTACATAAAGCATCAAGAGAGATTAAAATCTTCATGAGTATGTTTTCAAATCTCAAACAAATACATCTTCTTTCAGCACTGTCAAATTCGGCAACTTTGAAGCTGATTCAGCCTGCTCCTACTTTTTGTGAAGCACATGTTAATCACTACAGGTAGCTAATTCATCTTAAAGAAAGGTAGCTCAAGTTGTACTGTTTCTCAAATTAAAGTTCTAGGGATTAATGGCAGTTCTAATTAGACAAAACTGGCAGTACCCCATTTGCCAGAAAATACCTTACACAGGCAAATCCTATCCCTGACTGCTACTTCAAAAAGAACCAGTGATGAGAGTTTGAGATATGCATCTAGTTGGAGTCTTCTGCAGACCAGAAATAGATAGTAACTCATCATGTATCAAGCAAAAAAACCCACAAAACCCAAAACCAAACAAACAAAAACAAAAAATCAATCAACTATTGCTTTTTCTTCCTCAGAGAAACACAGATCCCCACAAGGAGATTTTGGTGCATTGTAGTAACTCTGCACCATGTAACTATCAGCCTATATGCATAAGTACCATTACCCAACATTGCTTTAACCTAAACATATTCCTTCTTCTACCATGTTGAATGCTTCTCAGTGTGAAGGAAAATTGACTGCCCACAGCACATTGTAGAGAAGCAAACAAGATCAGCTTTCCTACTCTACAGGCAAGCTGGAGAGCAAGAGATAACCCCTCACCATGGAAATAGCCAGCTACTTGCAGCATGTGTGCAGGAACCCCCACCACACAAGAGAGCATGTGCATTGATGTTACGCTCTTCCATAAGACCGCAACCACAAAAATGCACAGACAAAACCAGAAATCAAACCTAGCAAATGTTACTTGGACTTACTGCTGACTGCTAAAGTGATGGCAGATGTGTCTCCTCGAGTAGATTTGCTTTCCAAGACCATATTGGAAAGAAACTAAATCGGAGGGTCAAACAAGCTGATAGACTCATAGAATGACTGGGTTGTAAGGGACCTTAAAGAACATCTAGTCCAAGACCCCCTGCCACAGGCAAGGGACACTTTACACTGGAGCAGGTTACTCAGGGCCTCTTCCAGGGACAGGGCATCTACAGCTTCCCTGGACCTCCTGTGCCAGTGTCTCACCATCTTCACAGTAAAGAATTTCTTCCCAATACCTAATGTGAACCCGCCCTCTGTCAGCTGGCCCCCAGCATGGCCATATACTATTTATCTGCGTTTCTGTTCTACCTTGCCAAGGCAGTGAAGTAATTGATGGCACAAGAAGCAGGTATTACACAATAAAAAAGAAAGACGTCTGGCTTGGGAGAGGAAGGGAGGGGTAAAACCAACTTCACTTATTAGAACCAACAAATCTACACCAGAAACAGGGAATATTTTGTTTAGGCAGTAGTGAGGAAGCAAACAAAAGAAAAAAATGCAATTTTTTTTTTTTTCCTGGGGAAAGAGGGATGCAGTGAGATTAGTTTCCCATTTCCAAAGCCTAGAGGCAATTCAGATAATTTGAACAGGGCATCAGATGTACTAACTGTGAAGCAGGGCAGAATATTTCTAAAGGGTCTTCCTTTCAGAGCCTTGTATGTGCACAGTGTTCCTTTTAAGGCACACCCGGGAGATTAAAGCAGACAAGTTACACTTTACAGTAAATGTTTCTCTCATTACATCAAGTCCACTTCTCTCAGCACAGCATGGGAATGGGTAAGAGTCATGCTCATTTTAGCTTTCTCCTCTCATTTCCACTGAAAAGCCACAGAGACGGGGCCACTCAGACGGTAGAGCAGTTGTATTCCAGGATCTTGGTCATTGGAGAAGAGGCGGGTCAGGCTTCAAGAAAAAATAAGCAAGGAACAAAGGGATCAACAATTATAACAATCAACTATTAAGACTGTCACAGAATATTCTGAGTTGGAAGGGACTCAGAAGCATTGCCAAGTCCAGCTCGTAAGTGAATGGCCCATGCAGGGATCAAACCCGCAACCTTGGTGTTATTTGCACCATGCTCTAACCGACTGAGTCCAGTATTACTGAGTAACTTCAAAATTCAAAGTGAAATATTACTTACAGCAAGGAGTTTTGCTTAAAGACCTGAAGCATCAAGCTGACTAGAAGAATGCTCAAAACCAATTCGAGAAAGATGAACCAAGACAGAAATTTTAATTTCCGTGGAATCCTTACATATCCTTCTGGAATCAGTGACTCGGTACAATAATAATTCCTAATGAATCCTGCTGGTTACACTGTTTTACATATCACATATGCTACAGCTTCCCTTGGACATTCTATAACATACACAGCTGACCTGTGGCAGTCAGGCTCAGCTAAGTCTGTGACAACAGAGCTGACTGGCTTCAGGTTTTAAACTGCCATGCTCCTAACCCTCTTTAACATCCTTCTTGCCCTCTCTACTGACTATATTCCCCTCTGTAAAGCTGCACGGTTGGCACCAGCTAGGAGGACAACCTTTCTCCACAACTACTGCACATACAGTAAGTACATGCACTGGTTACAGGTGTTTTCCAGGATGCCTGAAACAATGAGTACACATTGAAGTATGTTGGAGTGGGAAAGGGATGAAGGCTGTGATGTTAACCTTTCCTGTAGGCAGTCTTTATTCTCCTTTCCTACTCCAAGATGCCCTCTGAACAGGAGCTCCATCCCGCTGGCAGCTGTGACATGAGAGCTAAAAACAAGGTCCAGTAAGTTATGCACATCTGACCAATACATTGCTCAGCTCCAGTGCTGCTCTGGTTCAAATCTGTGTTTCCTGTATAGCCATAAAGATCATTAAGTATTAGATTACCTGGGGTGAAAAATCAATTTCTTAAGGGACAAAAATCTAAGTGCTGAATAAAATTTATGAAAGACTAGTAACTGTATTATCAACTCACATTCACATAAATAAAAAAGACACTGTAAATAATTATATTAACAGCATCCTTCTCATGAGTTTATGCTAAAATCCTTGTAACTTGCTCTGCTTATTAAAATAAGCCATGTCAGAGTCAGTTTGAAAGTGAAAAGCAACTATACATATACAGCCATGCATATGTGATGCAGGACTACTGAATATATTCAGCTGCTTCATTCTGCAAAGAAGCAAGTTCACTGCCGGGCCCTAGAAAGAAAAGGCATAGGTAGCTCCTTCTCTGGCAATAGCAATCACCTTTCCTCATGCTTCAGAGGCAGCTCTGCTGACGACTTTACAGTAAGGCAACACTCACAAGCTTCATTTGATGCTACTTCTCTAGTTATGTTAAAATAGTTTCATACCACTGTCTAAAAGCACCTGATTCAAATTCATCACCTTTTTACTTGGGGCGAGAGGTTTGTGCCCCAGAGGAGTCTTATCAGTTCCACTTACCGCCTTCATAAAAAACAGCATGCTTTGTCATTTATCAGACTGAAAACAAATTAAACATCAAACAACTGCTTCAGAGGCAGCTATTCCGATAACTACATGATTTTTCTCATAAGCATTTCCCATAAATTTGAAAAAGCTGGTTACAGTGCATTCAAGTAATTAAAAGGATTACTTGGTTATGTGTAAGTCAACAACTTACAGGCAACAGCAACCACAAAGAAATTGTAAGCCTACTGGATTAACTAATCAATTGAACATTTTTACTGCTTTGAAAAATAGCCTCTAGCTGCAACTGAAAAATCCCTGAAGTACAAGGAACTTCATTCTTCTCCTGCCACACTCAACAATTCAGCATCAAGCCATGCTTTCCTTCCTTTGTCCTGAACCATCCCAGCTCTTATATAAAGTGACAGATTGCGCACAGATGAATTATCACTCTGGGTACATTAGAATGTCAGATACGGGTAAATTTTAACATTTAACGAAACAAAAAATAAGATTTCATGCATGATAGCATCAGGGTACCTACGTTCTCCCCCACCCACAGCTCTTACGCTCAAAGAGCAGGAAGGAGCATATTTCAAGATTCTTGTGGTACTCCTTGACAGTTTAAAAAAAAGAAAAACAAAAAACAAAACACACACACAAAAAAACCCAACAAAAATATCTAGCAGCCCAAGTGAAGATCTAATCTGTAAGTGAATGAATCTGGCATTCAGCCAGCAGAATTTACTGTTTATGTCAGTCTGAATGAAGTGTAGCACTTCAGCCCAAATTCCTCAGCTGTCACACATCACTGAGTGAGCTGCCATACCTTCATGGGGTAAACATTTAGTAGGCTCATTTTCCACATTCTACAGAAGACTTCAGAGACAGTTTGAATAACACAGACTTCATCATAGGAAAAAGCAGAAAATAAAGCACAAGCCAACCTTTAGACTACACAAGTATATTACATTACAGCACCCTACAGTAACAAGGTCAATTTTGATATGATGCAACAAACCAAGAATTGAAAATTCTGATGTGCATAGGAGTGCTTGATAAAGCAGAAAATAAACCAGATGTTCAAGCTCTTCTAGAAACCTTAAAGTTACAAACATGCAATCCTTAAGATATTTAAGGGTTAAAGAATTACTAAAATAGTTATCCAAAATTTACATAAGTCACCAGGACTCAGGATTTCCAAAGTTCATTTTGTGATTACAGCACAGTGTCTGAGGCTATGATTTTATAAATACAGCAAACAAACCTTTATAGGATGTTATGGGAGAAGTCCCATATACCATTTGCATCCTGACTTACAGATTTTTGAATGTTTTGTAACCCTCCACCCTCCTATCTTAAATCAATCTTTATGGAGTGCTTGGGCAAAGGTAAAAAGCACAAAAGGCTGTACAAAGGCATCTGCCCTATAATGAACACCAAAGCAGTGAAGTGAAAGACAAGAAGGTGGACAATATATTGGGAAGTATCTCACTCCCAAATGCCAGCAGCAAAAATCCCTGCTGTACTTTTGTCATCTTCACATTTTGAACAGATGTAATGAAGTGCAGTTAGAGAAGAAATCTTTCAGTCCATCATTAACCAATTTAAAAAGTTCTTTAGTTATTAACGTACTAATTGAACATCTGAGTAGTACTCTTGTGCATCCATCAGTCACCACCAAGCAATACAAAAGGTATGGCTTTCAGTTACCTAGAGATAAGCATTACAATTGCACACATTCAGCCTCTTGGTTTACACTCAATTTTTATTTTCATCTTGGTACCCCTATATATACTGCTAAAAAGCAAATCGTCCCTGTGTGAAAGAACAAGAAACACATACAGGGAAGATCTTACTGGACCTGAAATACCCATTCAGCCTGGGAGCCATCTCTAGGCATGGACAGAGGCAGGTATTTAGGTAAGAACCCATAAAGGCAGGCAGATAAATGCAACTTTGCTACAGAATCCTCCTACCTGTCAGCAATCAGCAGCTTGAGGAGTTCCTACATAAAAAGGAATAACTTAGTGTTTCATGACCCAAGAGAATTTTCTCGCAAGAACTGGTCCATTTGTTTTCCTTTAAAGAAATTTATTCACATCACATAGTTCTGAGCACTTTGTGAAACTCTAGTTGTTAAATTCTGAGTTAATTACCCAGGGAAGAGATATTTTTCAAACTGAACGTCTGTAATTTAATCACATAGAAGAACAGACATTGTCAAAGCATATTCAAGCTGTGGAACTATGTTAGTAATGGGACAAAGAAGCATGTTTATAAAATGGAGTAAAATATATTGAGGTGGAAGAGGAAGTAATTGAGGGCATTCGTACTTAATACATATTGCCAGTTAGAATAGTTACTGGTTATTGCTTTTTGTATTGTGGAGATGAGTAAAATCAGTTTAAGCCTACAGGAGACAAGTCTGGTGTCTCTTCTACAGGTAAGGCATCTCTTTATCCTGGCTAGGCTAAAGTATGTACTCTTTTCCTCTACTGTAGCACCTGTGAAATCCAAACCAGCAGAATCTCTGATTAAGAGGAGCCTGATAAACACGAACTAGCACAGCACAGTAACAGTAGCTCAGCATTTTTGGTGAAAGGAATTGTCAAACTATTTTGCATATTACATCAGCAGAATACAAAACTAATAATGAAGGACTTGCAGGTATTCAGCCAGACTGGAGGGGAAGGAATCCTGCCCCTCAAAAACCTGTCTTTGGTGGCGGTGGCTTTGGTGGCTTTTTTAACTTTAGCATACCAGAGAAAACTTGACAATACTATGAAGCTGCCAGAGAATACAACGAAATTGCCAGACATATAATCTATGAAATGGAGCCTCCCAGTTAAGGGTAAATTAATTTCAACAGGCAAATGCAGCATGAAGCAAGACTCAAAGTTTCCTATTGAGAAGTTAGAAGGGCCATTCAAACCTCACAGGACAATTGCAGAATCAATCTCTGTCCTGTCCAAACCTCCAAACTGGGACTCATCAGTAAGTGTGGGCTAAGAGAAACACGTTATAGCTATTCTTGGATATTCTTCCTCCATAATACTGGAACTTTATGAGACTAAATTACAGCAGACATTCCTTGGGCACTTGGTGACACCCACAAAAGGAGTAAATTAAAGATTTACATCAATATAGTTCCAACCATTATCAAGATAGGAAGGAATTTTTAACTCTACAGCTCTCTTCCCCCAGCCTTTTCTTTTTTTCAGATTCCAGAGAACAGTCTGTATTCAAGCAGCAGTTCAGGCCCAAAAAGCTCTGGAAGCCATAAGGCCAATACCTTATTTTCAACAAGTCAGCCAGTTTCGGAGGCAAGTAGAACATCACCTCTGAAACACTACATAAGCAACAATTCATACAGGAGTAACCAAACCCTTTTGGTATCACAAACACAGCAGTTATAACATGACCTTCAATGCTCTAAAGCAAGCTGGAGAGACCAGAGAGACTGGGGTTTTTCTGCCATGCCAAATATCTTCCCGTGGAAGGAGGAACAATGCTTTGTCATCCTGCTTCTCTGCTTCAATAAGGCCAGACACCTCGCAAGGCGAGATCTACCTAAAAAGTGATTCTCTGATGTGTAAACCAGAATAAAGCCCTCCAGGAACATATTTCTTCCAAAGAGAAGACCACTCCACCAGGCCCAAGCATTCAGCTCCTGGACCACTCCAGGACCTCTCATGAGCAGCACAAGGCAAGTGCCATGCATCCAGAAGAAAGAAGGGTGTAACTTGCTGCTGAACGTTCGGGGTCTGCCAAGTGTTCCGTGTTATCTGTTCAAATAACTTCCATGGTGCTGTGAAACCTACTTAAGTGCTTAAAGAGGCTTGACAGGTAAAAACATAGGTGGCAAACTAAATACCTTGCCATTGAGACACTGATATCACACAATTTTTTTCCTGTAATGAATCCCATCAGAATCCCACCAAGAATGATTAAGTTACATTAGTTCAAGTGTCAGCAATACCCTAACATTAAGTATTAGCTCCTTTAGCAGGCATTTGGAAGGCAGTACTAGTCCTAATACTCCATTATTTTTACTGTGGACATTTAACTCTTGCCCTGTATCTATTTTGATATTCTTCTAAATTAATTTCTGTTTGCCAATGTTTATTTCAGAAAAGACTGAAAGTCACCACCTTCAATTTTCTTATCTGGCTATGTAACAACAGCCAGCAATTCCAAAATTAGTGGCTTCTGACAAAGCATTTTCTTCAGAGACTTTCTGACTGTATTTTCATTTCTTCCCTTATCAGTCAGGAGCACAGAATGTGACAACATTACAGATGTGCTAAAATGTCCCTCAAGCCAGAAACGGGGACTTCAGTTCCATAAACAGTACTTATCAGTGATTTTCTTAAATTTAATTGCTCTAATCAGGTGAGTAAAAAGGTATGATAGTTATTTGGGAGACCAAAACAAGGGTTTGGGAGAATATCACAGAATCTCAGAGGAATAGAGGGGTTTTTTTTAATATACACTATTATTAATGAGACTGATAAATGTATTTATAATGAAATTAAATATTAAATAACAGAACCATAGGAAAACCATCAAACGACAGATTTGGAAACTAGAAAAGCACATCAGTGGGCTAAAGAAAGATAACAGTAAGAAGCAAAGAACAGAAATAAAAAGCCAAGTGGAAGCAGGGAAGGAAGAGGGAGGAAAAAGTAGCCAGGATAAGCCAAACAGCAAGGAGAGCAAAGCATTAAAGAGACAAGGGTCAGAAACTGCATGAGGGAGTGAAGAGGATAAAGGAATTACAGGCTAAAAATACCCAAAAGAAAGGTAACAGCAGATTTTTTTTTTTTTTTTGGTACATTTAATACAACATAAAAAAACCCAGAAAGAGCATTTCTGGAAATGCTATATTTTTCTGGAAAAAAAAGAGAAATATAGGAAGAGAAGAATTAAAAAACTAAATCTACAGCAAGCAGTTACCAAAGCCCTGCAGTTTCCCTCAGCTGACCAGCACTTTCCTCAATAACCCAATGCCATATAACATCATTGCCCTATGACAACGACAGCTTTTGGAAAAGAAAAAGGGGGAAAAAATTGGAAGTTTCAGACTCTTAAATCTCCTTTCTCTGTGTATGTGAGCAAAACCATCCAGCCTATGACGACACACTCCTTAGTTCATGCTCCAAATACAGTGTACTAGAGAAATGCTTTAACATAAAGTACCAGAAGTAAACCTGTTATATTTGCCAAGACCTTTATGTGGCTCATCTTACCCCTCTTGAAAGGGCTCAAGTGACAGTGCTAGGATAACTCATTCCAAAATGATGGATAAAGCCCTGAACTTTGCTGTCTTAGCTTTTGCAGCCATGCACAGAAGCATCACCACCATCCACGTTCTCCTGCTGGGAGCACTGTAGAACCAGCAGAGCAGCTGCCCTTCAGTGCAGGTCAGATAAAATCCATTCAAAGCAAAAACCCAGCCTATACCCATCTTTCCACAATCACACCTGATTTGGTCACCGCAAGTGTGAGGATTTTTTAGAAACGCAGCACTCCCCTGTGAGCAGCAAACAACACGCTGCTATTTTTGCTCTTCTTCAGAACACAGGCATTTTGAGTGGGGAGGACAGGCAGATGGACACAAGGCCAGTTTATTGATCTATGTGCATTTCAGCTGTAGTTAATAATGGCTAACACTTCATATTGTTCACTGAGAAATGCACCAGAAGTGGTACAAATGATGGGTTCTAAATGTATTCAAAAAACCCTCTATTTCAATTTATGAAGTTAAAAGAACCGAGAGTTCTTGTCTTCAAGGCACTTGGGTCGGGGGGGCAGGGGGGTGGGAATCAAAGTTTATTACTTTCTCCTTCAGTGAACAGTTCAATATCCCATTAAACATTTGCAGTGATTCTTACTGGTACATACATACTGATCTAAGCCCAGAGATATAAATAATCCGCTCAGGCATTCATGGCAACAGGCTTTCTATTGACAAAGGTTGAAGTTTTCATATTTTAATAAAAGGTATGAACACAGCTAACAAGACAAATTGAATAACATTCTTTTCCTCTCACTCCATTACAAATATTCCACTACTGTATTTCGCAATGGGCTCCAACTAACTGCCATGAAAGGTTCTCCTGCTTCACCCTGCCTCTATGTTCTTGCCTTCTCCTTTGCATTGGATCTGATGAAAAACAAAAAATTACCTACTGCTACACCATGTGAACAGTATAAAAGTGAAGGCAGAAATGAGTGACTGGCAAAGTGGGAAGAGTGAGACTGTATAAACATTTTTCATTCTAGGGTGCTTTCCCCTTCCTTACATGCATGTGCCAATTCCACTATCAGCATAGAGTCCTCCAGGAAACACCAGGCAGGATATGTTACCATCAAAAGCAAATATTAAATTTTGTTGTTATTTTCTATTTGGAAATTTTGTTGTTGTTAAAGGAAGGGGAATAGTAAGAAAAGCAGATAAGGAAATAATTACTATCTTTTCTCAGGAAACACATCATGGCAGCAGGATTTTCACTTTCCCAGTCTACAGCTGTGTGCCATGACTGACTCAAGATTTATTTGCACTGCCAAGCAGAGGGCATACTCAGTAAACACAGAGACAAATAGACTGATATTTACCTGTGTCAGAAGTTTATCAGAACAGTTGAACAACATTCCAAAGAAGATAAGGAGGCAGGCAGAAAGGATAGCAGAAAAGAGAGAAAAAGTGTATCAAAATTATAATCACAGTCATCATATTAAGAGATACACAACAGCAAGTAAAATTCAAGTAAAATTAACATTAAACTTGTTACTTCAGGGTTACTCTGGAAGTGATTGAATCACTTGTGCCTACGAGCAAAGAGGTATTGACACAGATACAGCATTATGCAATTATTTTATTCAAAAATTATTATTAGAGCAATGGATTTGTCACATGTAACTGTGTCTGGTCCATTCAAAGGCACCCATCAAGTGCACAGTAACAAAAGAAGTCTGCTTGCAAGCTTACTGAAAATAATTCACATAACAAGTATCAAGCAGTGTTTCTCAAAGCTCACTTTAGCACAGACAAGGTTAGATGTCTAGAGAATAGTACCCAGGGTCCCTGCCTTGTCTCTACTAACCACAGAAGCAGCCCAGCAGAATGAATATCCTGAACTAAGGTTAGCCTTTATAAATATCCTTTCCTCTTATAAGGCAGGTTTTTCAGTGGCCAGCACAAACCAAACTCTAAAAGGGAAGCCCATAAAACAAAGCACATGTACACACACAAAAAAAAAAAAAAATCAAAAATCAATTCAGTGGACTAAGAGAATTCTGGTAACTAAAATCCATTAGGCACAGCACCTACTGGTATTCCATATGGTTACTCAAACTGAGACCCTTACTGGGGAGGAGTAACCTTTCCTGTTCCTGTGCTTCATTCTGTCTTCTGAGCCCATCCATTTCTCCTCTCCCACCTCTCTTGTGTTCTTTCTCTGTTCTTTAAGCAACTTTTCCCTTTGGTTTGGTAAACTGGCACCCAGTAAACCTTCCAGGTGTTCTCCCTTCCCCTATTCCCAGAAGACACAGTTGGCTATGATGTTCCAAGCATGAGGGAACCATAAGAAGATGGGTATAGGGTGAAGGCAATGGATATCAAACATGTGTAATTCATCTAAGCTACAGCTGTCTCTGTAGAGAATGCAGAAAAAGTGTCTTCTCACATCACACCGTAAGAAAAGCTGAGATCCACAATATACACAAAAAGATCAATCTGGCACCTTTAAGAAAGCCAGATACAACTTTAAAAAAAAAAAGGGCGGGGGAGGAAAAATCATTATGTATTATCCTAAACTGCACAGACTAACCTTGAAACTATTTTAGCTTGATTTTTTTTACATTTATTTCAACTCAAAAAGAGTGCTCAATATCTAGCAGCTCCTATTGCTCTATTAAAAAAAAATAAAATAGTTGATTATGATTTTTAAAGGATCCAAACCTTTGTTTTATTGGACAGCAAAAAGTACCTAAAGAAACTGAAACATTATCATCTTAATGCTGTTTTAGCATTTGTTGTAATTGTTTTCTCACCAACCTGAATTAAGAGAAAATTAGTCAGTTTTCAGACTCAAATTGCCACTCATGCATAAAAGGAAGTTTTTACGAGAATTAAAAGGTATTCCGTATTTTGGTTTTTAAAGCAAGTTGCTACTAATGCTGACTTGAGACTTCCTTCACAAGTTAGGAGGCTGCTTTTTTTCTTCAAGCCTTTTATTGTGTAATAGTTCAGCCTATAAAACACTAATTTCCATAAAATAAGCAACAAAGAAATCATTCCTTTTTGCAACAAATGCTCCTCTAAATGCATAAAACTATTTTTTCTGGTTTTGTTTTACTTTTGCACAGACTTAGGGCAAAATGAAGCTGCCACTGATATCAGCACTACAAACAGGCTCCTAAAATAGCAATGCAGCTTAAAAAAATTACAAAACACAAAAACCCAAACCACACAAAATCCCCAAAAGCAATAACAAGAAGCCAGCCTTTGACCATGTACATAATGCTTGAGGAAATCCAAAGAGGTCACACAGATTTTTAAACTTCCCATACAGCATATTGCGTGCAAAAATACGAATTAAAAGCACACAATGCTTGTGTCACCAAAAAGTCCCCAGTCTCACTGCTGGAAAGCTCTTCATGATCGCCACCGACCCTGCCCCTCGAGTGCTCCTTATACGTGGAATTATCTGTTACAGTCATGCTAAGGTAGAAAAGCCTCTCTTGTTTATTAGCTGAGAATTCAAACAGGAAAAATAAAGTGTAAATGCAAGTATAGACCCTTCATTACTTTCCCCCCAAGCTTCATGCAATTTGGGGAGTTATTCAAGCAAAACAATAATTAAGGATGCCTTGAGAGTACCACACCCGAGCAAACTCTATTCCAATACACCACATACTCAGGTGAACATCACCCAGCCCTGGCAGCTTGGAAGCTTTTCCCACCTTTCCTTTGATGCATCCCTCCTTTTGTGGTCTGTGGGCTCCTCTAGTCCTTGCAGAGGTCAGGCAAGCCCCTGGTGACAACTCCTCCCCAAAAGTCTAGCTCTAAACATCTTTTAAGTTGAAAGCTGAGGAGAGGTGAAGTTCAAATAAGAAACACCAGACCAGAACTCTGCAAAAATCAATCTATAAGAAGGTGGAATAGTCACTATGATACATACTGCAATTACCTACTTCCATCAACCCCGTCCTCCCAAAAAGAAAACCATATAAAGGTCACTGGAAAGCCCTGCCTAACTCAGTGAGTACCCTTTCACGACCGGTCCACAGAATCTGCATCCTTGTGGGGCATTGCTGCCCCTTCCCCTGACCCACTCCCTACTGTTAGCTTGGTCAGAAGTGGACGCCGCTGCGTTTCCGGCCCCAGACCCGCGTTATTTACGCGGTGCACATTCAGAGGGGCAGATCCCGCCCCGGGGGTGGCTGGCAGTGGTGCCTTAGGGACACCCCGGCCGCTCCCCGCGCCAGGCGGGCACGGCGGGAGCGCGGCGGTGGCTCAGCCGCGACACCTGCCGGCCGCGCCCGCTCCTGCCGCCCGGCCCCTCCGAGCGGGACGCTGCCGCCCCCCGCGGCTCCCACCGCGCCCCCGGGCCGTGCCCGCCCGGTGCTGGATCGGGGAGCGGGGGGAACATCGCCGCGCCGGAGCGCCGAGCCGCGGGGGCAGCCCGCAGTGCTGCAGCGCGGCCGCCAGGGGGCGCTGCGGGCCCGGCTCCGAGGCGGTCCGTGGTGCGGGCATACAGCGCGCGGGGCCGGAGCCGCCTCCCCCCCGGCCCAGGGAGCGCGGCAGAGCCCGCACTTACACGGACAGGGGTGAGAGCGCGGGCACAGGGGCAGCCCGCTGGTACGCAGAGGCTGGGTATGTAAACAGGAGCATCTGAGCAGACAAAACCTGACTGACAGTGAAAAGCGGGTTCTTGGATGAGCACGGAGCACAGCCTGGATATGGGAAACCAAGACTTGCCGCGCACATCTGTCCCCAGCTGCTGTGCATCCCTGTAGGCCTGGGCTACGCAGCTCCAACCTGTTTATATATCCCCACCTAGTAGTTTTCTTTTACTCCAGAGTCACTGCATGAAGAACATGCCGTGGGGAAGCTCACAGGGTCAGAGTCATACTGAAAACCTGAGAAAGGGAACTTCTGCCCTGGGACATGTTCCCACCATCTCCTCTCACTGACTGCCCCAAGAAACAGGTTGCCTCCAGGATGCTGTATCAACGCTGTCACCAGCCTTTTCCCCAGGGCATCCATCAGCCGCTCACTACACTTCTAGGTCTAAAAAGACCTTAGGGCCAGAACTTCTGTTGGTTTTTCCCTCTGAGTAAATATTTAAAGTTGCATGCTTGCAGGAAAAGCCCAGAAAAATCGCCCTGATGTTCCACATACAGGAAGCCAGCACAGCTTTGATTGCTGGAACCTGCTTGTGAATAGAGGCAGAAAGAGACAAGGATCTGAATCAGATTGAGCACACCATGTTTTTCTTGGGAGTGGTACCCTGCAGAACACAGCAGAGAGGCTGCAGTACACCATGCTTGCCAACTCAAGTCAAACTAAAGCAATGGTGTTGCTCCTCTCTGTCCTCTCATCAGCAAAAAAGACAGACAAAGGTAGCAAGATACTGGTGTTACACCAGAAAATTTACACTTGGTGAGAAAGGAGGGGGGGGGAAAGATAATTTAAATTTGGGGAGGCATAATGTGTAAGAGAACTATCTTTTGTTCCCTTCAAAACACTGAATTGATGCTATATTGTAAAAACCTTCTCTTTTCACCACTGTAAAACTAATGTAACCTCTCAAATTTAAGTAATCCTTATTACCTGGATTACTAGATTCCCTGTAGCATCTTCCTGAAAACTCCACAAAATTTACTCCTAGGAGGTCACTATCCAGTCCATAACAAGCACATGCCTACAGCATTAGAGCTTTATTGAGAAAAGACTCCTATCCTCTAGGCCAGGCTCACAGCCTATGAGAGGACACAAAAACAACCCAAACAGTTGTTTTAGCTGAAGCTGCCAAAGGGTCATTGCTCTCTCACCTCCAACCCAGTCCAACTTTGCTCGCTGGCAGTTACCTTAGAGAAAACACTGAATCAATGAGAGGCTGTGAACTAACGCTATTCCCAAGAATCCCTTGCTGAACCTAGCTTAAGAAAACACACACAAGTGTGTCTTTGTACACAGGGCACACAAGGGAGGTGGTGTGTCAGAACACAACGGTTTTAGTCTTAATTTCCAGGGCTTCTTACTGGTAGAATATACTCTTAAAAACCAGATTTTATGGCTGGTTGGTTTTTTTAAATGTTTCTTTATGAAAAATGTGAATTTTAAAGAGAGTGTTCTTCACTGTGCCTACTGTTTTCAGTGCTGGTGAATATGCAGCTCAGTGTTTTTCCTTTTTATGAACACACAAACACTTGAAGGTATTGTTTTTTGTTGTTTTTTCCCCTTCCTTGTTTTCTTTTGTTTGTTTGTTTTAACAGAGCATCAGCCAACATGGCAAAGACTTATTCTTCAACTGCCAAAAGCATCACTAGTATAAAAGTGATGTCAGCACTGTTTTGTTAGTAACGTTGGCCTTCCCTCTGAAGAGGCAGAACATACATATCGCCAGGTCAACCATTAATGGAAACTATTGTTGGTTTTCTTAGCCCAATGGTGTGAAAGTTTGTAAGACAAGATGTCATTAAAAATATCTGGGTTGACCTCAAACAATCACTCCAACTCCCTTCTGAAAATCCATATTCTCAGAAACTCAAGTGACTGAAGAAACAGAAAGGGTAATCACAAAAAAGGGATTAAGCACTGACTTTTTTGCACTCCTCCACTTCACCTTGCCCCTCACTGACTTATCTACACATGCACTGGAAGACAGTATTTTGCAGAAAAAGATGTGCCTGCAGGATTGTGAACTCCATGAAAAACAGGTACTTTATGCAACCTACCCTTCCAAATTTAGTATTGAATCAACTGTCATAACAGGATTTGACACAAGAGTCTGAATCTTTTGTTACTGTGCCAAAACCTGGAGTTTTGTCTACTATGGTATTTTCAATACTGCACGTAGACTCCACGAGTTATCTGATCAAACCCATATTTACACTTTTAATTATATCAAAGCAATGTTTTATTCAATTATTTCACTGAATCATCTCAGTTTTCCTGAAGCAGTTGAGTCCTTTCTACTGTACTTCAGACAAAAACGAAGCAGGCAGTGAGTTTTCATGAGAATTGCTGCAAACAGACCTTGGCCAGGAAGCATACAGAAGGGCAAATATTCTTAACTGACCAAATGTCAATGCTATAGGTTCTACAAGTTAGAGAACTGAAAATGTCTACCTTTGCCATATAGGAACAAATAATAACACGGTGGTCCAAATAAAAAGAAAAAAGCAATTAAGAAAAGTAGCTAAAACATAAGAGTTCTAAACTACTTAATTAAGTATGATACAGGTGTTACAAAATTATAGAAAAAAATTAGACTGGAAGGGTCCTTTGGCTTTCATCTAGTCCAATCTCCTGATTAAATGAGGGTGAGCTTCAAAATTCCATCAGGTTGCTTTCTGAAGCAACTGAACAAGAATAGCCAGAACTCAAAGCTCATGAGCACTACTACCCTGACAGACCACTGCAAGTTGGAAGGTGCCATCTGAAACACTCAGCCTTAAGGAATGCTGAAGAGCAGTAACCAAAAATGGTGCAAACTTCATATGGACCTTGCAATTCAGACCAGCAAAGGTGACGCATTTGTGATCCCCTACCCTCAACTAAAGCAGCACAAGTTATGTCTTCAAGCAGCAGAGAAAGAAAGAACAGAGTACGGGAAGAACCAGTAATCAGTTTCCAAAATATTACAGCTGTAGGATATGACAACCAGGAAAACTACAGTTAGAAAAGTACAGCAGGCAACTCCTCAGAATATACCTTATATTAAGCTGTATTTTAAAAATTACTTCAGCTGTTTGATTTCTGCATTTCTCGTTGGAGACCAAACCAGAATCTCAGCTCTCCAAAAGCAGTAGCGTTGCCTTTAATATGTCATACTCACTTTCTTACGACAGTTTAAGATAGAGATAACACTACCCCAAAAAATAAAAAGCACAACTCTCCTCCCTCCTGGATGTTTTTAAGAAGCAAAGTCCCATTCCCTCAGATTTCTGCAGGCAAGGGTAATCAAGGCAGCAGCTGAAGACAGCAAGAAACTCAGTACATGAACCCTTTTCATAAGTTGTCAAATTACATTTGAACTGGAGCAGGTGGGGGGAAAGGGAGGGTATGAAAGTGAAAAATGACAGCGGAAAGACAACTGAATACATCAGTCACACAGAAAGCAACAGGTTTTATAGTACTATCCCAGATGAAACCCTGATCTCTTGCCTTGCAGATGTTAATATGACTAGTTTCTAGCTCTGTAGCACCCCAAAACATCAAAAAGTCACCACAGTAACTATTACCAGATTATGCAAATTAGATTAATTACTCATTTAAAAACAAGGGTCACAAATAATTATATTGTAATTAAGTATGATGTCATGATCCAGGGTGCAGACAGCATTGAAAGAAGGCCATATCCAAACTGACATGAGAGATGCTATCTAACATAGAACCCGAAGAGACTGATCCAAAACATGCATGCCAAGTAGAATCTATTTCAAAAATGCCACATCTGCAATACATATATGTACATACATACATATATGGAATATCACAAAAAATTAAAAAAGGCAGGGAGAAAATAGAATAATTCGGTCTTAACTTCATATTAAAAACATGGCTACGAATCTGCATGAGTTTTATATGTTCTAGGGCTATTCTGTAATACTCAAGTGAGCACTTCCAGAAAGTTCACTACTTGCATTATCTTAAGATTGTTTCCTTCATAATTTATCACTCTGAACCACTGTTTCAGTCGAAGTATTTAGATGAATGTTGCCTGAATTAAGCCACCATTAGCAGTTTGTTGAAGTGCAAAGATATGTATTCAATTAGCAGCTCAGTGGGGTACAGTTCTCTGTACAGTCACTTCTGGAATTCCAAAGCAAAACACAGCAGCAAATGGAGAACAGAAACATTAAAGAAGTAGAAATCAACACTGTCTTCATTTATATGTGAGAGAAAAGCAAAGCAGGCAGGTTACGTGAAGTGTTAACAGTATGTAAGTGAACTTGAGACATATCTTAACCTTGCATCATCCTATTTAACATTATTCTCAAAATGTCTGTGCTACGTAACTACAATTTAAGTGGTTTTGAAGTCTATTAAGAGCCAATTACTTTTTGAATCCCAAGCAGTCTTGTCTGTAATGACTGCCAAGCGTAAACACACCAAATGTCTTTCTATAGCTTCTAACAGTTAATGACTGGCATTTCTACTGTTTCAGTAACTTGATGGTCACAAAGTTATGATGGAATTTTCCTTTTTTTTTTTTTGGAAAAAAAAAAGTTTTACTCTAGACTGAGCTCTAACAGCAAGGTTAGAGACATGCTGGAAATGTTTGCAATACATGTTTGCTGAGGTTAAGAATAGCCCAAAGATAAGCAGTTGCCTAAACTTGGCAGTTATGAACGGGGACTCTACACAGGCACAAAACATTCTTCTGATGCTCAGACTCATTTGTTCTCAAACACTGACTGTCCTGGCTCCAAAGCCATACACAAGTTTAATGAGGTGACAATCTCGTGCTGTCACAAAAGTTTTGAGAGATTCAGGTCACAGAAAAAAAAGAAAAAACAAAACAACAAACCATGAGTAATTTGACACAACAGGAACTCACTGAAGAGAATTAGATAATAGGTGCTGAGACTTGGGTTTTTCCCATCATCAAGATAAAAATCCTATTTTCTTCCCAGCACTAAATGAGAAGGCTCACACTTGATATCAGAAAATGCGTGTATATTTGATCCTTGAATCTTGGAAAGGATTTAAAGAAAACGTCTGATAAAACACATTCTTTTCAGGGGAGTCACAATCATTTTTTTCCCAAAGCTTTCAGAAACTCGAAACATCTTAAGGTAGTCTTACCTTTGTATGCATCCATATAAAACTAAACTCGGAGGAGGAGGTTAGTGCAAAAACGAAAGGTTTAGCAATGCATATAATGTCATACATGGCAATTGAGTAACTCTGCCTTTCATCAACAACAGTACCATATTGAATCCATCTTCATTAACAGCTTAGAATTTCCCACAGCACTTGTCAGAAATATCAATCTTGCAAATTTAGCATTATTTGATCTCACATGCCACCTATACTATTCTCCTGAAGCCACTGTAGTCTTATACTGAAACAATAGTCATAGCAGCAGTAATTCCCCCAGCCCTTAAAACACATCCATCTTGTCTACGGTGGAACATTTTTTTGTTTTTTTTTTTAAATAACACTTTGAAAAATAAAGAACATTAAGTCCTTGTTTAGCACCAGTGGAGTCCATCAAACTCATAATTTCTATTTAAAATTTGATGAAAAAACATGCATAAACAGCTTGAATACAGACACACTAACAGTAACTTAACTAAGAGTAATTGTACCTGCCTACACTGCATTAAATTTATTTATCACCATAGTTAGCATAACATGTAAGGGTCCACTAAGTTCAATGATTCCATATTAGGAAGCTGCACTGCATCATTTTTCAACTGTACCTAAACTGGATTTTCCCCTGGAACTGGTGATCAGTTTCTGAAAGCAGATAATGTACAATCATGGACAGATTCTTCACCTAAATTAGTCAGACATGAAAATTATTTCATCTTCTTTCCTTTTTTCATAGATTCTTACTAGGAATTACCCAGGTTTCTATCCATTTTAAAAGCAAAACCAGAAACAATGATATTTTGGGCTCTGAAAATATAAAAGGCTTCTATTTTCAGTAAAATAGCACTGCTTCAGATCAGCATGCAGGACTATTATAATGTCATTACATTTCACAATCATTAAGAAAATGGGATTTCCAGATTAAAAAAAGGGCAGGAACAAGTCTGGATATTTCCTCATCAGATGTAATGGACAAAAATTAAATGATGACAATTTAGACTCAACCTTTGCCTCAATAACTGTCTCCCTCCCTGTCTGTGCACAGAAGACAACTTTTCATTCTTCTCTAAAATAGCTGCATAACAGAATTAGCTTTCAATGGAAAGTTCCTCCACCTCTTGACAGATACTACTACTATAAATACTTATTGGAAATAAAGTGTTGAATAAATTGTAAAGCTTAATGGAAGACCTGTTTTCTTCCTCAGACTGACTTCTCAAACACACAATCAACAGTATGATCCTCAAATATTAGCTAATAAAAATGCTAACAGAAGACAGAATTACGAAAAAAAAATTACCACTCAGAAAGGCAAAACAATATTCAAAATATACTAAAACACAGGAAAGCATCATGAACACAAAATTTTCAAAATTATATTTACAGCTTAAAAGAATCTGAAGGTTTTTATTCCTGTTTTACCCTAAATAGCATGGCGGGGTGGGGGGGGGGGGTGGGGGTGGGGGGCGGGGGAGAGAACCTCATTTGCTTCTCTCTTCTTCATTTCATGGGAAACAAGTTTCATGTTTTCATCTTGATAATTACTACTTTTATCTTTTGTGAATTATAGTCACCCATTTCCAACTGAAACCAATGCATTTATTAACTTAAGCAAGAAGGATTTGGGCTTCCAGTCATTAAGGATTTCAGAAATATAGGTTAGACTATCTATAATTAGCATTCCTGATGATTTAAACATGGTTTGATGATTACTAAATTCATCATCTTTAAATAACCACGTCTGACTCAGCATCAGCAGAATAGAGACATTTTCATCAACTAATTTAGACTTTTTGGCAAGCAAGAATAGGAAAGAACCAATAGCTTTATAAGATCAGTGAAGGCAGGAATAGGCATGCAACTATGTTAACAAGTAGAAGGGAAAATATTAGGAACTGAATCCAGAATCATTGCAGACAATTGTTTCCATACCCCAATGTTTTGCATTAAGTGACTAATCGCTAAGCAGACATTACATAGACAAAAAAAAGTCATTAAGTATTCAGGTAAGGGGACCTACTTTTTTTTTACGATTATTAAATATTAGCACGCTTCAGAAGGTCCACTGTATCCTGTAGAGGCTTAAAGATCATAAAATGGAAAACATCTATTTCAGTAGTGGTTAAAGAGGATGAAGCTAATGATTTCTGAACCAAAGATTTAATCCTATAATGGAGCCACAATATTCAATTGCCAGTGATGAGCAGGAGACATCTCAGGAAGTCACCAGCTGAGTGAGCCAAGAAACAAAACACCAATAAAAATCTCTGTGTATCCCTAGTGGAAGAATGCAGAAAGACTGAAAGGACACGTGACCATTACAATCCTCAGCAAACAAACAAACAAACCCCAAAATCAGACACCAGAATTATTTTATCAGTTCACTGCTATCCAGAACTCAGAACGTACCACAGCTATCAAAGACCTGACCCATATTCAATGGCCAGGTCCAGAACATTACAGGTCATCTGAACTGCAAAATCTTGTTTCCAATACACTGGTACCACACAAGGCTGACTGCCAATCTTCCTAAACCCTCACCGAAGGATTTTTTCAAAGAATATAATCATTTACACTAGTTTATTGATAATATACCACCCCCCCACCTCCAGTAATTGCACTAGAACACAAATAATTTTCCGTATCAGGTCTTAAAGTCTGTTTTGTCTACAGACTCCTTGGAAACTTGGTTTCCACAACAGGTTCTTTCCAAAGACTCCTCTGCTGAAATGAACATCTGTTGTTTTTTCTTTACTTAATACTGAAGATGAAGCACTTCCAGTTTCAGAAACTCAGTCTAAATTCTTTATCTCAAGTTCAGCAGAGGACCCCTCCTTACATCTTCATGAGGCAGGCATTCCAACCTACATATTTTACATTAAATCGTTCTTTCCAGATTCAGTAACCTCCTCAGCTTTTATATATTACATTAACTTGTTCCACATTAAGATATCAGAGACCTTTAACTCTCTTTTCTACAGTGTTACATCAGTCTTCTGCTACTAGGCTGCATACAGTTCTATAAACAGCGCAAGCCATTCCGAGTTTTTAGCAGTTATGTATGTACACATGAAGCAAACCATTCCTCATTGTTCCCCTACATCAGTTGCTTTAAAATAGATGAGGCCACAGAATGATGCTGAACGCCTAATGTGAGCTTCTTCAGAGGTCTGACCACATATTAAAAACAAATAAAAAAGATGACAGATGTATCTGTACTGGGTACATGAATATGAGTGAATATACTAGCAACCTATTTGCACAGTGCCTGTGACATTTTGAAACAGACTTGCAGTGAAGCATCTGAAGCTCCACAGATCACAAGAGCATCAAACATTTATTCACATATGCTTCAAGTAGTTTTCCCCCTTTCCATTTTTTTTTTTTTTTTTTTTGCATTAGGGTTGTTTTGGTTTTTTGACTGGTAGCTATTTTCTCCAGCCAAATAGGTGGCTGAGAGAATTTGCCAAAGTATTTTTTTTAAAACTGTCAACTTATCTAGGTTTAGACAGTATTACTAAACAACAGTTCAAGTATCTAGAAGGTTTTATGAATGATGGCTTTTATTCAGATGAAGTTTTTTACGTCATTACAGAAAAACCTATTACAGGCTTAATATGATTTGCAAACTCCACTAAATAAAAATAGAGAACTATCTCAGGGACTTAATTACATGCTGCTTATATGGATTTTGCTTTAGGGTACACATAGATGGAAAAGGCTTCAAGGCCAGACCTAGGACCCTGAATTTGCCTAAATTGTCTCAAAACAAAGTGCAGCAATAATAAATAAATTACAATAGGCTCCCAAAAAGGTTTCATTAACAGCTTGAAAATCCACATAGTAGAGGTCTAGCAGGGGAACAGTGTTGTCCAATACCATATGTCCACTTAAAATTTGATTTAAAATACTTCTATCTTCTGACTTATATATGTTCAAAGTTAGTCATAAATGGTGTTATCTCAGACCTCTGACTTTCTGTAAGCCTTAGCATCTGTAAGTCTTTACACTGAAATTATTTTCCATTATATTACAATTTCTCTTATATGGTCCACCAGCACAGTACATGGGAAAACTGGAATCAGTATCTCCTGAAGTAAATGATCACAGATGTTCACTTGGAGTTTTAGTGAGGAGAGACTTTTCAAAGAGCCTCAGCATCTCTTCCCAGCCCCACATCCCTTTAGTAGTAGCTGCCAAATCCAGCCGGTGCCGCAGCCCCGGCTCCCTGCCCCGAGGTCCAGCCCAGTAGTGAGGCTGAGCACATGTTGCCCCACAGGCACACACCAAAACACGTGCACAGCACACACACACACACACCTGGCAACACAGGTCAGTGCGAACTCTGCAAACACAGGCAGCACCACTGTCCTCCTCCTGCTCCTTTCTGGTCAGGTCAAAGTCCATTAGGTGAACATGTACATACATGCACAGACACAGACCATAACTGGCCTTGGGCTTGCTGCTTCGCCGGCAGCTGTGCCCTCACCCTGCCCAGCTGCCAGCACATGGCACACAAGCCCTCAAGGCCCCAGTCCAGGTTCTGGTACTCAGACCCCTTCACAAACATTGAGACACTACAGATCCTGGAATTTGGTCCTGGACCATCCATCCAGTAGCTGGTCCCCCGAACCTTTGGCCTCTGGTTACTTCATGCACAAATACACACATGAATGGGGGGCTCAGGCCAGACCTGAGGGTCTTCACAGTGCTTGGCCTGAACTCCCAGTTCCTCCACTCACCAACTTCTCCAGTTGCCTCATGTAGATGCACATGTTTTCTCTGGACTTCACAGCCACTCCCGAGTCTCTTCTGCCAGTCCCTGGCTAGTCCTGCCGCACCATCCCTAGGGATCACAGCCCAACCTGGGTGTGAGCTGACCCAGCCACATGGGCCCTTGCGACCCAGTCAGGCTTCAGCTGCTGGCAGCAAGGCCCCACAAGCACATGCAGGATGGAGCCCCTTACCCAGTAAAACAGTTAGAGTTTAATGAGACTGTGCTGATAAGAACAGGGCATGGTCAGACAAACACAATGACCAGCCACCTGCTTACACACAACCAACTCACTTGATCCCTTTGCTCCTCTATTTTCCCCATGGTTATTCATTCCGCAAAAAATCACTCTGGTCCTTTTTTTCCCTGACCTTGCTCCCTCCCCTAAGCAACCCATTCTGAGTCATGTACAATCATAAAATGCTCCTACCTGTGTCTACCCCCTTCCCAATATGCAAGCTGACCTCTGTTTGCTCAGGTGTCTGTCACCCAGGTCCTTGAGGGCTAATGATCTCCAACGACTGCCCTAGCAGTTGCCAGGTTGGGGGCTAATTTCTGTGATGATGTTACCGGGGTTCCCCTGCCGGCTGCTGTGCCTCAGGGCTTTGCTATGTGCATGGGAGACCAGCTTTTTAATCACATAACCTATCACCCTTAATATTTCCAGGCTGAACATTCAAAGCCATTCTAAGAGTATTTATCAAAGGCACAAAAATAACATTTCAAAGTTCAAAGCTAGTGTTTGGAAAATCATCATGCTCACCACTTAAGTTGTGGGGTTTTAGATTAAAAAAGGCATATCATTTATCAGATTTACTGACTCAAGTTGTTGCTCTTAAGTGTCAGGTGCTTGCTCATGTGTAAGTAAGCTCTAATAAACGTTTTCCAACAGTTATCAGGACACTTAAGTAATACAAAAAGTACCACATACCTTGTTGACAATATCGTATTATATTTGCTTTATAAACACTCATGACTGTTAATGTTATTGCTAAGCAACTGGATGACCTACCATACAGTATTTGCATAGCACTATCTATCAGCAAACAGATGACTTGGAAATCTTTTAGTTCACAATTCAAAGAATTACATACCTAATTAACACTTGACAGACTTTTAAAAAAATTTTAATAAGTTCTCAAATCACTGGATGACAAAAACCTCATTCACTAGTATTTAAAAGATTTGAACTGTAAAGAGATTGAAAAATATGGGAGCATTTGAGAGAAGACAGGAAAGCTGAAGTTTTAATTAGACAACAGCTCTGCAAGGCAGAAGAAGCAAAACTGAAGATGTTATCCAGAATTTCCGAAGTATCATTTCATGCCTAGAAGGTGTGGGAACTCAACTCTCCTTACCTAGCAGTTACAGCACCTGCAAAGATGCAAATCTGTTCATGTACAGAAAAACAAAAACAAACAAAAAACAAAACCAAACAAAACCAAACAAAACCCACAACAACTAGTCAAAATAAAAAGAGTTAGTCAGAAAATGGAAGAGGAACAACCAAAGAGGAACCAGGACTGGTTCTTATGTTACAAGTGAAAAGCCGCCCTCTTCCACTGCTTCCTCACATAGTGCCTTCTCCAGTAAGCCTAATTATGTCCTCCCTCACCAGTACACGGAGCACTCTTACAGATCCCTCTTAATTTTCACTGAAAAGCAGAGGTTTGTTTTTATTACAATCAAAATCTTGGTGTTTCCAAACTATTTGATCCCAAGGATATAGTTTACAATTTGGCAAAACAGCTACTGTTACCGTATTATTGTTCCTGAATTATACTCTTAACACTGCCCTCCTTGAGTCTCACTTTTAAATGGTTCATTGCCCTGTGCAAAGCATTCTACAAAAATTCATGTTCCAAGGAAGCAATGAGCTTGGCCAGACAAGCTAAGTGAGGGAGTGTGGCTGGGCAAGCCCACTAAGGGCAAGCAAAGCAGGCTCTTGTATGATTTAGATTTATAGATTTTAAAGGCTGAATTTCACTGAGGGGCTCAGAAAATCTGACTTAAATAAGACATGCTCTCAACACTCCAATGATGAACTGAAACCCTGTCTGTGCTGCTGTGGAAAGGTCAAACACACTAACAGTCAGCATAAAACTAAATGCCCCGTTCTTCCATGCAGAAGCACCACCTCAGTTGAATGGTGTAAGCAGCCATACATCAGCTGAGCAGCAGCAGGAGGAGCTCACATACTCCCGTTCGTCAGGTCAAAACAGTGGGTAAATTTAGAACTACTCCACAAGAGACACATTTAAAATAGACAGATGAATGACAGGAATTTGGAGTGGTGGGTGAGACTACAAAAATTCTCATTACCAAGTGTCTGGAATTGAATGATCTACTAGCTAGAGAATCATCCAAATATTAGTTAGGCAGGCTTTTCTAAGCATGGAGCTTTAGAAAGTCTGTGGCCACCCACACTGCCATATGCTTAGGTTTACCAGACTTTCTTTACAAATTGTCATTTTTTGGTTTGATCCTTCCCTCATCATTACTGATTTCTCACCTGTACTATAATTGAGAAAGATGTGGCATCACTGTTTGCATCCTAAAGCTCAACATGGATGCAAGCACAAAACATCACACACAAGAGGATAGACAACAGATATAAGCTGCTTTTGCATAAACATTGACCTCTTAGCATAGTTTGTGAAAGTTCTAGGACAGAGAATCTCTCCTATATTTAACAGGAGAGAGGAAGTTTCAGTTTGCTTGCAACACCAATATGACAACAGCTGGGGCAAAGGGAGAAAGAAGTGACAAGAAGGATGTCCTACCCACAAAGTGGAAGTAGGTTTCCAAAACAGAAGAATATGGCTACCCTTCTAAAAAAGGAAAAAAACTCCCAAGGCAATGCTCTTAAAATTTTGACTAACAGCAAGAATTAGAAGTAGAAAGAATAAGGCTAAGAGAAAGGACACAACTCCCTACCTCTCCAGTCCTGCAGTGTCTACTGCACTAGTAAAAACACATTCCCAGTAGAATAACTAATTTAAATAATAGCTTCCTCAGGTTAAATAGTTTTATAAAACAGTATACATTTAGTATTTATACAATTTATACAATGACAGTACTTGGCATCATACAGGCCTGAAGTCTCTGTGGATAATGGACTACACATAAACTCTGTCTCCAAGTTAAAATGTAAGGTGGTCTAGAGACATCTCCAAATTTTTCCAAGGAGATTTAGGGACTACAGGAGGAAGTGGCACAAGACAGACAGACCCTTTTAAGTATATTATATAGGCTTACTCATATCAATCATGGGTTTTTTAATTGTATCATAAAACCAAATTATTTTTCAATATATTAGAAAAAGAGAATGGAAACAAAGTGCCCATCATCAGTGTCAATGAATAACTACTCATGTATGAAGTGACTAGGATAATTTTAATATTAGGATGTGATAGTGTCAAATACGTACTGATTTAATGCCATTACCAAAATAAAAAGTTGGACTAAATTTAACACTAAGTCCTGATACATCCAATTATGCTAGAACTTGGATATCACCATGATAACAACATGAAGGCATGAAGAGTCCTTTCAAGAAGTTATCATTAGATACATGTAATAGTTACACACAGTCTAAAATTATCAGAAGGAAATATTACAGAAATAAGAGAAATGTATCAATTTCTATGTTGATGATCAGAGAAAAACGAATTTTAAAATCCTCACACTGTTAAGGTTTCAGCACTCAGGTTACAGAGGAAATTACTAACATCACCAAGCACCTGTTGCATCAGCATTTTAACTATTCTGTATGCAAAGTCTCCTTTCACATAAAATCATGAGTGGGATACTTAGTTCAAAGTATATGTATGATGGAAGGTAAACAAAGTCTGGACAGCTCAAAGATCACTTCCTATACTTACACTTTCAGTCCTATCTTAAAAGGCAGTCAACAAGACTGCAGTGAATTACTTCAGCAAATTGTGATTCCTTTAACCTGCTAAGAACTTTTACTTGGTCTATGTAACATCAAAGTAAGCTCTAGGAAAAGGACTGGTAGAAAACAAGAACTGTAGCCTCAGATTTGCATTAGCACAATTCAAAAGTTACAATCAAGCTGCGTAAGATGTCCTGTAACCATATGAGCAGAAAGTACTTTCTGCATGCGAAGCACCATCTGCAAGCAATAAACGTCTCTTATTCTGGCCTTCAGAAATGTGACTAATGGCCTTTCACACAAAAGATACACAGCTGGAGGGGGTGCCAAAATAAACCTGGAGTACTTGTGTTTATTGTACCAAGTCCTACACAATCATTAAGAGAGGAACTCTTAGCCTCTCCTCAAAGTCTGTATCTCACTTCACCCTACACATGCCCCATACTACAACATCTATTCTAACACACTGTAACAAACAGGTTTAGTATAATCCAAAAGCTGTTAATATGCCCCAGATCTCCAAGTTAAATGTTAGAACAGACCCTCTTAAGAGCACTAGCACAACTGCTTAACACAGCATTTGGGGAAAAAGCAGTGCCCTATGCACTGTCATCGTTCCAAGCAACAGAGACACCAAATAGGCACATGCTTAAGAGTTGGAAGGTACCCCAAAATTTGCAAGACAAATACAGTAGATGACTAGGTATATCAGAAACACTGGCATGCCCTTCATGGGCGCATCAGATCACAGAGCATAAATCAAAACAGATTCCTGAAAGGCTGAGATACAACAAGTTGGCAACAGTGTTAGATAGCACCTGTCTATCTATAAAGACCACAACATCTCCATGAAAATTCAGTAGCCACCTCTCAAGCAAGCTGCACTGCAGTGACAGATCTGCTGTTAATGCCAATGCAACACAGAATTCTTGAGCCTTCCCCACAAAGGACCAGATCCTCAAGGGTCCCTTCCAACCCAGGATGTTCTACAATTCTATGAAATTGAGAGTGGTATTAATGACTCCTCCTGAACTCTTACATGAATGAAAGGTCTTTTTTATGAAAAATCTTTTTGTAGATGGCCTCAGGACTCAAAAGCATCTTCTCAAAACAGAAATCTTCAACTGATGCCCTTGTAAATACAACAGAGAAGCAAGAGAACAAGTTCAGCATTTAAATCTACTTCTAATGCAAAAGGACTTCCATTTTTTTCCCCCTCCAGTGGAACCTTTGCTCTTGATCTTATATACTGTTATGGTTGTCACTAAGAAATCCTCCAAGTCCACCATATCTGAAGTTTCAAAAGTACTGAAAAATTAAGTTGCTAGTCATGTTATTTCAGTACCAAATCTGGAGGACATGATTCCCACCTTCCTCCAGCCCTAGCCCACTTTATTCCAGGTTTCACTGAGCTAGCATTCAGGTATTAAGACACAGCAGTGGCAAAGCCACATCTCGCTAAGTACATCTAGTGTTGTTTTGTAAAACAAGGAAATCCATTCTTAAAATCACATTTACAAGTACTTGTTCTGAACTAGGCTTCACTCTCAAATTCATTTAAAACCTTCATCTTTAAACCAGCGAGTACCTCTTCGTTACTGCAACAGCTACCATGAGAAGGCAGATTCAGCAACTTATTTCTTTAACCTCCACAATTTAAGATTCAGAACTAAAACCACCAAACACCACAAACAGTTTAGAAATTCACACTGCTTACATAAGCCACCTCTTTAACTTAGAGTGCACATCAGTGACCACCAAAAACATGTTAATACTTTATTTAAAAATGAAAGAATTAACCGACTTAATGCCTTGTTAATCAGTCTGTGATCAGCATTTAAACCTCACTGCCCTTACAGGGAAAGAGCATTCAGGTCAAGTCAAAAAAGCAGCACACAGGAGTAACAGATGGCCAAAAAAAGGCTTCCTACAGCCCTATCTAGTGACAAGAGGGGCATCATTGCTACAGTAACTGATCAGTGCTCCTTGTGGGGACAAAACCATCCTATTACACATTAGTGCAGAATCACCAAAAACTAGATAAATATAGTACAGTAATATTGTTTTGAAAGGCTGGGGGAAAGTTATTTTAAAGCCCTTATCTAGTTAATGATTAGATGCTGGGTTTGATGGTCGTTAAAGTCAAAAGGAAGAAACAGAAGTTGTGAATGCCCAAAGCTGTTTGCAAAAATGAAATTCCACGCCAATATGCTCTATCTGGAGAAATATTAGACATGTATCTGTTTATATACAGACATAGACATATAATCTCATTTTCACAGAAAACTAGACCCCGTACTTCAATGTGCTCTTACAGGCTGCATGTAAAACAATTTGTTGACACAAATTCATGCTTTCAACTTCCTGAGTGCTTAAAAAGCTACCAAAAGCAATGGTTTTGAAGCTGCAAAAAACCAATATCCTCTCTCACTGAATCACCTCACTTTAAAAGTAGTCATCTGCATCCTTAACCCAACCTCCTTATAAGCAGTGGAAGAGCTTCCCCTGGAATCCATGCAGAACTCGTTATCTTAGTCTGTTTTCTGCAGACAGTCATGTTAGTTGCTTTAGTTGGAGTTTTTAATTTCAGCTTTCATTTTAAAGGTCAGTATGACTGTCTAGTACTATGAAGCAGTTCTTTAAGACATCTGTATTTAATTCACCACTTCTATATACAAAAGCATAACATTTTACATAAAACATTAAAATTTTATATCTGGTTCCCGTACATGTCAGACGAGTTTCATTTAGCAAAAGGCTAACGCAAACTCACAGCTGAAGCTGTCACTAACAGCACAATAAAAAAACCACCATATAAACAATTAAGGATTTAACACACACATACACACACACAAAAAAATATTCTTCCTACTGCCTTTAAAGAAGGAAGACACTACTACAAATCCAGTCAAAAAATAAGGTCAGTGCACAGGAACTAGGCAACAACGGCAGAGGTCTTATTATAATTAGGTGGTCTTCACTAACTAAGCTTCACACCATTCACAAACACAAATTATTCCTTTCTAAAACACTTCAATCTGTGGAGGAAAAAAAAACACCACAAAAACAACAGTGTACAATCCCCAGTCTCTAATCATTTTTGTGCCATGTTAAAAAAAAATGTTGTGTTACATATTATATTGTACTTTAGTCCCAAAACTCTACCTTAGTGGGACTTCTGCCATAACAAAATCCTTACATGACAGCCTATGCTTAAGTCAGAATTTTGAGGGAACAATTTTCAACTTCAGGTGCAAATGAGGAAATTCAAGTTCATTTGAGGTGTAAATAAAAACCCTTGCCTTATAAACCAAATTAATTATGTTTGTACTGAGACACCAGCCATGGGTCTCAATAATCAAAGTCTCCTTGGCATAGAGAGAAAAAGGAGAAGATAATTAGATCCTGAATATTACACAGGCTAAGCTGATGTTTAGATTTGAGGGGGGAGGTATAAACAGCATTCATAGCACAATACAGCTGCTGTAATTTAGGTTAAAAGGCCCATTTCTGTATTTTGATACAAGTCAAGGCTTTATTAAGTATTGAGATTAGTGTACTTTGTAAATTAGGTTATGGATCATACTGAAAGCAATGAATTTTCCAGGTTTATGCAACCTGCAAGGATTCTCCAAATGGCGGAAGGAGTTTGCTAAATAACTAAAATTTCTTCATTGCACCAGAAATTTATGAGCAAACACAGGAGTGAAAAGGGGTAACAAGTATGGGACTCTGGCAGTTCTACTGTATTTTCTTTTAGCTGGTGCAGAAAAAAAAAAAAGAGTTCCTGCAGGCCAACAAGAACATCTGCCTTGCAAAAAGTCAGTTACTACACAGTTTACTCCAGTGAAGTCCACATAAAAACAAAGTTCCAAGAAGGAATGGCCTGAGAATAACTGAATATCACATGTCCATGTCTGACGGGACTGTTCGCTGAACCAAGGGCTTACACAATGTGGTTCTCAAATATCTCCAGTCTAAGTCTGCATTCTGTGCAAAGAGCCAAATACAAACAGCTAATCAAATCATATCATCTTGCATGTACTTACTTTAGTATTCACATAAAGGCAGAAAGGAAAGATTCTTTAGAAAGTACACTGTCTGACAAAGCAAGTCAGATTTTGAAACAGTAGGCACTTGAAGAGGGACACAGGCCAGATGGTAGTTCAGGGTGACAAAATGTCGCAATACAAACCACACACTTGCTGAAGTGTAACAGCAAGTGAAAATCTGAGATTTATCTCATCCATTCATATGTGGCACTAAAGCCCACAGAAAAATGTTTAACTTGCAAAGGAATGGGCAACAAGAACAGACAACCTTTTGTATCATTACACTGTCACCAAGATTAGTCTTTAAAAAGTCTTTGAAGTAGGCAGAAAATTAATCTTAAACAGTAACTTCAGTTCAGCTACAAGCAGGAATTTAGGTGTTAAGGTTACCTGGAAAGACAAGCAAAATGCCCTGTAGCTGAAGTACTGCCACACTGGAAGCACTGGAGATACAGTCAAGTCTTCCAAGTAACATGTATTTTTGGAGAATAATGTGAGGACTGACATGGAGAGAAAAGTTCTCTTGCTTATTCTTAAACATTTATTCTCTAAACAAATGCACCATTACTGTTCATCATTCTCATTTGCAAAACTGCTTTATTAAAAAAAAACAAAAAAACAAAAAAACCCAAACAAACAACCACAGTTCTGAGCAAGTTTAAAAGGAAGTATCAGAGAGGCCTGACTAGTGTACTCACTCAAAAGGGATAGATGAGAAAAGTCTCCAAAGCAGATGCAAGTATAGGGAAGAATAACTAAAAAATTTGATAAAATTTAGCACTAATACAAGGGAAGAGATTCTTAGAAGATATGACCTGTATAAGAATAAAAGGAACAAAAATAACAATACAGAAATCACTTTCTGGAACATCCTCAGCATAATACATAACACAGGAAAGCACTATTGTTCCTTTAAAAAAAAAAAGTTTGAAGAATTACTTCGTGTGCTTTTTAAATATTTTTTTACAAAGATCAGAGATCAATTAAGCAATTTATGAAAAATACTGATTTTATTCTAGGATACTATAAAGGTAAAATGGAGCAGTGATTAGCACATAAAAAGCTAAAATGCTTATTGCAGCACATTCTCATTTTTGTAACTACTCTTAATTTATGAGGAAAGAAACTAATGTAAGTTCTTTCTTTGAATGTACCTACTCTTACATTTCTATCCATTTTTTTTAACCTGGTTCTAATTTCAACCAGCTACAACAGAGTGTTCGAGCTGCCAAAGATATACAAGCTCTTAAAAAGTTACATAAAAATACATGGTCAAGTCCAGGAGCCCTTCTAACTTGTCCCTACTCTCCCCTTATAAAAAGCTGCAGCATTAACTCAAGTTTTAGACACCATTAGGTGACAAACACAAACAGCACCCAAGGCATAATAAAGCTTCCAATCTGTACTTATACTTTATTATACACCAGAAAACCACACAAAGCTATAAATCTGTGAGTCCAGACTTTACTACCATCATTGCTTATAGGGGGGAAAAAGGCTTAGCTGCTTTAAGTGATTTTCTGTCAAGTCTACTGCCTGTTAAAGGAGAGTTCCTACATTACTGGCTGCTTATTAGTCCAATTCCTGTGCTGTTCCACTATCCAACTAAGCCTCAATTTCACTGTAATCCTTAAGTCACTCAGGAACCTTCCATCTGTACACAGGAACTATGCTGATGTCAGCTGTTCATTTACATATTTCAACCTGATTTCATCTCTCCCATCCCTTATACACACTCCCACAAGATTTTGCAAATTAATTTTTCATGCTTTCTCATCTAATACAAAGTACTACCAGAGACCAGGAAAATATTTTTTAAAATATACCAAATTTTACTATTCTGAGAAGTTCTAAACTCACACCAGCAGCAGGTACATGAAAATTCCTCTGAAACAGTCAAATGTATAAGGATGCTTTAATGTGGACTCTAAAGTAATTCCATCTGGTGAATACACCTCAGTTCAAGTCAGGACAAAACAAAATTTTGGGGAAATCTGTATAAATCACATTTCTATCTTCAAAAGTCAATTACAATCACTGCAACCATGAGAGTTTTGTTATTTATTCAAAAGCTATTTACTTCAGAATTACAGGCGATATCCTTATCTGCATAAGATGAGGTCAGATACTGGTAATGTTGAAACTGTTGAAGTAGTTACCCAGAAAAAAAACCCACCCCAAGCCGTATGCCCCTCTGTTTGTGCAACCTACTACAATCCTCCATCAGGATAAAAAAAATATTATTTTGCCCCTGTAAAAGTGATACCCATTTGTGCAAGGTATGATTTCTTCACTTACTGTTCTGTAACTGCAGCCTAAAACCCACACATTTTCCTGACCTCCATTTCATCAGTACACAGAAAAAGCAAGAAACACCAGTTTCTCCCACAGAGAGAGCAAAGGAGAGCCACTCATTTGAGTGCAGATCAAGGAAATGAAGCAACACGATACAGGACAGTGCAGGAGAATAGTACATTTATATTCTTTAAAAAAATTAGCAAGTGATCGGGTAGTGTCACTGTCATCAGCAAAAGAATCACAAACTTAATATGGTCTTTAAAACTACTTTTTGAATAGTTAGTTCATCACACCTTCTATGCCATTTAGATGATCCAACTGAGGTAGCAAAACCCAACAATTCCTGCAACAACCCAACCCAACTCACCTCATGTTGCTGACATCAACTTAGGGACCTGTCCTAGGAGCCGTGCAGATGCCAATTCTTCATAAAGTCCATGCAACCAGCAAGACCGGAAGGGTTCAACCATTTGTTACCACTGCTTTCAGAAAATGCCTTTTTCCAGCTTTCAGTTAAAATCATGTTTTCTAAACTTACCCCTAAAATCACATTCATTCTTTCAAGGATCAGGGATTCTCTCAGGTCTGGTAAACAAAGTATGAATCTACTTCCCTCAATTAAAAAAAGACCTGAAAAAAATACATTTGTCACTTCTACCTGCTCAAATCCCAGTGTCCTGAAAACAGGACTGAAAGAGTAAAATCCAACTTAGAAAAATGCATCAGCACACCACTGCTAATGGAACTAGTCTGGCTTTCAGAAATTCACAGAAAGCTGTTGATGTCTTGTTACCAATCTCCCTCACTGTAAAGCAAGGGGATAGAAACACCCCAGAACCTATACTCCTTAGTCTCATTTTCTTGTTTCTAAAATCAACATAATTTTCTGGTTTACAAAAGGAATACTTGTTGATAAATCTTCTTTCCTGAAACTAAATTTACAAACCATCTCTCACACAAATGACAAGTTTAGCTCTGGCTGAAGTTAGCAATACCAGTGAGATTTTCCCCCAAATCTCCTCATCTTTACAGAGTACTTCTTCCTCACCCTCAAAGCATTCTGTAACACAGAAAGAGCTGCACCATAAGCCACAGAGGGTGGACAGAAGGTGAAAAGAAGAAAGCAAAACTTTCAGGTTAAACAAGATAGCTCTTCTGGGATAAGAAAAAAAAGAACTGTCAAAAGCCAGGATTTTATTGACTGGCTCTGAGGAGGAGCTGGCATCTGGTCAAGAAGATCTTAAGGATTATATGAAGTGAGTTAGGTAGCTCAAATGCTCAAGGAAATCTTAAAGAGAATCGAAAGAGGAAAAATAGCAACACTACAAGCCTATTTTGTGAAATTCTGTTAGTACTGGGGATTAAAAACCTCTAAAATTGTACAATGTTTTTCCATGTTTCCTGGCATTCTGAAGTTTATCAAAAGAGTCACTCAATACTCATACAATTATGTTAAGTACAATATAAACAAGAAGAAAATAGTTTTAGACATCTTTATTATTTAATAACACAAAGGCAGGAGTTATTGCTCTAAAGATGTATGAAGAACCCCGGATTCCAGCTGCAAAACTCAAGAGCATGACAGTAACATCCTAACACAATAGTGATGGACAAGAAATATCAAAATACTAACTGTAGAATAGCAACAGGCTTTCTGATTTGATTTTTGCCTTTGTTTTGGTGGTTTGTTTTGGTTTTTCCCCCCTAATTGTGATTTTAGCAACTGAGACAGTAACGTAAGAAACAGTTCTCAGTGCCCCTGTTTCACTTTACTGTAAGTATTCAGCATTCATCAGTACTTGATGGTCCTCAATTTACCTTCTACTACAGAACAGAATGACCAGAAACTGTGGCTGAGGCAAGTATACCTATTAAGCACAAAAGATATCAGACCTTAAAGGGACTGTAAGTTAGAAAACAGGTATTTTCAACTAAAAGCACTGCTGGCACAGATCTCTAGCCACAGATGTTAGTATTCATTTCTGAGACTCACAGATGTTCAGCTTTTAACTTCTAGATTACTCCTCTTCAGCATACAATTCATGTCTCTACCTGTAACAACTACTCAATTTTCATTTCATCACATACATATTTCCACATATTTTAAGAAAATAGAATTGAATTTGATACATTAAACTGATTTCTTTTTAAACTTCAAAGTTCACAAATGTTACTGTGGTTGCATAGTTTAACACATGCATCAGACTATCAGTCTTCTAAAAATATCAGATTATAAATTCAGCACTTGATAACCATAGAAGCAGCAAGACAAAGAAATTTGATATTCACAACAAAAAAGATATTAAAAAGCCATCCAACAGAAAGCCAAATTTCAGAAAGTCCAGTGAAAATGGCTCACTACATAAGTATGTACTTAAACAGCACCATCTGAACAATTATTTTTAGAATGTACTAGGACTGCAATGCATTCCAGCATAGTAAGAAGTCACAACTGCCATGAAGCAGTAGCCTCAGGGCTATATTAAGACTATTCAACAATTTAAATAAGCTGGTGAATATAACAGAAGATCTACGCATTAGCTGGAAAACAGTGTTTTGTGGTAACTGATTTAAGAAATTAATTGGATTCAAGCACAAGCATCTGACTAGTTTAGTCCAACTGCCAGAAGCAGAAAACAGAAAAATAAAAGTGCTCTTTACCTACTGCTAGAGGGTCTGGTTCACCCTCCTGCCACCCATTCTCACACTCAGCTCCAGAACAAAACTTTCCCTTTTCCTAATCTGAACATTAAAAGTCAATCCTATTCTTCAAAATTAATTGCCTATAGCAAGAACAACAAAAGTACATGGGCATGTGTGTGTGTTGCTCACTACTGCCAAACATAAGATTTTTATTTGAGATCTCCCAAGACATTTAATTAAGTTTGGCTGCAGAATACTGTAGGGAGAAAACAATTAAAAACTTTCTGCTTTCTAACAAATACCTTCTCACTCTTAAAGCAAAATCTAAGTTTTACCACTTTCATAGTTCGCAGCACTTCCAACATACCTTTCTGCAACACAAAACCACAGGAAACCTTAAAAGATGCAGTACTTCCCATATTGCCTGTTTTGACACTTTGGCTCAAAACATATTTTTAAGTAAACCTGGAGAGGTAGAAGCCTAATTAAATACCATTTTCACAAGAAGCTTTATTAATATTATCTCTAATCATTTTAATGTGAGTAGAAAAGGCTTTACAAATATAACAGTCTGAACCATAGCAGAACTCTGTTTCACCAATTCATGTGGCATCTCCTATGCAAGGGATAGCAAGATCCAATCACATTATTAGACCTGTAAACTCTTAATCTTGGATTTATTGACTTGATCTTCAGATAGGAAGATGCCAGGTTTAGGTTTTATAAAAGACATCTATGTGACATTGCAACAAAAGGACTGTGGGAAGCGAAACAAATTTCCTAAAGAACAATGCATTAGAAGTAATTTTCTGCCTAGGCCTCCATTTCTAGGGTGGCTCTGTGTGACGGAAAAAGGAGTCATTTCTTTCCCAATCCCATTTTTGTCAGGAGATTCTGCTTAAGGGAGGTCAAGATCCAAACCCAGTCATCTTCCAGCAACATAAATGGCTGTCAAGATCTTCTGCTGAAGGCTTGTGATGCAGTATAAAGGTTAGAAGGTATCCTGAAGCAATTTAGAGGGAATGAAGAGGGAGAGAAGAGTCACAAGATGCACCAAAGTAATAACGCACGTAACATAGTTCCAAATGACTTCAACTCAGCACGAAAGAGGAAATGGTAAAATCTCCTTAGAATTTCACTGCCAGTTTTCAAGTGATTCCTCTTGCTAAAAATCAAAAGGGAATTTAGAATAAACTTCCTGTGCCAGCAACAACATAGCTGGAAAAAGAAAGGTCTGACTGTGGGCTACTGATGTTTGCAAGGAAGAGGCTGTCCCTCTGCACAGCATGAAGTGAGGAAGGCAGAATTTACCTGAGCTGATTCCCCTTCTCTGGGCCTGAGGGACTGCTGTTCATGTAGGTTAGCAGCACATCCCCTTAATCGGAGTATTCCAGTCTATTTCCTTCATATGGAGTTTACAAACCCAGCAGCCAGAGGCTCCTCTAAAGGAAGAATGTATTTGCACATTTAGAACTGGGCAACTTTTTCAGTGCTGGGAATTCAGGCGGATTTCAAACCAATTGGGCAGCTTCCACCTTATGGCACATTCAAAACTAGCACTAGTGTAAAGAAACAGGGAGGAGATGAAAATTACGTGGCTATGGGCCATACACAATCACTGACCTTATCTCAGCCCCAGCCATCCATTTCTAATTGATGTAGTTTCCTGTCTAGAGAGGGGTCACACCAAGAATGTCGTTAGTGCTTCACAGAACTGAAGTACAAATATGACCCATTGACAGGAACCTTACACAGAGGCATTAAGAACATTCTTTCCAAGTACTCAGAACATTTTTTCTCCTCTCTCTCTCCCCCACACTTTTCTTTAAACTGCTCACACTCTTTCCCTCTCTCAGCCTAGAGAAATGGAAGGCAACATCAACAAAAAAATGCATAGAGAAACAGCATAAAGTCCATCCTTCACACCTGAGCGGATGGCAGTTCAAAGGGGCCCTACCTACCTGCAACCCTGTTGTTTGCTTCAAGAACTCTGTTTGCCCAAGGAAAAAGAGACGAGCAAATCCTGGAAGCAGATCCTTCCCCAAAGGAAGTTTCTTTCTGAGTCTGCAACCTGGAGCTTTTGCTTGAGACTCAGTCCTCTGAGCGGATTCTTTCTTCAAACTCTCACATTGGTTCTTTACTTTTGTGGGCAGCTGGAAAAAGAATGAAGCCGTAGGCTGAGGCAGGGACTCCATACTTCCAGGATAGGGAGGCAGAAAGACTGGAGGGGAAGGAAAAGTGCTAGTTGGTAACTTCTTGAATAATGACCTGCATTTCCTCATTTTCTGCCACACAGAGACATACACAGTCACTGCAATAGGGGAGGATGACAAGAGATGAGTACTAGACATGCAGTGTTTTCATGCTCTGATGCCAAAAATCCCCAAACCCATAGTGTTGAGCTGTGAACTTTCAAGACTTTTAAGACATCTACCAATAGATGAGATCACTCATAAGATGTTTTGTCCAGAAAGTTCTCTCAGTTTGTTACAAGTAGATATAGGTGGGGGTGAAAAAAATTTAAGTGCTCATTTCTTGGAAAAAAATCCAAATCTCTCCTCTGTTCACTTGCTCCCAAGTGAATTAAAAATGCATCTATTGCAATGCAGTGAACGTCTCCCCATAATCTCTTCAAGAAAAAAAATCGTCATACTTACCTGAACGTTTCCCTCACCAATGACTTCCTAACACCATTCCCAACTCCTCTGTAAAGGTCTTACTCCAAGCTCAAGTCTTCTACTTTATTTGCAAAATCAGATTGATCAAACACTGACAGCAGTTTGAGGCTGTTATGACAAAGTCTGATTTAAACCAGGCACATTGTGATTGCCATGGAAGCTAAGAACCTATCCAAGTTCCTGAATCAGGTTTCTGGATTTCTAAAATATTCCTCTTTTCCCTTGAAAACCTAGATGTTTTAGGAGTTAATTGTCATTACCTGAACAACAAAAATATAATGCGTAAGAGCTGAAATTTTCTTTACAAATCCTGAAAGCTGCTAAGACTCCAGTGAAATTTTAACAGTAGCATGGAGCCAATAGGCAACAAAACAGAAGCAGAAGTCACTGGATTTAAAACGGTTAGATGCACAGCTGCTCATGTATGCATTTACTGGTTGTTATCCATTACAGTACCTTCTGCACAACAGCACAGTGTTTGGCATTTGCATGTAGGGCAGCCATTGAGCTGTGTGCCTCAGTGAGGCACCATCACTTTACCTGCAGTGCTCTTCTTTGCTCTTAAGACACCAGGTAGAGTATGATCCAATAGTTAACCAAGAAGGTACATGACTCATTATGTTTGGATGCAATTTCACTTAATTCATTCTGGGGCAACTGGTAGTGTTTCTTCATCCTCTCTTTAGAGCACACACCTAAACAAAACAGCTTCATATGGTTAGGTACCTCATGTGTTCTTCAATTACATGCTTTGCCCACTCAAAGAAGCTTTCTTTCATTGTGCTCATAACAAAATAAGAAGATGGGGAAAGAAAAGCTAGGTTTTGTCATTAAAACCACAGCAGTTTTTGCAGTTAGAGTAGCATACAGGATTTTTTTTTTTTTTTCTTTTGAAGTGATAGATAAAGCCAGCAAGGACAGACCCTGATATCCTACAGTAATTAATACAGAAAAAAACAGCAAACTGCTTCCAGAGAAAGTGCTTCTGCATGTAGAAGGATACTCTGCTTCTTGGTTCCTCTGAGGACACTGAATATGGTGATGGGGTATCTCAATCTAAGGCAAGAGATTTTAGTCTAAATAGAGTGTTTCACAAAAATAATAGGATTAATTTTCTTATAGTGGAATTTCATGACTTTCCAACAACATGAGACCACAGTGTGTTCCTATACCTTTCAATGTGACAAAGTATTTGCCTTTTTTACTATTTCAAACAAACTTTGAAAGATCAGAGAGTCAGGTTCAGTCTTTTCATCCCATATGCACATTCTTGTGAACTGAGATCTTCCAACTTGGAAAGAATAACTGATGAACATACACATAAACATACTTGGCCAAGAGATGGCTCCAGGTTGATGTTTGTACTCCCCTCTTCCAGTAAAAGAGAGGACACAGGATAAAAACGAAAGAAGAGGAAATAAATAGAGCATGTTCAATCCACGTTTCTACTTCTCTGTACTTGCTGGCTAAGGAAGATATCATAAAAGGACCATAGTAGTAAAAGCCATTTCTTCTTAAAGACTCTCTTGTGAATACAATGTTCTTTTTAACCAGATAACTTAAAAAGTCCCTGAGAATCAAGGGACTAATTACTAATACTAATTACTTATAATTCATAACTACGATGCCATACACAGCACTACAACTCAATTTCAGGTGAAACATGGAAGCCTACAAACACTACTAACACTTCTGAAGTCAATACTCCTTTCCAGTTCAAAGTAACAAAAGGTATTAGAGCAAATCAGTTCAGATGAAGCAGCGTGGTTCCTTTCAAATAGGAATCTGCCCAGGGCCTCCGTGAGAAAACCTCACTCACAGTGAAGGATCCTATTCACTGGAAAAAGGCCCCAGATCACCTCCAATATACTAAACTGTATGAGATCACCTATTGTGTTTTCACGAGTGTAGAAGAGAGGAGTACTTGGTCTTACCGGAGTCACATCTCTTCATCAGCAGAAGAGAGAAAGATCTAATGTGAAACTTAAGAAATAAAAAAAGGAGGCATTATGAGGATTTTGTCCACTGGTGTTTTCCTTGTGGAAACCAGCTAAACAGTTTCTCAAAGATCAATCTGAAACATGTTGTTAGTAATGACTTGTTTTTAAATTCATCTTCTTACATCAAGATCATGGTATCTCTCATTTTCCAATAAAGGGAGAAATCTTTAATTTTTATCCTTTTGTATATAATTCTTCCCTTGAACTCTAAAGAAAAAATGAGGCTGGTAACTTCTGTGTTCTAGCTATCAAAACCTCTAGTCTGATTGATTCCTACACACAGGTATGTATTTGACGCTGAAACAACTAAATCCTCCAGCATTTTGAGATGAGAAACATTAGTAAACACTCCTTTACTCCTCTGAAGATGGAAAATAAAAAAAGAGGGATCCAGAACAGAGCATCCAAAGTACCTCTATCCCTCTTATGGGAATCTGGGGGAAAGTATTTTGTTGCCTCACATCAATCACCAGAAGCAATTCATGCTACCAAGATGGGATGTTAAACTAGCTTAAGCAGCTGAATATCCAACAGCTCTTCTAAGGCACTGCATTGTAGAGTTTGCTGATTTGCATCAAGGGCAGGCTCTGATGGGATCCTTTTACGTGGAGCAGGAAGAAATCATGGTCATGATAACAACGTGTTGATGATGACAAAAGAGCAACATGTTGATCTTCAGATACAGATGAAGTCAGGAAAGGCACTGGTAGTTCTGTTTGTGAGCACATGGAAGTCAGTAAGGAATCCTGTAATCAATATCCTCATCTCCTTTGGGCAAAGAAAGGAATCTCTGCAATGTCTTTCCATAGTGACCTGACTGTTGATAAATAATCTTGGGAGGAAAACTCCCTTCAGTGCTTTCTTCCACCTCCCTTCTCTACAGAGCATATTTCATTGCCAAGTCATAAGTCTGCGAAGAGTGATCTCCATTTTTCTGCATCAGTGAGCAAAAGCTCAATAGGCAAGAAAGGAAAAGTTTAAACAACTGTAAATTCTACAGAGTATCATCTACAAAATAAGCAAAAAACTGAATATCCATATTTGGTAAATGGTACAGAATATAAGCAACAATACTTTTTTATTTCTAATACTTCCAGCTCCAACAACTTCAGGATCCAAGTGAAATAACATGGAAACAAAACACAAATTGCCATACCTGATTCAAGTTACCTGCAGTCAGATCAAATACTTTTCAACCCTCAAACTGAAATTTTAAAGTATCATGCAATTTTTTTAGATTTAAGGTGCAACTAGCCATATGGAGTATTTGCAATTCCTAAAATGAAACTTAGTCTGGGTTAAGTAATCGTTGTCCTGCTGCCAATCATACCTCTAGAAATATGTGCAGGCTGCAAACCCACCGCAGGATCTATGCACCAGCATCCAGTTGAACTGTTACTCAAAATAAATATTAGAAGAACAGCAAATTTTTGTAAAACATATTTATCCTGGAAACTAGCACCAACATGGCATATGTATTATAGTATCAACAGGAATGATACAAGGCTGCTTAAATTGTAAGCTATTAACACTATAAAAAGTGTGCTAATTTTCTAAAACTTCCTGGTTTTGATTTTTCGGGAGAGGACAAGACTTGAATGAAGGGAGGAGTAGAAGTCATTGAGCATTATAATAACAATATCAGATTAATGTTATCCAGTCCCAAGATGGAGAAAAGACAGCAAAACCATGGGTCAAACTGTTGATTTTGAAAGACTTTCATTAAAACCTAAATATGCCAACAAACAGAATTGTAGGAATCTTGACTTTCTAAATTTCAGAATGTGTTTTAAAGCATCTAGTCTCTCTCCAGTAATGATTCATGCTCGACTTCTTTAAAGGCCTACTAACAGCCAGAGGGCCGTAGCATTGTCTAGGCAGACTAGACAAGGCATCAGACAATACCTACTCAAGACTGGCACAAGTACCAATCCCTCAAAGACCCTTCCTACTGCCAGTTTAGGAATGGCAAAAAGCTATGGCTTTTTGGAACTCAGCATGGCAGAGAACTCTGAAATTATACATAGCTATCACAGCAACACACATTTGAGAAACACAGCCAGTATTGCTTGGCACATATACAACAGCAGGAAAACACTAGAGGTATAAAATTGAATGTTAGCTGATTATAGAAAATGCGACCTTGTAAAAATAGTTCCCGTTAACAGATGCATCAAGTTTACACAATCAAAGAAAGAAATGGATATTTGCTAAACAATGTTATAATTATTTTGTCCTTTTAAAAGCTGTTTACATTGCAAGAATATTCTTAAACATCTTCATTAACATGCTTTTTATTTCTTGTCAGCTTTTGTGCCAAGTACAGTTGAGAGCAAACCTTTCTTGGCCTAACTAAACCACATTTTAAATCAGATTAACAGACTTCACTGGCACTAACATACATTTCTGTCATAAAAACAGACCTTCTTTCAGTCTTAGGAAATTCAATGCTTGTGGGCAGAGTGCATGGGCCAATATTTTAAAAAAAAAATAAATCACCAACTTTTTTTTAAAGACATCATATGATGCCTTTCTGCTTAAGGAAGCTAACTGTAACAGTAAAGACTACAGTATTTACGTATACCTTGAACTTACTAGACAAAATTACATAAAAGTGGTAGTTTCTTAATATTAACAGTGCCTCTGTACTTTACTTTATAGTTCTTAATGCATGGCTTGCTTAATTTAATTTGATTCCATTTACATGCAATTAGGTTACACAAATGTCTTAGAGAATTATTTTATAAAGCACCACTTTTCTTACTGAGTTCTCAATCTTTGCATAATTCCTACACTTCTCTGGTCAGAGTCTTTTAGGCTGTCTATCTGTAGAACTTGGAAGCTGAAATACCACACAAGGAATGTTAAGAGGAGTGGTTCCAATACTGTTCAACAGCCACACCACACTGAATGCCTTAATTTTTTTGGGTGGGGGCAGAGGTAGGGAGAGGTCCAAGTTAAATTTTCAGATGAGAATAGCTTTTCTCTGTAGGTTTTGACCCTTGATCACCTCCTTCATGACTTTCCTCTGGTGTGTGGGCTCTCTGGAGAACTCAAGTACTGCAGAAATGCCTCTTTCAAGCAGTATTTACTCCAATATATGTATCTGATAGATTAATGTTAGTAAAGTGCAATACAGATGCACTGATAAAAAAAATTACCTGCTTTTTTTAAAGTCATCAGTTTCACAAAGTTTTATTTTGGAAAAACTCAAAACTTGCATTTCAGATTTGAGCACTTCCTAGGTTACTATTCATACCAAATCCTAACTTCTACAAAGAGTTTCCTGACTCTATAGTTTACAAATTTAGCATGCACTCTGACCAACAGGCTTAATCCTTTCCTCATTTTCAGCAGCAATAACAACTCTAAAGCCAAAATTGGGATGAATTTTCTAGTAACTGTTACTGCTAAGACAGAGTGATGTCAAATGCTATTGTAAGGCGTGCTAGTTCTTCAGCATTAAGAAGTTTGTGATGCAACTGAGGCTTATTTTTGTCTCACATGAGCTGTTGACAGTGGGGACAAACTGAGCTAAGTCATGACTTGCAAATGATGCGCAAGCACACCATGGTGTATCTGCAATATATAGTCTCTTAGGTTCAAGATACAAGTTTAAAAAGTCTCATGTGCAGTCAGTGATGTTTTAGATCAGAATTACATTTTTACCTAGTATGTGTTAACAGTACATGAAAAAAGCATTCTAGATTATGTTGTACTGCTACCACCATACAAAATATGCTGTCTTTAATGAGCTAACTAAATGTTTTCTGTAGATTTGTTGACTTAACTTTATTAGACTAGTGCCTTAAATTCACCCACGTTTCAGTATTAAATTAAAATTGTGTCATTCTTTCCAATAATTTCATTTGGAATAAGATCACCACAAGTTTTATTATAAAAATATCAGTCAGCCGAGGTAAAGACCATTTGACATGTATCATTTTGCTCTGCTTAAGTAAAACTGTTGCATTGAGTTGTCCCTTTATCTTCTCTCCATGCAAGGACCTTCACACCTACCTTCTTTAATCAGCCAGAACTCCCAGCTTTTGCACTAGACACAATTAACTTTGGCAGTGCCTCTTCACAGGCATACCAGTGTGCAGTGTTTGACTGTCATTCTGTATCTGTTGAAATATTAGCATTTGGTTTAGGTTGTGTGCAAGAAAAAAAAAAACAGTATCAAGTCACACATAAAAGAATACATTCAAAAACACAAAAATATCTATTTCCAGCCTAGGCTTACTGTTTTCACAAAATTATTCAGAACAAGGGAAAAGACAGATATCAAACATCTGCACCAAAATAGAAAACACTGACTGAGTTGGAGAGTGTTTAACCATACAGTGAATCTCACAGAACCCTCTTTCCTTCATGTGAGTCAAGATTTCATTGACAAAAATAACCACAATTCAGGGCAGATAAAAAAGAGCTTCCCACACATTCAGGCAAACACACAAGACACTACCATAGAATTGTGACGGTTGGAAAAGACTTATGAATCCTCTTGAAAGAGAAAACACCACCCTTTTGATCATTACTGATCATTTCTGTATATGATTGATATCTACAAAAGCATAGTTTATTCTGAAGTAAGACAACATACATCAAATATTCTTGACATGACACTTTTACCATGAAATTAGTTGTCTGATCTGATTTCTGTACCAAATAAATGTAAAGGTCAGTGTTTCCTCAAATGAGTTGTTATATTTAATAAAATCCTTTTGCCTGTAAATTCTGATAAAAGTCCGAGATGTCTCCTTTCCTTCCATTTTCTTTTTAAGGCAAGATTCTAAAATAAGTTTGCAGCAAGACTGAAAAGACAACTGTATTTAAAGTTAGCAGGTTTTAGCTGTATATTATATGAACAACACTGTATTTTCTAAATAGCTTTTTAGCCACAAAAAAAAAAAAGTTCAAAAAACTCAAACATTCCATGCTGCTGTTACTTCTACATACTCCTAAACTAAGTCAAACTCCATCTTGTAGTTTATCAAAATGTACAAAAAGGAAACCATAGTGCATCTGACAAAAGTTGACATAGCCAACATAAAGAAAACTGCAGAGATGCCTAATAAAGGAAAAATCCTTAATTGTTAGCATGCGTTCAAACTCTGTTCTCTAGAGGTTGTAGTTAAGTGTTATATTCTACAAAATGCAACTGAGAATGAGTCTGTATTTTTAAAATGTAGTTACTCTTCCAAACAGCTATTTCCCCAAGTTTAAAATTATTCTTAATTCATAGTTTAGTATCTGAGTAACTGAAATTCCCATAAGTATTTTGCAAACTAGATCAGAGTTTAATATTGCGTAGCTGCTTTTTTGCATGGCCAAGCATTATATTATTACTTCACACATAAAATTTTACACGTGAACATCATGTAATTTTCTACTCTTTTATGTCTTAACTGTTTTTATTGTAGATTTCAGTCAAACAGGAACACAACTGCCATCAAGATGTGACTTACTGTAACAGTCTGCTACTCCTAGCTGGGCAATCTTTGAATGTCCTGATTCCTAGCCGTCAGAGAATTTCCATCTACCAGTCAAGTTCTTTCATTCTATTTTATAAAATAAAGCATGCATATATATATATATATCCAAGCAACCTGCATGACAGAAAAATCATACATGATACAAAAAAATATGCGTTCTAGTGGTACTTGCACAGGCAACTGCACAACTTTGTTGAAGAGGAACTGTAGGAAGTATTTGGGTGAGCACCTAATGTCACACTTCAATACAGCATTAACCATTTTTTCCCCCACTCCAGATGAATGGAATGCAAATTTCAGAAACACGGGATATTCAACCTATGCTAAAAGTCTGCTTCTCCATCAATGTATCATGATATTATGACTCCATCTTTTCGTTTTTTCTCTCTCGTACATGTAATATACATAGACAAGAGAAAAAGGGGTGCCATAGAAAAAACAAAAGAACAAGATACCAATTCACTCAGTACCACAGTCAAGTAATAATTTGGTTTCCTACTTACTGTGGTTCATTACAATAATGTCCAATGAAACATATATTCTGCATTAGAGAAAATTACTTGCAAGATGCCTCCCAACTACAAAGTGGCTGCAGAGAGCACTTGGGGGGACAAAGGAGGAGGACATGAGAAAGGGTGTAACTCCACAACTCCAGGGGAATCACTTGATCACCTGTCAGAAGCATGTCAATTAGCAGACTGTTCTCAAAGAGCCAATAATTTAATCCTAATAACCTTGGCCTCTAAGGAAACAAATCATTAACTGGATGGTACAGATTTTTGAACCCCACTATATATAGAGTATTTAACTATAGCAAAACAATACTGAGTACAGGCTAAAGAAAAGTATGCAAATACATGACAGGCATTGGAACCCTGATGATCTTTAAGGTTCCTTGCAATCCAAAACACAGTTCTGTGAATCTAACTACAACTTAATAAACAGTGGTAAAAGACATTACTGAGAAAGCTTAAGTATTTTAAAGGGAAAGTGACAAAATGCAAACCTCAACATTCTTCTCACTATATACTACCAACCCATCTTCTCTTTCCCCACCAATTCCCAGCATGCATTGACACATACTCCTTCCCTCTTTTTCACGTATATCAGAGCAAACCGTGATTCTGAGCAGTGTCCTAGACAATAATGTTAAAAAATTATGCCTGTGTAGCAGCTTGCAATCAGAGAAGTCAGTATCATGACTACCTGTTTTCCAATTATCATAAGGCAGATTTAAACTACCACTACACATTCATTTGCACCATGAATATGTAGTGTATACAAAGTTAGTCTGAAGTAAAACCATGACACTATGCACAAGGACATCAGTAATCCATCTCCACATGGCCTAGTCATAAAGTACACAATCCAATGGGAGGTAACCAGTTACTATGATGAAGCCAAATTCACAGAAATTTAGCAATCTGTTTCAGAATTAAACAAAAACCTACAAGTTACAGAAACAAAGGGCTCATGGCTATTGTAGCAATTAACTTGTCTCTATGTTTGATTAGAATTAATAAGTTTGTACAGAAAATGACTTAGTTTATAGAAATCTATTTAGTTAACATACACAGTTTGGAACTCTATAAACTTAAAAATTTCTAGTTATTACATTTAAATGGCTTGCAGTGATAAACCCTCTCACACTCAACAAGATTATTTCCTACCACACATAGTTTAATCTCAGTTTTGATTGGGTCTTCAAAACAAAAATCAAAATAACACAAGAAACCAAGTATTTCTACTGCATGTTCCCTACAAAACTTTTGAAGCCCCTATTCAACTTAAATCCAGACTGACATCTCCAAGAACAGAATGGACCAACAGAGTAGAAAAGCATGGCCTTACTTTTGCCCCCGTAGGTATGAGGCAAGGGACAGCAAGAGGGATCCCCAACATTAGTCATTCTGATGGACAACATCAGCTATCCAGGTAGCACACCCCAAGTGGAGAGAGCAGTTGCCCATGAGGGTTTTTTTCCAGGCAGTCAGCAGGCCAAAATACATAAAGCAAAAGGGAAACTTCAGTTGGCAACACAGAAGAGATAAGAGAAGAAATTACACTACTGGGGGCAAAGGGAAGAGTAGCATGGCAGTAAGAAAAGCGTGACTGCAGTGCCACAGTCAAAGAGACTTTTGATAGAAATCTCTGCAAATCCTACATATGCACTGTCCTTTTTTTTGTTTTTGTTTGAACTCCAGTACACATGGAACTTTTTGTTTCTCAAATATTAAACAAAATTATCCAGGGAGGCAAACAGACTTGAAAGTAAAATCTTTTAAGGTTAGCTCCTACATCCTACACTCCCCCTGTAGCAGAACCACTGACTGGAATTGAACTCCACTGACTTCAACACTCTTGAAGCATTAACTTTATTCATTTATGAAGCCACTGGCAGGACTGGAGCCAAGGTCATGGGCATAACACTTAGGCTTCAACATTAGCCTGACTATTCCATCAGCCTTGCTATTTTTAAGTACAATTCAGCTTCTCTTTCGATGCAAGTCTATATGGTTTTTATTTTGTTTTTAAACACTGTTTCAATGCAATTTTGCTCAATGCCACCTTATTTGCCAAATATTTAAGAGCCATTCCAGTATCATACAATGTCTACCAGTGAGAACATTTATTAACAGTGATTGCTGTGCTTGACAAGAGACCTACTAATACTAAAATCTATCCTTCTAAACAATAAGTAAAGCTGGCAAAACTTTTTTTACTATTACTTCAATTTTACTACTTGAGGTCATATGAAGGACAGTATAAAAACGTTTGAGATCACTGTGAAAAATATTTTAAAAGCATCACAAGTACTAAACCTTGAAACTAAAACTTTTCACAGAGGCATACAATAAAAACAAAAAAAGGCACAAGAATTTACAATGAAAATTTCAAAAAAATCAGATTATATCAAGGTTTAAACAATCAAAGCAGGGGGACTCTCAAAAAGAGCTTTCAGTCTTAAAAACTTACAACCAGTACAGTTTATGTTATGCTGTATTTCAAAGAGCCTGATCAGTTGAATTTACAGCTCATGATTTTAATGTAATTTTAACTCCGAATTTGCACATGCACTCTTTTGGATGATCAATGAACACAACAGCACTTACCAGAGCTGGCAATCAAGCATTTAGAAGAAATCAGGCCCTATCAAGAATATTTTGCAACAAACATTGTTCTTCCCCACACTTGTTTTAATTGCTCATATTGAGGGAGAAGAACATTAAGTTCCCAGTTTTTAAGTACTCAACATTTTAGAAATCCCTTCCTCTTTAACCAATCAAAGCACAAACAAATGTTTTGAATATGTTTGCCACCTACAAATAGTTTTGAATGCCCAGTTTGAAGTATCCTTGTCCCAGTTTCAGGAGCATTATTCCTTTGAGGCCACCAGTATGAGTGTGTTTTAGAAAAACATGAAGTGAGACTAGTCTGTGCTGGGATAAGGATCATCAAAAAGACAGCATAAAATAAAGAATCAACTAAAACCAAAGTGGTTTTATTAGAACATGAACCTGTTAAAAAAAAAAAAATTGAATGCAACAGTGAAGTCAAAAGTACAGCAGAACTACACTGTAATGGAAAAAAGAGAGTTTGGTCCCAAACATCTGGGGTTGGGGAAAAGCAAATGCCCTTCCACTGCATATTACCCTGGTTTTGGTTCACTTAATACAAACCAAAGTTTGAAATCTTTCCAAAGAAGCAAAACCACATTTATGAAGGGCAGCACAATACTTACTCTCCCAAAACTCAACGTTACAAAAACTCAGCTAAAAGGCGAGATAAAAAGAATTTTGGAATTCTCCATCTAAGACTGCAGGAGAAATGCAACAGAATCCCTAAGGCAGATCTGCTGAGCCTTCCATGGTTCCTATGCTGTGTATCTAAAGAAGTGCCTTCCTAGAGTTTTGAGAGTTTACAACCTCAGAAAACATTTTAGAGTCTGATTTGTCATGTAGTTTAACTTAATTAGGAAGCCAGAATCACTGGTTTGTTTCTCATGCTGGCTTGATGCTTAGACTTGCTTTCATTTTCATCAAGGCACACTCAGAATGACATTTGAAGTATTCACAATTTCTTAGCCATAACAATAATGTATCTTAAAAATGCATCATGGGAAAACAGGTTTATAATTTGTGAAACTTCTGTTGTCATGATTAAACCATCAGGCCCTAAAATACAGAACCTGGCAAAGGGAAGACAGACAGACTTAGAGATACCCACCTCTATTGTTTTTTTTTTAATTCTTAACATCCAAGCTTTTTGAAAGGGTTTCACATAAGTTCACAAAAAGGTCCACGCCAGAGTGTTTGAAAAGGAACATGCAGTTGCCAATTCCTCCACCTTTGCTCTGCCTTAAGTTATCTACCAAAGCCATTTGGCAATTTAACAAATAGGAAAAAGAATAGTTTGAATAAATCTGAACAGTGATTCAAAAGCATATTCCATTTCCTTGGCTCCAATACATCCACTCCAGTCTGCTTACCAGCCAAAGTCAAACCACACAAAAACCTAACAAGTTCTGAATTACCAGTCTAAGGATACTCTGAGCATGTTATTTTCACTCCATCATGCACTTACACCACATTCTCTACTAGGTCAGAAGACACAAGGAACAGAAAGCGATGAACAGAAACTTGTCCATGCTAGAATACCCAGAAACAGTAAGTCTGAGTACCTCATCAGGCCTAGTGAACCCCTGAGAGTCAGAGATGAATGCAGCAAGTCCAATGGACGTCCCTCCCCTTGTGTGAGGATCTCACCTACCCAGCTGCTGCTTTCTCTGGAAGGAGAATCAGAGCCTGCACAAGCTGACAGCTGTTCAGCAGCTTGTAGGTTGCTACCCAAAGCAACAGGTCAACACTCTACCACAAGTGGAAGAGCTGACATACTACAGGTTTTCCTGCAATACTCTGTCAAACTACAGCTCTTTACTTTAAGTTTCTGAGCTCCTCCACAAGCACCAATGAAAAGGAATTCAAACACAGGAAGAAAACAGACTTTTTTTTCCTTATGGGTCTCCCCAAAAATATGCATAACAAAATGAAAAATCTCTCCGTCTCAAAGGGTTGAACTCATGGCAGCTTTGCTGATAGCATTGTGGGTTCCAAGACTGGGAGAGCGGGAAAAAAGGACATGATGTGGCTATCACACAAAAAAGGGTAAAACAGGTAAGCATTAATTCTAGATTGCAGAAGGAACAGTAAGTTCTCATGGTCCTTCTAGAAGGTTTACTGAAATCTGTATGTTCTCTCTCTCAAACGACAGTGTGGGAAATTAATTTAAAAATAAATATTCACCATAGTAAGACTTGGAATATAAAACTGTTTGAAAATTCTGCAGTTTCCTAAAACTTGTTACTTTTAAGTCAAACTTACAATCGTATAGTTTCTCAGAATAAACTAAATATAGACAATAAAGAGTGCCAAAACTGCTGGACTAGCAGAGATAAAATACTGCAGTGATTTCACAGTGCCATTCCTTTCACCTTCGCAAAATATCCCATGTGAAGCCTTCAAATAAAGCAAACCAACAGGTCAGGGAGAAAGGCAAACATGTGGACAGCAAAGAGAGAAAGATAAAGGGACCTTAGGAAGGAAGGAAGCAAGGAGGCTCTTTTAAACAAGACAGCCACTGGAATTTACAGCAGTAACTACACCAAGTTTCTTGAAAAATGTTCCTAGAGGAAAAAAATCTAAATAAAATACAGGTGTATGTCACAAATAAGTTGAAAGTGTTCTAGAGAACCAAGAAATAAATAACTGCAAGCTTAAGAGGACTAATAAAACCCAGGCTTGAAGTCTATACGTCAACCTAAGATGTTTCAGGTTTTTAGTTTCAGTTCTGTAACTGAGGAAGAATGTTACCTGTTCTAGTGAAGCACTATATCTTCAGTTCCTGTTTTACAAACGTTAGCCCCAATTTTTATGTTTTTATGTTTAAATAAAATAGAATCCAGATTTACAGGTAATATAGTTTAAAAGATAAATTTATAGAATTGTATTGAATTATGCACAGGAACCCCAAGTTCCAGCTGAGGCTGGAAGGGATCTCTGGAGAACCCCTAGTCCAAACCCCACTGCTTACAGTAGGGTCAGCTAGCAGAAAGGAAAAACAAGCTACAAAAGAGTACCAAGCTGGAAAATGTTCCTGCATGCTGACTTCTGAGACTCAGAAGCAAACAGAGCTAGCCATTAACAGACCACCCTCTTCTCCTCCTACCCATTTCTTTAAAGTGGGTAGCAATGGTACTTGTCCTTCATTATGGGAAAGAGAAGCTGCATTTTAGAGACCTGTGTACTAATTTTTGAAAAACCAGACTTTTTTTACAGGAACCCTCACACATTCAGTGAAGCACAATGTGCCACAAAGCATTCGGTAACTATATTTAACATATCATTCTGACACCTGACTATCACATCAGTAAACTTTCTTGTTCACACACATGTCACAATTTGGTGTTTCCCAATTTAGGGGAAGTCTTTCTCTTTGTCAAGAGCCCTCTTTCAGGCCATATACCATTCTTTCACTGACAGGAAATATATATTACTGATTTTTAACTAAAAAAACTATATATAGCAAAATTAGGGCATCAGATCGAAAGCCTGACATCTTAAAGTTTTAATTTCAGGAGAATAAAAACTTTTGTGAAGATGTTAAAATCTCCTCCAACTGATGCAGTCCAATAATTATTTTTTTTATTTCTAACTACTTGTTTTGAAACTGAAGAGCCAAGAGACAGCTACAGGTAATGTGTGAATTTTCTTCTATCTGCACTACTTAACCTAGGATACACCAAAAGACATGAAAAAACAAAGTGTGAACAGACAAAGAAGCTTCAAAGAACAAGTTCCGATAAGAGCAAAGACAGCAAGTAATTCAGGACACTATTTTGACTGACTTGAAGAGACTTGCCTCAGGATGCTTTGGGACACATGGGTTTGAAGAGAGTACATGCCAAGACTACTAAATTAACCATAAGAGTAAGAAAGCAAATAGCGTAGGCAGTCTTGAAGCATGAATATTAGCATTAGGTTTTTTTAGGTTGCTTGAGCTTATTTATTATTGTGATATTTAAGTGTCGAGTTATACTAACTCAAACGCATCAGAAGAATTACAGAGACAAAATTGCTCATCCCTAGTTGTCAAGTAAACACTGACCGTCACATGGGACCCATTAAAAACAGTGATTTACTTAAACCGGATCAAAGACTGAAATTGTCATGGGCATTTCAAATTACATTTCTCTATTATGTACTATAAAGTAAGGTTTTAAACATCAAAGACTTTTTTTAAGTTAAACATCTCTGCTAGTTTTCATTAACTAATGGCCACATTAACAAAAAAGAAAACACTATGCTGCCAACACACTAGAAGAGATGTAACTCAACTCATGAATAATCTCAGTGGCTTCAGTAAAAACTCCTGAATTACATACATGTTTTCAACTAAAGTTATATTAATAAAAGTCTTTAGTATACAAAGAAGTCAAAGTTGTGAGAAATCAAAATCCTCAAGGAAGATGTCCAGATTCCTCTTTTTGAGTTTCATGGTTACAAGAGATAGAAGTTCAGAGAACTAATATCATCAACTCTGTGTCAAAACCACAGCAATTCATATTTCCCTCTCTCTTGCTAATGTTCCCTTAGACAGCCATTCAGACCAAAAAAGAGAAACCTTTAATGAGCAGTTGCAGTACAAAATCTCAATGAATTTTTAGACAGTTATGAGTAAATTCCAATAGAAAATTCTTCTCTGGCTACATCACTCTTCTGCCAGGGAAAAACAGGCTCCAAATATCTAGAAATAATAAGCACTTGTCAAAGGCTTTGAAATTAATCCTGCCTAGATACAGCACAGAAATAGCTATCACATCCAAATATCTTAAGAATCCTTTTCCTAGATCTATGCAGGATTGCAAGAATTATCAAGTATCAAATGAAAAGTTAAGGAAAATATTTGTTCTTCTCCCTTCAGCTGGACTTCCATGCATTAAACCTCAGGTTTAATGAGATTTTATTAATTATTAAGTAGGCTTTCTATTACCCAGTTAATTAATTCAACTGATGACATTAACCTTCAGAGGACAAAAACTATTAGTACAAATAAACGAACTTAACAGCTTGTTTTAATGTGGGAATGCAATGTAAGGTTCTCCTCTGCAACAACTGAAAAGATTAAATAACATAGGGGATCGGATCAGACCATTCAAACCAGAAGAGAAAATCAGCATTACACAAGTAATCTGAATCAGGTCCCCAAAGCCCTCAGAACAGTTCACATTTTCCATATGAATTTCAAACAGTGCAAAAAGTACTTGCTTTTCAGTTTCATATTCCAATGAGCAATACATATATTGGTAAATAACATCACTGAATTTCTACACCTATTCTTTTCCATCTGATCTCTCCTAAAACTTCTGGATTTTAGCAGTTCATATTATTTTAAAATAAGACATATACTAACAAGAGTAACAAGCTTTTCAGTAGCTATCTGCACAACATGCAAGCTTTACTGTTCTATTTTGCATTTTTAAGGGCACTGACATCAGGAGTCACCAATTTCAAAGCAATTTACGTTGTACAAATTATACACTCAGTTATTCTAGATTCCTTAAGTTTTTTCTCTGAGCTTTGTCTTCATCCTCACTCTAGTTACACGATTTTTTTGTGGTGTTCTTGTTTTTAACTTAAAAGAACTTCAGTACCATCTTGATACACAGTTTTTAAAACTATTTAAGGCACATCAATTAACTGAACCAAAGTATCGAAATACTTGGTTACTACCAGAAATTCAGCAATTCTTTTCATAATTTTTTTCCATTAATTCAAACCCCTAATTACAAAAGCGTGATTGTTTCTAAAGCAGAAACAGCAGTGGCAATTCTCTTCAAGGGCAAAACAGTGTCACCACACTTCTTGGTTCTAAGTAAATAAAAGGAAAAGTATCAGGAGCACCCTATCGTAAGTCCTCATCCAGCAGAAACAAAGTTCAATCCAACCCCACAGCCTATTAACCAATATTGCTTATTTCAAACACTTATGCTGAAATCCTAACTGATAGCATAATAGAAGGTTTTTTGCAAAAGGAACCTATTAAAATTTCTGGCACTCAGTTATTAGACTAATTAGATTTATAAACTTATCTAACTCAGCAACCAGTGTCCTATTGAATTCCATGGCTAGTTCAGAAAAGTTCAGCCCCTTATGCTTCTGAACTGTTCATCACAGGCATATCCTGTCACATCCAGGAAGCAGCACAGACACAGACACTTCTTACATGCACACCTGAAAAAACCCCAAAAACATTTCCACAGTACCATAAATACAGAAGATAAAAAAAGGTAAGATTAAGACTTGTAAATTCAGCATGATGCTCTAGTCAATGACAGTGTGGAAAGGGTTTCTGAAATATGCTAGCCAGTCTAATTAGATATACCTAAACATATTCAGCAGCTTAAAATAAAGAGCTAAAACAACACATACTAGTACAGAGTAATATCTGGAGGAAGAGGATATATGTACAGCCTTGTCTTTATCTTCTTACCTGCCCCATCTCACCCACCAGTGTTCATAAACATTCCCCATGAGATTTCTTTCATACCAACATACTAACATAGTTCAAAACTAACTGAACAATTAATTCATCACCTTGGTGTTCCCACAAACACAGCATATTACAATATCACCCAGACAATGATGATCCAAATTTCAAAAACAGACCATCAAGCATGAGGAAGAAAGACTTCCTGAACAGCAAAGTTCAGGCCTTACCTAATCCCATTTTAGACTATGTTATTTAGCATATTCTAGTGTCATATTCAAGATGCTTCACTAAGGCTATGGAAAGATAGCACAGATGAAAGTACTATATAAAACAGGTTATAGACAGAAAAAAATTAATTAAGAATAGAAATTAATGCCAAGACACTAACACTAAGCAAAATCACATTTTCTGACTGGTCTCATACATAGACATATGCCATGCAAAGACATGGAATATACTATACATCAAGTTTTTTGACTTTTGTATTTTCAGAGTAAAATTCCCTCCAATACTACCTGATGCAGCAACAAACAAGGAACATTTGAGATAACACTTTCTATATAGCAAATACGAACTAATGTAATTTATTGACTTTAGTCACTGCAAATAATTTTTACAAAGAAGCATGAGTTTTGCCAAGCTTTTTTGTATTTAAAACAAGGTTTATTATTCATTTTACTGTTAACTTGCAACATACTGGCATTATTTCCATATAATCCACAGTACACTCACTTCAAAACCTAATCAAACACCCTCTCCACAAACACCAAGTACAACCCCTGAAAAGTCTGCAGACTCCTCCAGCTTCTGAAGGAAGATTCGTGGAAGAGGTGCTGTAGATCAAACACAATACTAATATTTAGCTGATAGCCACATGGTAAAGAGAGAAACAGGCAGATCCAGTACCTGGGGCTTGTCTTAACTCAGGTTTCCACCTAAGTCCTTCCCACAATGGTACTCTTTTGGGGATCATACTCAGGTCTTGTCTAAGCACAAACTCATTAAGCAAAACACTCATTCCCACACACTGGACAAGACATAAACATGCTCCTCTGCTGTTGGATGGATTAAAACAGTAAAACGACACAATGAAAAGAAAGCTATTTTCAATATATTGCAACCTAGAAGTTCTAAATAAAGTCAGGAAAAAAAAACCCCTAAGTAGATTACTTGTCTCCTTTAGGGTTTAGTGACCTCTGACGTGCTTGCTGATCTGCAAAGCATCCGATATGCCAGCAACTGCGGAAGTCCTGGAAAACGCGCTCCAGAATTTATTAGCAGCATGAAGTCAAATTCCTCCTCAATGTTACTTACTTAAAACATTTGAAAAAGGAGCACTATGGTGGGGGCATGTTTTGAAAAAGTCATGCCAGATCCAAGAGTCCTGCTAACACTTCTTTTAAAAAAAAAGAACTCTTAATGCCCTGGTTGCAAACATGACCATACAGGCATGAATCAAGCTGAATTGTCCCATTCTCTTTTTTTATTCTGAGGACAGTTCAGAGCAACTCTGATAACAGCATTTACCCGGCAGAGTTACAAGTGAAAGCACAGGAAGCATTTAACACCTTTTATTCAGAGTCCTTTACAGGCAGCAGTAAAATTGAGAGCATGGTAATATTAAATGCTTGCTATTTGCCTATTTATTCATTAGCAACAGCTAACAGAGTTATCCAGACACTCTAACAGGGGCTTTTATTAACAGAAGGCATCTTTCCTTTCAGGATATTACTACCAAGAATGACTGGGAGAAACAGGCTGCTAAAGGCCATCCTTTTCTCTGGTACTAGCAGTGTCCTGCAGGACAAACAAAATACTTTAATTCCATCATGTAACCACTAAACATACAAGTACGTTTAAACATGTAAGTATGTTTAGAAAGAAGAACTAGCCTATAAAGCCCTACAGTGTAACCTGACATACAATTAAGAATTTGAAAGATATACAAGCAGGGAGAACAGAAACATTAAATTGCTGAAAATACTTGTTTTCACCTCACTGGTGCAACTATTGCTTTACCCTGTTCAGCTTGCATAATTCTTTGTAGCTACGTACCTTACATGTACTCCTATAATCAATTTAATAATTTTGTATTGCCAGTAATAATTGTTGCTATCTAGAGCGTTTTTGAAGGATTTTAAGCTTACTCTCAAATATTTTGTTAAATAAGCATATAATTTTGAAATTTTAGAAAATTTAAACTTAAACTAAACAGAAATTAAACTTAAAAACTGAAACAGAAGCTTTTGAAGCTTTAAGGCATCTTCTTTAACAGGCCTCTTGGATGTTTGCCATCAAGGCTCTAATGTCAGTGCTATAGCATTCAAAAAGCTATTTTCAGTCATTGCTGTGCTGACCATTACATTTTTCAAGCACAAGAACAGCTTCCTGAAAAATAATGATTGTGAATAAGTGGTTTTGTTCTTACTGAAACAATATCTTGCTTCTGCTTACATGACATCTCAATTTCTAACCTATGCTTTGATACAATAGGGCAGTTGTTACACCTTTCCCTACTTCAAATGTGCAACAACCTCTAAACTTGTGCTGCTCTGTAAATTCAAGAACACACCATTGCATCCCAACTAGCTTTTAGCAGCTACGGCATCATTCACATTTCTAAAATCAACAGTCAAGGGTATGTATGGCCACCTTCCATTACAATTCCACCCCTGTTTTCCAATTTGACTTGATCAGTTCTCTCCTGCCCTCCTATTTCAATGATATTTTCAATAAAGTTTAAATAAAAAGAATTTTAAGTTTTAGTTCATTTCTAGTTTGGAATAAGAAGGTATGGAGCAGTATCCTGTCTTCAATAGTTGCCAGCACCATGTACTCCAAAAGCCACTGAAAAGGTGACAGTAGAAGCTACAGCAGATCAATCTCAGATTATGTACTTGCTTCCCCTGAATTACCTAGACTTAGTCCTAGAAACTGAAGCCAAAAGTATCTTCATTTTCCCTGCACTATTATAATTATGTGTAGTTTCCTACATAAGAATACATACACCTACCTGTATGTACACATTTTTACCTCTAGGCCTCTACACGCTCTTGTGGCAATGAGCTCCCCAAACAAAATCTTTCTTAGTATTAGCCAAGGCAATTTTACCCATGGCCTCTTGTTCCTAAATATTTGAAGGCGCATAAGGTCTAGATCCTGACCTAAGATAGATTTGTAATTTAAATTACAACAAAGTGAGTATGCTTTAAGGCATAGCTTTAAGGCTCCTTATGAGCCATTGTCTCAATCAGATGTCTGATGTGGGTTTATCATTCTGCTTTAGATATTTATTTCTTGATTTAGGTATTACTTGGTCATTTCATTTTGAATTCCTTCTAATCCCTATAGATTATCTTTTACCATTTAAAAATAAATAAAACACCACAATTGAATTCTGAGATGTTGTAGGACAGGCTCCAGCAACATAGCAGGCTTTAACTCATTAGCCTTCATTTTCTAAGACTCACATTTAAATACCTTCTTAATTTACAAGATGGTCATTCTGGACTTACATCTGTCTATGCCAAAAACAACTGACCCTTTTGGTACATTTGGCAAGAGATCTGGAACTCATAAACACATTAATTCACCACAGTAATAGTAAGCAAGTATGCAAAATCCTTAGGAAGGCAAATGTGACCAGGGTTAAGAAATTCCATTGTACTTGGAGAATGTATCTGTGACGTAAGGAAAAGGAAAGCCATTGACCCTGACACTGGCTTCACTTCCTACTAAAATCAATGTTAGGAACATGCAAAACTAGTCTACAAGGACAATACAAGGGGCTTATGGTTCAGTGAGAATTGAGCCTCTAGGAAAACATAGAAGGAAAAATAATACAAATGGAGGTCTTCCCACAGTCTGACAAGAGCAAGTAGCGGTGCACCAACTACAGTTAATCGCTCATACCACTCTTCTCCTCTTAAGACTCACCAACAGACAGCGTTGTTTTCCCAAGTATTTATCATTCATCAGGAATGGTTCTCAAGCAAAGAACAGTAGATGCTGAACCAAACTGGACAAATGGGAAAGCACAGGACACAGAGCCTAAGCAGAAGAACTCTAAGACAGCATTCCAGACTTAGACACAGGATGCATTAGTTCAAATAGCGTAACATTCATTTTGTGAACATTATCAGGACAGGAGAGGAACAAAGTTCTGAAGCCTATACTTAGGTATGTCAGCAGAGCCATACAGTGAAGCTACCATACAAACAGTACACACCAAGAAAAGAACATACACTAGGAAATCTTAAAATGTAATTTGCATACACATAAAACATGCTAACCTGGAAAATCTACAATTAGCATCCAACAATTGCTTCTGTTACTTACAAATCAGGACAGTCCTGGCCTCAGCAGTTAAGCATCAATTAAAACAGTCACTTTGAAAGACATGGCATCCCCACAACACTTGGTCACACTAGCCAGACTCCACAAAACCCACTCCAGCAGGCCAAATACCTCTCCAGTAGTCATTTCTTCCTATGGAAGTGGGCCTCTGGCCATGAATCATTAAGAGAGAGTAAACTCTTCCACCCCTTCTCAAGAAATTACACTGAAGGAAACAGACACACATACATTTCTAGACACCTTTCTTGTAGGTAATGGTTCAGAAGGCTCTTATTGGTAAAGGCTGGGAATCTCTACTGCAAGGTGTTCCAAAATGTAAGCCTCAATTCAGGATTTTCAAGAGCTCCACTTCATAGGGCTCTTACCAAGCTTCCTCTTCAGCAGCTCTTTCTATTACTATTATCAGTTACTTGATTAGATGAATTAACTTGATCTTCCTTCAAGAAAACCAAGTTGCCAAGTCAACAGCAGCCATGCTGGCATTTTAAGAGTTCAATGCTATGTTTCAAACACAACTTGTATCCAGTTTAAATTTTCAGAAAAGCCAGAACTGAAGAGTCTTAATTTTCATGTCTCCTATCTGTGCAATCTTAATTCAACCCACTACATCAATACTCAGCAAGAAAACCTGCTTATTTCACCAGAAAAAAATAGCAAATCTCTTCAGACACAGCATTCCAAACCATTTTTTACCAGCTTGAAATTAAAAACCTTTGTTTACCACTTAAGAACAATCTCACAGAAACTAGTCACGTTCACTGACACACACTATAATTAAATAGTATTTAGACATGGCTGGATCTTTTTTTTCATGAAGAAAAGAGCCTACTTTTCCTGGCAATTACGTTTGGTACATTTCTCTTGTGGTCACTTTAGGCAGATGAGACTACCAACGGTAATTACCTCTTTCAACTCTTACTTCTGAAACAAAATGCAGATCTTTCCAGAAACCTCATGATTTCTGAAGGGGCTTTTTTTCTAAGTCTTGCTTCTTGATTAGAAGCAGACAACATAAATCAGTGGCAGAAAACGTGCAACTGATGAGCAAAAATAAAACCCACTGCCTACCCATCCTGCTTGAAGGATTCTGCACTGAAATAGATTCTATACTGGAACAAAGCATTTTAATAACTTATGCCTTAGGTTAGAGTATGTAATTTAGGATATAAAAAGCTACAGAATATATTTGTTTCATATAATGTGATTTTTCATATTATAGTTACACTTAAGAATGGTGTTCAATAAAGTTTTTAGTAGAAAAGGCATTAAGAAATTCTAGCATATAATTTATAGAAGCTCTACATATACATACTACAATTTACTACAGACACCCAAAACTTACTCTTGACCATTTCTGAACACAGACCTCACAGTGCCAACTTCCCCATGCCAAATTGTGCACAGCTACATGGCAATACCATTTGATGAATGCAATCTGTGTGACTCCAGTGATCACAGCAACAAAAGCAAGGGAAGATCTGTCTGCATACAAAAAGGCTACAGACCTAATCCAGTAGACATAGACTTTCCTCCTAAGTCACAGATAGCAGGTCTATTGCTATCATAAAGTCCTTCTGTTTCAGAGCTATCTGACAGCAACTTTCTAAGGAGTACCTGTAAATTCACTAACTCATAGGATTTTTTAAGCCAAACTAGAAGGATGGGTGTTTGACATTTAGGATAACTGCATGCATCTCACATTGATCTGACCTGATCTTCCACATAACATATTACAAAAACTCCATAATTTAATAAAAAGATACCCCAATATCTTGGGGTTTAGGGTTTTTCCTTGTCGTTCTTGCAATATAAAAATTAATAGAAACATTTTAGGTGTTTATAAAATTTACGTTACTGAAACATCAAGAATAGTTTCGTCTGTCATGTTCAGAGGTTAGAAAAGAACTTCTATAAAAATAAAATCTAAAGAGAAAAAAGTTTCCTTGAGTGTCTCCCCAATTAAAAAGTATTAAGAGGGAGGGTCGCATGCTTAGAGATCTAAATATTGGTAAATATAAAGAAGTCCTCTATTTGAAAATACCTAAATGAAGTACTAAACTGCTTTGGTGCTCTGTTTTTCCGTAAACCACTAAAAATATTTATAATTTTGCCTGTTTTAAAGCATCTCTGTCTTAAAATCAGTTCAGAAGTTATATGAACATCAGACAACCAGTCCTTCAGGATCATCTTGTCTGCTCTTTGTTATAAAGCAGTCAGCAAAGCAGAGAACCAACCCACAACTACACCTTTTAGCTACTATCCCATAAATAAGAAGAGGCGGTATTGCCAACAACTGCATATACATAACTGATACACAGATGCCTGTGTTTCAAAAACTAAAATCCCTTTCCTCACCAAAAAAAACAACCCAGCATCATGAACATTTCACAGCTTCCCTCCCTCCTCTCTCTCCAATCAAATGCAGCCTCGGAAACTCCTTTTTTTCACAAGTAATTACAGAACTGGAAAGAGTCTCATACACTTGGAAAGAAAGAGAGTAACAGAGGCACATGCACATCCTACACCAATCCCTGAGCATTTATGAGTAATTTGACATTTCACCCAATTTGGGATATTAGGGCTACTAAAGAAACACTTGGCAGTGCAATATGCTGATCCATTCTTAACATAATAACCTCATTCAACAAATTAAAGAGGCACTTTTACACCTTGAATTCATTTGAGTGCTACATTAAATTATTTAACAAGTACTAGAAATACATAGTCATTAACTCATGGTTCCTTTTATTTTCACTTGGTCTTATTTTGTAAGACTGCAAGAAATGAAACTGTAAGAGCAGCAGTTGCTCCTTTTCTCACCAGCAGGTTTGTTTAGGGTTGTTTTATTTTAAAAAAGCCTTATAGGTTCTTATATGCATATATACAGATAAACAGCATCAAGGATTTTATACCAAAGGATTTTAAAAAAAATTAATCAAGATGTTTAGTAGACATTTCAAGTCAAGGGCAGGTCAAGATTTTTCACTGAACAGCTTATATTTAACATAAACCATAATGCTAAATATAAACTATTACTATAAAATCCTTGTCAGATTTTGGAGATGCTCAGAGTCTGAGAATCCTCTACTGCAAGGGACAATGACAATTAATACCGTGCACAAGTTGATACATGCACACACACAACAGTCATGAAACATCCCAAGTCATTCTGCTTCTCTTTACATGCCTTCCTATAGAGCAGACATTGCAGCATGAACCCTCCTGAAATCCTAAAGGGAAAAAATAGCATTCCACGTCTGTCAGGCTTAATCTGGAAGTATGAATTAAAATGCTGTTTATAGTCCACAGACAGACATCCTCAGAAAATCATGGAATCTTTCATATGGTAAAAAAAAACCAACTTACGATACTTCGACACACATAGATCCAGTAAAATTACCAAGCTGAAAATAATATTCTAGGAAATTTACAGAAGAATTTTTTTCCCCCCTTTGCTTATCCCAGCTCAGTGGCAATATATGCCAAGAAAGTCACTCGTTAGTCAGGCTCTACCTGAGTTTTTGCTTGCTCTTCTTTAAAAAGAGAAGTATTTCAAAATTGCAGCCACAAAAAACATCAAAGCAATCTTACATGAGTTACTGGGTTAATTTTTAATCACAAGCTTCCTTAAGAGCTATAAAAGCACTAAATATATAAAACCACAAATTTAGTAGGGTTACATTCTGAATTTTTTTATTTCCACAGTTTCTTATATTTAAGTTATGACTGCCAGTCATCCTCTCTGTCATCTATACGCAACTGTGATGGAATTGGGTGAAATGAAGGTTAGAGGAAGCTCAAAAGGCATTCAAGCTTTCTCTCATATTGACAGGGATTTCATCCCTCTACATGGCAGAGAGTTCAAAGTCACTGGGAAAACATTAAGATATTTCTGTAACTTACATTTGTTTACAAAGAATTAAACGAAAAGACCACTTCTAAACCAAGCACAATCTCAATAGATACTAAATTCAGAAACTTCAAACTTTATGCAATTAAAAGGATTGCTGACTAGGTATCTAAACACTAAAGAAGATTAACACTCAGTTACCAATAATTAGAACTGTTACTGACCCACAACACAGCAGATCACAAATAAAATACCAAAAATGTCTGCAAAAAGATTGTATAATTTACATTTTATTTGCATCTTCTGATCCTACATGAAGAAATTAAACAAATGTAACATTAAGGATACAGAAATAAGCACACAGTATCAGTAGTGCATGCTGAAATTATGTTACTTGTGCAATTCATCATTAGAGCCACAATGCAGTACAGTAGCAAAAAGACCCAACACCCTATTATTAAATGCATTAAGACACTAAGACTATTGTTGAATGTGGATCCACATTTTCAGCAGTTTTCAGCACTGTCCCTAATACTTAGCATAGTACTTTGACACTTGCTTAAACAGCTGCAGGACAAGTTCAAATCTCAATTACACACACAAAAAAATCAGAGCCCCAAAAACTTCCTGAAGATATCCTTGCTAATTAAAACAACAAAACACAAACAAAAAACCCGAAACAAATAAAACAAACTAACAAATGATAAGCCATACAAACAGAAGGGTGGGAAAAATACTTAAATCACAGAAGCTCAAACAATTTGCCTGGCCAAGTTGTTTAACACACTTAAGCAGAAGGTTATAAATCACTCTATGACCAGCTTCCAGTTGCTATCCAAACTATACCTTACTAGAAATACTGCCTACGGTTTTTAACTAACTATGGTCCCATTCATCTAGTAGTAAGTTCAGCTTTCAGTCTAAACTTAGAAAAGATCCTCTGTTGCCTGTTTTAATAGTTTATAAAATGGTACTTCTCCACTAAACTGAAAAGAATCGATTATTCAAAAGCATCTAAAGAGATGGTCAAGATACCACCTAAGTTTAATTAAAAAAAATAGAAAGCCTTTTCGTGACAATTTCCTTGAGGAAAAGACAAACATCAGTGGTACCTGCCACTGTTGCTCTTCAAGGACTACAGTAAGCCTCAAAAATTGTGTTAAATTTCTGATCCATAAGGACAAATAAAACCTCCAACTACTTTACTTCCTACACTGTTCTTCTGATATACTTTCAAAATTCTGTACTCATTCAGTTTGTACCTCCATCAAGGAAGGCTAATTATAACGAGTAACAAGCACTTTGTTTAGGTGTCCATTCTCTGTTGAACAAAGAAAAGTTACTTTTACTGTTCTGGACCATCGCTATCTCTGCTCTGCAAGAAAAACACAGAGACAAAAACTCCAAGCCTGAATGCCTACAGTTCTTAAATATATGTCTAATTGTCAAAGGTACTGAATATATGAAGCCTCACTAACACTCAAAATAGTGTAATAAACCATTAAACATGAAGGACAAACGTTTAACAAAACCCACACAACACAGAGAAAAGTAGAAAAATCAGGAGTCATTTGTGGCACACAATAGTGCCCAAATAATTTGAAGGAAGCATAATCACAAATTAAATACTTGCTCAAAGAAAAACAGTGAACAAGTTTAGTATGACTTGTCTACTCTACCAAAAACGCTTATTAAAGATCTTACTCTGCAAGTGTAAAACATTTCATAAAATTGAACAAATTCCCTTTATAAAACATAATATTGTGTTTGAACTACAATGAGTATAATTTTCATCTCTGCACAGTATCCAAGTCGTAAGTCCTCATTTAGTACTAGCAAGTCATTTACTCCATAAAGTAACCAACAATGATAAAATACCTAAACTATCCCAGGCTCTACCATTTGCATGTATGGGGTCATTACAATCCCTGCCTTCCAAACATTTATAACCTCTAAATTTCTCTCTCAGGCAAGTTGATTCAGCTTCAGTGGAAGATGGAGACTTTTGCATATAACTGCAAACACAAACCAAATCCTGCTTCCAACACTGACAATGCACAATAGGTGTCTGGAGGCTTGTACAAAATGAGCTGATAAGGATTTCTACACCACTGACTGCAGCACAATTACTATCTTTGTTAGCAAATTCCAAAGGAAAAACAAGAGTTAAAGTGTTCCCAGATATTAAAGCCAAAATGATCAGGTGCTCCAATTTGATACCATAATTATGCTGCACTTCCATCATGCAATTCCTAATTCTGAATGCTTTAAAATAGACTTAAAGAAATAAAGTGGTATCTCTAGTCACTCAAGAGCTCTTTTCATCTTAGCTTTAGGCTATGGTTTCCTGTACAACCATGCTGAGAATAAACTAGTTCCTTATTTACAGTGATCATTACCATGAAATAATTTACTGAGTAATCTTACCCTTAGTCCCTCTCAACATGCTGTTGAAGACTGCTTTTGCTTAATAGCATTGTCTTTGGTGGTCTAAGTGCAGTAAATGAAAGATATAGGTCCACTTTTAAAAGAAGTTTGCAGTCATTTGTTAAAGCATAATGTCTATTACACACAGTACATTTTAGTCTCATAAATTAATCAAGAGAACAGCAGAAGAACCAGTGCATTTAATCAGTGAGAACAAAGACATACTATTCTTTTCTACTCATTTTTAGGTTTCACCTCCATCAAACTACAAGCCTGTACCACAAATTATTCTCAAAAAGGTCATACCAAGAATACACTTGCTATTATCACAATGATCTTCAGATGGGCATAACTTCTTGTTTAAAAGCCTGTATTAGCAATATTACTGCTTACAATTTGATCTACTTCCTACCCTGTTAGGTCTCTAAAGGTTTATTTACTTTATTAGCCTCTGTAAACTGAGCAGGTTATAGAGGGTCTTTTTGTAGCATAGGTGAGGTAACCATACACATTTTTACTTATGCTTAAGCAAGGTATGTTAACATATAGGTGGTTGCTAGGTTGAGCTGCGTTTTTCTTGTTTGCCCGGGTTTTTTTGGAGCAGTGGTGGTGTTTGTTTTTTAATTATTTTCCCCTCCCATTCTCCTAACTTTGCCAGCTTACCATGGACAGTTATAGTCATTACTCTGCTGCGCATTATTTGGATCCACAGTAACTTGTATAGGCTAAAACACTTCACTCCCAATCCATTTGTCAGTGTGTTTAATTTCCAGATTAGCCTGTAATGAATGCAAATCATGAGACAGTAACAAAGATTGGTTTTCAACATTAACCACTTTAAAACCTTGTTTGTTTATTTTGACATACACATAGATGATTTAGTACTTATGCACTGCTCCAAAGAGCAGCCAAAACTGTAGTGTCAAGGTACTTTTTCTTGAAATCATGTTATCAGCTGGAGAGATGAATTTCTCAGCATTCTGCCTTAAGTGCTAAATTACCGCTTTTACAACCCTCTGGTATCTTTTGGTTCTTCCTGTCTTGAAAGACAACTCAATACCAAGCACTGTAGCAATCTTTAGTTCAAAGCATGCCACGGCATGCAGAAAATGCACCTAAAAAAGACATCAGGAAAAGGTCCATCAAAACAGGTATTGCCACATGCAGCTGGTCAGCAAACATACAAGGTGCAGACCCTAAATTCCTCATTGTTCTTTACTTAGAGCAGAGAGATAACCAAGTCAATTCCACCAAAAACAAGTATTTTATTTCATTAGATGAAATGAGAAATTGGACTTGTCAGCATGACAACAGCAACCATATTTTCTTCACCGAAGTGCTCTCTTTTACTGATTTGACTTGCCATTACTGAGGTTAGCAATTTTCTCAAGTTCCATAAGAGCTAAACTGAAGATATGAACAGGCTTTTTTAACAGTCAATTTCCTAGAACTCAGATCATGCAGTTTTCAAAATGGTGGCAAGACTATGAAGAGAGTTTAAGATCTACAAAACAAAAAATAACAACACTGCCCCTAGGATGCAACTTAAAAAAAAAAAAAAAAAACCACCATAAACCTATGCTACTCCACCATAAATCTTTTGTTGTAAAGTATCTTTTCCCTTTTCCAGCAAATACACAGCAGCAAAACTTTCACCAAATAAAAAAGCCCATAGAAACTCTAAAACCGCTTACAAAATCAATGCATGCAAAACAGTTACTGCATCAAAAATATAACTGAAACTTCCAGTTAAACTTTAATATGTTCGTTCATTACTACTTACTACAATCTTAATAAAGTTTTCAATTACATCTGTAAAGATCTCATTTGTATCTGATCAGTCTTCCCACTGTGTAGCTGCATATATGATGAAAATTAATCCAGTTTCCTGACTCTACTCTCGCTTTACAATCTAGTACTAGTTACTGCTACTAGAGAGTCTCAAAGGCTTCTCACAGGTCATTCAGTTCTGTCTTCCAGCCTCTCCACAGACTTAGTAACAAGCTAAAACATGTCCTGCACAGAAAACATTTCTAAAGAGATCTTTTAATAAAAATTTCCCTTAAAAAAATTTAAGATTGTCAGATAATAAAGAATATTTTTATGTGTTTAGCATCGTCTTTTCCTCCTTTCTCTTTTGATTTGCTGTTGGATGAAACACATGAACAGATGAACACAACTTACACCAACCTAAAGAATGCAAACAACTCCACAGGAAATGCTGTCAAGGTCAGTGAGGCAAGTTATGAGTTCTCTTATCCTTCATTCAGAAAACCTGCTTTTGAGTAATGATAAACAACATTTCAGATTAAGTTGTTTTTAAATTCACTTACAGCAGCCTTTATAAATGCTGTAAAATACATTGACTTCTTAAGTTTTCACTTAGCATAATTTAAGAATAATATAAGCCTCTACAAAGTCTTACTGCAAGCATATATAACATAGTAAAGCATTGTCTACAAAGACATAAAACTGATTTTGCAACAGTAAGTATAAATGCACAAAAAAACCCCACTGTGATATAAATATGCATTTTTCCACACTTAAGTTTCAAAAGCATAAAAATAAGCAATCCTCTTCTACAGTTCTAGAGATGAAATACTAAGCTCAAAAGGCCATGTCTAAAATTGACAGGATTTAATAACTGAACTGAATAAATCAAGATAACTCTTGCAAATCCAAGAAACTGTATGAGAATCATGCACTACAATAAGTCCATATCAGGCTTCAAGTTAAGAAAAAAATATATTTAACAACCAAAAACCTGGCTTGCATCTTTGTAGATCGAAAAAATAAGAGATGACCAATCTACCAACATACAAACACACCTAACAGGCTGAAGAAAGACTAATCAAAAGAATTAGCGGTGCTTGGGGGTTTTGTTGGGGTTTTGGGTTTTTTGCTTGGTGGTTTGTTTTGGTATTGGTTTTCTTTAAATACAGAAACTACAAGAGTTTACTTGTATCCTCTCTTCAGTAAATAGTTTCCAAATTAATTTTCTATACAGCATTCTTCAAAGCAGTTAATTTTTAATATATCTTCTTTCTAATCTTCATTATGACTTGAAATAAGTCATTCACACTGGGGAAATAGAGGTTACTGTTCTCAAAGGAGATACACTTCACACTGTCTATATTTAAAAGGCCATGCCCTGATAACAACCATAGAAAGAGCTGCAAATGGTGTTCTAAAAACTGAACAGACTAAAGACTTAAAGATACTGGTGAGTCCTTAAACGCAATTATATACAGGTTTAAGAAAAGCTGGGAGTTAATCTATACAAGGTATTACAGGGGTCAGATGTTTTTTCAAAGGCACACTAAATGGAATTTTACAGCTTCTTTGTGGCCCAATTATGTCATCACTCACTTCTTTCTGTCACCTTTTCCCTTGCCAGGTTTAGAGACACTTGGGATGTACTGATAGAAATCTTCACTGATAGATGTGTGTGTGTGCAGATGAGACAGAGAGAAATGGGCATTTTAAACACGTGTATTTACAATACAGCCGCTTCTTAAATGTTTATTTACTTTTACAACCTTTTACAACACACTACCCTGTACCTCCCATAAAAGAGGGCATAATCTAACAAACAGGCAAAAAACCTCTCATTAGAGATATCCAATTGCCAGAGAAACAAAATAACGCATCCTGCACTACCTTTAGCAAGTAATGAAATCTAAGCTCTAGATCAAAATTCCAGTCAAGATGACAATATAAGTAACTTGTCCTGAGATCCCCTGGAAGCGGAAACAGCAGAGATCTCACTAGGTTTTTAATGTTACATAGATATACAGGGAGCAGTGCTGCTGTAAATTGTCTGATTGTACACAAAAGTGACCTGGCCACTATTGTAATGCAAAAAAACCGCAATTATTTTTGGTCTCCATTTAACAGAGTCATATCCTGCTCTGTTTAAAGAATCTAAATGATTTTCCAACTGCAGTTAAACAAAAGTGTAGTCTACCTGGAGATGACAGATTGAACAAAGACACAACGTGCATGGGAAAAGAAAGGATATGATCTTTGGCTAGCCAAATAACAGAGGAAGAAGGTATTTCTGGCTATTGTTACCCTGAGGGATTTAAACATTCTGGAAAAACTACCAATCATGACAAACTGCTAACATATGGTCTTAAAATCAGGGTACAGACACATGCTAGATTGTCATTTTCCAAAACGCTGAGTATCAATGAGCTTATGACTGCCTTACTCAGCTGGGATCCCCTGAAAGCTAACGGGGCTTTTTTGGTTGGTAAAAAAACCCCTAAAGCAAGAAAAACAACCACCACACAACAACAGAAACAAATCACACCACCAAAGACAAATGGGACCCAGGAACAAAAGGATGAGAATCTTGGTTTAGAAAGTTCAAATGAAAGAAAACAAAAAAACGTTTCTGAGAAAACTGACTGCTAGTAGCACAACGGTGACACTGCCAGCTTTAACACCTCAGTCTGTCTTCTAACCACCTTCATGTACTTATTGACCAAAAAAAAAAAAAACATAATCAGAATGAAACTGTTGGAACTTGTCTTCGAGCACTCCTGAAGACAAGCTGCTACTCATTATACTTCTCTGGTATCTTAGACAGACGTGATGAAAGCAACTAAGGCAGTCAACACCTTATGATCAACATAATCAGAGGCTGCTGATAGAGTTAGGATCTTCAATATTAAGAAAGTAATTCAGCCTTTCTCAGCAACCTGTTGTTTTTTTTGTTTGGGGTTTTTTTAATAAAGTCTGGCCACTGAAAATACTCCTGATGTAAGTTATGGCACCAAGAAGTCATTTAAGAAGTACTTCACCTCCCATTGCTATGGCATTTTTCCTACCTCATGTTCAGTGCCTTATTTTGTCTCCTCACCCAAGGTTTCGTTTTTCTCATGTTCTTTTCTGTCTTCCCCCACATTCCCAAGGCTGCTTACTTATCTTAAAAGTTACTTCTCCCATTATTGTAGCTTCTTAGACAAGAAGTTTTCTGGGAGAAGCACCAGTGTGTTCCTGTCCACTTGCAAACCCGTATCGAAAGAGGTCCTCAATACACTGAGGACTTTCCACACAAAATATCAAGAAATCACACTTCCAAACCTATGTCTGGATCACTTCAGCCTGCACACACAGTGGCCTTTCACAACTGATACAACTTCTCTGCATACACTAACAAAGAAATGAGAATAATTCACCATTAAGATGAACCTGTGGTCATTTACTTGTAAAGGTAAAGGTGGGAGAGCACACAATTTAAACAGGTGAAAGTGGGAGAAAACATGCAGTTTTCTTACTCTGACTGCACAGAATTTGTGTACTAGATTCAAAGGCTCACCATCCCTCCACAGGCCTGAGCAGTTCTCACCATGAGTTAACTCTTTGAAGCAAAACCATCAAGACCAGGAGTGCCCCAAGTTCAATTTAAAGAGCCACAACAGTGTTGCTGAACCTCCCTTTTCCCACCATACTCATTTGCCTAAAGCATGTCTCAGCTGTCAAAGAGAAGGCTTTACATACACCACAGACTCGCAACCGGTTCAACCTTAGTAAAGTCAATACTTTAAAAAGAGAAGCTGAGGCAGGATGAACTTTAGGCTCATGGAAAAAAAATAATCCAAGAATAAATAGTAATTACTTCAGTATAATAAATAATCTAAATTACAATCACCCCTAGCATACACACATTCCACAGTATTCTTTTGTCTTCCTCTGTACAATGGGAATATACACACTGTCACAGATTGTTAAACACAATTTACCCACGCAGTAGTTTCAAAGTATAATCAATACAACCCACCCCCTCAAGAGAAAAACAGATTCTTTAATATACCTACATGTGCTGGGACCTGAGAAATAATATTTCTAATTACACTAGAATTTCTAATTAGACATTAAATATCACTCTGCTTCATTTCACAGAATGGCTGTAACAAGACATCCAAGTTAGTGCAAATCAAACTATCAGTCAATCTATCTTTTAATAAAGTTACAGGCAGTCTTACCTCTCATCCTCACCATCTACGAGAGGCGTTGTCAACGGCAGCACCTTCAGTGGAAAGAGGGATGCAGAGGATGGCATGTTGCTGCTACCGCCATCTGAAACAGCTGATGCTCCAACACCACTCTCGACATTGGCAGCTTGAGGTAAACCCACCAAGGAAGGTTCTGTAGCGCGTCTGCCGTCTTCAATTTGGCTTACAATGGACTGAGCTAGTGATTGTGCAGGGAACTGGGTAGAGCTTAGGGGCATCTGCTGTGGCACACTCTGTGCCACTGGCATACCTATACTTGTTGATATCAAGGGAGGCTGACTAACACTTTGAGCCAAATTGCCGTTCTGCACAGCCGAAGCCTGTGCTATATTCTGTGGCTGTCCCAAACCTACAGAAGCAGAAGGTATGCCAGGAGGGACAGCTGAACCAGCTTGACTTGCTGCAGGAACAGTACTAGCAGAGGGCATAGGGCTAACCGCAGACAGCTGCTGGCCAGCTATTCCTTGGACTACAGATTCCACTCCTTGTGCCTGCGGCTGTACAGGTAACAAGGTGTTTTGCTGAGCAATGACCATTTGCTGAGGAAGGCCTGAAGCACTACCTTGTAATCCCTGCTGCATTATTCCTGTCTGCACAGGCTGCACTACTTGGGAAGATGGAGGAGCAGCTGTTGACGGCATAACTGGAGGTGGAATTTGGTTTGCAGCCGACGGTGGTTGCACCACAGCAGCTATGCTTCCCTGCTGCCCAACATTGAGCATCTGACCACTGGCAGCTACACCTGGTATTGCTGTTGAAGCATGTGCAACAGGCTGAGCTGGTGCAGCAGCTGGATGTGCTTGCACTGAAGGCTGCATGCCCTGTGCCTGGGCAACAGGAACCGGTTGCCCAGCTCCTACTCCAGTAGAACTTGGCTGCATAGCAGGGGCTGGAGTCTGAAGAATCTGTTGATGTTGAATGTAGTCGGGCATAGCCCCCGTGACAGAGTTTTGGTTCACCGGCTTAACATGACCTGCAGCCATCTGCGTAGGAACAGGCTGTTGCTGCTGCTGTTGTTGCTGTTGTCCGTACTGCAACTGCTGTTGCTGCACCACTGGCAGAGTCTGCGCCGGCTGCGAATACGGCAGCTGCTGTTGAGCTATACTCTGAATGGCAGGTTGCTGGTGGCCCAGGGATGGGGATACACCTAGTATATTAACTGGGGCTGGCTGAACCCCAGTAACAGTGGTTAGACTGGCCTGTGCAGGGGGTTGGACCCCTGGCTTCTGCTGTGGATAATTTACTTCTTGAGAATGCAGCTGGACTTGTGCAAGCTGTGATTGAGAAACACTCTGTGGTATACTAGATGCTGGAATTGCTGGAGGAGCAGCACTGCTAAAATCCATCTGCTGCGGACCCACACCTTGAAAAGCTTGCTGCTGTACCACAGTAGGTGCTCCCATTTCTCCACTTCCCACACTTTCTGTATAGTGACTCAGTGTGCTTACATTGCTGCTAACAGAACTCCCACTGGTGCTCTCCCTTTCAGAAGTCACTTCAAGCGGGTTTTGTTTTATCGTCTCTACTGCTTTGTTTACTGCTACTCCTTCTGAAACTGCAACAGTGTTTTCTCTATCATAGAATTCAGTGCATGTCCATCTACCTTTTTTGAAAGGTTCAGAACTAGAATCTAATTTTACAACCCTAAACCTTGATGTGCCAGATGCAGGTTGCTGCTGGCTTGATCCCACTGCCATTCCTGCAGTTGGATTAGTAACATTGTTAATGACACTAGAGGAAGCACTCGTACCATTGCCAACACCACTCAAGATATTCACATTAGCATTGCTGCTAGTTCCAGACAAAGCATTTACATTACCAGTACTTGTGATGTTGCTTAAATTTATAGTACCAAGCACATTGCTTGCCACACTAGAACTACCACCACCCATATTATTTAAGGTACTAGTTCCAGTAGCAGGACTTACACCTAAATTGCCAGGAGTACTTGTAGTGCGCACATTAGACACAGCAGATGCTGGGGAACCAGTGGATGATGCAGCAGAAACTGGTGCAGTTGATATAACATTGTCAGAGCTTCCAGTTGTTGATAGTTTTCTAAATGATGGACTGGGCGGTGGTCCTCCAGAAATTGGGGCGCTACCCACCCCAGGATGCGATGGATGATGGTGTCCATGGTGGTGGTGGTGAAGATGGTGGTGGTGGTGGACATGATGGGGATGAACACTTCCATTGATCACAACACTCTGCTGTGGGTGATGAGGAAGAGGAGCATGCTGCTGAGGAAGATGAGGCTGGTTTGGAGAAACAGCCCCAGGAGTCTCTGCCTCTTGGAAGTTATTTAGAGTCTCTTCAGAGGAGCTCCTCTCAGGTTCTCCCAAGTCAGTGGCCCTGGATAAAGACACATCCAAGATCTCTGAAGACGACAGGTCTTCAGTGTGAGACTCATCCAGGTCATCGTAGCTTTCTGTATCCTCAGCTATGCTGTTATTAGAGCTCATACTAGCTGATATTTGAGCAGGGGTCACACTGGTAATTTGGAAGCCACTTTTCTTTTTCATTTGAGCTCCAGTCTGTGCAAGAGGCTGTGGCTGGAGCTGAGACTGCGAGAGGAGATTCAGGCTTTGTGGAGGAGGGGGTGTCGGCTGTGGACCCGCTGATGAACCTGCTGCAGGAGACGGAGGCGGCGGCTGGACCAGCAAAGGCGGCTGATAATCCTCGGCGGAGAGGGTAGCGCTCCCAACGCCGGTACCTGGTGCAGTGGGAGCAGTAACGCAGCTGCTGCCGCTGCTACTGCTGCTGCCCCTTCTAGGAAACATCGCCGGGTGCGCCATCTTCCTAGCACTAATGTCTGCGGCTGAGTCAGGCTGGTGCATTGTATCGGGTGTATTTTAAGAGTGCAATCCCCCGATATGGAGAGAGACAGACACACACACACATACACACACACACAGTTAGCTTTGCGCTCAGGGCAGGGCAGAGAGACACCACCACGCACAAGCCCCCCTCCCCAGCTCCCGCAGCGCACGGGCTGAAGCGGTTCGGCACCGCCAACCACCTCCCCCCTCCCCTCCCCTCCTCCTCCCTGCCGAGACAGGGAGGGGGCGAGCGCCGGTCCTCCGCCGCCTCTGAATGTGACACTTTCAATCCTCCGCCATTCACTTTCTTTCTCCCTGCCCGCCCCCCCCGCCCCCTCCCCTTCCCTTTGATTCC
>JAWWEU010000001.1:56464823-56484137 GCA_035583155.1 Acropternis orthonyx | reverse complement strand
GCCCGCACCCCCCGCCCCCTCCCCTTCCCTTTGATTCCCACCACCCCCTCCCTCCGCGGCCGCACCCCCGCCCCTTGCCCAGCGCCTCTCCCGGGGAGCACCCGCGGCCGCCGCGGGGCCGAGCCCCGTCCTCCTCCCCGCAGGGACTCCGCGGCTCGCCGGCAGAATCGCCCGCCCTGCCTCCGTCCCTCCCTCCGTGCCCCCGCGGCCGGCGGGCCCTCGGGCGGCCCGGCGGGGCGGCCGGCGCACCCCGCCATCGCCGCAAGCAGCAGCAGCGGCGGGGGCAAGGCGCGGATACGTACGGGACTGGCGCACGGCAGGGCGGCAGCGGCAGGCTGAGCCGGGCAGGGGCATCCCCGTCAGTGGCAGCCATGGAGCTGAATCATTTTGGGTATCAGAGACACGGAGTGAGGACGGAAGAAAAGCAGCAGCAGCAACCCGACAAGAGAGTCCATGAAAAGGAAGGAGGGAGGAAGGGGGAGCCAGCCAGGCAGCTGCTCTCTCCTCCCTCTGTGTCTGGCTGTCTCTGGAGGAGGCTCCGCTCCGCACGCTCTTCCTTCCCCCTCCGCCGCCTCCTCCCCCTTTATAACAAGCGGCACTCGCTCGTCCTCCGCAGAACCGCGCCTGGAATCAGTCCCTGCGCCGCCGCGTGCGCACCGGCCCCCTTCTTTCTCACGCGGGGCTCCGCTCCCGGCTCCGCCGCGGGCCCCTCTCCGTGTCTCCCTCTGTCCCTGTCCCTGCCCGCGCCGGGCCCGTCTTGGCGGGGCGGGGGGCGGAGGCGCCGGGAGGGGGAGGGGGAGGGCGGGCGAGAGACAGCGTAAGATGGCGGCGGGTGCCGCGCACGCGCACCGCGGCGGCAGACATAAAGCCCGTCTGGCCGGGGCCGGCGGAAAGGGGGCTGGGCCGGCGGGGCGGAAATGGTTGAGGGGCGCTGGCACCGGGTGGGGACGGGCGGGCCCGGCCCGGCCCGGCCCGGCCCGGCCCGTCCTGGCCTGGCCTTGCTGGGCGGGGGGCGAGGCGGCTGCTACGGCTCCCCCCGGCCCGCCCTGTGCCGCCCGCAGCGTGACTGTGCCTCACATGACCTGCCGCCGCCTCCCTCCTCCTCTCCTAAGCCGCGCTGCGGATTTGTTCAAGTTATTCATCACCTTCTCCTTCCTCCCCTCCCTCGGTCCAGAATATTCCGGCCCGCTCCCTCCCCCCGGCCCGCGCCGCCCGGGTCTCCCCTCACACCCCGACATGGCCGCCCCCCCACCGCTGGCGCCGCCGGTGCCGGGGGAGCGGGGCTGAGGGCGAGGGGAACCGCCCCATCTGAAGCACCGATTAAAAAAAAAAAAAAATTTAAAAAAAGGTGCTGTTCTAAAGTATTTTTACGTCACTAAACGGCACTGACGTGAAACCAGCCGAGCTGCCCCTCGCCACCATCCTCAGCATCGCGCGGCGAAACTGGGCGCGCCCGCCGTTGTGGGGCTGCTCCCATCCCATCCCATCCCAAATGGAGCTTCTCCTCTTCGTGGGGCGACAGCCAGCTGCTCCCCGGAGATGCTCGGTGCACACCTCTGTGCCAGGAGATCTTCCTGTGCGTCCCTGTGCCTGATGGCTTGCAGAGATCTGCGTAGCGGGTGTCCTGGCCACACAGGCCTGATGGATCTGCACCATCAGCATCGCTCCACCACTCCCATCAGCGCGACGCTCTCCAGGCACGCTTTCAGAGCGGGATAGCTTGGATGTCCTGCGTTCCCACGGAGAGGGGGACAGGTTCACAATTTCTCCAGCAGCCCTGGTGGTCGGGTGCGCATTGTACCTGCTCATTTTCCCACCTCCTGGCATCACGGCCTTGTCTCCAAACAGAGGCAACCATGAGCTGGTGGAGGTATCTCAAGTTAGTGCTTTGAAACCACCCTGGGTTGCGAGCAGTGATAAAGTGTTTGCAGGACTTGCTGGGCTCAGGCTAATGCTAGTGAAACCTGCCAGTTGGGACACTGAGCAGGGCACCGGGGAAAAAACAGGGCTTGACTTTTGCTGCAGTGAGTATTTAAGCACGTAAGGAAGAGTCATAGAGCTTTAACACGAAAAAGTTGTGAGAGTCCAAGGTATTATATAGTTGAGTCATTAGAGTGTTCTTGTGGGAGATGTAAATGTTAGTTCCTTCAGGCAGAGAGGAGATTTGAGTTTCCCCTGTTTAGTGTGTGGCATTTATTCACTGAGGATCTGAAAAGCTGCTTTTCTTGCTCCATTGTGTGAAAAGGGTGAGGATTCAAGGTCACACACGCAGAGCAAGCTTTTGCTGCCTGTTCCTGAATTCCACCCTTCCATCTTGCCTTTCCGTCCTAACCTGGCTTATCTAGCTCTCAGTTGGTGTGGGGATAGGGGTGGCTTTTGAGAAAACCCTGCCTTTTGCAGCCTAATTCCTTTTATCTGGAATGTAGATATTCCGCTCAAGTCTCGAGTTACCTGAAAGGTAGAGCTGCAACCCTGGCTCCTGGCATGGCTGTACTGCCTTTGTACAGACACTACAAAACAATTGACACATAACTAAATAAGATTCTGCCTTTTCTGAAAGCAAGACAACAACATTTTTTCAAAACTGATAATCACATAGAAGACCATACTTGAAGATCGCACTACCTGGACGTGAGCTTCCTACAGGAAAGAGCCTTTATGTTGTAACCCCCATAGATTTCAGGACAGCATCACAAAGGTGCCCACAATCTGTCTGCATCTTGATCCTTGGTGCAACACAGGTCTTGGATTGTCTTTAATGAGATATTCACATGTGTAAACATTTTTGAGATGAGAGCTTGATATTGCAAGCCAGCTTCCATTGTAAATTCCTGTTCTCTCTGCTTATAACTTTCCCAGAACAATTTCCTCAAGGAATTAAGTCTTCTATGATGAGTTGCAGCTCAAAGACAATTTTTTGAATGTCTTAACAAAGTCCAACCACTTTTAAAACACATAGGCTATGAATACAGATGAGTCTGTTTCTAGACCTAAAACTGTGTGCAAAAGCAACTCAAAAAGGATTGAACTGTAAAGTTTGTATGCACCTAATCAGCAAGCCTGAAAAAGAATTAAAATAGTAGTATTGTTATTGGTTAAATATTTGTTTTGCCCACAGTAACCAAATTATATTCATTTTGAAGAGTTGGTAGTCTTTTGGGATGCTTCTTAGTAAAGCATGTGAAACAGGTTTTTTTTTCAATTGGGTCCATATAGTTCTTTTCTTATACAAGAAAAACTGAATTTAAAATGAAATTTAGATAATAGTGTTAACTTATTTGATCACTGACCAGTTAACAATCCAAATGAAGGTCTAGACTAGACAAAGCACATACAAAGAAGCATGTTTGAAATTAATTTTTAATACTGTAAATATGATAATTTTCAAATTTTCATGTTACACCCTTTTTTTTTTTGCTTTGTTTTCTTCAAGTATGTGCTTCTCTTTCATTTTTTGTGAGACTTTGTCTAAGCATGAAAATGGGATTCTCAGATTAATGGGTTTAATTTTTTTCATATCCATTATGGTTTATGAAATTAAAATTAAACCACTGAAATTTTTAATTATTATGGATTGTGTTCTTCAGTTGTTCAAAGTGGGAAAAGAAATTTTATCATATACCTGATTTACCAAACACCAAATACTTAAAAAGTCAGATACCACACAAGTGACTGCATGTGGACAGTAGGTGAAATTACCCAACAGTTATTGCAAACAGCTCTACTTACCCAACAGTTATTCCAAACAGCTCTACCTGCTATTTTTTAATTAACTGTCTTGATCAGCCAGCTGGAAACAGAGGGTCTTGTGTCATCACTGGATGGATTCAGCACCTTGTTAACCATGGTCGCTGCTCATGACTAACGGGGCAGACAGTCCTGCGATCCCATCATTACCTCAGCTGGAGACCGGAGACTGCTGCAGGGTTGCCAGGGTAGAGGAATCCCTTTGGATTGCAACTCCTATATACATGCTTCCCAAATGAGCAAGCACAGATGAGCTTGATGCAGTCCTTGCCACCAGGCAGGGAGAGTGAGTGTCTGGAATAACTCTTATTTCAACTTTAAAATCTTATGATTTGGGCTAGTGCAAGAGAACAGGGTCTTCACAGTGTACATATTTAGAGATCTGTCTCCCTTATATGTAATATTTCTTCAGACAGAAAACAACAAACCTTGTTACCACCACAGATTCTCCAAGGATACCAAAAGACACAGTATCTTAATATTTTTTTTGTTTGGCTCCTTTACTATTTGACACAGTTGTATGCATTCATATATGCAGTAGTTTATGTCTTTGCATAGAGTAATTATAAAGTCAACAAACAGGAATACTATGGGTTTTTTTCTCAAGACAGTCAGAATCATGACAAATCAGTCTGATGTGTGCTTTAAATCCTGCGTGACTGCTTCATAAATAATATTTTTAAAACTTTAATGAAAAGAATTTTTTTTCCTATGAAGCTGCCATTGTTGGTTTAGACAGAAGACTTTTCTGTGTTCGTTAATGTTGCTGACTGTAGTCTCTAAGCTGATTTGCAAAAATGTATGCAGTTTTTTCTTCCTTCTTAGAGAAGTACTCATAAGAATATTCTCACCTTTCAGCTCTGAAAAAGTGGTAGTTCTGCTTCTGCATTTTCTTAGAAAGTTCAAGTCACGTCTTGATCTTCCTTTCTTGTTTTGTTTTCAGTTGGCTGGTTGGTTGAGTTGATTGAGTTTACTGATTCCAAAATGCCTACTGAGACATTTTTCATCCCTTATTTTAATTATTATTAAATAATGTTGAACATTTGGGAAAGGGAAGTTATCTCACAAGTTTTTATTAAATAAATGCTTGCAGAGATCAACAAATCTAGCAGTCTTAAAAAAAAAATCAACTCTTTTTAGACTAGTCAGGTCCACTCCAATGCCAATACACTCAAAATCCTATCTTTCTAGATCATCTGGAAAAGTTGTTTTAAAATATTCATTTTACCTGCACTTGGGGAATGTGGCCAAGTAGGTAGTCTTTTTTTAATGGGCATTGCATTCAAATTCAGTTTTTATGAAGACTTCTAGAAGCTTTATCCTCACTTCATATACTATAGGTGTGTAGACTATGTGCAGGACTATACAGACTGTATTGCAGAGCGAGGGTGAAAAGTAAGCCCTCCACCAGCCCATAACTAATTAATTACCAGCCAAAAGACCACCATGGTTTTTTACTGTTATCATCTTGCTGTCCTTTACGTCACCGTTTTCACTTACGTTTGTAGTCAACTGATGAACTTGCATCTCACAGACGTGCCAAGTTCTGGAAAGTATTTCTCAGATACCTCAATCTACAGCTATAATGAATACAGCACCATTGGAGTGTGCTATCATTTATTTAATTAAGTGTTTGTAGAGTACACGTCTTAGATTGTTAACTATTTGATCTTTGATTAGTCAGCCAAATGTTATATATAATTAAACTGAAGATTAAATAAGATAGATGATCAAATCAATGGAAAATGGTCCAGCAGTTTAATAGACCCTCCCTTTTTTTTTCTCTCTGGAAAATCAATGAGCAAAGTAGGAAGTCAACCATTTTTTAGATTAGTTTTAATTTTTATGAATTAATGATAAACATTTGCATAGAACGGTTTAATAATGTTGGAAATGTGACCTCTTAGCTTCTACTTCTCAGTTGCAAAGACTGTGTGGAATTGTTTTCTTTTCACTGATCCTAACCCTGATAGAGCAAAGCATTTAGGAAAATGCTTTATTTAAGAACGTACTTTGTGTTCCCAGACTACATTGGGAATTCTGTGATGTCTAAAAGTTCTGTGATTTATGTGTGAGTTTCTTGAATGATCAGGGGTGAATGTGTCTGTCGTGATAAGGCAAAAATCTTTAAAATCTTAGACTAGGAATAATTTTTTTTTTCCCCCTGAAGAGACAGGCTTCTTCAATGCCTAATTCTTTGGAAAAGTAGAATACATACTAGTATTTAGCACAGCGACACAATTTTTGTCATATTATCACACAGTAACTGGAGGCAGATAGGATGTCCTAATTGAGAAGGGTACAGAGAAATTCTTGAACTCATTTAATTGTTTGAATCTCATGTATCTAATTTTCATCTCCTTTTTGGCTGTGTCAACACTATTTCTGCCCATCTAAAACATATTCTGTGGAAGCAAGTATTTGTTTCCAGAAATCCAGAATTTTTTAATGGACAGTACTTGAGCAAACTTCAACTTTGTTTTTTATATGCATTAGTTGTAGTGTAACGGAACTGCTTACTGAAAGCAAGCACAGACTGATCATGAGCACAGCAGAAGTAAACACAATTTTTACGAGTAGTCACTTGGTATATTTCCCCATAGCTCCAATAACAAAAAATGATCTATACTATATTATTTCTCTGCTAAAGAACATACAAACTCATTCATAATAGCGTAAACTTAATTCTTCCATTTCTGTGAGGTCATTGGTTTGTTTCCATACTTCATGATTTTCCAGGCATCTTCTCTTAGATTATCTTTGCATTTTAAATACTGTATATGACACTTTTGGTTCTGCACACATACACAGACAAGCCTTGGAAAGTCATATTAAAAATGTCCTTGTGGCAAAATTCAGTGGGAAACAGGTTTAGGATTTCCAGCTCAAGCACAAGAAAAAATTTGCCTTTATCACTCAGTAGAACAAAAGATGTGCAAAGTCCTGACAGTTCAAACACATAGTCAGAGGATTAACTTCAGTCATGTGAATAGTCCCTTTGACTATTAACTTTTGGTCACTAAGCCCCTTAAAACTTAACATTAAATGTGTAAATATTTGTAGGCTCAGAAGACAAAAAGATAAGGTATGTGCTAAGGTGTGGCCCTATGGAGGTATAGGATTATGTTGACCTCTAGTTGGTAACGCTGTTGAGTCCTTATCAAGAAGAAAGTTACTCCATATTGAAAGATGCTGACATTTTTCTAATAGGAGCTTTGTGTCTTAGCTTAAAAGCCAGCCCTACCATATTTCACTGCTTGAGGATCAAGCTACATTATCTCATTTTCAGTTTTACCTGTTGTTAGGGCATTTTAACTGTTAGTAAGAAACTAGAAAATTGCCCCTTTAAAATAGGGCATCAAACAAAAATGCATGCTTCTATTGATTAGAAAGTGCTTTATTTCTGCTCAGTCTTAATACCTTTATTAGTAGTTTCAGCATGGAAACACTGATGAGAGTTTAAAACCCACTGGGGTTACTTGCCACATCTCACTGCCAAATGAATTCCTAGATAATACATGAGGAAAGGCAGAAATAGTGTCAAAACACACCTCAGACTGTGCTGATGAAAGAGCCTGTCCTATTTGAATAAGGGGCAGTATGCCAGTGTGTCTGTCCTGTGAGACAAAACATGGCGACACTGTAAGCAAAGGAATTGCTTTCTGCAGCAAACACCCTCTGCCCAGAGTCTCCCAGTTGTCTCTTTTAAACCATCTGTGGGAAGCAAAAGACAAATCATGGTCAACACATACGCTAATTTGAGCTCAGAAACATGCGGAACATTTGCTCTCAAATTGACAGGTGCCTCCTCAGCAGCTAGAGAGGATGGTTAAAGGGGAATCCTTGGTGATAGGACTTCTGACAACTCCCTATTGGTGTGAGCTGCAGGAGATTGTACTTTTTTGCTTGGTGCATAGAGGAGGAAGCTAATAGGATACAAATGAAATTCATAGACATGAAGATGAGAGGTGGTATGTAAATCAGACAGGTCCAGGAAATAACATGCAGACTTAGTACTTCCAGAAGTGTATTTGTTTAATTCACACACTTAGTAAACACAAAATTAGATTTGATTTTGGAATATACAATGAATGCTAAGTAACATTTTTAATGTTTGGTGACATTTGTAAAGATGATGTTGCTGGTATACCCCATGAATTGTAGTAACTTAAGGACATTGTGGCACAAGAAGTGTATTGGAGAACAGGAAATAGCTCAGAGAAATAGAACAGAAGTGATGTTGTAAAAAGCTGGAGTTTCACTCATAAGATGCGTTTGTTTTGTGACTGTCCACAGGCTGAGGCATTAAATCACAAGATAATAATCTGTGACTATTTAAAGGAGGGGGGTGATATTTCAGACCCAGATTCTGCTCACCCCCAGTGAGGTACCTGAATTAGAATCGTTGCTGTAACATTGCTCGTTGAGAGCAGAACTTTCACCTACAACCTCTGTGTCCTCTGGAGCTGTCTCCATTGACTGCTAGGAGAGCCCAGGGTAATTAGATGTCTAGCGTGTGTCTGTCAGTAGGGACACAGAGTAAGGTGTGTGAGCCCATGGCATAAGAAAAAGAATATTTAGACTGAACATCAGAACAAACAGTTTGTAAGGCACATTGGAGACTAACAGTGAAATACAGCCCATGAGAAAGTGCTAGAAAATCAATTACAGTGACACTCAAATTTAGCCAGGATAGATTACTGAAGAATTGCCCTACAGAGTAATCCTATGCTGATCAAGAGAGGGCTCATATAATCTGTAATATTATTCCTACTATTAATATATACAACACTCTCATTTGGCAAAGGACAGTAATCAATAATTGATGGCTCTTACCTGATACCAGGATTAAAGTGACAGATGATTATCCAGCGCAGGAAAGAATGTGATTTTATTCCTCAACATCATGCCAGGGAGTAAAATCACATTCTTTGTATAGATAAATATATATGGACGTATATAAACATACGCATACGTGTGTAAATATTTATATCTGTGGTTTTATATGTGAAAATATACATTGCTTTATATATATATTCTTGATATATTTTTCCTAATGAAGCTTGGTGGTGCTCTCATTGTCTGCTAATTGACACTTGTGCATCCTCCTGCTGTTAGATACTGTTAGCCAAGGGTGTTCTGAGCCTGGTTTGGCCTGGCCTAGGCAGCTGAGATCTCCTTCCCATGTTTCATGTCTTCATTCTCACAAAACTGAACAGCTCACTACAGTCCACATAAATATGACCTCTCAAATGTAACACTGGTGAGGAGATGAAAAGAGATTTGTGGGTTCAGCCCTGGCCTAAAGTTGCTGATGTTGCCTGTTCTTCTCTACTCTGGTGTCCACTGCATTTGGAGGCAATGATGCTTCCTGTTGATTTAAGGAGTTTAAAACCACCAAATCTGTATTGTACAAATTTCTTCACTGTTCAGCTTCTACCAATTATTCTAACATACCTTTAAGCTATCATTTAACTTATATGCCATGTTCTATAGCATACTTACATGCATTCGTTGAGGTGCCGATTCTGGATTTTTTTCTTCATTTGTCTTCTATCCTACTTTTCAATTCTCCTTTTCTGTAACTCTTTCTCCTTTCTGATGCTTAGAGTATTTTCTTTGTCTGCAAAACTTCCCTTTGCTTCGATCAGTTCTAGCACAGCTATACATAGCTTTCAAAATACTGCTTCCAGGCTTCCAGTTAGACCAGCTTCTTCTCGAGTAGGGTCACAGAGAGGTTATGCTGCTGCTCAGCTAATCCTCTGAGGCCTAGAAACAGGTTTTTCAAGCAGAATAAATAACTCTGCCGAGCCATTACACTCATTGCAAAGTGTTAAATAGCTGATTTCAGTGTTTTTGTAGACAATGATGAGTGAATACTGCATTTTGTTTCTTTTTTTAGCCTGCTTTCCTAAGGAAACAATGCTTACACAACTGTTCTGCCTGGCTGTCTGTCCGCTTGTCTGTCAGCCCCTCTTCAATAACTCTGAACCTGTTTGTTGATTTCAGACTGGAATAGACATCGCAAAGGTATGCTGGCACTGAAGTTCATGCATTTCTACAGCTTGGGAAAGCACGAAGTCCTAATGCATGGCTCCCATGGGACAACAGGCAACCCCATGGCTATTTGGGGCAGTAGCGGCCACGGCATCACACTCCAGGCTGCAGGGTCTGGCCAGCCACCATGTGGCACTCTGTGTGGGCAGAAAGAGCTTGCAGAAGGGGGATGTTTTGGTGAGGAGAAAAATGTTGATGAATTGGGAAGGATGGAGGCCTGCTCTGTATGGGGGACAAAAGTCTACAGGTAACCAGGTTTTGATCATGGAACAAGTACATTTGTGACAAAGACGACAGCATGCAAAAAGAGTTTCCTTCACAGGACTCTCTCTCTTCATGTGTATGCACATCATAGACTCATGGTGCATGCATATCCATTTCTCAGTTGGTTGGCTCAGTCTTGGATTGGGGTCACTAGGTGCCACTGAAATACAAACAGATGTTAATAATATTGCAGCAGGAATGTTAGACTTCATTCTTTGGTACCCAAGAGATGGAGCCTAAAGCCTGCAGTTTTCAGAGTCCTCCTGGGCATTCAGGTTTCCAGCTCCTCAGAGTCTTAATCTTCTTCTCAGCATTGCTACAATGTTCAGCTGTTTATCCTTGCAGGAGGCTGTTCTTTAGATATCCAGTATGCAGATACTCAGTATTTGTTCTATGTCTCTCTTTGTGCTCTGAAAGATGAGATTTTGCAGCTGCTGGTTAGCAGACTTCATACCCTAAGATTTTAACATCTTCATGCTTTGGCCATGGAGGTTGTGGTCTAAATTCTCAGTTGTCACTACTGATCGCAAATAAGGTAAATCATCTCATTCACATGTTAAGCAATAAAGGTGCACATAATTACAGTGTCTTAAAAACACAATCAAAGTTTCAGCTACTACAAACAAACTAGAGAAGAAAATCTGAACAGCTAAATGAATGCTTGTGAGACGCTGGATTATTATATTAATTATTGGATCAGACCAACTCAAGTGGGAAGCATGTGGATGGGAAGGGACAGGTCGAATCTCACTGAGGTGAGATAATGCCTTGTCCCACATGCCAGTCCCTGCAAGTGTCCCAGGGCAGCCGCAGAACACCTGTCAGCCAAAGGCATCCTGGTAGCACACCCACACATGCCCCCTGGAACCCCTAACTCAGCCTCTGAATGGCTCACACAATGGGAGCACCACCCCTCAACCTGCCCCAGAGCCCCAGAGTGGTCAGTGGGCTGGAAGTCCCTCCTGGGAGGGGTAGCCACAGGGGCCAGAGCACATAAGAACAGCAACACATGCCTTCCTCTTCACTGAAAATTGGCCTGTTTGTACCAGGGGTACAATCACATTGCAATGTCAATGGGCAATGGAGAATCTTAAATTGAATTCACCATGCCATTTTGAGAGTTCAGCTTACAAGTCCAATAAGTATCAAAAATGGGTTTATAAAATAGTGTAATGCTTGATATGTTGTTATTAAATAAGCAAGGAATATATGAAGTGCTGGAACTCACCAAAGAAGAATGTTGAGCCACGAGCAAAAGGGAAGAAAATTACTGACCAGTCTGCTGGACTGCCTCAATAGAATTTTTACTGAACAGACTGATTTCATGAACTCTCCCACATCCTGTTTTACATGTCGCCAGCAATTTTGAGACTCACGGGGTGGGAAACAATGACTTGCATAGAGTAGAGTTTCTATATTGACTGAACTCCTGTTCTTGTTATTGAAGTAGCAACTGACCACTACAAGATTCCTCATATACTTCCCTCTTTTTCATCTCCTTTTTCTCCCTCTGCCCCTAGGTTAAGATCCCACCACTGCCACTACCGGAAGAAGAGAGCCTAATTAGATCTGGTCCTAGTGGTTATTCCAACCCAGAGGGTGGTGTGAGACACTGGATTATTATATTAAGTATTGGGTCAGACCAACTCAACTTGATGGGGGAGTGGAAAGGATAGGTTGAATCTCAGGTAGGTGAGATAATGCCTTGTCCCACATGCCAGTCCATGCAAGTGTCCTGGGGCAGGTCCGGAGCAGCTGTCAGCCAAAGACATCCCGGGAGCATGCCCTGGAACCCATAACCCAGCCTCTGAACGGCACACACAATGGGAGAACTGCCCTCACCCTGCCCTGGAGCCCAGAGTGGTCAGTGGGCTGGAAGTCCCGCCTGGGAGGGTTGCCCACAAAGTAATAAAATCAGCAAGATGTGCTCTCCGTCTTTGCTAAAACCCTATCATCTGGCCATGTGAAAGCTGGACTTGCACAGGACTGTCTGGTGGTAGCTATGTAATTTGCTCTTTTTCTTCCTCTCTTTCTTTGCGTTTTCTTCTTTTCTTAATCTCTTAATATTTTGAGTAATGTGGGACTGAATGGGTTGGACTTTGCTAAGTTGTATGGGTTAGGATGTGCTAAGTCAATGCCTTGTGGAATGCTTTGTTTTGGTTGAATGTTACTCTTTAAACTTTTGCCAAGATGTCTTAATTTTTTTAAGGTTTACAAGTAAAAGTACCCTCTGAGAAAATACATGCAGCATTTCTTCATTGTACTCTCTCTTAAGGTGTTAAAAGAACCAAAGGCTCTTTTAATATGTCCAAAGGTGGATATTTTTTGAGCATTGTATATTTTTATAAATATATATATGTATAAATAAATACATATGTATATTTTTATAAAACCCTTTGGTGAGCTTGTAGCTCGAGACTTGGGGTCTTACAATGCTCAAAAAAATTACTCATGTATCTGGCATCTGGGGCTGAGAGTTGCTGTATCATATCTGAAATGGGTGGCTGATGGGAGTGAATTCTGAATAAGGTGTCATCAGCTAAACAAATCATTCTGCCAGCAACAGATTTAATGAGGCCTATTTCCTAGGGGTTTATGCTTCATACGTGGATTCTCCATTGTCTAATATGGTAGTGACCTTGATCCAAGATTTCTTTGTGCATGGGGCATTCTTAAACCCTTTCCTTTTGAGTTTCTCTGCCTGTGGTTGTACTAAATCAGGCAGTCCTAGGGAACACTTCTGGCCACTTGAATTCAATACTCCCTATTGTCAAATTGTCCCAGTGGTGCTTGGCAAGGTGCCGACCTGTGCCTGTAGCAGTTTCCCAAACAGTTCCTGAACCACAGGAACAGTGTGGGAGTGAGCTTTGGCCAAGGCCTTTTCCAGCAGGTGGTTTTCATTTGGCCACCCTGTTTCGGAGGGCAAGAGCATTTAGTAGTAGATGACATGGGCTGTTCACTGACCTTAATAGCAGAAAATGGTCCTGGAAAAGTTATTGTAGGACTGTAGATTTAGTTTCTCCTATCTATAGGAATTGCACCTTTTCCTCTGGACTACTGATACAGTAATAGAGCTTTTATCCATTAGCTAACTGCCTATTTATACAGACCCATAGAAAATAAGCAAGTTAGAAATCCCTGCTCTGCTGTCAGATTTGGCCAGAAGTGGCTGAGAGCTTCAAAGTTGCTCGTAGGTGATGGACAGTGATGAGAAGGGGAATTCATAGACGTGCAAATGTACATATACATTTCTGCGTATACATGTGCTTCCATAAAGGCTGCAATCACAAACCTTTCCTAAGGAAGTCAGACTAGAAATCTGGTTCACAAACAAACTGGTCAAATCTGGTGGAGCATGCTCTGTAACCCATCTCAGTGGTTTCAATGGGTTAGTAAGTAAGTGAAAAAGTAGGGTAAGCTGTAACCTGGGAACCTGGCCCTTTGGAGCTCTACATTGCTCAGGCCACTGGAATTATTTCAGTTGAACTGAATTTTATGCAGAAAAAGGCCACTGAGAACTAATGCATGCTATTTGAACACATTTGACTACCTTGCGTAGAAAGCAATCTACAACTGTGGCTGTGCAGAGAGGTGCATGACCTACTATTATACCAGTTTGGGGTCTCTCATCAGTGTAGTAATCCAAAGCTCAGCACAGATTGTAGAAGCCATTTGAGTGGTGGAATATGTTCTTGGTTGGTGAGCTTGCCCTAAGCTGGTGCATATGTTGGCATATGCAAGGTGACTCATACAAGGTTGGATGAAGGACATTGCAGTATGTCTGAATGACCTACCCAGACAATACCAGCAGTTGGCACAGTCTAAAGCTTGTGTGCTGTTGCAGTTCATTTCCAGCCTGAAGTACACTCCTGCCCTTTGAAGTTGCAAAGAAAACCTTAAAAATATGATCTGCGCTAAACTTGGATAGCAAATCCTCCTGAGTCTGCAAGCAACAGAACCAAAGGTTGCAAGCAGCAAGAAAATAGCTTGTACTTTCTGTAGCATGAAATGTTCAAGAGGAGGGTTTAAGAGGTCAACATTAGCAGGTTACATCTAGACTCTTCAGTAGATACAGTTTAGATTCACAGCCTGAACCTGCTTCTCACGCTTCCCTTGATATACTATCCCTCCCTTCATACTGCTACCCCAGTGGTTGAATGTGGAATTGTTGATACGCTATCAGCTGGGGGTGGTTTATTTATCCTGCACAAGGAAAAGAAAAAACATGTGCACGTTGTTTTTATACCCACATTCCGAGGAATCTGCACTGAAAAAGAAAAGTTTCCTCACAGATTTCCACGAGGACTCACAAAAATCCAGGTTCTTCATGATTTAGATGATGATTATGAATTTTTTTCTCTCTTATCAGCCATCAACAGAAGATCAAAGTGGCAGCCTTAAAGACAGCGTTGTATAGCTAGCAAGAGTACAAGACATTACAGGCTGTCAAGATGGTATTGTTCAGGGCTGTCAAGATTAAAGACAATTTATGCATTCTAAGGGAGGCTAAAATCAAGGCCTCACAACTGCAGAAGAACCTAAATATTATAGTAGTCTAGCTGCTAGAAATATCTCATTGACTGAATGTTAATGCATTTGTGGGCTTTTCAGGAGTGTGCATTGAGGGCAACAGAAAATGGAATGGTGTTTAATCTGGAAGGAGACAAGAAAATTATGTCTTTCTCTGTTAGAATCAAAGCCAAGGAGAATTTGGACACTTTCCATTACTTAGAACTGACTAAGCCTCTCTTTTGAATTTAGTGTAGTGTCTATTGCAGAGATGCCAGCAAAGCTATCCATCAAATGCTGGGAGCGAAAAAACACAGGTGCTCTCCTGACCCAGCTATTTATAGGAAAGCTTGCAATTGCATGTGATACAAATACCCTGGTTGTGTTTTTACTTTTCAGAGCCCTAAATTCAGCTCTTTGCCTGAAAACACAGCTCAAAAATGATAATTGGCTATCAGTTATAGCTGTTTAGCAAACCTGAAAGAAACAGGAATTAAATTTAGCTAAAAGAGACTGGGAAAGGAGAAGTAAATTTGGGAATCTTTGTTGAAAACATACTAGTTTGAGAAAAAGATGCAAAGGCAGCAAAGAATTTGCATTGTATATTAGTAAAAATATAATAATATTTTATCAAAACCTGTACATCCAGCCATATGCATATCTAGGATGCAGAAAGTGCTGTGGCTTCTAGATACAGACTAGGTTTTGGATTGGCACGTATTTCACTAAACTTCCCATACATTTTCTATTTGTTCTCTTGATTTCCTGAGGGAATCCCAAGTAAACTGGTTTTTTAAGATGATCAGTGTTGCCGTATGTTTCTGACAGTTCTCTTTAATTTGTTAATTCTTAAGGCTAAAAATTATAGTAAGTATGAGAAACATCTGGGATTAAATCAGAAATATTTGCAGCCTACTGAAGGAATCATTTAGAGCTTTGCATAATGATAGGAATATGTTGCTTCTTTTCTCAACATGATTGCTGTTGTCTCAGTTTCCATAATAATTGTTTCAATATATATTTAAGCACTTTTTAAAATAAGTCCCATCAGATTGCAAAGCCAGCAACAAATAAAGCAGTTTCAGATTTGTACTTCTGTCAGGAATCTTCCAGCAGTTCTGCTTAAACTGATGTGCAAACATATTGACCTACTTTGGCAGAGATCTCCACAAGATTCATACAGGTCTTAGAGTCTCTCTGCTCTATTGTTAGTTCTTTCTACATGCTTTAAGCAAGCGATTTATTAGAAAGTCACATAATCAGCTGCTAAATTTCTGGTGGATAAAAAAAGTGCATATTTATAAAATAAATAAAATTTAAAAATCCAAACCCAGTCCCTATTCTGTGTTGTGAGAGGGTTTCTGCTTGTTCAAAGGCAGCAGACTCTATGCAGTCTACCTGCTCACCTGAGAAGTTACTAGAAAAGACAACATAAAGGATGTGGACAGCAAATCTCAGGATATTCAGTTTTGAGGGAATACCAGAAACCTTATAGCCTCTGCCTCAGCTGATCAAAAGAAATATAAAGAATGTAAATGGAAAGAGTGTAGATTTAGATTAGATATTAGGAAGAAGTTCTTTACTGTGAGGGTGATAAGGCACTGGCACAAGGTTGCCCACAGAAGCTGTGGATGCTACACCCCTGGCAGTGTTAAAGGCCAGGCTGAATGGGGCTTCGAGCCACCTGGTCTAATGGAAGGTGTCCCTGCCCAAGGCTGGGAGGTTGGAATGGGATGATCTTTAAGGTCCCTTCCAACCTAAACCAGTCTATGATTCTATGAAATCATATCCCAGTAGTACTCCATTCTGTCTTGTGCAAAACCCCATCTTTCAGAAAGGCGTTTCAATACCTTCAAGGAGCTAATAAGGTGACTATAACTATGCCCAACTTCTGGTTGCAACGTGTCACAGACAGTATTTAGTCCTGTGCCTCTGGTTTCCAGTGTGCCCAGTACCTAGAAACATTACTACAGGGAAGCAATGATGACTGGTATTCTACTGATGAAAGGTTTTGTTTGCAGAGCAGAAGTGCCCCTGCCAGCAGGATGTTCAGGAGCACCGCTCTGGCACTGTTCCTATAAATAATGTGCTGTGACCATTTTTCTCCTCTTGTTGAGCAGCATGGTAGAAAGTGAAAGCCCTACATCTAATGTATTATTTTTAACCTACTTTCCAAAAGATTTGACATATCTGTGAGTGCATATTTCTCCCATTTTTTTACCCACACCCCAGCAATTATATACGTTTCTGAACAAAAGGGAATTAGTGGAGTGGAGAAGAAACTTTGTAGTGTAACTTTTATTTCTGATATGACATGAGGATGGAGATAATAGAGGAGAGAAGCTCTATTGCATAAAAGCTGTATAGTCATAACTCTCCTGAATTTCACAGACACACAGCTGCAGGGAGCCAGGCTCTCCTAGTCCTGCTGCAGACCAGCTTGCCACCCTGCGTTGCAGCAGCTGCAGAGGGAGGTTCTATAGCAATTACTAATACAACAGCTTGTGTGATGATGATTTTATAATACTGACGTAAGGTAGGTGGAGAGGTGTGTGATTCTCTGTGTGATAAGCAATGTGTACATTGCTGTGACACTATCAAAAGTTCCCCGTGCAAGTCATGTCATCTGGGAAGGGCAGTCTCATTCTGGAGCAGGAAAGTAAGCCTGGCATGGGCTGTACATCCCACATCCAGACCATTTTTAAAATATACTTAAATGCTTGCAAAAATTGTGCAATGTCGTCCCTTAGTAATAATACCTTAGTAAAAGAAAGAGTTCTGTAAACTCTAAGGTTCATTGGCACACAGTGAAACCCTGATACTGTGGGGTGCAATAGCCACCCAAGAAGATTGCCTTACCAAACAGAACAGCATCTAAGAAACCAGCTGCTCTCCAGTTCTGGCCTGGACTCCTGTGGTAACATTATGCTTCAAAGAAAGTTTAAGTGACAGCTTGGGCATAGGCAGCTGTCAAACATGGTTTAAGTTCCTGGGTGTTTTTTTTTTTTTTAATGCTTTGCTTCCATAGCAATGTTTCCAATTCATAATCAAAGGTGAGAACCTTCCCTTAGCAATAGCACAACTGCTTTCATTTAGAGTGCATCCAAAACATCTGAAACAGATTTGTGAATCTGATGGGGTGTGGCACAATCCCAAATCCATCTACTATCAGAAAACTCAGTGTAAGAGCTGGTCTTGTTTTATGCTGGGAGAGGTGCACCGAAGTCCTTCTGTGACTTACATAGCGTGTCTCTGTGAGGGGCAAGCAGTAAAATGACATCTCATAGCTCTGAGAAATATATACCATCACATTGTCTGTTCACAGTGTTTACAATTAATTACTTGAAATACACAGACCAAGAAATGCAGAATTTGAAAAAACAAACTAATATTGGTTTCTTGGACTGCTGAAATAGCACAAGATAAGCTTATCAAATGAAAGCCTAGCTCAAATGACATCAGTAGGAGTTTTGTTTGGGCTTCCAAAAAGAAATGATAACTTCACTGTAAACTAGTTTATAGCTTTCGCAAAGTGAATCCCTGTACAGTAGACAGGTATTTGCCAGCTATTTTGGGTTGGGATTAGAAAGAAATAAAATCTGCTCTGTTCTTTCCTTTCAGTCTTCTAATTGATTTCTCCTTAGTTCTACAATGTCTTCTTTTGCTGCAAAGAGCAGACATTGAATTGGGATTGTGTGTGTTGACAGTCCCATCTTGAACCTTCCTGCGGGTTGGCTGAGATTTAACAATACATTTTTTCTCATGGTGTTTTCTGTCACATACTTTTTTAAACAAACACTATTCTGTCAGCTATAGAGGACACAAAGAAAAGATGTGTTGTAAAACAGCAAACAAAAAGCAATTTCAGGTTTAGGATTTGCAAGATTCTATAATTATACTGGCAACTCTCCTTTTCTGTAATCCCTTTATAAAATGTATATTCTATTTATTAAATGTGCTATTTGAAGGAACAAAGGCAATTAAGGGACATTTTGTTAAAAAGAATGACTCAATTTACCTTTGGCCACAGAAGCCTAAGCTATACTGACATTTTACAGAGTCACTGCCAACAGATCTGGACTTTGGCTTCAATCTACAGGAAATGGACACCTGAAAATGAGCCCAACTGAGCATCTACTTGCTGCTAGATCAACTATGAAAACTCTGATGAACATGCAGAGCCATATGATGTCACATGGCAAATATTTGGTGCCATCACACATACTGTGGTTCTTCATGTTCAGTTAACTCATTTTTCTAAAAGAATAGCTTTATGGTGCAATTGCTATTGACACCATTGGTCTGAGCCTGTTCCCTTTGAAATCAATCATGTAATTTCTGTTGTCTTGAACAGGAGCAGTATGGGGCCAGGAAGCCATCGAGCTAAAACACCACACACTGCTTTGAAAGTTAAGGAAGCGTTAAGCTCAGAATAATAACTTTCATTAAGTATGACAAAAATCAATACCATTTGCACTGTCCAGCTATTCAGCTTGTTGTACATGCAGATTATCTGCATCTGGTTATCACACTTCATAATCCTGGCCTGGCACAGACTGAAAAAGTGCTTCACAAAACATACAGCCCAGGGCAGAAGACTCCATAAAGTCAATGTTTTTACTGCTTTTCTTATTGATGTAACAACCCTCTTGTCATGTAGATTTTCTTTTCTTTTCTTTTCTTTTCTTTTCTTTTCTTTTCTTTTCTTTTCTTTTCTTTTCTTTTCTTTTCTTTTCT
>JAWWEU010000001.1:56453591-56464723 GCA_035583155.1 Acropternis orthonyx | reverse complement strand
TTTCTTTTCTTTTCTTTTCTTTTCTTTTCTTTTCTTTTCTTTTCTTTTCTTTTCTTTTCTTTTCTTTTCTTCTTTTTTTTTTTTTTTAAGAGAGGGGGAAAATAGATGATATAAGATGATAATTTAATGCAGCTTGCTGGTTGTCCATGGAGAGGCATAAACTTCATCCAGGATCTGGAATACAGCCAAGAAAACTGCTGAGAAGATGGATCCTTTGTATCACATGCTGAAGGTCATCATGGGACCCATTGCAGACTTGCTGTGGACTCTGTAGGCACCAATGTCTCCCTGTATAGGAACCACTGTGTTAGATACCAGGAATCAGTACTGTCAGCTTGTCTAGTGGGAGAGAGGTACTTGCAGTTAAAAACTGCAGACATGGTGGATGTTACAAAATAAAAAAGAGATGGGGCAGGGGATGGAGGAACCATCCTGTAAGAAGCACTTGGATTCCTGCCACCCCAAAGACCTACCTGAAATGAACAAAAAAGAATAGGAACAGAGCTGAATCAAGTCCTTCTCCAACAGGTCCCTTTGCTGAGGTGGTAGTAGGGCATCTTTTTCTGGTCCATCAGCTTGCACGCTGCTCTGATTACTGATGGCATCAACATTTATTTCTGGATAGTGTGTATGCAGGGAGGAGAGAGGGACAATTTTGCTTGCTGCAGCTTGCAGGAACACTCTGGGTCTTGATATTCCTGTACTGCAATCCATTACTTCCAGAAGAAACGTTGGACTTAATCACAAGCATTTGCTCTTGGGCTTGAAGGTTAAAGGTGGTTTGCAGGTCCCTTCCCCTTGGCCTGTTTCTTAAAAGGAAAGTGGCACAGTGCCTGCTGTAGACTAACCACGTGTGCTGGACTGATGCAGCTGCCACTAGGTTGCAGAGGACAGACTGGCCAGGATGGAGCTGGCCCCTCCACCAGCAGCAGTTGTCCATGCAGCTCCATTTCTGATTGCATGGCAGCAACCACAATCTCACCTCATCTTTCTACCTGCAGTACCCCAGACCTGACCCCTGGGGCTGATGAGGAGAAGGTGAGGGCTTGCTAGGGATGCAGGGGGAGAAGGTCAAGAAGCTCTGGTTATGGATTTGGAAGGAGGAAGGTGCATTGCAGAGTGGGGATGAACAATCCCAAATCCCAGGTCCAGCTGTTGGCTTCTGAAGTTGGACTCCTTCCTAGTCAGGAAGGTCACCCACATATCCAGAGTTTAAATTACAGTGACAGAAAACCTAGTTAAACACAAGTGATGAGAAGAGCCTGGTGGGATGAGGTCAGAAGGAAATGCAAACTGAAACCTACTGGACAAAGCCTGATTGGCAGCTTCCCTGCTTGGTCCAGTGTAAGGGAAAAGGTGCAGTACATGCACCTGAACTTTCCTTCCAGAGGTCACAATCTGAAATAGTCTTTTGAAATTATTTGCACAAGCTGAATAGCCGCATTTGATTTCTCTAATAATACTAGTGTTTCTAACCAACTGCCATAAAAGCTGTAGTATGAAATAGTGTGGCACACTACTCAGGATTCCTCACAGCAATGAGTGCCCGTGCAAGCTTGTTACATTTTTATGTAGGAGGCATTAAGTTACAGTGAACATAATGAAATGTTATAAAATATGAGCCTGGATGGATGGGTCATTTCCAAGCCGACATCCCATCAGCAGCACGATTCAGGCTGCTAACAGGCACTATGTCACAGGGCCTTTGTGCTCTCCTGAGCTTTTAGGTAAAGTAGTTTTTTAATGGCTTCTTCTCCAGGCACAGCAGAAATGTCTAAGTGTGTATGTCTCTTAGCTGAATTAGGTTGTTACTTGGCCAACCTTGGTCACAGAATTTTATTGAAGAAGCCTCATGCTGTTGGCTGTAGTAAGTGCTTCATAAGAGGGTGATCATTGCCGACATATATTAGATAATAGAGGAGTTATGGTTCAAACACTGCTCAATAAAGATGACTGAACAAGCATGCCTACAACATTGGCCTAAATATACAAACTAATCTGTTCCAAGTTTCTCTTTTTCTACCTAATGTCATAAAATATGAGATGGAATGTAACATTTATTTTACAGACCAGAAGAAAAATAGCTTAAATATTACTATTCATTATTAAAAAGACCCACTGCTTTTCATTCTTTATTCAAGGAACAAAGCAACAACAACAAAACAAACAAAAGAATCCCAAACTAAAACTATCTGTTGTTCATTGGTCCCACTGGCATCATGTACTGTCTGATCATGCAACACAGCTTGTCTCTGAGAGTTTGGTTCTAAGAGGACTTTCTTAGGAGATAGAAAATCCCTTTGCACCTCAATCTAGAGGAGTTCAAGCCCCCATTGTCCACACCACAGGAAACAACACAGCTCCATAGGTGGTCCAGTTTTTGTTCTTGCTGAATATAACCCACTCTGCAACACAGATTCATGGAAGCAAGATGACTGAGGATGACTTTAAAGGCTCAGGGTTTTGGGACAGAGGATATTAGAACTCTTTTTTTGGTTTACCTGAAATTAAATGCAATGCTGTCCTGGGATCAAGGACCTGAACCTCAGGCTCTCCTTTCCTATGCACGTTCTTTGCTTACTGGTGTTATTAAGAACATACCCCATGGGTTATGCCATTTCTTATGTAATCAGCAGAAACACACTATCTTCTGAAGGTCATTAGTTGCACTAGAGCCCAAATATTCAATGGTTTTTGGGGCATATGTTCATTTAAGATAGAAATAGTATGTATTGAATTATACCTCTCCTAATTCTGGCTCATAGAAAGTGAACATTCAGTTCTGAATTTGAGGAAATCAACAGCTTTGTAGCCTAAATACAAGTCAGAGTTTTAGCCGTGATGTTGACCAAAGTATTTTCCATTAGTTTTGATGCAAACTCAGAACTACTCAGTTATTGCGGTGGTTTATGTAGTAGGGGTGATTTACACAGTATTAACCAATACCTCTCCCCATCCCAGTAATCCACAGTTCTGAACAAATGTTACTGAAACACTGTTTGCAGGAAGCTGAATATCTCCCTTCCAGCTGAAGGTCTGGCCAGCTGCTCACTGCTTCACTCTAGGAAGTTTTCCATGGCTTCAGGACGCACTGGAGTTGGCTCAGAGTCTGTTCCTTTAAAGCAGCAAACTGGTTTAGCTAGCACAACCAGCGCTTTGTAGACAACTCAGCAATTATGGGATCATATAACTACAGTAAGAGGCTGAGCTGCAAATTACTGTAATTATGAATATTTCTGTTGCAAGGCAAATTTACAGCCAGATATGTCATGTCAAAATTATTTTATTTTGTGGGTAATTCTAATTTTGCAATACATTTCTAGAACTTCATTTTCCTGTTAAACAGCATTTTAATTTGAAGAGTCTATTACAGTGGTTATGGTGGATTATTGTTAGAATTCAGAGGCAGATTATGAAATGCCAACATGCTAAATCCTGATCCCAGACAGAACAGCACAGTTGGGGATGGTGATTAATATCTTCATAAGGGTATTGGACAGTGTCTCAGAAGAGGCTAAGTTGACTCCAGTTCCTTGCATGTAGGCAGATAAGCCTCCCTCTGCAATAAAAGGGGAGACAAGGACCTCCAGAGAGCTCAGCCTTTGGGGTGTTCATCTCAGAAAACAGAAGTTACATGGGGTGAGACTGCTCCCAGTGTGTACCTGGCTTGAATGCCAAAAGCAAGGCAGTGGGTGCTTTCTATGACTTTGAGTAAGACACTTTATCTCCCAATGTCCTTTTTACTTTAATTCTTCACCTGTACAGTGAAAAACACTGAGAGGTTTTGGGAGGATATATTCACATCATTTAGGTTCCCAGAAATTTTGGTAAAATTGTCTTGCTCATTAATAAGGTGACAATTTCCCAATCGTTTGTTTATCACAACCTAATGTCAGGTAATCTGCATCACTGCTACCGCCTCTGACCTTAACTTCATTTTGAAAGCAGTGCAGACTGCAAAGTGGTAATTTCCACAGGTTTAAGTCTTGTGTAGCATATCCAGGTTCCAGCCATGGGACCATTTTTTAAGTAGACTGCCCTGTTTCCAAAATATCAGCCTCCTTACGGTGGTTTAGGGCCTCCCAAGCTTAAGGCACTGCCCAAATGTTACTGAAGGTGATGTGCAGCACAGCACAGCACAGCCTGTCTTCAGGGATGGTGTGAAGGAGTGTGTGGCCTTTCCCTGCCCCATCCGTGACTGACACCAGGCAAGTGCAGCAGCCTCACCCGGCTCCGCTCGGCACAAGGCTGTGACCCAGTGCCAGTGGAAAGAGCTGTGACCCCGGGCCACCAAAAGCAGGAATGACCTCCTCACCTCTGTCTTCGTATCTAGTTACATTAGGCTCATTCTCAGGAGGAAGCCAAAAAACAACCCCCCTCTCTTGCCAGCTTGTTCATTAGCGGTTAATGGGACAGGCTTGACCCTGCTTCCCCCGCAGCTGCCTCCCCTGTTGATCGCGGGGGGCTTGAGGCACGCATGGCATGCAGGGCCGGGCTGTAGAGCATGCTCTTGGCCAGTCCCAGGTGGGAATGATGACCTGGGCTGTTTTTTCCAAGGAACAGCTGCAGGCTGGGGCCATAGCTGGGAGTTGGCTGCAACAGCATGTTGTGTTCACAACTGCTGAGTTGTGTGCAAGGGGTGCTATGATCTTTCGGCCCCCTGACCTGGTGATAGAGGGTACTTTTTCCCTATATCCCTAAAAGTTTTGGTCTCAGCAGTCATTACTGTGATACTCAGGGGCTCCCAGGTTTAATAGCCTCTCCCTGAGAAATAAAAACTTTGTCTTCTTTGTTGCAGAGGTAGCTGATAAAGGTGGGGGTGGGGGCGGGGATGAGGTGTGGATTTACTTTAGCTGCAGTCCATTTTTCTGCTGGCTCAGTGTCTGGCAAAAATCTCTCTTCTAAATTTTAGTTGCCTGCAGATAGATCCAGAGCATAAGAGTGAAGACCTAGACCAAGATATGCAGCCATTTCATAGAGCAGCCTTGCTCACCACGGTACAGTTCACAGCTATTCCCTGAAGCTTGTGTTGTACTCCCAGATTATTTTCACATGCCTCATCTAGACTTTAAGGCTAGTGGTGAGGCACTGGCCCTGACCAAGTGGTCTGCAGTGGGATTTTCTCTTGGTAAAGTGTTTGTCCCCAGGCTGATACAAAGGAAGCCTCTGTTACAGGCTTTCGTGCTGATGCCTGTACAGCCAGACTTCCCATCCAAAGGCATGACCTTACCTACAAACCAGTGGGTGCCAGTGAACCCATCCTGATTCTGAGATGCAGTTGGCAGGATTCTGCCTCTGAACCTTTATTTTAAAAAAAAAAGAATTTCAGTCTTTTCATTCCCAAATGCAAAAACACGTAAGAAGCTTTGCAGTGGAAATGGCCTGTGTTGGGTCTCTCTTGCCTACATGCTTTTCAGAGAGCTGCTTTGTTCTAGCAGGAATATTGTGAGACCCTTGTGACCAGGCTGCTGGGCACAGAGGGCTCTAACAAGTGCAGCGGTGACTGGAAAGAAATACTTTTCAGAGAAAATGTCTTAATGGAGAGCAGAGAGTAAAATGGTATAACAAAATATTTACATGTCGTTAACTTCTGCATTATGTCCCAACCAAATTGCTTAACATCAATATTGTGTATGGTGTGGCCTAGCAAACATCCCCTCCAATGAGACTAATTCCCATCAGCTTGACAGCTGAGACCTGATAGTCCCCTTAGCAAGGTATCAATTATTTATTCTGTGCACTCCAAAAGTCAGTGGGTCCCTTTGATATGCAAGATTACTGTTAAATTAGCTGCTGAAGGGCTACTGCTGCTTTTCAAGCTCCAGCCTCAGCTAGAGACATTTCCACTTCATTGCTCCTTATCTCACTCATTTCCTCATCCAGCAAAAGGGATTTAATTGATTACTGCTGGGGCTGCTCCTTCCCACCTCCACACTGCAATTCACTGTCCCACGCTTGTGCCAGTGCAGTTTTTTGTGAAGAAAAGCAGTAAATCAGGCCACTGAAATGTTAGTGCTCTTCCATGGGATGCTGTCTGTGTTTTTATCCAGGAGCTGTTTGTCCCAACATTTCCTTCTGATGTTCTTCTGCACAGGCAACTTTTCAGAGGTGTCCTTCTGCAGCCAAGGAGGTCCACTCAAACCACCAGGCAGGGCACAGATCCTGCATAACTGTTGTCCTTCTTTCTCATATATGGCAAAGTAAATTAAATTCCTCATTAAATTCACTAGCATTTTAACTCAAAATTGATCTAAATAGCCAATTTAAAATAAGCCCAAGAGGAGGTATTTAAATATACACTTACTGGTCATTTATATTCTGTTACATTGCATTAGGCTGAAAGATTCATGTGTTATTTAACTTGCCCAAGACTTCTCATTAAATAAAATTGTAACAGTTGTTATAATGCAGAATTTGTTCATGCTGGTTAATAGCCAAATATTTTAGTAAAGATAGAAAAAAATTATGTGTCATCTCTTGTGAAATAAACATTTTGTGTATTTCCTTTGAAAATGTGAGGTAAAAACCTATAGATTTTTCAAATTTTAGAAGTGTAAATGAGGTCAATCTTCTTGATTTTGTCTCAGACCTCACATTTGCAGTGGACTACTCAGAATGAGGGGTAGCTATTATGGTAGCTATTTTAGGTGTATAAAAATTATTAATCTAAGGATGTGTATACAACAGAGGTTTTGTTTGCATTGGGAGAGTGTTTTTGAAATACATCCCCAGGCACCTTCACTTTCCATGCTAGGGTTCACATCACAGTGTAGTCTCAGCAGTACCAGCTGGAACCCTTGTTGATAAAACTCAATGGAAAAATGTGCCCTAGGGACACAGCTGGTGCACTAATGGGATGAGACTAGAATGAGACCAGTGTGTATCATTTAAACGTCAAGTTTTCAGGATCTGATCCTACTGCACTGAATTGCTTGCTTAATTGTACGTGGCCTAAGCCAATGCTAATCATCAAAGCTCACCTTCCATTGTGGAGATGTCTGGATACATCCTAGCTAAGTAACTTAGAAAACTCACTTCTTTGCAGTTCCTGTTAGAGAACGTGACTCCATCTCAGGTACACATCTGTCTGTAATTCTTTCAACCTACCTACCAGTTAGGACCATGCCTGTGGGGGCAGCTTAACCTGCTTTCAAACTCCAAAAAGTGCCTTTGGAAAACAGGTATCTTCAAATAAGAATCTCTGCTCTGCAAAGTGGAGTTGCAGCTTGTGAGTCCTGTCCGTCTCGCATCCCGGGAATGCCCAGAAACCTGCTTCCATGGTGTGTTGGCACAAAAAGTAGCTAGAACTCAGAACTTGAGCTGAAGCACCCCCTAATGATGTTGTGTGTACTGGAAAGTAATTTCTGGAACCCAAACTATGTAAATAATGTCTTCTACTGACCTCTTTCTCCCCTCTCAACTCCCAGCCTTATAAATAACTCTTACTTCCACCTTCAGGATTTTTCCAAAGGCCTTCTGAGGCTTTTGGTCTGCCTGTTTTTAGCTTTACATTTATTGGCAATGGTTTCCTCCTTCTCTGCCTATGCAGGCCACAACCTAGAAAACACAAAGGTTATTTGATTCTGAAATTGGCTGTCCGTGGACAGATCTGTAGAATTTCTGAAGACAAGAAGAGAAATCATGGTTTCTTTCCAGCACAACTGGCACATACATCCTCTTTAAGTCACCAGAGCAGCCATGTGCTGTCTGCCTTCACAAACTTCTTGAGACCCTGGAATGTGCTCTTTGATAGTCAAATACAATCAATCTTCTCTGTGGAAGGCAGCAATGAAGGCTGTCTTACACGTAACTAAATGCAGTTTAAATCACTCCAGTCAAAAAATATTGTCACTAAATGCATAGGAAAACTGATAGATTTTAATAATAGAGATAATTTTTCCCATTTCTAGACAGGCAGCATTGAATCACTAGCCTTGAACTGTGCACATGAACTAGATATAAAATTGCTATTTAGGCAAATTTCTTGCCATATGGTTGGATGTAGTGTGTGATAGGCTGTATGGGATCATGCCAATTTAGTGTATTTGAGAAGTGCAGACAAACTTGTGAAGCTGAATGATATGCCTATACAGTTTATGGAGGTTAAAGGAAGACAGAAAGTAAATAGATCCCATAAAATGTTTCTTTTTCTGACGTCCTGTTTTATTCACATAAAAAAAAGAGGTAAAAACCTTCAAACTATGTGTATTTTTAGTTGCAGATTTTTATACTTTATAGGGGTAGTCCTTTCTTGTTGGACAATAATGCAGAAAAAATGGAGAACAGTGATAGTGTCACTTTAAACCATACAAAGATAATTGTTGGACAAACATAATCATAAAAACATTTATGTTTCCTTGATGTTCTGCTTCAGGCACAAAATTTCAGACAAATCCAACCAGAGAGCTCAAATGACAAAAAAAGCTGCAAATTGCAACAAAAATTGATTTTTCAGAGGTACGTGACATAAGACCTGATTTTCAGAGATGTGTTTAAAGTGGGACACATGATTAAAGGACTTGCTGAATTGGAGATTTTGTGTACAAAAGCCCGGTTATGCAGCTAACAGGCTGTGAAAATAGACTGTGTGATTTCCTCGTGAAGTTGTAACCACATATAGGGGAGCTGCACACTCCTTGCTGCTACAACTTTCATGAACACTACCCAGGAAAACACAATGCATAGTATGGCAGTAGCTCCAAAGATTTTCAGCTGTGAATTGAATTTTAACTTCTACCTTGCCTCCACGGGTAAGATCTGCCTTGAAAAGCCAGTAGGTTAGATGTGGTCTGTGGTAGATTGATTCTCCAGGATTTGGAAGTGACTCAGACACTTGATCTGCAAGAGTAATTGACAGCAGCGATAGGTTGCCATCCAGTCTTTGGACCAGTGAGAAGATGAGAATGATAGCACAGTTTGTGGGTGAGTTTCAAGGCTGATTCTCGCCAACAGAGGAGTGCCAGGATGGCTTTTGTCCAAGACCATGGTGGAGAACATGCTCCAGCCTCTCCCAGCCTCTGCTCTGTTTCTTTTCTCATCCCTGCCTTCTTGTCCTGATTTTCTAACCTTTCTGACCTTCCTTATTTTCCAATCTGTGAGCTGTCTATCCTTCACCCAGCCTCTCCTCCCAGTCCTTGGTGCAGTCTCTGCAGCACTGCAGCTGGCAGACCCAGTGGCTTTACCTCAGCTGCAGTCTTTGTTCCTCTTTCCCTTCTTCTCCTCGCAAGGCTCCTGGTTCTCAGACAATTTTGCCATGACTTCCCATATTTGTACCAGTGCTTGTTTCCTCTGCCTCTGAGGTGGGCACCTCCTTCTTCATGCAACCTGGGCACCAAGCAGGGAAATGTCAAAAGGCCAGGAGAGACAGGTGTCATGTCCTCCGTTTGTGCACTGAAAGCCACCCTGGCCACCAACAGCAAGACATGGGGACAGTGAGGATTGACCTGTGGCCCTGAGTTGGATCTAGCATGCAGAGATGATGACTGCAGAAGTTTTGGTATGTGAGAGCTTGTGAAAGAGTGAAACACGCTTTAAGCAGGTGAGACTCCAGAAGAATTCACAACCACAGTCAGGCAAGATGAAGACCAAATCACCATCTCCCCCACAAATGAGTCTGTGAGAATAAATTGATTAATAACTGCATTGCAGTGATGAGTGATGCAGAAGGGCAATTCAGAGGAAGAAGTTAGAAATTTAGTTGGTGGGGACAGGTTGTGTCCATGTACAGGATGCGTAAGTACTCCTTTACCCTGAGGCTTCTTGCAAAGCTTCTAAACTAGAAATGTCACGGTCCATTTCCATACCTCTGCTTCACAGGTGTATCCCACTTTGCAGCCTAGTGTTCCTTTAGCTTAGCGCTGTCTGCACGCACAGCATTGTATATGCTCAAAGCAGCACCTCCTACCACATCCACAAATGAATAGCTGGGGCAGATGACAAGACAGATGTGTAAGACATTTGTGGTATGAAGTGCTACTGAATAAGCAAGCAGCTCTGTACTGATCTGGCTTCTTTTCCATATGGTCACAGCGAGCAGCATCCTGCAGGGAGCATTATAATGGTCAAATCCTGAGCTGACAAAGGCTGAGTAAGTGTAATAATATCTGTGACTTGAAAGAAAGGATTGTACAATTCTTGCCAAGAGCAGATGGCAAGATAGTGTTCTTAGCCACAACTGATACCAATCTACTAGCAGGAACCACAGATCTTTATTGCACACATATCTTATGACAATTGATGCAATTCCTTAATCAAAGAGCCTTGACTGTTCCTCTAGTTAATTCCCCCATCCAATCGGCATTACTGGACAGTGTCTGGTATAAGGCTTAGCCACATAAGCAGCTCCTAGATTCCTATCTTGTGAAGATGCTGGCTTGTATCATGCATTACATCAGCCCAGTCAGATTAGATAGAGAAAGGGGCTTTATTCAGGCTGCCTATCAGCAGTGCCTCACGTAGATTCTGTGACTCTTAAAGGATCAAAGGACTGATGAGCGATCCAGATCCCAGACGTCATGGCATCAAGAGACATACTTGTGGCACAAAAATTAGGCAGATCCTCTGTTGAAAGTGCCTGCCAAGGCCACAGCAACTACTTTTCTTTTGCAGCTTAACATAAACTGTGACTCAGATTTTCCACAAGGCTCTCCTTTGGGAAATTCTGTGAGTTCAGTGTCATGATGAGCTCAGAGCAGGTACGCCACCATTACTGCAGGTCAGCTGATGAGGGGCAACTTGATCAGCTACTACAACTGCTTGCAGTCATGGACCTGTGACCTTAATCTAGACAAGGGAAACTATTTTAGCACAGATTAGCCAGCTAGAACAAAGTTATCTCCTAATTAGCCTTCATTTCAGTCTGAGCCGTACGTTTAAATATGTGATATTTTAAAATTAAAAATAGATTTTAATATTAATGTTAAGAGCTAGCAGTTCTATCTAATGGTTTTTACAATAATTCCTTTTGTCCTAAACTAAACAAATACCAGCCATAAGGAAATCACCCCCAGTATTTGATTTTTCATTCATCCTAGCTTTGCTTTTTGCAATGTGTGCACTTTCCTTTCCTTTCCTTTCCTTTCCTTTCCTTTCCTTTCCTTTCCTTTCCTTTCCTTTCCTTTCCTTTCCTTTCC
>JAWWEU010000001.1:56426126-56453491 GCA_035583155.1 Acropternis orthonyx | reverse complement strand
CTTTCCTTTCCTTTCCTTTCCTTTCCTTTCCTTTCCTTTCCTTTCCTTTCCTTTCCTTTCCTTGCCTTTCCCACAAGACCTTCAGTATTTATACTTGCTCCAGAAAGCTGTTGCTCTCCAGCCTACCATACATAATATCAAGCCTGTGAAATTGGGTTTGTCCTTGACCATTCACTCTGAAGCCAGCAAAGAAAGAGATGGGAAAGGTAAGGAGAGAAGGGAAGAAGTATTTTTAAAACAGATATACCAGTGCTGTTTTAAAATCCACTTTACCCACTGTTTATAATGGCTAAGGGGATAGTCAGGATGTGAAGATGCACATTGAGATTGTGTTGGGGCAAACAGTCCTCTCCATGAGGAAAAGAGGATTCCCATGCAGAGGGAATGCCAGACCCAGGCTGTCTCTTGAAGTATGGACAGACAAGGTAACTGTGGGGCAGTCGGAACCTGTCCCTATAAATATGCCCCAGGCAATCTCCAAGCACTCCTAAATCCCAGCACATGTTACAAAAATCCTGGTGGCTTCAGGGAGAGCCCAGGGCTCATGTCTGGTTTAAAGGTCAGCTATGGGTACCCAAAGCAATGTCAGATTGAGCATCCTCTTCCTTTGGGCAGCACTTGTTTCTCACTCAGCTGCTCTGCACACCACCAAATTTGCCCACTCAGCACAAGTCATCTTTTGTAACACCAACTAAAGTGCATTCAGTTCTAAAACCCACAAATTAAAAGCAAAAACGGCCTCTGAAATGCCAATTGCACTTTTCACAGGAATGGCTTTTCCTCTTCTATTTGTATTGCTTTTTCTCTTTAGTGCTGTACATTTATGCAAACCGTCAGGGCTGGAGGGTTTACAGTTCCTGCTATTTTCTTTTCAAACAGATGAAAATTTTATCCTTGTGGATCAGGTGTAAGCTCAAATACTCTCTGTGCCACCAGAGTCTGAATTCACCTCCAGGGCTGCGGGCAGGGTGTTTGCCTTTCCCTTTCCTTAGTTCAGCAGTTCCTACAAACCCAAGTGCTTGTCTTTGATACTCTGCACTCTGGTTTATTAAGATTCACAGACATTACTGTTTCAAACACCAGCGGGGATAGACGAAGTCTTCACATACCAGCTGAGAAACAACAAAGTGACATTGACTCAGAAAATGAAACGTAATACATCTACCTGAAAACCAGCTGAAAGGCAGATGTTTAAGGGGATGAGAGACCTGGAAAGTCAGAGCTCTGAAGGAGAGTCAGGGGTGGCAGAATGTGAATGATGAGCCTTGCAGGGCAATGTGAAAGGAACTGCTCAGGGTGATTTTGACCTGATATTACATGGGCAGACAGGATGATGTTAGTGGTACGTGCTGGAGCCTGCTGCCTAGTCACTCATGCAGGATGCCAGACCATAAAGCTGAAGGCACAGCAGGATGAGGCATCCCCATGCTGGAGCCAGGCTGCAGTTTGCCTTCCCCTGAAGCTTTTCAGCATCATACACCTACACTCCAGCAGTCCAAGTAATCCCATGTGTCTTCTCACCTGCCCATCACTGCTGTGCCACACAGTAACTCAGTTCTCTCCCAACACTGGTTAGCAGCAGAAGTGCTTCAACTGAACGAGTCTTCAGACTGGCCAGGTCTGCAGAAAGTCCTTTGTGCCCTGTGTTGCAACAAGAGAAATTCACTCAAGCGATAAATCAGGAGATGTCATTTCTAAATGGTGCTGTGCTGCAACACAGTTGTAGGCATCAAAAAGAATTTACCCATTTTTACAGCTGCTGATGGAAAGACTATAGATTCAAGTTTAAAATGTACATACCTCAGTGCCATTACTTTAGGCTGACCTTTCAATATCTCCCTTGTGCTTCTTGAAAATGTTGGAAAGTACACCTCAAAGGGGCATTGATTTCAGTGGAACTCAAAGTAAAGCATGTGCTCAGGAGGTGGGCTGAGGCAGGACCTCTAATGTCTTCTTTGAACAGTAGGTCTGGAATGTTGTATTTCAAGTGTATTTTGAATGCAAACATTTTTACCATTCCTTGGGATCTGTTGTGCACAAGGACAGATTCCCTACACCGTTCTGAAATGATGCAAAAAGAACTTCGCTATTCAAAACCAGCTGGAGAAGCATTGGCCCAATGCAAGCAGACATCTTCCTCTGTTGCCTTCTTCTCTCTCCTACACAACAAAGAAACCCAAACCTTGTGCATGAGGTTTGCAGAGAGGCTCTTACACACTCCCTGTGTGTTTCACACACTACAATCTTGCAGTGAAATCAGGCCACCAATGAACCACTGTGACAGCTGTTGAAGTTAGAAAATTCCAGTGAATCCTAGCCTCAAGGAGCTGCTGGCAGGTTTCCTTTGCTTCCTTCCATGAATCTGGACTCCACGCAGGCAGAGCAAGTACTCTCATTTCCCAGGCTTCCCTTAGGTCATTAAATAAAAGCATTCTTGTGACATGATAGGAATAAAAAAGGGATAACTGTACTAAAAGACAAGTCAAATGCATATTCTGACCATCTCTTGCACCCAAAATATCATGTAAAATGAATAAGAGATTTTACACTATGGTTCTTTTAATTTCTCTTTGTCAGAAGCTCAGCATAAGTTGCTTTCTCCTTGGTCTGCCCTTGTTGGTTCCCTCGATTCAGAGCTGAGGTTCTCATGTGACACAGGCAGCTCTCTGTGTCCACATGTCTGGACATCTTCCCCAACATTTTCAACTTGCAAGGATTTTACAACAGCTTCCCTCACAGCCTTTCACCTACATCTGAACCTCTTTCTGTGCCTTTTCTCATCCTTGTATTCCTTGGTATTCCTAAAGCTGCATTTCTCATTTTGAAGAAGTTTTTGAATCATTTCCAATGCTAATCTACTTTCAAAAGCAGAACACATGGAAGACGTTATGTATAAACATGGTTCAAGGCAGTTGGTGTAGCTACCTTTGATCTTATCTTTTTTCATACTTTCCTAGAGGAGTCTGGATAATGACATCTTTCTGGTGGATATTTTCTGAGATTTTTCAATTTTTTTGTGACATGATTTTATTTTCCCCATAAAGCTGAAATCCATGATTTTCTTTTTCAGATTATTTTGGTTTGCAGGCATCTGTCCTGTAACTCTGAAATAAAGAGTTCAAACCTACCAAAGGCTCATTAATTTTCACTGCTTTTTGTTAACTCCTTTGCTGACGTCCAGGAAAGCTCTGGGCTCAACCATGTTTTGAAAAAATCCAGAGATGATTCCATGTTGATAAACATTCAGTCCCAAGATGTTTGGATGAATAATGTCCTCTTTCTTATTCCCACTGTGGTGAGCATACATCTGGCTGTGTGGGGGTCTGAGCATCCCATGGCCCAGATTCCTTTCCCGACTTGCAATTGTTTTGCTGCATGACCTATCTTCATCATCGATCCCCACAGCCCTTATTGCTGTTGCCCTCCAGTCCTGGGAAAGGCACTTAACCTCTGTGAGATTCAGTCCTGACCTCTGCAAAAGAAATTGCTTCAGAGCCTGACACAAGGAGTGTGCTCTGGAAGCTGGAAACAAGCTGGTTTTGCTCATTAATGGGAGCTCAAAGGAGTTAAAATGGAGAAGTTAAAGTGGCATATGGTCTCAATAATCCTTCCCGTTGTCTGAATCATTCCAGGCTATCAAGAAGTGGTGCCTGCTACCTGACGTGCCTCTTTGCTGGCCCCTAATGAAGAACCTGGTGGAACCACACATCTCCCTGCCACTCGGCAGCTGGTAGGGTCCCACACTGCAGGCAGCAGCTCACAAGGCACTTCAGCTTTTTGCCCTGTGTTCTCCAACACCCAGATGTTGGTGGGGAAAATATTGGACATTTTCATATGTTTTCATTTATCCCAAGACTGCTGGACAAGCCAGGTTCTTCCCAATTGTTTTGATGGAACAGCATCCTTCCCTACCATGAAGGAAGTTGTCTCTTCTATTTAAGGACTATAGCATATTGCTGCAGGTTTCATTTTAAAATGTCTCTTTCTTCCTCATAACGCCTCATGTTCTCTGAGACTTGTCTCTCCATCCACACAAGAAAGGCACATTTACATGCCATAGTTTTGAACATAAGGTTAATAACAACTTGTTCATCTCCGAGGAGCAGAATGAGTGCAAACAGCAATTACCCTAAAATCATTTTCTATCAATACTCTCAAATTCTTTATTTGATTGTGCCATGTATAGAAGTGGTTCTTCTTTCCCATTGAAGACTGAGGTGAATCAGCTGAGGGAGGTGAAGCACATGTTTAATTTTATCTCTTTAGTACATTTTGAAACTAGACACAAATACTTTTATTGTGATTGCTCATGTACAGGCTGTTATTTATTTATTGTGTAGGGAGTCTTCTACTATGTGAATATATGGTGATGCCTGACATAGAATATTTCTTGAAAATTAGTCCATTACAATTTGTTACACTATCAACATGCACTTTTAATGTCCTTTTTAAAAGGAATTTATCAGTTGTGCCATCAAGAAACTCTCAGTTTCTTCTAAATGACCACTTATAGAAACAACATGATGTTTTCTATTTTGCTGGATGTCAAAATAAAAAGAGAAAATAATTTAACTTTCCTTGCATCCCTTCTGTATGAGCTATTTGGGCCCCTGTACAATGTCCTAAAAAATATTTTCTGGTAATTCCACTTCTGGAACTGTAAGTGGATGAGGCCACTTAATCTGTGTGAGGGCCAGAATATTCTTCCTATTCAAGCAAAAGGAAAAAATAACAATAATTATTTTAAGTGTCCATTGAGCCACAAAACATCAAAACAAGAGTGAAATCTCAAACAGAGGAACAGTTTCTGGGGTACATAATGATGCTGCTGCTAGACAATTAACTGCCACATATATGCAGACTTTTCTATTTCTATTGTCCTTCTCTTATTCTTTCCTACTTTATTATCCAACTTCAAGTGAATATCAAGGAAGCAGTCAGCCCCATCATACCCACAAAGATGCAACATCCAGGGAATAAAAAACACTGTGAAAAAATAAAATCCCACAACAAATAGATTTTCTTCCCACTTGATATACAATGAAAGTTTTGCATTAGCAAATAATCCACTGGTTTATAAAGATGTGCCTCTTATAATTAAGAGGTAGGGGAAAAAAATACTATATAAACCAACTTGAGGTCAATAAAGTATTACATTACAGCTGGATTAAATTAAATCTCAGGATCATAGTTTTTAGCTTACATTACCTATTATATTTCAAAGAAGGAAAGACTCAACTTTTAGGGCATCCAATTTCAGCTTGCAAACTGTGTATTCTGTGCTTTTCCATTTTCCTCCTGATTTTTGTGTCTTTGATATGAATTAGCCAAGGGTACACATTATGACCTGCAAGCTCACCAAGAGGAAGATCTTAAAAACGACAAGATAGATGAGAAGTGGTATGTACATTTGATAGTATTATTATTCTTTCCATTAGGCCATTTACTGCTCTTGATCTGTGACTGAGCTCCCACTGATATCAAATGAAGTCGTAGTCATTGAACCAGAGGGAAGAAAATGCTTTTGCAGGAGGAAGATTTTTTTACTCACTCCCTGTCTGACAGAGGATTGATCCAAGCATAAATGCTTGAGCTGGCGAATTTGGCATTGCAAAGTCAAGGCCTGATCCAAACTGGGACGTGGGCACCTTCTGGACAGGAGACGTGAATACCCAAAGGCTTGGGTGGCTACCTGCCAGCTATCTCTGATGGCCCGAGTTAGACAGCTGCCTTATCCACACAGGATGTTTAGGCATGGATTCAGTGCCTGCAGATAGGCTAGTGAGCCCAGGGCACAGGCTCAGGATTGTCCACAGGTAGAGGGACACAAGGTGAAACAGTTCAGGCAGAAGGATGGAAACTGTGTGTATCATCCGTTCTCAGCAGCCCGTTCTTCCTGCCAGTACAGATGGCAACTGCTGGTTCACAAGCCATGGTCTGTAGGACTGAGACAGCTCTCCAAAAGGTTCTAGCCCTTTTGGTGATCAGAGTCAACAGCCAGGGGACAGTACACTCCCCAGGGTGAGGGCATTTGAGTTCCAGCTCCTCAGGAAAGGGAATCACTGTAGTCCTCATCTGCAAACTAGACCACTAATGGAAAGGGAGATGCAAGATTTTGAGGGCCAGAAGGAAAGAGCTAAAATTTGTAGGCACTTGGGAAGTCTCTGGTCTCAGGAGTGTCTCTGCATTTAATCTCCACCAGCCTTTACTGGTCTGGATGAGAAGAAGTGTGGACATGACGGCAGTGACCAACTGAAGCCACTGAGGTTGGGACAGGAGTACTCAGTGTCTGAGTCTGGTCCTTGGGAGGCTTCAAGGACAGGAGCTCGCTGAGGAGGTGCTGTAGTAGGTGTTGGCTGCAAGGAAAGGCTCCCAACATCAGGCTTTGGGATGCAGCAGTAAGGAGCACAGATCATACAATAAAAATGACCACCAGATATCCCGAGCCCTTTAAAGACCAGCCCAGAAAACTTGCATGAACTCTAAACCTGGCACTGTGCGGAACTGGACATGGGCAAAGCAGTGAGGGGGAATCACAGTGCAGTGGCACAGCACCGCCCCTCACAATACCCCTTGGGCTCCAGGGATTGTCAGGCCCAGCAAACTGTGTTAACCCCCTTTGCCCTTTGAGTCATGCCTGATTTATACTCATCCCCCACGTGTAAAACATTTGTTTATTTCTGTAATATATTAAAATACAGTAACATTCCATACTTGGGGGGGAGCTTAGAGGGAGAGTAATGACTTACACATGTACTGTGCTACACTGGATCTTTTCCAGTATCACAAATAAGAGGGAAAGCAAGATTTTACAGCTCAGCCATTAATAAGAACAGTCCACTATCACATATGGAAAAACACTTTAGTCAGTAAAAGCTGACACAACACTGATGGCATTTAGCTGGCCAATATGAATCATCTTCATAGAATAAATTCCAAGAGAAAATATTATATCATTAGTTGATTTGTAACTTCATTCCAGGCAGCTGCAAATAAATATTTGCCTTGGTGTGCTCTAAAACAAGCTAGCACAGCTCTAGAAATAAGTTAATTAAAATGTAGATACTGGACAAACACACTCTATCAAGGGTTAAGCCTTCCAGGTATTCCTTTGCATTACCTACAGGTAACTCCTGTTGTGCTTTTTCCCTCCTCACCATGGTAGGTGGTTTGCAGAAAAGAAAACTGAACAAGCAGTGCACAGGAGTCAGTGCTGTTTTAAGAAACAGGCATAACGTGAAACTTCTTCATAGCATAAAAAATCCCAGAAGCCACTTAAACACTGGAATAGAAATTGTCTGAAAGGCAGAAATGAAGGTTCAACAACTGTCCAGCTCCCAGGTTTGGGTTAGAATCATGGAATAGTCATGCCCGTGTCTCTATTCCGCACTTCCAGAGGGTAAAAAGCACCATCTCTTTTTTTCATGTTTCTTCTGCTAAACAGAGCTGCTCTTCAATCTGTCACAGAAAATTTCTCTCTGGGCTTTTTTTTGTGGATTTTATGGATCATACTCTCCAGTTGTCTTCCTTTGTAGTCTTGTGAAGCACCAAACCTGCTTTGCTGTCCTGGGGCACCTATGGCAGCACAGCTGGGAGCCTATCTGAAGTAGGCTTCCTCCACAGGGATGTGTGGCTCTAAGGGATGGCTCCAGCCTGAATCACCCCCAAAAGCAATCTTTTTCTCCTTGACTAGGGTGACTAAGCTCTGAACTCAAACACCTCTACAATGTGCCTAGTTTATGGGGGGTGGGTGTGGCTGCCAGCACCTGTGTGCAATGTAAGTGCCTTAACACCGGCGTGGATCCCAGCCCTTTGGCCTTCCCTAATAAGATAGTCAAGCTTTATGCCTGCCTACACATGCAACATTGTTAGTAAAATAAGAGCTCAGAGTCACCAATACTTTCTGTAACTAATCATTAACATTTCTTGCATACATTTACCCATGCTTTAGGAAAATCAAAGGACAAGTTTTGCATAAACGTATTAGCAGAACCATCGTCACTAAACTGCTGATTTTCTTAGTACTCAGTGCATTCCTTTAAAGAGCCTCCAAGTTGTGCCACTCTGAGACAGCGCTCTCCTTTGAGCACAGTAGCTTGCACCACTGCAAGTGAATGCAAAGCCTGAGTCTGAGATAAAACTACACCTGGGGCTTGTCTTTTCTCACTAACTTACTCTTATAAGGATATTTCCTCTTTTTAAACTAATAAAGAGGAGGAAAAAATGATGCTTGAGGAAGCTACACGCTGTGAAATGCTTGTACCAGTAAATGACAAGTAGCTTTTAAAAGCTGAAAGACGTGAATTCTTGTCTGAGCTTCCAAAAGATGATCTCACCCCCACAGTGAGCACTGATCTTCAACCTGCAGCAAACAGCAAAGCAGGCAGTGTGCTTGTCACCCCTATTACGTGCGTTTTGGTGATACCTCAGAACTCTGGGCCCAGATCTTTCGTTCCACTGAGCCTGAAGAATGAGTGAATTCAATTGTCCATGATCTAGGGTAACAAGGGAGTTGAGTTCTCCAAATAACAAAAAATGCAGAAAATAGGGGTAGAGGGAAAGTCTGCTAGGAGCTTGAGCTTCATGTAGAACAAAAGCAATTCTCAGATATGAGGTGACCTTGAAAGCCATTCAGCTCATTTTCACATGAGCTAATTAGCCCATCTGCCTCCTGCATGGGAAGGAGCTTTGCCTGTGTGTGTCTAACCTGCACCTTGGATAAAGCAACAGGAAATATTAACTCTGTGCCCAAGATCTAGATGGGGAGTAGAAATAGATGGTAGAAGAAGAAAAAGGGAAGGGACATAGCAGTAACACAGATATTTCTTTACGGTGAGCCTCCATCTCAGCTTTTGTGCTGAACCCAGCACATTAGGACAAGGGCTGTCCTGCAGTGGACAGACAGCTGTGGGCTCTCAAATGGTTGTTGTTTTAAGTAGTTGCTACCCATGCACCAGAAGCACTGAGAAAAAGTCAAGCCAAGCATCGCTAAGTAACTGTGATAATCATGGAAGAACTGTCTCTGAAGTGCTATATAGGTGACAAAAACAGGAACAGAAAGGTTAGGAATATAGATGAAAGTAAATAGGTCAGTCTCTTGGGCCAAGCCATCTAGCTCAGTACAAACTCTTTTGAACCCAAGCCCAGAGACTGCTGTATAGTGAACCTGTGGGGACTGTCATGATCTCAACCACTACCCAAAAAAGAATAAAAAGACTCATAAATACTGCTTTTGTTAAATAAGAAAGTTACAATGACTTCCTAGCCCTACCACACTAGCACTGGGAATTTCATCTGCACAGAGACTGTGGAATATTTTGGGCATCTGAAGCCTCTCCATTCCTTTTAAGTTCACAGCTTTGCTCTGCAATAGTCTTACTAAGAAGCATGCAGCAATACATTTGCTTGGATATATAATTATATTCTGACAAGGTTTCCATATAAGGGCATATTATTGATTAAATTAACAAAATATTTTTTCCTACTCAGTCATCTCTATATTTCATGCCAGACCTTGGATTTATTTTGGATACTGCCAGCAGGAAACTTTGTTAATGAAATAGAAAAGGGAATTGTATAAATTCTTACATTACACTAAAGAAAAGATTCCTGAGATTTGCATCCAAATCATATTGGATTTTTGAGACTTTTGAGCACTTAACATCTCTTTGTTCCTTATCAACATAGAGTAGAAAGGAACAAATTAGCTTCCCAGAAATTGCCTGATGGTTCTAATACCACTGATGCCCCAGGAAACGTCAAGCAAATCAGTCACCATATTTCAGAGGAATTACTGCCTATGAAGCAGGCTATTAGACACTGAGCCTTCCTGTACACCGCTTTGCAAGAATATAGAAGCTGGGAATACAGGAATACATCAGTTTTTCACCCAGACATTTTCCTCACAAACCTTGCCTAGCTAATTCCTGGGGTAATTGCTGCTCCTCCCTAACTTGCGCAATTTGTTAGGTGCCTGAATGCTCTCCTTTGATTAAGAGTGCAAACTTTGAGAGACAGAAACAATATGCTCTTTGTCTTTGTGCAGCACCACACACAAGAATAGGACTTGATAGATAATTAGAATAATGACCATAATGGCTTAGCAAACAGAATGAACTCTTGACTTGCTGTAGCTATTAAAGAGGGTACTACAGAATCGAGGTCATTGTCTCTGCAGGTGATCAGCAATTTAACAACAGTGCATTGCACATGGTTTTCATCTCTGCGATAGCCAAGCATGCAGTATATTCTTTATGAATCTAATTGGAACAGCTACAAATCTCGCTTTCAGGTCATTCAGATAAACAGATATGTGTACCAGAAATATTGTCTTTCCTCTGGCCAAGTAATAAGTGAGGTGATAGCAAGGATTGGTTCAGGGCCTTTGATCCATAATCCGTGAAATAAAATTTATACCTCCTTGCTAGTGAGAAGTATTGTTACAGAACCAAGTGGATAGTTCCTGTGATGTCTGTGATGACATTTGCTGTTTCATGGTGGCTTTATCTGTAAAGTTAATGCTTGATAGGGCATGCTCTAATTATTGTGATTTGGATATAAGGTGGATGGAAAACTGGCTGTATTGCCAGAGTCAGAGAGTGGTGGGCAGTGGTTCAGAGTCCAGCTGGAGGAGTTTGTCAGGTTTTGATTCAGGAGCTTGGCCTGACAACAGATTGCCTCATCAGTGAGGTCACTAGTGGTACTAAGTCAGGGTGAGCAGTCAATAAGCTCTAGAGCAGGGACCTAAGGAGACTGGAGAAGTGGTCCAACAGGAACATTATGAAGCCAAGCAGAGGAAATGCAAAGCCCTGCCCCTTAGGAGAATACCTCTGTGCACCAGTAGAGGCTGGGAGCAGGCAGCTGGAAAACAGCTCTGCAAAGAAGGACCTGGAGGTCCTGGTGGCCAGCAAGGAGACCATGAGCAAGCAGCACTCCATGGCAGCAGAGGAGATCAGCATCATCCTGGGCTGCGGGAACAGATGAACAGACACACCTTTTCTCTTTGCTCTTTGTGCTCCATGTTAGATTAGCAGTCCCGCTGTCCATGAGCTGGTCTGTGTATGCAAGCATATTACATATTTACACCATCCATCAGATGCTAGTCTATGTGTGGCAATTTTCTTCTAGTTTTGTCAGGTGAAGTCTCTGCTCAGGCTGGGGTACTTCTTAACTCGTCTGGGTGGGTAACAAGGAGAGAGAGCTGTGCAGCAGTCTGTGCTCGCTCAGCCTGCAGATTCCTTTTGCACGAGCTAAGTTTGGGCACAGAGCTCTTAAATAAGCTCTTGAACTTTCCATTCCCTTTTTGGGCTAGATTATCACAGAGGCTGAAGCAAATAACTACCTGGCTCCTCTCATCAGGGTGGGGAGGACATTTAGCGTTTTGCAGACTCAGTCCTTCAGATACACAGTTAGAGAATCACAGAATAGGTTGGGCTGGAAGGGACCACAGTGGGTCATCTGGTCCAACCTCTCTGCTCATGCAGGGTCATCCTGGAGCACATGGCACAGTATTGCATCCAGATGGTGCTTGAATATCTTCAGTGAGGGAGACTCCACAACCTCTCTGGGCAATCTGTTCCAAAGATTACACATCTCCGGTGTGGAGAGCAGACCTGGTTTTGGCTGATATGGGAATTCGTGCCTATTGCTTATGTGTGAGACTGGAAAAAACCTCTATTTGTATCTACCACCAATGGGATGTCACAAAAAATATCAGACTAATGAGGCACTTTATAACAAAACAGTCGAGACTTTTGTTATGGTCAAATCAGTCTCAGTTTTAACAATTCCCTGTGGCTTGTACATGCTCATGATTATCATGGGCATGAGTGTGGTCACTGGCTCCAAACAGTGCCATCCATTGGCATACCCCAACTTGGAGGCATTCAGTTATAAACCTCAGATCTGCTGAGAATCTGCAAATGGGAGTTAGCAAGTTCTCACATGCAAATGCAGGGAAGTGGAAAGCATTCAAACCCACTTGGGTATGCTTGCATAAATCCTTTATGGTACACACTAACAGTTTGCAACAAGTGAAAGGAGGAAAATGTAGACTGGCCCCATGATTCAATAGCAATGGCATTTTACAGAGTATAGGGGGACTTCAAAACTGACCTCAAGAGAGGGGCGAGAAAGTCATTCACTCTTACATGCACAGTGCAGTTTTTTATGCACATGAGATCCAGTCTGGCCAATTGAAGCACTTAGCTTGTACCTAGGTGTAAGGTGCATGGTTTCATCTGCTCAAATGTGCACTGTGGATGCCTATGTCTGACATTGTCTGGACTCACAGAGGAGAGAAATGAGTGAAACAGATCAGGAGAATGGCTTCCTAAAAGTGCCTGTCCCTGCCCATTGACTAAGAAGCATGACTAGGTCTGATGAGATAGCCCACTCAGTAATAGATTTTATTAGAAGATGAAGAGAGAAGAATCATACATTAGTACCTTGTGAATCTTTTAGTGTCAGCTCTTAAAGGATTCCAGCAGCAGAGCCCATGTCCCAGCACAGTGGTCTACACTCAGGTGAGATGTCTTTCTGGCTTGCCCTTGCTGTGGGTCTTCTTCTGTCAACTTTGGACAACAGCTTCAGTGGGTGCCTGCAATATCAGTGCCAGCTAACGGCCTAAAGGAGGCAGGCTGCTTCCCAGCCACTGCCAGTCCAAAATGAAGCTAAAAGGAGAGTTTTATCAACCATTCAGAGGCATAACTTGTATATGGGATATGACCCAGCAAGACAAGCTAAGAACCAGAAAGTCAGAATTATAGCTGGAGTTACTGGAAAAGCTCTCTGTCCATTGATGACCTGGTCCTTTAGAGCTTTTGCCACACATATATAGCCACTTATTCAAGGGGTTAAGTGGTTTCTTTGACTGCACGCAGGACAAGGTTTGCTGGATTGCATCTCTTCTCATAGATTCACTGTGCTCAGCAGTTTGTTACAGCATCCTCTTGAGTGCAAATCATACAGTAAAAGTTGCAGAAGTAGTTTCTACTAAAACGCCTTGCTTTCACAGCATGCCAAAAATGTTGCCTTTTCAGATGGGGCGTTCCAAGGTTGATTGCAATCCAAAGGTCACTGTTGAAAAGTCAGACCAAAAGGATTTGCCTAGTACTGAACTGTGATTGTCCCTCTATGTGATCGGAATTCACTGATTTTCAACTTCCTCTACTGTTCTCTTGAGCACGTACCACAGACTGGTGTCCCCGATATGGGATAACATGAACAATGAGGATGAGTTAATGGATCAATCATTTGTTCTTGAAACCCTGTCACACTTACAAGCATATTTGTGAACCCAGGACTAAATCTGAAATGGCAGGGAAATTGAAGTCTAGACATTTTTCAAATCTTTCCTGATAAGGCTGCATATGAGACACTGGCTTGTTTGGCAGCATGAACTTTAAGGCAACATCATATACAAAGCGTCTTTCAACACTGCATCCTTCCCATGGAAATCAGCAGTCAGTCTAAAAAGACTGAAAAATGGCTTAAATGCTTTAAGCACCTAGAAGACTTAATAAGGATTTAAGTTGGCTCTAATGCTTACATTGTGCTACCTTAAAGATTTAAGGCAGCTTAAATGCTTATGTGCCTTAAGAAGTTAGGGTTAAAAATCACTTGTTTTCAGAAAGCCCAGATAGTCAGGATTTATTTGGTGAAACACTTCAGGGAGGTCTTCAAATCATTTCTGTTTTGAAGCTATTAGAGACATCTTCATAAAGAGTGACCTGGCAGCACCTTCCTAGAGTTCTGCCTGTCTACCTAAATATCCACCACTTTTGCCTAGCACTCAGCACCTCAGTATTTAATGTTTATCCCATCCAAGCATGTACAGTGCTGAATGCCTGAGAAAAGCTCTTACCTCCCTATTGTTCCTGTGGGAAACAGAGGGACTGTCAAGCTGAGGAATCTGCCCAAGATGGCATAGGAAAAAAATCCATTTCTGCTTTAACCCCAACCTCCCTTCCCTTTCTGCCTTGTCATACAGAAGCTGTGAAGGCATTTTTTGCCATCTGGGTGGAGCATCTTCTGAGAATTTTTCTCTCCTTCTCTCTAAGAAGCCAGCTCTCCTCAGGAACTTTTCCTACTTCTGGAATTTGGGACTGCAGACTGGACATGGACCTGGGCAACCAGCCCTGTTTCAGCATGGGGCTTGAACTAGACGATCCCGAGATCCTGTCCAACCACAACAGTCCTGTTATACTGTGATGTGTCCCACATGCCTCAACATCTCCTCCTCTGAGTATTCTCAAGTAATTATAGAGGAAGCTCATTTCTAGTGCCTAGTTTTACTAACTGACAGTGATATTCCACAATATCTGTTGGATAATGATTGCAGTCAGCCTGGAGAGAAGAGCAAACATCATGGGATGGGAATGTGGTGGGTTCAGGAGGCACAGCTCTGGGAGTAATCACTGGCAATCATCCCTGTTTGCATGTGCTTATTTGGAGTTACAAAGCCACTTCTTCCCCTTCTCTGACACATTCTTTGGCTTGTTCTTCTTGGAAATCTTTTATATAAAACAATCAGTGCAGCCCCACAGAGCAAGTTTGGCTCTAGATACAGACAAAGTGGATGGATATCCATGGCAGAGGGCTGTCTTGAAGTAGGGAGGAGGGAAGGGGGCTAGCTCATGGTCTGGGACCCGGCACTTCATTTTGCCTGTGTCAGAGCCCTGGCAACTGAAGAGGCTGCTACTGATGCTGCTGAAGGAGGGGTTGGGATGTAGAGATGTGCAGGGGTGCAAAAGTCCACAGCAGCAGGAGCTGCTCTGCTCAGCAGTCATGACCTATGGCACATGTAGCGATCTGAACTCTCCATCTAGACTCCTTTTATTGCTTTTATTTCCCCTTTCCACTGCATTCACCCTTGGCCAGACCTCTGTCCCTGATTCTTGGAGTACCTACATTCAATTTTGCACGTAGTGCTGCAGAGATTAACCTGGTACTGCCTCAGATTGAAATTACTGGGCCAAATTCAGCTGTGATGCACAAGTGGTTTGCTTCTTTCATCGTTCCTCTGCAGCATTTCTCCCCGAGGCCAGCAGAGCTATACCAGTCCAGCCAGGGGCACATTCAATGCACTGAAGTTCATTCACTAGAAGTTTGTTCTTCATCCCTGCCAGTTCAAAGGCAGGGGGACAGGGAAACGCTTGGGTCTGCACAACCGATTTGCTGTTGCCTGGCTGACTGCTGAAACAGCACAGTGCAGAAAGCTTCCCATGGGATTAGCCATGCATTCAGCGTGCCGGGGGTTCTCACAGTTTTTAGGATGGGGGAAGCATCCTTACAGGCAGCAGGATGTCTACAGAGCCCAGTCAGAGCGCCCCAGCAAGGACATGACTTGCTCTCTGTGGACACCACAAGCAAGAGTTTGTCAATATTGCTTGGGCCAGAGTATTTATGCTGAATTTGTTTTGCCTATGTTGTTTTGAATATGCTAGCAAGAAACGGCCCTTTTCTGGCTTTTCTCCAGTGCCCGGGACATATCCTGTTCCTCCAGCAGGCCACAAATGGAGAGTTACGTGGAAAGCACTGGCATCATGAATAGCCACGGCACAAATTCCTTGTGTCAGGTCTTCTGTAACTTATGTCCACTTTGTGCCAAATGGCACCAGGAGCTGCTTTTCTTCAGAGGGGAGGTTTCAAGTGTAAGACAACAACTTGGGTATGTAAATGGGGTATATACAAACTTTCCATATTTAATTTTAGTTAATATTTAATAATGGTCATAACTATAATATGATGTCTTCATCTTTACTGTTAGTATTTCACTTTAAGGTTACCTACCACTCTGATATGACTAACTTTTCCTGTCTTTTTTTTTAAGTAAGCAGCTTTGGAGGAGCAAGAAAGTGGTGAGCATAGATGCTTATCATCATGGCCTTACTTTCTGTGTTTTAACATACAAGATAGACATCCACTGTGTGGGCTGGATAACAGGTGATACACATTCAAATAAACACATACACACTGAAGAGGAATGTGGTAGCTCTTCTAGGGTTTATTTAACACAGTACAGAACTATGAAGTTACTACCCATGCAGAAAAACTAGAGAAACTAGCTCCTGTCTTTTAGAAAAGAGTGCATGAATGGGGATTTGAGTGTTTTAAAAAGTAATGGCAAAAAGTGAGAGCTCTAAATACCTTACCGCCTTCAAGTGGTGCTGCTAAACTGCATGAGTTGGGAACGAGTTTCATTTTGAATAGTGTCTTTCATGCAAATCACATCTCTGTATGCTTCAAGGCTCTAATTAGAGTGTTATGACCAGAAGAAAAAGAAAAATCGGAGATACGAGCAACTGTGGGTTTAGATAAGCTTTGAATAAGACAGGAGAGGCAGTGAAGCGGAGAGCCATGTCATCTCCCAGTAGGGGTCAAGAATTTAAGCTCAGGGTATGGAGGATGGGTGGGCCCAAAAGGAATACCAAATGATTTAAAATAGCAGAAGGAGCTAGTGTACAGGATGAGCTGCCATGGGGGAGAGCACAAGGAGCTGGTAGAACAAGATTTTTTTGCTGTCTTTTGTTCAAATGAGTTACAAAAGGCAGGGAAAAATAGAAGCGAATGCAGAGGGGACAAATTTGTGCAGACTTCTTAACTCGGTTGTTAGATGGGCTGTCTTCTGGAGCATACTGCTGTGTGACTAGTTCTTGAATTAATTAGAAAAATAACAACCCTCTCTGTGGTCAGTGCTCTGAACCTCATTAGCACCAGCGCACAGGCCATTAGCGGAGGACTTGCAACATCAAACCCTCCAAAGGCTTGCTGGTGAGCAGAATGAGACCTGTGAGCCTTTAGCAACCATCCCAGCAGATAAACACTTAAGCCTGAAAGGACTGGACAGTGTGGCATGCAGAAAGGAGTTCATGGACCATTTATGCCAATGGACAATACCAACAAATATCGGCGAGCTTGCTTTTTTAATCACACTGGAGAACACTGGCATTGCTTCGAACTGGCTGATGGTCATAGTCTCAGGATGTGCTGTTTCCCAAGGGCCAGCAAGAGGGAACTTGCATACTGCTGAAAGCCAGACAAAAAAAAAGCATGCAGTAATGTTTGGTTTTGCAGATTATTTTCTTACAAAGATGATTTGGGGTTATATTTTCCTCCTGAATTTTCACACATAACTACATTAGTATAATGACTCATGTCTGTGTATTTACAAAGAAACAGATCCCAAAAGAGTTTAGGGATTTGTCATCCCAGTGCTGAATCTCCAAGAAGGATCCTTCCAGATCATAATGAGATACTGTATCTGCTCGTGGAGACAAAGCTTATTCAACTTTAACAAAGGAGTGAATAAGAGTTAGGTGTATTTTAACCCTTTCTCAGGACTTGATGGGCAATAGCAAGGGCTGGGTTCAAGTGTAAGGGCACCACTACAAACAGTCCAGCCTGAGCTCAAGAACCAGCAACCTGGGAAAAACAGATTATGCTGTCTGATGGGCAGTCATTCTCAAAACATTCCCAAATGGGAGTCAGATAAGTAACAGGAAATGCACTTATCAAAAGAAAACAAAGGACATTGGAACGAGGTAGGTGAACAGCCCTGTAATAATGGATGTCTAAACTGTGACACTTTCTCTTACTTTGGAATATAACTGCCTGTCAGCTTTCCCGCTCCTGTGTAACCTTCAGGTGGTTTCAGAGTTAGCCTTGTAGCGTAGGAAGGATTTAGCTGTGAGTTTGTGCTCTGCCCTGTGGCCTTTGCTGCTGATTGCTCCAGCAAAGATGCTCCCTTTGCAGTTCAGATGCTGGAAGCTGTGGGGTTAGGTTGGGGGACCCAAATCTGCCACTCCAGCCACTGGGCTTCTCACTTCACCTGGGGGAATGCAGCTGCCCTGGGTTTGGGTCCGCTGGCCTGTGGAATTTCTGGGGCTCCAGGGGGATTTGTGGCAAGAGAGCTTTTGCTGGGGTCTCATCCATCAGCTTTGCGTGTATTTTCATTGTCTAAAGAGAAGAGTTTTAAAATAGAAATTTATTTGGTTTTCTGTTGCACGTGCACTGCTTCTCCATCTGATTGCAGAGGTTTGCTAAGGACATAGGGCCCGGTCTACTAGTTAAATCAGTTGAAGTATTTTTTTACAGAAATGTGTGGTAGAAGAAAGTGAAAAGATCCTAAAATCAGGTAGATTTGGAGTACAAAATTCATGGGATTTTTCCCCCCCTGCTAATCTTAGGGAATTACTGATTGGATCACACCTCAAAGAAGGGTGGCTTTTAGAGCATTTTTTCTCTTCACCTACCTGCTGGGTCTATTAGTCATGTAAATACCAGCTGTTCCTGGAATTCGGCTGAATTATCTCTTTCAATGCTACCTTATGAAAATCATTCCCGTGTATGAAGCATTTTCTGTTAGTATCATGAGAGAAAAAAGGAAGTCACACACCTGTGGACATGGCCCTGTATGCAGGCAGAATGAAAAAACCGATCTGCTCAGTTATGGCAACTGAGGTGCATGTTGTTCTGAAAAAGCAGTGTTTCTTTTCGGATGTTTATGCCCATCGTCTTTCATTTTCATCTGATGTCACTTGGCTCTTGTGTTAAATAAAAGGAAATAATGTGTTCAGCTGAAATTCTCTGTGTTTCTTCAGCTGACATATTTTATATTCTCTCAAGTCATTCTGTCACATTCCTTCATATTTACCATCACTCTCACCTGAGCCTTTTCATCTTTCAGTTTCTTCTGCTCCTCAAATCTCCCTATTGCTCTTTCTAGACTCCTTCAGACCATTTTGACCTCAGCTCTGAAGTGCCTCACAGGTTTTTCTAGTTTCAATTAACCCGGAAAAACTGATGTCTTCAGCATATTTCCTCTTCTCTTCCTCTCCTCCTGCTCTGCCCGCTAGTACACTTGTAACTAAGTGCTGCCTTTTGCCACATTGCAAGCGAACTCTTGCTTTGCACTCTTGTTGGCAGTTTTTGTCCATGACTAAATTTTACCCACAAGCCTGTTCAGTTTTCTGAGGAGCATTTTTTAAATCTGGTTTTGAATCAGTTCTCTTAGCTGTAGAGGAGCTAACAGATGATGGGAGAGGCACAGCCTGCCCTCGCTGCTGCTGGCCTGCTGTATTCACCAGCTTGTTTTAAAGCAGTGTGCCAGTTATCAGTTCAGCCAGTGCTTCCTGTTCCTGATTCAAGACTTCTGGTCCACAACTTTTATTTTCCAGACTGGTACAATCTGGTTTCTGTTTTTCACACTGATACTGTGCTTTGGAGGGTCTTAGCAGTCCAGAGAAAAATATCCCAAGTTCCTTTAGGACTTAAGTGGGATGTTTTTACTGGAAACTCAGTCCAGTATTGATTCCAGTCCTTAGTTCTCTGATACATGGTGCAAGCAGGAGAAAAGAAAAGGGGCCTGCTCCCCCAAGTGTTCAGGCTTTCAGGCTGGGAAATTATATCTGAGGTCCCACCTCCAAGGTCATCCCCAGAGAGCTCGGGATTGTGATGGAGAGTGCTTCTGGAGGGAGAGGGAGATGCCCAGAGGGCTTCTGCAGAAGCAGCACCTCCTGGTGATGAAAGCCCTTGGCTCCACCTGGCACCAAGGAGGACTCAGGCCAACACAGAGGTGAGAAGAGGACTGACACGTGTTTCCAGGCTTTCCTGGAAAGATGGGCCACATTTGCTTCACCCAATATGCATTCCATCTGTCATGGTCAACGACAAACTCTTACCGATTCCTCATGTATTGTTTCTTTCAGCCTACCAATTTTAACCATTTCTCCTGGTGAGTTTACACATATTGGGCTGGATTGGGGATATACCAGCAACAGTGGAAAACCCATGATTGGAAAAACCCTGCATCATGGTTTCTTAGTGGATGCACACAAAGGATAGAACTTCATGAGAAAAGGGGCTCTTTAGTGTGGTTTGTGGTTGTGCTCATAGAATAAGGGACACAAGCCAGAAGTTCTGTGTGATAGCTGGAATTTAACAACTAGAGACTCACACAGGGCAGTTTATCCTGTGAAACACTTCAGGATAGAACGCATTCCCACAGAACACAGCAGAAGCCATCCAAGGATGTTCCTGCTCTAACTTTATAATTTCTGTTAATATAAAAGTCAAAGACGCAGAGCATTGAACCAATCCCTTGACCTTGTGATGGCCCGTGAGGGTATGCAGGTGTCATGACTGCTCTTGTGCTGGGATAACGACAGACAATTTAGCCCCTATTTGTAAGCTGGTGTTAGAACCTAGCCCTATGTATACCTCCTGATTACATGGTTGTTGCAGTACAGGATTGTGTTTTTCTCAGTAAGAAAGAAATGGAATTCTGTCTCGTCAAGAGTCTCTGTGAGACAGATACAGAGGACTAGTACAAGGAATGGAAACTCCTTGTTGCTGTAGTATTCAAAGGTTTTAGCTTTGCTACATGTCAATAAATGACTGAAATGTTCCATCAGTCCAATAGCATGGAGAGTGAGAACAGTGTATGACCAGATAGTTAAATATCTTGTCTTTAATTAAGGAACAAAGTGTTTTTCAATAGAGGCTTCTAAACCAACACTCTTCCTTGTCTAATGTGCTTTTGGGGCTGTGTTTCTTATTCTGTGACAAGTGATCGTGTGGGGATTTTGCTGGATGCAAACACTGGGGAAAAAATTGTTTATTCTGCTGCTCTGGCTTACTGATCCCATATACAACTTTTCCAGTTCTGTTGAAAGCCTTAGAGACCATGGGTGACCCCATCCAGTTCTGCTCTGAGTCAGTATGAAGAAGAAACAGCACATAGGTATCTCCTCATAGGCTGGGATATTTATGTAAATCCCCTGTGGGACACAGGGGAAGGAGAGAAACCACTGTCCCTCTTCTTCAGGGGAAAAAGTGCTGTAGGCCACAGAGAAGCATCCCCTGGCCTGGCTTGAACCTATAGATCCCCTGCGTGGCCACTCTGAATTGCTCAAGAACATCCTCCAGGGCCAAATGCAAGATTCTGGAATTTGAAAATGAACTGTGCACAAAAATCAAACCTCTCCCTCAACTGACCTTTTACATTATTACTTACATACTACCAAGCATTTTATTTTGTTTTATTTTATTTTATTTTATTTCATATTTTATTTCATTTCATTTTATTTTATTTTAATGTTGTGCAGCAAAATTGGCCAAACCATTAACTAAAGTAATTAACCTCAGGAAGATAAACAGGACACTGAAAGAAAACAGCCATCTGTAAAAGACAGTTGTATCTTACTAACTTGCTATAATTCTTTGCACATCTCAACAAATAAAAGCAAATGTACCATTTTAACCTGGATATTTGTGAATGAGCAGCACAAAAAGCAAAACCCATGGAAGGGTTAAATAGTGAGATAACAAAAATTGCTAATTATGCTTTACTTACAGATGAGTGAAGGCTGTAGGGAATTATACAGGGACTTAACAACTCATAGCCACCAGAGCAGCACAATGCTATATGAAGTCCCCAGATGCCAAAGGCAGCCTGATGCGTGCTGAGAGAAATGCCAGGAATACTCACGCACATCTCACACCGGGTTTGACATGCATCAAAACCAGTCTGAAAACAAAAGCAAAGGGACTCTCCTATTTTTCTTTCATGCTGCCTCAAAGCTTCCCATCAGCCACACAGCTGCTGCCTGCAAACCAACCCTGAAAATGTCTTTTGATTAATACAATTTTTTTTCAAGGTGGCAGAGAATAGTTTGCTCATACTGCTCTCTTTTGTGGTCTTTTGTCTGATTCTGCCCATTTGATACCTTGAGCTTGGTGGGTTTGCTCTCTACATCTGCAAAACCTGGCTGCATCAGTCCTGTTCCACTGGCCATGGCTCCTGGTCAGCACAGTGGTATGAATAACGTTACATGAAACTGAAGCACAACAGCTTGAAAAGGGATTTGAAAACCTTTTTTTTCAATATATTACAGAATTACCTGACTACCTTGGACCACCATGCCATAAGAAATCACTGAGAGAGATGGCCCTTAATAAGGATAAGTGGCTTAGATATGAAAATCTAGTATCCTTCCTTTCTTACAACATAAGTTTTCATCACGTTTCCAATGTCACAAACCAGTTGTGAAGAAAAAAATAAGGGGGCATGACCTGAAATATTACTCCCTAGTTGCTCCTTTAAATGTTTCTTGCATTTGCCTTTGAAATCTTTGTCTCCAATTACACTAGCAATTGGACAGGAGGGTGAATGGATGGATCCTGGCTCCATGTGAGGTGACGATTTCCCTTATTCCCAACCTGTTTGGCTGCATTCACCACTTACACCAGATACTTTATGATCCCCCTAAATTCCAAATTCTTGAGCTGTTCTCCAGCTATTTGGGCCTGTCACAGAAATCCCAGGTTCAGATCAGGGCCACACCTGGGTGGTGTGACAAGCAGCTGCGGCAGGGAATTTGCTCCTGAGCTCCCATCTTCTTTTCAGCCTTATAAGCAGAGAGGGGAAAAATATCTCATCTGGGATGCTGGGTGCTCGGTGCGGCTGCCAGGTGTAATCTGGTGCACATCGCGGTCCCAGATTGAAGATCGCATGTGATCCGCGGCAGCCCCGGCATCTCCGGCCATCTGCCTCCATGGGCACAAGTGAGTATGTTAATAAACACCCAAATGAAAGGAAGTTGTTGGGTTGTAATTAACATATGCCATTAGTATCTGTCGCTTTGGCCAGCCGCAGCAGACAGGCTGAACCCATACATACAAATGAGTGCCTGCCTGAACTGCGGGGAGGGGAGGGAGAAATGATTTCATTGTGAGTGTCTGGTGCTGTCAGCAGCTTTAAATCACACGGGTACTTACTAACAAAAACAGTAATGACCATTGTGTCCCGGAACAATAATACAGCTTTTAAAACCTTGTTTTATTCAGTAAACAGTTCGAAATGTTTGCTCCCCCTCTTCTTTTCACCAGAGTTGCTTAATTTAAAAGGTATTCCAAGGGAGAAAAGTAAAGGTCTGGCCCACCCAGGGATATTTCCAACGTGGTTCATCCGCACCTGTACGGCCCTTTGGCAAGGCCTCCTGGTGCTGCTGCCAGCGGGACAGGTGATGGAGGCAGGTCCGTGGGCATCACATCAACCCACTGGTGATTAACCTCACCAAGGGTTTTGGGAAGGTCCATAATGAGTCCAGAGCCTCCCACGCTGGCCGGGATCATTTCGCTGAAGCGGTGATGGAACTATTCTGCTTTCATTACCACTAATTACCTTTGTTGGGCTGTGCACTGCCTACGTCACCAATTCCTCTCTCTTAGGGTGCTCAAAGATGAAAATGCAGAGAAAACCTCCTGCCCATTGGCACTGCCACAGACATCCCTGTTAATTGTTATCGCTCTCTTCTTGCTCCAGAGATGTGTCAGGAACTGAAGGCTTAGCAGGTTTTATCCTCTCTAAAACTAAAGCCTCTGAGAATTCAATAAATAATGATAATTTGTAACCCCCAAATATATTGCCTGAAGTTAATTGCAATTATTATTTTTCCCCCACAACTGTCTTAGCCCTTGTCTATGTTTTCAAATGTTTATTTACATAAGCAATTAGTTCAAGGGCCACCACTACCAAACCCAGTAGATCCGAGACTGCAAACGTGATTCTGCTGAATTGCTAAACTCCTGCGAAAAACAACAAAGTCAGAAGCATCTGGGCTGTGCTCCAAGACATAGGATTTAAATGATCACATTCTGCATCTTGGTTCAGTCTGACAGAATATTTTCCCACTTTTTGTGTTAAAAAGCGCTTTAAAGGTCTCTGCAGGAGTTTCTCTTTGGAGGCATTTGAGATGGCAGATGATAATGAGATATTTCTATAGTGCAGAAATTATTTTCATTGCATTTCCCAGTTTGCAGGCAAGGCTGTGGTCAGCAACCCTGTCTGACTCATCCTCTCAGCTTCCTGCTTTTAAAACCCCAAAGTTCTCCTATCTATTGACATTTAAAAAAAAAAAAAAAAGTTTTGAAAAAAATCCTGCTCTGTTGTCCTTGCTTCCATCTTTCTGCAGCAAAAGCTGCTGCTGTCTCCAGTGGAATTTTTTGTCCAATAGGCACTGCAGAGAAGCCATAGAATTTGTCCCTAGTCAACAGGTCCAGTGGGATGCAGCTGGTGCTCCCCAGAATGGCCTGGGAAAGGCTGTGGAACCACCCACTTCAGCTAGCCCTGCTCCAGGGGAAAAGACAAAGTCCAGACAGATGAGAGAGCTGACAAAGGAACTGTTCCATTTGATGGTTTTCCTGAACATCATTATTAAATCCTTAGAAGCAGTTGTGGCAATGCATCCTCCCCTGCAGTCAGGGATGGACCAGCCAGCTTGGATGTGACCAGCATCACTGCATGCACACTGGAGCTTCAAAGTGTTGGGTTTTTTTCAGGCTTTACACCTTCCATCTTATCCCTGAATGTAAATTTCCCATTTTCCTTCAGCTTTACATCACATGGGCAAGAGGTAAGTGCAGCCACCCTGTGCCATTGGCACTGTGCCAGGGTTCTCCTTGCCACTCTTTACTGTACCTTCATCAGTCAGTGTCACCTACTGAAAATAAGACCCAGGCTGACCCCCAGATTTCTTCAAGGAGCCACGATCCTGGCCCTACCTGCCCCTGACACCTCAGAGGGGATCAGAGGGCTGCAGCCTAGATGACCAGGCTTGCTTTGCTGCCCCTGCACTGATGCACTGCAAGATGGCACTGGAACAATGTCTTCAGATGGGGACCTCAATATGCTGCTGTGTTTTGGGGTAGAGAAATATCCCTGTAGTGCCACATCATGAAGACACTACCTCTCACCAAAAGACTTCAACAGCACTTTATCCTGTCTTTGAAAGTGGGTTGGGAAAAAATTACTGGATTGGGCACCTGCAGGTAGAGCCCAGCTCTTCTGAACTCTTCAGCCAGCCTGAGAGTAGAATTCGGAAGCAATTTTTAACATCAAGAAAAAGAAGATAGTCTTGTACTGTGGGTGTTTTCCCCTGCATGAAGTTCCACCACTTGTAATAGCATTTCCAGGGAGAAAATAAGACATAAGCAGGAGATACATGAGGTGGAAGAGGGGACAGACCCCCTGGGAAGAATAATGTGCAGAAATGCAATGAGGAAAGCCAAGGCTCATTTGGAATTAAATCTGGCTAAAGATGTCAAGGATAACAAGAAGGGCTTCTTCAAACACATCAGCAACAAAAAGAATACCAGGGAAAATGTGGGCCCACTACTGAATGGAAAAGAGACCTTGCAACAGAGGTTGCAGAGGAGGCTGAGATACTGAATGTCTTCTTGTTTTGATCTTCACTGCCAAGGCCAGCCCTTGGGAATCCCTGACCCAGGAGACCAGGGAGAAGGTCTGGAGAAAGGAAGATTTCCCCTTGGATGAGAAAGATTGCATTAGAGACCATTTAGTCAACCTTAATATCCACAATTCCGTGGGCCTTGACGGGATGCATCCATGAATACTAAGGGAGCTAGGCCACTCTTGACCACCTTTGGGAGGTCATGGCAATCAAGAGAGGTGCCTGAGAACTGGAAGAAAACAAATGTCACTCTAGTATTCAAAAAGGACAAGAAGGAGAACCCAGGGTACTACCAGCCAGTCAGCCTCACCTCAATCCCTGCAAGTAATGAATAGTTGTTTTCTGCAGGTCTGGCTCAGTGGCTTCTCCCACCCCCGTACAGCTGATGGAGAGGGAACCAAAGTGCCATGGAGCTGCACCCTGGGCTTCTCATGGAACTCCTGTGTTATGCCTTTGGCTTCTGTGGGCTTATCTCATGCTCCAAGTTAAGCAATCTTGAATGGGAGATTTGTAGGGTCAGTCCTTACATTTCCACCCCGTGGATTCTTTATATTCTGGTTTGTCAGGTTTTTGGGGAGCAGTTTGACCATGTTGAATGCAGCACCAGGGAGCAAGCAGCTCTGTTAGCTTCAGAAAGGGCTAAATATTTACTTTTACTTTATTTTGCATATTTTAGAGTATCTCAGTATGTTTCTCCATCCAAAATTTTGGTATAGCTGAAAATATGCATTTATAATTCCAGAAGTTATGAGTGATAAGCCCTAGCACACTGGGAACTAAAACAATCATGTTTTTCCTTAATATCAGCCATCTGCTAGAAGCAGATGACAGGCAGGCACATATCAGTGTTCTTGAACTGATGCACCTGCACAAGAAAATGCACAGAAAGGCCTATTTGCTAATCTGGAGTGAAAAGCTCCATCTTCTGTGTTTGGCATCTTAGTGAGAATGAACCGCTCAGCCTCTCTCCTCAGGGGCATTGCCCCCTGAAGCCTCGCTGGACACTCTTCAGGTGCTAATGTCCCCAGTGCCCTTGGGGTGGGACAGCCACTGTATCTATGGGTAGACTCCAACACTGAAAAAGCCAAGGTGACAGCACCTTCCCCATAAGGTGCCACCTCTACTGCACCACCAGGAACTGTCAATATGGTAGACAGAGCTCAAAACAAGGCAAGACCTTTTGTCATGAGGAAACCAGGTCTTCTCCTGGAACTAATTTGTTATTGTCGTTTTAATCTTTGCACAGAGAATGGTGACTTCAGAAAGAAGGAAAAAATAGTGCCCCTTATGCTTTTTAATTTCATTCGAGGAGACCAGAAGGTTATGGAGGCTTCTATAAGAAGAAAAGCAAGAAAAAAGTACAGTATTTTCAGTATTGACATCTTTTCTTCATTAAGTTCTTTGTTGCTGTGAAGAAAATTTGAGCGTCTTTGTGATCTGTCTGCATTTCTGTAACACAGCCATATATCCAGTTTCCAGTTCCTAAGACTCACAAATTAAGTGCAAGTATCATTTGATGGATCCCATAAAGCATCATTGTCTAGAATCATAGGATTGCATGAAAATACTACATTTGAGTAAAAATTTAAATTTTCTTTCTAAAAATGTGACCCCCATATATACAGAGTGAAAAACAACTCAATCAGTTTGGGCTTTTTTTGAGAAAATGGGTAGTTTTTAAAGTTTATTTCCTAATTTTGAAGGGACATGACTCATGTTTTCTTGCCTGCGTGCCTGGGACAGTACCACTTGGTAGCACAGAAACACAAGTGTGGCAGCTTGAAAACCCCAGTTAACAGAATCACAGAATCATCTAATATGCCGAGTTGGAAGGGACTCACAAAGATCATCAAGTCCAACTCCTGGCCCTGCATGGGACCGTCCCCAGGAGTCACACCATGTGCCTGAGAGCATTGTCCAAACACTTCTTGAACTCAGATAGGCTTGGTGCTGTGACCGCTGCCCTGGGGAGCCTGTTCCAGTGCCCAACCACCCTCTGGGGGAAGAACCTTTCTCTAATATCCAACCTAAACCTCCTGTTATGGGTTTAAAATCTTGGAATTTTTCTTTCATCTACCAACCCTGCACCTCAGAGGGATCACCTTCTGTCTC
>JAWWEU010000001.1:56380105-56426026 GCA_035583155.1 Acropternis orthonyx | reverse complement strand
GCCCCAGTGCAGAGCAGAGCGGGACAATCCCCTCCCTCACCCGGCTGGCGATGCTGTGCCTGATGCCCCCCAGGACAGGGTTAGCCCTCCTGGCTTCCAGGGCACTGCTGACTCAGATTCGGCTTACCATTGACCAGAACCCCCAGGTCCCTTTCCATGGCACTGCTTTCCAGCATCTCATTCCCCATGAGAATGTAAGAGAAAATCAGTTTTAACAGATGCTTTCTTCCTCTGTGATGTGGTCAGCTGCTGTGTGAAATATCTGGACATGTGAGTCAGTATTTTTAAAGATAGCATAACTTCTTCTCCCAATGTCCATTAACCAATTTCTTCCCTTAAATGCAGCTTGCACATACATGTCCCTACAGCTCTAGTACGTCCCGTATTTCTACCATGCTAAGTGTGTTATGAGTAATTTCTTCCAAAGGGAAAGGAAATTCTGTACTCAAACTGAACTTTATTTAGGTTATTTGTGTGGAAAGCCTTCATTTCTGGCTGCCACATTGAAGAAATTTCCAATTACTTGGCTTCTTCCATAGTGTGCATACTTGTTGCTTTCAGAAACCTCACCTCCTTTTAGGATGTCAGAGGCCAAGTGGTGGAAATTGCTGGTCACCTTTGAAAAATTGGCCCTTCTGTGTTGTCTGTGCATGAGGATGACTGGAAAGGCAGCAATCTTGAGGCCATGGCTATTGGTGGCCAGAGAAAGGAGGTTGCTGGTAGTTCCAGTGCTCCTGTGCTGCTGTAAGTCTTTCATCAGTTGAGTCTTCCTGGGAAATCAAGGGCAATTTAAATTTCAAATGTAGCAAAACAAGCAAGGAAGAAAAAAAAATCTACTTTTGAAGACCCTTTTTGTGCCTTATTAAAAAACTGAAAGAGACCCAAGTGAGGTCTTGCTGCTCAGTCCCTCTAATCTCCTTAACTTTGTCATGAGTTTGGGTTTTTTCCCCCAGTTTGTGATGGTGATGAGTCCTGACATCCATGAGACAACATTTCTGGGTCCCTGGCTTCACATTCAGCAGTAAGGGCTCAAGAGCAGGAGCTGCTCCTCCCTCCAGGTTTGCCTGATTGGAGACTGACTTTCTGCTCTGTTCATTATCCATGTACTTAGATGAATTCATTATTTTCCCATGCGATCTCCAACATTGCCTGTATCTCAAGTGGCTGCAACTCCATATCTGAACTTAGGAAAAAAAGGTAAACTCTCTTGGCATCATGGCTACTGTCTCAGAGGCATCATGTCTCAAAAGAAAGAGAAGGCACCAGTGGCCAGACAGAGAAGAGCTATAAATGTCATGGCCACAATTATATTAAAGAGCCATGCTCTCCCACAACCTTTTTAAAGTATATATCATCCAAAATTTACTTGAGCTTTCTGCCTGCCTTTTTTATATATAGATCCTGTTTGACAGTTGTTTCTCCCTCATGTTTTTGAATGCTTTGGCATCACAAAAGTGCATTTCTGCTCAGATACCAGATGTGTCTTCCAATAACAATTATATAGCAGACAGTGAAAAACCTATTGTTTAGCCCAGTAAATTGAACTGTTTAATCAAAGAAGCCAGATTATTATTTCTTCACTGCTCATTTATAATGCTTTGTTTGACTTCTAATATATTCACACATATATATGTGCATAGACAAATGTATAAGTTTCAATGCTTCAAGCACTATGATCTGCAGCGCAAACAAAGTGGAGCTCCCATGTTGATGAGGCTGCTGATCCATCACAAAAGTGTCTCTCTGAGCAGGCCTGGGTCCCAGGGATGACATCTCACTAAGCCAGGATCCCCACAGGTACAGGATGGTGCTCCAGCAGCACCTCATCATCTCCCTGGAAGGAGCAGCACTTCCCCTGCAATGTGTCACGTCTGGCAGAGGGCGACTCGGGGCACATGTGTTGCTGTTCTGAGACGTGTCTGCAAAGTAGGGAAATGTAGGTATTAGGCAGGCAGGAGAGAAATACGGGAGGTGCCCTGGCCCCCAACAGAGACAGTTTGAAGGGTGGATGACCAGCTGTCACTGGACTTAGAAGGAAGCTCAGAGCAGCCAAAAAAATACATTCACAAATGTGAAATGTATACTAGCAGCCAGCACAGTTCTCCCACTAAAGCTAGCAACCAGACAAGAGATGCAAACCTGCTTTTCTGGTGATGGTCCACAACAACCTATTCCTCCTTCCCCAAAGCACAGTGATAACCACTAAACACCCTCCTCTCCTTTATCTGAGGTTTCTCCACTGTCTCCAGCGTGCAGTTCCCCCAGGTCTGCCCCAACCCTCTTCCCATTCCCATACCTTTGCAGCCAGGTCGGGTGAGGAGGGAAACATGGGTGGTGCCAATTCACCCAGGCTTCCTCGTGCTGCTGCAGCTTCCTTGGCTTTATGGTGTGCCTGTGGTTTCTTTGCAGAAGCACCCCCTGCCCCCCACCCTGATGTGAGAAAACCTATCAACCCCATTAAATGCATTTACATAAGATTACGTCTCTCTGGGACAGTTCTGGATTGGGTGGGTCTTCATCTTGTAGGCTTCCAACCCTGGGGTTTAGCTCAGCTAAGCCTTTCCCCAGATCAATAGACTGTTGGAAGATTAAACACATGCAGGGCCTGTGTCCTGCAAATAAATCCTGGTTTGTGCTCTGAATGTTCACCTAAACCTTCAGCAATTTGTCTTCCAACCATGCCTTTACACAACAGCCTTCATTCTCACATCAAAGCTGCCTGTTGCAATTTGATAATATACTGTCGTAATAGTACATATATATACATATCTAGTTTTTCCTCTGGGATTTGGCAGTGCAGGAAACCTTTTCTCTCTGTTTTGGTCTTGCCTTTAAAGCTACCTAACAGTAGGCAAATAGCACTTGGTGTGCCATCCCTTGTCTGTGCCTGCCTATTGAAGTTCTCATTTTCACCTAACCTCTTTTCCAGAGTGAGCTGTACATGTAAACTCACATCAGGCCCAGACAACCTGCACTAGAAATAATGAAGGTTTTAGATACACAGCTTTTCAACTAAAGTTTTAGCAAAAGCTAGTTCAGGCCATTTCCCTACCAAAACTGCAGGCCTGAAGTCATTGCAGTTTCTGTGCTGCAGCCAGTTGCATTAAGTCATATCAAAAATCCTGATGACCTCTTCCAAAAGGCAGCCACCAAAGCTTCCCTCTGCATCAGCCTGGCTGTTCTCAGTCCTGGAGATAGGCAGTCCCAGGTCCCTGAGACCAAAAAAGTGTGTTAGGTTACTGCCAAAAAGGAGAGAGTGCTAGGAGTCAAGAGATTCGGGCTTGTTTCCCAGACTGGAAACAGTTGTCCTTTATGGCCTTATGCAAAAACAGTTTTTCTCTTTTTCCCCTGGGTCCTTATCAGGAAAACTGGAACAGCATTTTCTTACTCCCAACCTGTCCTGCGCACCAGAGAGTAAGGTTTTACAGTGAAGGAGCTGAGTCTTGCTACAAATGGGTACAGCACAACCAGGTCCTGATCTGTGGGGAGTGGGTGCTCAGAGGGTCATTTTCTGAATGCAGAGAGGAATAACCCAGCTGATGTTTCTTTAAACTCTCTGATACACCATCAGAGGTTAGAAACAGCTACGGTTTCCTCAAGATCAACAGGGATCATATTCCCCATTGGAAAGCCTCCCTTTAGTCACCCTAAATTTACAGTCCTCCAACCTTAAGACGCTTTGCCTTCTCTGGTAAGGCCATGGTATTATGGGAATAGAGTGTTTATAGGAGGAGGATGGCTTTCACCTTGCACCATCAGCAAGGCTTACACATTTTTGCACCATCTGTTTTGCTCATCAGTACTACAACTCTCAAATCCTTGAGGGAAATCTCTTTTGGTTCCAAATTTTTGTGGGGTTTTTTTTGGTTTTTTTTTTTTTTCATTTCTTCAATGCCTTTCAAGACATGATAATTGTAAATGCCACCGGGTGATTTTCTTGCACGCAGCCTTCCAAGCATGTCTAAGCACTTGAATGAGTTTGGTTTCAGGTTGGGAATCATGCAGCTTTAACACCAGGTTGCATATCGAGCAGAAATATTGCCATGGGATAAGGAGATTTTCTTTGTACCTAGGTATTTAATTCAAGGGTTCCTTCCTTAGACCAGATTTTCACTGGAGATTTTTGGAGGAAGCAACTGACCTGCATTCTGCCAACCTGTGCTGGCAATGGCAGCGTCTCACTCCAAAAATCATCCATCTCTGTGTGCCTCATGTCACCACCACTGGTGAGCTGCAAGGTGCAAACTTCTGCTGGGACTCACCAGAGCAACAACACAGACTGCCCAGAAAAGCAACACTTTAATTTCAATGAGCCTGTTGGATGTCAGCATTTCGCATGTCCCCAGAGAGAGACAAAACCATTCACAACGATGTGCCAGTCAGGGCTGCAGCCAAGTGGACTTGAGAGTAGGAACAGCTGGATTTTAGTGGGCTGTTAAAGTGCCGTAGCCAAAAGCCATCATTGTGGACCTGCTCACATACTGTAGACCTCTCTGGAGAGGATCATCTGCATAATTACAAGGATCACAGATCTTGCACTTCCCCTGTCAATGAACATTTTCCTTTTGGGTACAGTATGTTCCTGCAGATTCCAATGATAAACTGCTCTAATGGTCTTTGCAGTCATCTGATTTAGCTACAGAAAAAAATGTCCTAGAGCTGAGCTGGAGATGCAGCTCCCTACTGCATGAATCTGCATGGGAACAGGGTGTGTGCAGCACGTTCCATCCATGGATAAGCTAATCCCTCCTGCAGACAAAAACTGCCAGCAAAACGTAGCCTGAAAAAAGTATTTCCCAAGGTTATTTCTTTTATAAATGATGGATAAAATTTCAGAGTAATAAAATAATTTCCTTGAAATACTTTCATTCAAATAGTTTTCTTCCTTTTGAAAGGCTTGAATTTTCCTTTGCTGAATTTTTTTTTTTTCCATCTCCTAAGTGGTGTGAGCAAGGGCAGAGATCACCCTGATCTGAATGGGGGGATGTGCAGCTACAAAACCATGTTTTGTGATACGGGAGCACGTGCCAGGCCAGCTGGAGTTAACGTGCACGGAGGGGGGATGGATAACACCCTGTGGCCCGTCAAGTAAATGTCTCATTGTGCTGGGAAATGTATCACTGTGTTAATTCACAAGAGTCCTGCAGACAACTGATATGAACATTGTTTTGTAATACTATGGCTCAGGCTTTGTCCATGGCTTGGCTTGGATCATGTTGGTGGGCTACACCTTGCAGGGCTGGAGCCAATGAGAGGTGCAGACAGGGCACTGTGTGCATGCTGCAGCCAGCTCAAAGCTTCAGACTCAGGGATGGAGTTGGGGATTTATTCTACATTGAGGGCTGAGCTTCTTTGATTAATCGCATGCAAGTTTAGGCAAAACACCAAATAGTGCAAGATTTTCTATAAAGCCATAAAAAAAGCTGGCAGTGCTGGAGCAGTGGAGGAAAATGAATTGTTTTTTCAAAGTCACATAATTAGTTTAGTAAGGTTGGGAGCCAAAGCCTGGAAAACTCCACAGAGCAAAAAATCAAAGCAACTGAAAAAAATAAAGGGCACATCTCTGGCTTAAGTGCTGCCGTAGACTTTGTAGAGTATCCTCTATCTCTGCTGCACAGTGCAAGCTGTCTTCTGGAAAGCAGATTTGCAGATGGGAGGATTTACTCTGACAGCTATGAAAACCAGTGGAGTGCCGTGGGATCAGGCAGGAAATCCAGCACTGGTGGGCTTGTGCTCGCCGATGGGATCTGAGACCCCACTGCTCTGAGGTTGTCCTGCTACTGACTCAGTAGAGAGCAATAAGGGGAAGCAGGAAATGTTACTCATAAAATAGGTCAAAGGAGAAAGGAATGGATGAAACTTCTGCCTGGGCTGGCTGACCCATGCTGCTGTCTGCAGTATGTGAAGACATTGCATCTAGATGTCTTTGGCCATCAGACTTCTTACAGATAGTTTGATGGGCAGTGCCTTTGAACAGGCATTTTAATTAACTGCTCTGCAGAGAGGCAAGGACAGAGAAAGAGAAGGGTGTCCAGCTCCTAAACAACAGCGGTGATGGAACAATGATTCATCACATTTACTCTGTAAGGGATTTTGTAGGTTTACTTGGTGAAATATGTCTCTGAATGCAAGTTTATATCATAGTCTGGCATAGATTTAGCAGAAATCAACAAGAGAAAGAGGGATTTAATGCCTCCTGTGCCACTCCATACTAGACATCAGATCTCAACACCTATCCCTGCTCCTCTCTCAAGTAAAAAAAAATGAACATTATATATTCCTTCCCAAACCCTTCAAATGAGCTGAAGCTGCTTATATCTCTTTTTGGGTTGTCTGCTAGCCCATTTCCTAGTACTCCTAAAGCACCCAGCAAGCAGAGCACTGTACAGATCTGTATCTTGAAAAGATATATGAAAAAGAGGTGAGGAAGCTGGATTACAGCGACAGAAACTTAACAGGACTTGGTGGAGCTGTCATTTGGTTAATTTTCGATCAGTGTAATTTCAGTGATGTAAATGGGAAATAACTCACATAGGCAAAAATGCTAATTGAGGTTGGATCTGTTTCTGGAAGATGGTGAAAGGATGGCACCCCCAAAAGCGAGGCAAACTACATGTGCTTGGAGAAAACTTCAATAGAGGAGAAGTCAACAAACATATCTGGGCAAGGACTGATCTGAGACCAAATAAGAAAACCAAAGTGCACCACCTGGGACTCCTGGAGGCCCCAGTGATAGCTATTTACCCTGTATCCCACAGAGAGGACAGCAAAGTAATTCCTGACAAAGAGGACTTGTTCTAGGAGTATCTGTGTTCTTGCAGCTTGGATGTTCTAAGGATGTAAATGAGGAAAAACCTATGGGGAAAAATGATATCTGTTAGTAGATTAGCTAAATACCATTGAGAGAAAGCAGCACATAAGCCTCCTGTGGGTACTTTCTCCATTAGGTACTCACTGTGTAATATAAATTTGTTTAATATAAATTATATTAGGAGAACTAGGTATAAGTGCCTGACAGGATGATGGCAGACAACTGGCTCTGTGCAAAGGCAACAGCAGTGTCTGTAACGTTGATAGTCTAGAGACGTGAGCCAGGCAAGGGTACAGGGAGAGGTAGTGTTGTGCAATCTATATATATAACTCCACTGTGCAGCCAGTGACAGGATCTCTGCTCTGTGATCTCCCGTGACAGAACCACATAAAGGTTTGTTTCTGTTTCCAAGACCTTCTAGAATAAATTACTCCAGAAATGCAAAATGAAATCAATAATAATACAAATGGGTAACTACAGTTTATGTGATTTCTATCTCAGTCTTTTCTTTCTTAGCTTTTTAACAAAGCTCAGCATCAAGTGTTCCAAGCACACTTAAAATAGGAACTAATCAATTTTCCCAGCACTTCAGTAGAACAATGTAAGCTGCCTCATATGTTTTAGCAGATGAAAAACACTAAACCAAAATGTTAAGAGGTTTGTCCAAAGGCTCAGGGCAAGCTTGTGGCAGAGCCTAAAATTTACACCTCTGACTTCCTAATACCCTCTCTGCTATTTTGCGACCTAGTTTCTTTCTGTCTCTCCTCCAAAGACTCTAACATAGGAGCTGGGTTGAAGATCTCTTGGAGCATTCACAATTTTTCAAGTGGTTTCCTATATCAAAACCCAAGTGAAAACTCTTGTCTATATTTCTGTAACTAGGAGCTCTGCAACAGAGAAGAGAGATAATTAAACTAGTCTAGGGCATGGGAATTCCCTCCTCTCTGACTTCTGATGTGACCTGAGTAAGTTTGAGCCTTAGTCTTTTTAACTCCAACTTCACACCACTAAACCATTATAAAACCACGAAACAGGAATGTTGTTAGAAGAAATCCATACAAACTTCAGTGATATATACTTTATATTCATACATAATGTATATACAATGGATGTACCTTATATGGTGGTTACCTCTGCACATAATGAGGAGATCCTTAGCACCAAAACCTAACAAACAGGGGTAAGTTCTTCTCAGTGTTTTGTGCCTGTGTGTGCTTGTGTGTGCTGGCATCATATCATTCATTTTTCTCTTCCTTTCATTTCCCTGTTTCCATGTTCCACCAGAACAGCTCGTTTGTCTATCTGCCATTAGCTGCAGTGTTTGCACGTTAGTTGCTGCCTTTGGAATTCTTACTTGATTCAGTAAAGCGAAGAAAATGCAACTTTGTGGCTTGTAGTGATAAAAAAAAAAGAATTCCAAAAGCCTCTGGATTTAATAAAAAGCCCTACAAAAACCCTTTCCAGAACTCAAAGCAATTTATTCTGATGGAAGCTCCCACATGTACCATAGGGCAGATTCTCCATTCACAGAGCTAGAAACCTGAAGTCATGCCTCGTTATCCCAATTACAGCCGGGTAAAGTTGCTGCTGCTGAGCACAGTCACAGCCCTCTCAGTAACCAGCTCACCTACACAGGTGACAGCTTGAGAAGAAGGGTTGGTTGCAGGAGAAAAGCTGACTGCCCTCCAGAACAACAGCATTAGGCAGCTTTGACATTGAAATATTTGATGCTCTTTGTCACTGAGACTGAATTATTTCTCTTCTTTCACTATTCCATCATAAACCGAAGATTACAGCAGAGCTGAGGGAGCTCATCTGCAAAAGCTGCTGCCCTATTTAGGCAAAGGGCTAGAGCTTTTCTCACCAAATAGCTTTTAACCTGCTGCCAATGTGTGAGACCTGTCTTGTTTGAGCTCTTACAAAGATAATGAGCCCTTTCCTCTCAGGTAAAGCAAAGCAAAGGCAGGAAAAAAATGGTAAACACACTGCTGAATTAGGTTATCTACCTTTGGCAGTGGGCAATGTCCTCAATTTGGCAGAGGATAGAGAATATCCTCTCTCAGTAAAAGACAAATATGAAAACTTCATTTGCAGTGAGGGAATTGCATGCTTCCTCCTTGAAGCTGTTGAACACAGAACTTTCTGCTCAGCATTATCCTTGCTGAAGGCAAAAGAAAGCTTCAGGGAAACCTCTGGAAGATACCTCAACCTGGGGCAGAAGCTGACAATGCAACAATGACTCTCAGTGTAATGATTGTGAGGAGAAGTATAGTAAAGCTTTTGAAAGTGAAGAGTAGAGCAGAAAGAGCAGCCAACTAGTAAACAAACAAATAAACAAGAACCAACCAAATCCCTGAGAAATGAAATTTAAAAAACCTAAACAAATCCTGCTCACCACCATGGCTAACTCCTACTATTCTGCCTAGGCACATGAGTTTAGTTCTCTGGGAAATGGACTCCTCCTTGGGCTTTGAGAACCCAAAAGGTAAAAGCTACGTGAGCAATGATTATCATCAGAAAAAGGTCTATTCAGCATTAGAAGTCAGTTTAATGGATTCCAAATAGAATTGGCAAGCAGCCACTTTCCCTTGCATCATGAAGGCATGGAGGAAAATTATTGTTACTTCGTATTTTTCTGTCAGTAGAGCCAAGGGACTCAGAGGGGACCAGCACCCTCGTGCACTACAAGACAAACACAGAAGCCAAGAGACATTTCAGCCAGGCAATCTTAGGTGCATGCATAAGCTCAGGACACAAGAAGTCAAATGGCCCCTGAACAATGCAAGAAAAAAGATACACTAGTTTATGCTATTTTTAGGTACATTATTCCTTACCCTGTTAGTCTGATTTTAAATTGTATAATTATGTTAAATTATCCCACATTTTGCCTCTGCCTTTGGCTGGCCTATAGTGCAAATTCCAGAGCAGAGCAAAGCCAAAACTACTCTAAATCTGCTTTGGAGACTACAAAATCTACTATGAGGTGCCCTTTGCAGAATAATTTGGATAGTGCCCAGAAGAAGGAAGCAAGTGTACAAGGCAGAGCTTGTCACCAGTGCAGGACCAACTTCACTGGAAGTTCAGGGACATGAGGGAGGAAAGCTGAGACATCATACAATGCATTAGCTGAGAAGTGGGAGACCATGATTCACAGGATAGTCCTTGCAGGGCAGACTAACCCAACCTTTGTCATTTTTAGAGCTGTTTTGAAACAATATGTATTTTTTTTTCTATCGTATTTACAACATTCTCAGTCAGACTGAACTGAAGAACTTGAATTCATGACTGAGCAGCCAGGGTGACTTCTGGAGAAGTCCATTATCACCATGTCAAAGCTGGATACAGCTGCAGAGGGGGCAGCTGCAGAGCTTCACATGTCATCCTGTGACACCACCTATGTGCTGGATAGTGTTAATGGTGAGGAATGACAAAGGCCGTCTTGATTCCCACCAGTATATCTGCTCCTGTAATGTTGCCAAGCCAAGGTTCAGACCACGTGTTTGCTGCAGCAATTCTGCCTTGTGCAGAAAGGTCCTTGGTGGGGTCACAGCCCAGATTGGGCTGCCTTCTCCCATTTCTCTGTGGCATCTCCAAAGAGGTTGGACAGAGGTGCTTGCCTTGCTGTGCAGAGCCATGCCCAGGATTGATGGAGATGTGGAAACCCCCAGCGCTGCAGGCAGGCCAGCAGTTTCCTTCCAGAGGCCTCTCCAGGTCCTTTTCTGCTCGCCATCAGCAGAAGCATGGCAGAGCTTGCAGACACCCACCACTGCAGCAAGCCAGCTCCACACACTCAAGCACATTCGACATGTTAACTTAAAAAAGCCCCAAACATTGAAACAAGCAATGTCATGAACTCTAATGAGCCTCAGTCTCAGTCAGTAGCCTTTTGTCCATGACAGACAAGAAGGACGAGGTATTTCTCTGCAAGGTTTGGCAATCAGAAACCATTTTCTCTTATGGAGAGCAACGAGCGAAGAAACACTGGCTATGAGAGAAGTAAAATGTGCTGTTCACCAAAAGCGTCTAGGAAGTGACAGCCCTAGTGCAACAACTGACTCACCTGAAAATCCACAGACGAGTGATAATATAATATCAAGGCAAACAATTAATTTCGAGCAGCACCTGCTGCACAAAAGACACAGCACTTGAAGCAACATTGTGGACTCAACATGCTTAAACAAAAAGAAAAACCTGGTCTGGTCAGAGTAAGAACAGCTATAAATAATGCCAGCAGCAAGAGAACCATATCAAACAGGATTTTGATGATGCAGAGACCAGCAGCAGTCAGTTGAACAGCTGAAAGGCAAAGAGGGCCAAAGACTGATGCTCAGTGACAGGGACTCTCTGGGGAAGCAAGGAGAGAGGAGTTATCTTTGGGGATTTAAACAACCTGTCATCTGTGCTGCACTGGTTTCCTGTGTGACCTTGAAGAAGTCACACAGCATATTTCAGTACCCTGACACAGAGTAGTCTTTCTGAGAGTGTGTCTGAGAAGGTTTGTAGAGCACTTTGTGATGTCTGGATAGAAAGAGGTACTTGCTTTTTGGGATTGAGTATTGGTTGGCATATGACTGACAGCATTTGTGACCAGCCATGTTATAACCACCTGCCAGTAAGGAGAGCTGCAGCTTTCACAGCACCTCAGTCCACAGTGGAACAATCCTGGAACAGTGTAGCTCTTGTTGTTATGCTACCTTAGAAGCTGAACTAAAATTCAGTTTTGAGTGAACACGACACTAACTCTCATACCCAGACCTGCAACTGCGCAACTGCAGTGGCTGCCAACATGCACAGACAAATGAGAAGTTTATCCTGGAGCCCTGTCTTTCTCAATGCTCCCTGTCTCTAATCGTCTGATCCCTTACCTGAAAAACTTCCATAGCTCTCTCCAGAGCTGGTTTAGTCACATCTAAAACCCCTCAGTTTCTTTGCACAGCTCATTGGAGGTGTGGGCTGCCTGTGTGCAGATAATTCTAAGTACCCACAGAGCTCTCGACAGACTCTTCAACAACCATCCTGTGTTGTAGGCATGGACAATCCCACTTCCACTTCACTCCTTGTCACCAAGTGAAGATCCTCCCAGGGGAGAGCTAAATGGGTCCTTTTGATTCCCTGAGACAGCCTGTACGTGAAGCACAGGCCAGTCCCCCAGCAGCCCTAGCATGTTTGTTTAAAAAGAAACAGATGTGAGCCAAAGGTTTGAGCCTGACCCTCCTTCCTTTACTGTGCTGCCTCTGCACAGCTATTTCTCAACACATGTGAGACATGCCTGCTCTCATTGTTACCCCGTTTCCTAATTGATCTGTATCCCAGCTGCAGATATTCCCATTTTTAGTTAATCCTTTTTGTTTATAGCCCACAAAAGGCATGATGTGGTTGGAATAAAATGCACTGGATTTCCTTCTGTGTGTAGTGCTCTCACAGGGGTAGTGGCATCCCCTGCCAGAGGAAGCAGCCCAGCAAACCTCACTGCAGGGCATTACACTGATCTAATCAGAAGGAGATAAGAGACTGTATGAGCTTTGCAGTGTCTAATATGGATAAACACCAGACCAAAGCTTTCCAGCATTCATGAGAGAATAAACCAAAGCATTTAGATAGCTGCAAAACAGATTTTTCAAACAATAAAAACAATTAAGATGAGATGTAATTGGTACCTCACATTTTAAAAGCAAACCCAAACTCATTTCATCCATGTGTCTGCACTTGCCCACTTCCTTTGGCAAGCAAAAAGAAGCTTTAGTTCGATTAGCTGACTTGACTGCACACAACTCCTAGCTGAGAAAACACTTCTCAGGGACTAATTTATTCCACAAATATAACATTTTCTTGCTCACAAAATACCCACAAACACAATGCAGTTTCCTTACATATTTTTCTTTGAATTTTTTTGGCACACATGCATGAATTGTTTGTGCATTCACTGTTTGCAGTGTTTAATGCCTGGGATCCAAGCAGTTGGTTGGGGGCAGTTGATCACGTACATCACGTGCTATTGTTTCTGCTGGTCCTTGGCAGGGACAGTCCTTCATGGGGTTCAATTCAATGTCCTTTGATGTCAATGAGAGCCTCTCACTTTGACTTCAGTGCACGTGGGTGCAGCCCTTTGCTAGGGAACTGGAAGAAGCCACTGGGCTTTCGGTCTCTCAAGCTGGCCTCAGATTTATTTAGGAACTCAGCAAACATTCATGCCTTCCCACACAGGCCTTTCTCAGCTCCACTCCTAAGAGAAACTGAAGTTTTCAAACATCTGTTGGAGACAACATTTTGTTTCCTTGAAACTTCCATGGTTATTCAGACCAGTGAAAAATGGGCATAAAATGTGCTTTGCTGAACTTCACACTCCACTCTGGTGCGATCGGCAAATATCAGAGGAGTGAAGGATGAAGGTCATCACTTGGACCAAGGGTTTGCCAGTTTGATTTCAGTATTGTAGAATGAAAACCCTGTCTCACCCCACAGAAGTCCACAATTTAGAAGTTAGGAATCCTTCTTTCTCACCAGGAGGCACAGTCCCTTCCCCCAACAAATGCCTACATTTCTACTTGTCCATCTCCCCGAGCTTATTGGCACCTGCCTCCAGGCACCTCCAAACCCATGTCCTGACAATACCAGGCCATGACCTGCCGCAAGAGGACTGTTGGGAGAAGCTGGCAAGCCTGTGTATGCTGAGGTGCCTATTTTGATCTCTAGCATTCATAGTGCTGTGAGGAAGCAGAAGAACCAGAAGGACTGGCACTGAGATTTTTCTTTTCCTACTCCTCCAGGGCAGTGCTGTACTGGCAGCTCATTTAATTTTAAGACTGTCTGCATATAAAAATATAAATTGTTTTCTCTTCAAAATCTGGTTTAAAAATATCACTGTTTGAGTAGTATATAAATAAGTAATCATTTGGAACACAATATTAGAACTCCCTTTTTTAATTAAATGGTTGCCTGATGCATTTCAAAGCTCTGTTCTGACTCAGTCTTCCTGTATCTCTATACTTTTCCTGTTATGAACAAACCTTGGCTAACTGCACCATGAATTTTAAAGCAAAGTAGATGGCTCAGAGTAATAGGACTATTAATATCCTAATTGCTGAGCTGTGCTTGGTACTAGCCTGTTCTCATGCAGACACAGGAAGAAACCTCTCAGACATGCCATTAAACAGGAACGGCTTCAATGGCCATCACTGCCTCCTTTTGACACCTGATTTACAGGAGAACACAGAGAAAATATTCCAGTGAGGGGGCACATAATTCTTTTTATTTTCTCTCAACCCACATAACATTTGCTAGACACAGCCAGGAATGTAATCCTGACTATTCACACCAACCCCTCTTCTGGTCCTGAATGCTGCTGGAGGGTGAGTAGAAAGGCCATGCGTTTCCCTTTGTTAGAGTGCATTCTTCATGTAATCCCCGGATTGGGTCAGACTCTTTTTTAGTATCACAGAAGTGGGGAATGGAAAAGACACATGACATGAGGCCAACAGTTCAACCCATCCCCAAGCAGGATTATTGACTTTTATTTATTAACTCTATTTCATCCTCATGGTTTTTGTCTTGTCCAGTTTTAAGCTTTTGAAGTCACATAGCTTTTGCTTGACTCCCTGTGGTGCCATTAGAAAGTACATTTCTGTAAAAGCTCCCTGATTTCAAGGTCTATAGCTTCTCTTTCTTAATTTCACCCAACTATTCATGCTGTCCATTTAATGGATATCATGTGCTTTATTTGGAGTTTTAGGGAACCATTGGTGACTGTTTAGCTCTTCTGTACATATTCAGCAGTTCTTTTTTTGCTCGCAGGTCCTTGTCATGCTGGGAATCAGATTTCCCCAGCACATCACTCTTCACTTCTGATGTAAGCTTGTGATCAGCTGCCAAACAATCAGAAGCAGTTTTTTTTTTTCCTGTCCTAGCTAGAAGAATGCAAGGAAAAATCACAGCCTTTGCCTCTGGGTGGCTTGCTTATACACTTACTTTTTGGAAGAGAGAAAAGGAAAATAAATTATGTCTGAAGATGACCATTTTTCATCTGACATGAATGGACCTAAAAATTCCCTGGAGTATTTCCCCAAAAAGCAACTCAAACTGTGTGTGACATGGGTTTGGGTCCACACAATGGTATTAAAGGCACATTTGGTGTCTAAAGCAGCCCTGGGAGGCCATAGTCATGTGATGGAGCTGGGAGAGATGAGGCATGCTTCATGGGAGCTCTCTCAGTGCAGTGTCAAACTTGCTGTGTTACTGTATACAGAGCAGTACAACCTCATAAGCCCTTTGCTGGCTCTCACCCCTCATTGCTCCAGTTTAACTAAGTAAATGCTTCTTCCTACTCTCCCACCTGAGATCAACGCCCGCCAACCAGGCAGGTGCTGCTGCAGCTCTAAACCCACAGCTGCCACTTCAGCGTCAAAGGGATGGACTGGTCCTCACTCTGCATGTTCACACTCAAGGCTTGCAAAGCAGCATTTGCTCAGAGCTCATATGGGGCCAGCCCTATTCAGACTGTGTTGCACACATGATCCTGACACAATCCCATGAGAGGCTTTGGGGCTCCACAGTTTGGAGCTTAGGAGCTCTTTGAAGGTCTGGTCAGTAAGATTTGTGTTAAGATTTGTTCGGGTATCCCACAGAGATGAGCTGCTTTTAAACTCCATGTTTAAATCCCCTTTGCATTTACAAAGAACTGTTTTGTGTTGCCAGACACCTTCTTTTTGTCCTCTAAAATACAACCTTTGCATTAGGAGGACCCTCACACCTTACACAAGTGTTGCTGCTCCCTTTCACATTGTACATTACAAGATACCGTGTAAAGCTATCATGAGTTTCTTGTGGCCTCACCCAATTTGCTTGACTGCTTTTGTTTTTATAAACATGAGTCTGCCTGGATGCCAGGTTCAGGCGGTGAACAAGCATTGGATGGAAAGCTGCTGTGGGACAAGAGCAGAGCTCCTTTTAAATTTTCTCCAGCTCTTCTGAGCTTGAGAGGAGTAACTGACCAGGCAGGAGCAATGTAGCATCAATGCACATGGGGGGATTTTTACAGTGTTGGGAAGGAGCTCAGGCACATAAGAAATACAGCTTGGGAAAGGAAATTTCCAGAGAAAAAAATGAAGTGAATTCATCTGAAGACGATTTTTTAATTTTTTTTATTAAAAAGAGGAAGAAGAGATTCTGCCTCACTCACTTTGGTCCTAATTTTAACACACTTGGAGTAGAGTAACTTCACAGAAACATTTTCAACATCCAGAAGTGGTTCTTCTCGATTACACAGGGTCTTCTGTTAAGTTGCTTGAGGCTTGTGTGGTAACAGCATTATTCAAAATAGCAGTGGCTTCTCTTTTAGCAATTAGGAGAACAATGGAAGAATCATCTTTCACTAATCCCTAATTCTCCCCACAAATGCCTGAGATCCCCATTCACAGAATCTTTGTTTTACTTACATGTTCTTTGGGATGGCAGCTGTGGCATTGGATGAAATATCATTCAGATTCTGGCCCATTTTGGGAGCCTCATAATGGGAGTAAATAACAGACTTCAAGAACAAATATTTAAGGAACACTGCCAGAAAAGTTCTGTCTAGAGTTAGACATTTTAAAATTGCAGTAGTTATGAGATATAAATGAGGTACCAGACAGGCTCCACATGTATGTGACTATAAGGACTACATGGGATTTATTCCCCTTCCAAACAGACCAAAGTGTGATCCGGTGATTGTTAAACCTGTGTCCAAAACTGGCAATGGGAGTTTTGTCACTGCCACTTCAGATTTCTGGACTTTGACTGTCCTATGGAAAGCAGGATCATGCAAACATTGAAATGTGGGCACTTCTTAATATGATAGGTGGGGTTTAGAATACATAGCCTAGAGCCACTTGCCAGATTTCAGTTTCTCTCCTGTTGCAGGTCATAGTCCCCTCCCATGCAATGTCACGACAAAGTGCTATTAGGAATTCTGTCTGGGCACCACTCCCAGAATTGATGATCATCATTGCATAGAGACTGAAGAATGAGGCGCAAAGACATCTCCTGAGTGCAATATGGGACAGTCTTCCTACTTTACTGGTCACAACCAATTCTGCAGGTTGGATGGTTTGGAAACAAAATCATCAAAGATTATGGTCTTGGCATTGCCACTTAGCAGCATTTTAAGCATTTGCTCAGAGAGGCTCTTTGCAGCTATTCCTTTCCACCCTGACTACTTTTCCAGACAGACTCCTACTGAGCCAATACAGTTACACAGTAAACACTATTAGAAGCAGGCCAACATATGGTATTACTTAGGTACAGACCAGTCCCAGTATCATCATAATGGTATTTCAGTATCTCTCGTTCCATTTCTAACCCCAAATGTGTTAAAGAAATTTTTACAACCCATGAAAAGAGTTTTCCTTTGATACCATGCTTCATGCTTCAAGACGAAAAGACCTAAGGTCAGGAGGCGAATGGTTACCACCAAGCAGTTGGCTCTGTAGTCATCTGATTGCTCTGCTACAGACTGGGTCAGTGAGATATTAAATAAAAATAGCTTTGAAGTCTTTACAATTCTATACAACCTTACTCAGCTTTGCTGACCTAACATAAGAAATGTGAGCCACTGCAGATCCAAACTAACCCTGCACATATGAGCCACCAGGACCTGATGGAAACCCATGAGTCTCACTGTGACTGCTTCTCAGTGTTCCAAACAGCAGCTGAAGGTATGATTGCAGGCAACACAGCAGGAATCAGATGTGTAAGGGAAGGAATTCTGGTGCTCAGCAAAGGCAAACTGCTTGGGAACATGTCAAGCCATCTTGTCCCCATTTGCCTGCAGGACTGGAGCAGTGTAAAGTTACTGAAGACTGCACAGGGAATCCAGATGTTTGGCAAAGGGAATTGATGGAAGTCTCCCAGAAAGTGATAGGAGGCTCCATTTATGAGGAGCATCTGGGTTTGTAGCAGCACAAGGCAGGTCAGAAGAAATGTGTGGCAGACCGCCCACACCAGCATGGAGTGGAAGGGCAGGAGCGGTGGCCCTGTGGAGGGGAATGGGAGGGTGTTACTTTGTCTCGTAAGTGAGGAGCTTTGCTGTGCTTGGCAACCCTCTCCAAGCCAACTCTCTGCCTACCAAGTTGCCTTTACCTTACATGAGGCACCTGAAGCTATCTGCAAACTTTTAGTGGGCTCCTGGCAAAGCATGGCTCCAAGCGATGGGGAAATTTGAGAGGGGAGATCTGGTCCTCTGAGTCAGATGGGAACGTGAAGTCCCAGCTCTCAGGAAGAAGTTCTTATACAGAAGGGGCCTCAGGGCCTTGGTGAACAGAGGGGTTGTGGTTGGGTTTGGTTCAAGCTGCAACCTTAATTAAGGCAAAGACTGCGGCAGCTGCATCCCCTCTCAATAGTGGGGTGCAAAGCCAAAGAAAGGCTCTTGGACTTATTTATGACAGCAGTAGATACTGTCCTTCACCAAAAACAGCACATTGTGAAATTGTTTAATAACATAGAAGATACGCCACATGGAAAGAAGTACATTCCTAATCCACAGAGAAAAGAATCAGAAGACTGTTCTTGCACTGTAGCAGTTCAGCTGAGTACCTGTGGGAAGAAAATCCTTTGGAAATATTTTTTTAGAAAATCAGTTTCCTTCAACAGGAAATCTAAAGGCATTCAAGGAACTCAGAGTCTCTCAATCTCAGCAACATGCTGTTCATACGTGCCCCAGCACATGCTTGCAGAGGTATCACACACCAGATTTTCAGCTGTGGGTAACTAAAGATAGAGAAGTGCATCTATATTTGGAGCGTAAATGAGGCACCTCACACCTACTATGCAGTACAGACTTCTCTTTCCTGCAAATTAAGCCACTTGTCTGCTTGAGGAGCATCAGCTTCTGACACCCACAATTAAACTGTGAAGCTTCTAAGGTTTGCTAGACATCCTTACACAGGGAGGCCAGCACAGCATAATTCAGTAGGCCACCTCCTCTATATCAAGATCATCACTAATGACAATGTGTTACCCTGCATTTCTCTGAATCAATTATTGTCTTGCTCTTTTTTGGGGCCATAGCTTGAAGCAACTTGAAGCAATTGCTGTCTCCTGAAGACAGGTGTTCAACATCTTCAAACAAACAACAACAACAACAAAATCAATCTTATTTTAAAAGCACCTTAGATCAGACAACCAAAACTGCCTGTCATAAGGGAATAGCCTGGTTCATTTTCTCACTGGGGTGCCCTTGCATTGACTCAGTCCCAAGCAATGAGGTGCTGGCACTAGTGAGTGGTTGCCTAAACACATACAAAAGAGATGTGGGGATCTCAAGTAAGATAGAAATACTAGAGGTTGACCTGCTACTTAGATATTTACTGTGCAGGTTTGTTTGTTTATTTGTTTGTTTGTTTTTTAATTTCAGGACTTAAAAAATAAAATCAGCCCTTGAAGGCTTTTAAGAGACCACATGAAGACTGGAAGCTGCAGCGTGTCCTCACCACCTAAAGGGCTACTGGTGGAGCCCCAGTTCATGTGGGAAAACAGCTGCTCTGGACCTGTTGGGGGTAAAACAAATGGACTATCAGCTCATGTAGGTGCCTGAAGTTAGTCCTGCTGGAGGCATCTTCAGGAGGGTGCAACAGACAGTGTGGCCTAGTTTTGGCAACCTTTTTTTCTCTGAAAGGTCTGTTCATGCAGTAGCAGAAACAGTGCTGAGGTTGTCAGTTTGTTGGTATGAACATTCAAGAAAGAAAGGAAGGGCAGCTAGCAAAGCAGAGGGGAGATATAGCCCAGGGCTGAAAAAAAAAAAAATGGAAAAAGAAAATAACAGAAAACTCAAGCTCAATTTTAACAAGCAATTCTATTTCTGTGTTGCACAAGCGCCACACAACTCATATGGAGCCTTCTATGATTGGTATGCATATGTTTAGACTAGTATTTCAGGAGAGGGCAAGAGAGAGTCCCAGGACTGTGGGAGACCTTCTACTTATAACTATGAACTAATTCTAATTAGCCCTAGAAATGGGTCTCTCTGGCTCTGTGTTCTCTGAAATTGTGCTTTTCAGACGCAGGCTTCTCAATTAGCAGCTAATTATGATGGTCTTGCCTCCTTGAGACTAGATGAGTATGAAAAAACATACCCCCTGACAGCTGTTGGAGTTTTGCCTTAAGCTTGAGCAGCAGAATTACTGATATCGATTTCAAGGGTCTTTTCCTCTGGTCTATAAATCCCTCACAGACTTGAAACAATACTATTTGTGACACTACTGACAATTATTTGATGCTGTAGAAAATAAATCACATATCCAACCTTCACCAAATGTAGTGAAAGCAAAAATAGATCATACGTGTGTCCAATAGTTTGTCCCTTCTCTCCTTTCCTGAATCAGTGAATATTAGGAATCCAGATGCAGACCTCACCAGGTTTTGAGGAAAAATTAGGTGTTCCCAGATTGTTTTGCTATTACCAATCTTTCTCTACAACTGTTATTGGACTATGATGGTAGAGATCTAATCTAGATCCAGATCTAGTTTCCCTTATGCCAAGGACCCCAAGTGCTCATTTCCCAGTAAGCTAGCTCCAGTTTTGTAGACTATTGCAAGCCCAGCAAAGAACCCTTTTATCCCTGTGATACATGGGTTTGGCCCTGGAATCACTGGCAGGGCAGATAGGATGGACAGGAAATGCATAACAATATCAGATTTGTGCTACTGGGGCAACATCAATGGCCCACCTTGCCCCATATCCCACCTCTGGTGATGGTGACATGACATGGTGCGCAGGGAGTTTAGTAAGCACAGCCCTACTTATTCCCTTTATTGTGTCTCTTTATGGATCTATTGTCCATGAATTTATCTAACCACTTCTTGAACTAGCTTGTAGTATCAGTACCCATACTCTTCTGCATGGGTAAATCTCAGAAATTCACTACTCATTGTGCAAGAAATTGGCTTTCCTTCATCTCTTTGAAGATCTCCCAGTTCAAGCACCCTTTTTCCAGCATCACCCCTCATTTTAAGCTGCCTGTATTTCCTTCTACATGCAGGGGAGAAAATGGTTCATTTGTTCTTTAATCTCTCTCTTTGTACTAGGGTCTGTGCAAAATGTATCTGCTGAAGGATGAGACAGAATCATAGAAGCATCACAATTTTCAGCTACTTGTAGATGTACAGTTGTTCTCAGATAACAGGAAGAACAGTCTGCTCAGCAGTCCTCACATTCTTCTTGTATGACGATTTCACTTCAGATCTCCATGGAATAGTTATGGTCTGATATTTACTTGGTAATACCAAGGGGGATTAGCACTACTAGAGGGACTCTGTGAAAGTACTATTTTCAGATAAAATTTCTTTGCAGTAAAACTAGATATAAGACAATTCCCATGTCAAACCAGCCAGACTTTCCACATCTGGATTGGAACTTCATGCAGATGCTAATTATTTCTGTGCTATAATAAGCAGGCTCCCCAGACTTGGACTAAGTTTCAACTCCAACTAACTTGCACATCCTCAGTCTAGGGCATGTATCTGGGAAGGCAAGAAAGCCATACACTGACTAGATACACAATAGCACCTCCTTCCACATATATAAAACTCAGCTATGAAAACCAGTTTCCATGTTGCAAGCACTGGAGAAATGCGATGTATGCCTTCCTACTGCAGCCTTATAGCTCCTGGTATGTTGTAGTTCCTCTCTCAATGCAAAAATCTATGTCCTGAAGGGAAAAAAAGTAATTTTTAGACTAAATTAGATTACAAAACATTTATGCTATCAAATAATCTCAGTGAAGATTTCTAGCATTTGTCTTTCCTACAGAAAATTGAAAGGATCACAGCAGCAATTGAATGTAGTTTGGCTGGTTTAGGCTGAATTGTGTGTTAACTTGTCCTCAGCTGTGTATTTTGGTTGAATATATGAAAGTACAGGGAAAGGTTGTCCAGGGGCCCTGGAATTTGCACCAATGCAGGACTTCAAAAACAAGTTAGACAAACATCAGTCAGAAAGGTCAGTGATGTATTTGATCGTGCCCTAAGCACAGAGTGGAACCAGGTAACTTCCTCAAGTCCTCTCCAGGCTAATTTATGTAATTCCATAAAATAGCAACAAAGTGACAAAGTAGAAGTCTCTGCTTCCATTTCACATAACACTTGTCAAGTGTGTCTGTCTGTCTGCTAAGCAAACACGCCAAGTCTGCTGCCTCCCTAAATGGCATGCTAGAAGAAAAAGAGTAAGTTGTTTTAACGGGAAAACATAGCCAGAAGTACTGCTGCAAACAAAAAACTTCCCTAAGATTGCAACATCCAAATCTTCAACCTTAGCTACATAACACAAACTGGTGATAGCAGCAGAAAAACAACCACAAAGGGGAAAAGGAGGGAGGGAGGGTGGAAGGAAGGAGCGAGCATGATTACGAGTGAATTACAAGCAGATACGAGTGAAAAAGAATAATTTCCTGGAAACACTAAAAAGACCAAGATACACTTAAAGCAAGCATGTGTACAGTTGCAAGGGGAAAGTGTGCACTGCTCTGTAGTGTTCTTAATGCTACCTTTTTAAAATTATCATATTACAAGTCTTCCCAAACAAAAAACCCGTGGAGATCTTTTTATAAAACCCAGTGTCACTACATTTCCAATACACTTATATGGACTCCCTTTCCTATTGACATAAGTCTGTGAAGTAACACGTTTATATATTTAGATCTGTTTTCTGCTCCTCCCTTGTCAAGCCCCGGATATAACAGTGCCAGCATTACTGTTGAGCACTAAGGACAAATTTCCATGCCCTGGAAATCACCCTCCATCAGCTGAGCTGTAGTCACTGATCTTACAGAAGCATTCAAGCTGCCTCACCTGCAAAGTCAAAACACAGGTATTTAAGTGAGGCCATTCATCTGGCAATTGAGGCAGGCTGAGAGCACACACATGGTTAATTAGTATGGTTCAGCCAGCAGGCAATAACTCATTAAGCTACAGTAACTTGACTATATTTGATCATGTGCTTTATGCCCCAAGGCACTTCATAAGTAAAGCAGTAAAGTCAACTTATCTACTATCTCAATTTCTCTCTCCCTCTCTCTTTTTTTCCTAACCACAGAAAATCATGGTTAAACCACAAAGGATATTTTCTGGACACAGAACAGTTCACCACCTTCCTCTTTTTGGCAGACTGATTGCTCTTGAAGATTGTTATTGTGCCTCCTTTCAGCTTTGCTTTCCCTAGGCTAAATATGAAGCCTTTCTCTCTGCTGCTTACAGCTTTGCTCTCCTCAGGACTTGCAGCCATGTCTTTCCCAAGGTGTAACACCAGAAACCAGTCCCATTGATGCAGCTGAAGGACTTATCTGTCCGTGTCTAACATGCGACATCCCCATTTGCCCAACCCAGCCTAGTATTTCTTCCTTCCACAGTTGAGTCATTGCTCCATCATAACCTCCAGCTCCTTTGTGGCAGAGATCTACCTGGCTACTCTCTCCCACTGTGTGCCTGTGGAGCTGCTTAATTCAATGTAGGTGCAGATTTGTGCTTGTCTTCACTAAATTGCATCCTGTTTCTTTCCAGACCATTCCTCTAATTACTGAGATCTCCTGAACACTAATCCCCTCCTCCCTAGTGTCTCTTGCTCTTAGCTGAAACTCTAATAAATGGGCTCTTTACCCCTTCATCCAAATTATTAATGAAAATACTGAACAGGCCTAAATCCAGACCTAGGGATATCCTTAGGGATAGAACTCAATAAATCTTTCCAGTTTAACAGTGTTGACCTGGTAACTGCTCCTTGAGTACTCTCAGTAATTTCATCTAAACCTTTTCCTTTTGATTTTCTTATAAGAACACTGCATTTCTAAAGGCAGGATACTGTAGCTACAGCTTCTGCCCACTTTATGGGCAGTAAGAAAACCTGTATTTATAATACTTAACACTAAGAAAACATGCAGAAGGGAAACTAACATCCATGTGTCAGACCTGAATTCAGCTGGCTTCTCTTTGTGGGGCATTATGATGTGACTAAATATCTCAGCCTGCGTGTTGCAAACCCATTTCAGCATTCATGAAAAGCATCTGCTGGTGGTCTCCACTGCACTAAATAGGATGATGGACAAAATTAATTTGGGAATAATTTAGTGTAACACTTCCTAAACCGTGGGCTCCCCAGTTTCCATGAGATTTGGATCAAGCTTATAGGTGCCCAAATTCACTTTCCAGAATCAAGTGTAAGGGATGGGTTTCCATCAGTGCCTTCCACTCCTGCAAAGTAAAAATTGCTGAGCTTCAAACTCCACATGGGAGTGGGGTGTTTGTTTTTATACAAGGGGAAGGAAGTTATCTATTTTACTCCCTTGTGTCTAGCAATTTTGTTATTTGCATAATGAAGCATAGGAAGATAATGTAACACATCCAGATATACAGAGAACTTCTTGTGCTTTTCATGTCATCGTGGAGAACAGAAGCATGCAAGAAGGTAGAATAAAATATAACCCTAAACATCTGTAATACTGTAGCCATGGTAGTAAAATATTCCTCTCTTATGCAAGAGCTTTTGAACTGGTCATTAGGGGCACCCTTCCCTCTCCACTGTTTTTAGAGGCAGCCTAGAGAGATTATGTGCTTAAGTTAGTAATTTAAACTTAGATACCTAGAACAAACATTGTAGACTCCCCTCCTCCCTTCCCAGAATAAATACTTCAGGATGACATAAGACCATTCTCTTTCTAAAAAAGAACCAGTGACAGAGGAAAAAGTTGATGAGAAAGGAATTATTTCACTTGCTCTTCAGTGTGGTGGTTGTTTGTTTGTTCTTCTAGTGTCAATTGTGCCTACTAACTGAACAGGAACTGATGCAAATTAAGCAAGGGCATTTCTGATCACTGGCTGAGCACTCACTTTTTGCTAATGAAAAACTGAACAGTAAAATCAAGTCAAAATATTTTTCTGTAGTTCCCAGTGGAATTCAAAGCCAAAACACATTTGTACTTCCGCTTGCTCCGCAGGCGGCTTGGCGCCCCTTTCACTGACATTGAGTCCTGCCAGAAAAGCCCATCATGTCTTTCAGGTTCCCACTGGCAGGAAAAGTACCACTTGTGTTACACCAACATTTGGAAAACAGAAAATGTGCTGAGTCTCAATGTCCTTCAAGCTTCCATAAATCACTCATAGAAAAGAGCGGAGATTAGTTGGGCAGCACATTGTATGCCCAAAACCAGAGTTGAAGTAGGACCTCCAGAGTCGCTATAGAGGGATTTCATCACGAGGAAGAGAGGCTGAGCAAATAGCAAGGATGCCTTGTCAAAACAACATCCTGTCCTTGCAAAGAGGAGAATGGCTTTTGAGGGACTGACAGAGCTTTGGATCTCAGCTCCCCGAGGCAAGTTCAGGCAAGTTCAGACTCATTGCTTTTGTGTGATGGAAGGTTTGGGTTTATTATTAGATCGAAGGCAGAAGAGCCTTGCCAAGTTTGAAAGCTCGTGATGTTTTGAGAGGAGAAAGAAAGTGTCTTTACCTCTTGGAGAGGCTAGCCTCTCAGCTATGAAACAGGCCAGGAGTTATTTAGCTCTCATTCCAAATGATGAATGGAAGATGGCTGAAGAATAGTCTGCTGAAATCCAGAGGCAGATCTGCCCTTCAAAGCTTTCAAGTGAGGGCACCACAGCATTTCTCCTCACAGTGAAATTTCCATTTCCCAAGTTTGCATTTTCTGCTGTGAATGAGATAAACATTGATACAGTGCAGAGCAAACAGAGTCTGCTGTGAGGCTCAAAAGGGGATTACTGGCTACTCAAACAGAAGAAGATTGGGTGGGAATTAAATATGTATAATATATTAAATCTTGCCCCCTTGCTTACCACTCTCTCTTACCATCCTAAAAATCCATCTTCATGCCAGCTGGGCATTTGCCTCTGTCTGAAGGCTGTCCCAGAGCCTCACTGTTCTCAAGATGGAGACATCCTCTTGTTTCCAGCCTTAATGATAGTAGACACTTTGGATGCATTGCTTTTGTGTGACCATCTCCCCATCTTAAATAATCTGTATCCTTCCTTTGGAGTTATTCCAATAGACAGCAACCATAGGGCTCCTTGCAGCCCCAGTTTTGCTGAGGAAAGAAATTCAAAGCTTTTTACTTCACCTTTTATCAATTAGGTCATTTTTCCCCCCTTAGCCGAATTTTATATCCCTATCTGCTTTTGATTTCAGTGAAGTATCTCTCCCTCAAAAGTGAGTAATTGTAGTTGTATAGGTCAGGACTTGCCAGTGCCTTTATTAGGGCTCATTATCTCCTTCCTCCATACTAGCTTTTGCACCTATTGAGTCTGCTTTGCATTTTCACAGCCATCTTGCATTTGTTCTCCATGGTCACCCACAGTCAAGTCCACTGCTCAGGTCTCTCCAGTCCAGTTGCTTTCAATGGACAAATTTCCCAGAGCACAGTGCTCCCCAGGGCAGTGGTCACAGCACCAAGCCTGACAGAGTTCAAGAAGCATTTGGATGATACTCTCAGGCACATGGTGTGACTCTTGTGGATGGTCCTGTGCAGGGCTGGGAATTGGACTTGATGAACCTTGTGGATTCCTTCCAGTTCAGCACACTCTGTGATTCTGCGTGAAAATTTTCTTTGTGCATCAATTTGTAGTTCTGTGTTACCCCATTTCATTTCACGTATATTACCCCACTCCTGAAACTCAACCAGTTCTTCACCAAAACTGCCCTGATCCTGCTCTGTATTGACAGCACATTAAGGAAGGTTTCATCACTGTGATCCCATTTCTGTGTCAAAAGCAGTCCTGTAAGTATTTAAGAAAAGCAAATACAAGACCCATCTGTAAGGAATGCCACTGGCAGGTTCCTTCCAGCTTGATGCTCCCCTAAAATACAAAAGCTGTTTCTTTCTGTGAGCCGTACCTTTACCCATCTCATCAATCTTACACTAATGTTCATATTCATTAGCTTCCCTGGTAATTTTCCAGGTATCTACAGATCAAAACCATCTGTTGAAATTCAGCTGCATCAGATCTATTGAATCTCTCCTGCCTAGAAAATCAATTATCTATCAATTACCTATTACCATCTATTGTATGTCATTCAGACTAGGCTGGCTGGAGCTACTCCTGCTAAATCTCACCTGAATTTCATGGGTGGTGCTTTCTTTTCACCCTGAACACCCTTTTCATTTTTATTTGTCCTTCAGATTTTTTTCCAGGCCTTTCCTAACATCAAGGCCACAGTGGCCAACTGGCTGGGAATAACTTCTCATTTTCTAAATCTGGGTTAGCATCTCTGACTGAGTAGGTTTACAGAAAAAGTAGTTAACATTGCACTAAATATTTCATGCAATCTGGTGAATGAGGCTTTAGGTGTTCTGGCATGGAGGAGATCCTGTCTCTGTGGTAATGTGCACTGACTGGCTTTGGTTGTAGCCATGGCACAGCCCCTTGAATTTTCATGCCCTAATTCCTAACAGCTTCCCTGGGTTTACTCCAAGTATTTAGCATCTGCTTATAGAAAACTGAATTATGGTGGATTTTTATCTTGATGTACTATCTGAACATCTCTTGCCTCTTCTCTCACTGCCTCCTTACTTGCTCACCTCTTGTCTGCTTTCTGTTTATGCCACAGAAAGAAATGAGATTCTTGCTGTGCTTATAGGGTCTAAGTCACCTTGATTTACAGCAATTTTCTTTTTATATCAACCTATGGAGGCTCCTTTTCTTTTCCCAATTTGTTTTTGATCCCTCTTCTTCACCAGTGTGCCTCCGTTGCTTGTGCAAGTAGATCTGGAGTCTTCCCTGGCAAAGTTTTTTCCATTTCAAAAGCGACACTCAGCTTTTGGCATGTCTTATTTTATGAACACAGACCCGGGCAGGGGGAATGTCCCATAGGCTAAGAAGAAGTTTCCCCAGGTGGGGACATGTCATCTCCTCCTGAACACCTCTGTGACACCCATCCCAGCACAGGAACAGCCTGCAGCTCTGTGCTCCCCTAAATGGGCTTTTCTGGCTCTCCAGCAAGTCTGGCTCATCTTAACCACAGAGTGGCCCCTGAGCAGGAATTAAAACAAAGTGTGAAACATATCTCCCTGCTCAGCACTTCCAGGTTTACTTGCTCAACAAGGTGCCTCATTCATTGAAATGGCTCTCCATCCCCACAGCTCCCAGCTTTGGCTGCGGGAAAGGCCACAGATGTGCATGTCCAAAGCACGGAGAAGTGGAATTTGCTTTTCCTCATTGCTTTGGCAGCACTTACTGGTAGTAGAGTAACTCCAAAAGAGAGAGATGGCTGTGGGAACAAGACTCAAACCAGGGACGACTGAGGAAGTTCAATCCTCCTGTTGCAAATTGGGGCGCTCAGTACATCCAACAGAGCCTGACTCAGGGCTGTGCTGTACATTTTGGGAAGATTTGTCTCTTGTGTGTATGGGAAGCTCAAACTTAAAATGCCTACCGAATGAATGAAGCCCAACTCAAATAATGCAAGATTTGACATACGAAAAAGGTTGTGCGGTTGCCATCAGCCTCCTTTTATCCCAGCTGCAGATACCCCTCCCTTTTTCAGTGGCTGCTCCTGCAAGTTGCGAATTTTACTTTTTTTTTAAATAAGGACCCTTTCCATTTTCTGCCCTGGATCCAGGGATTGCTCCTGTTTGGAGCATCCTTCCCAGTGGTGCTGTATCTGTGGCACTGTCCCACAATAGTGCACTTTTCAGGGGGAGGAGAAGGGAGGGGACTGATCAACAATTGGGTCTCTGCTGGTGTCTCCTTTCCAGCGTGCTAACTGAATAATGATGTGGCAGCAGTGCTGGTGTTACATGCCAGACCAAGTGAATGGTAAAAAAATATTTTCATTATTTTGAAATGCCAGATTGATTTCACATCCAGCTGGCACTACATATACATCGTCCTTTCTCCCCCACCTCTTTTTTTTTTTTTTTTTAATACTGCCCTGATTTCTCAGGCAGTGATTGTTTCTGCAGCCCCTTCTCAGGCCAGAGCTTTTGAGGGGAAAAAAAAAAACAAACACGGTTTGGGTTTTTTCCTACACTGACATCATTAGCTGCCCATCACTTTCACAATGAATGTGCTAGTGCTGTCATAAGGCATATGCTGCCAGTGGGGTTTTCTTCCCACCCCGGCTCTTTAAACATAGCAGAAGTTCCCTTTTCTCTGTAACGAGAAGCTGAAAAAAAACCCAGCAGGACTGGCACCAGCACAGGCACCAGATACATCCCTACTCGATAAGAAGCGAGCTAGCAGGCTCAGATAAGCTCAAACCCTTGGGAATCAAAGCCAGGCTGTCCTTATTTGGTGCATCTGTCTGTCCCGTGTCCAAACCATGGTTGGTTTTGAGTTTATTAGGTGATTATCTTGGCTCTGGCTGCTTCCTGGGAAATGCAGTGGGCGCCCTGCCAGCCTCCTGCCCACGTGTCCCCTGTGAGCAGGAGAGGCTGAAGGTAATGCAGGAGTAGTGGGGAAGGGCAGCAGGTCACTGGACACCAGGCTGGGGCCCTCAGGCCCTCTCCTTCCCCCTGCACCACCACACTGCCAACACTGTGCTTTGGGACAGTTTATCTCATCTTGCCTTGAATACATCTACTGTTTGAATCATAATTACCTCGCTAGGAAAAGTACTTTGTTATCTGATGTCCTTCTGGTGGGTATTTTTTTCCAGAGATGTGAAGTCCACTGGGCTTCTGTTAAGCATCAGTTATTTATTCCTCTTTCTGCTTGCAATATCCAGCATTAATAGTTGCATTTTTCTTCCACTCCAGTGTTACTCACCCAGTAGCTGATTTGTTCCACCCCAGTGTATTGGTGCAGGGGAAAGACTAAATTTGTAACTAATATTTTACAGCCTTTTGCACTTGCACATTTTTTATTTGAACAAGGATCTTCAAGATTTTAAAGCTGTAAAAAGGACTGCATGTGAAAACGGGGTTAAGTCTTTAAAATTTGTGAAGGCAGGTGATTTTGGATATGCAGACAACAGCCTTTAAAATAAATTGCTCTTGCATACTTTCAGAAGGTATTCAACATCCATCCCAAAGTTACACAAGCTGAAACTTCAATAAACAATGACTGGAGGAAAACAGAGTAAGAACACAAACATGAAATATCTCTTCTTTCCCAAATAATTTCTGAGTTTTCAAGCTAATGCTATTAGAGCTCTCAAAAGTGAGCAGAAATGCCCTAAAATTAATAGGAAATTTAATAACTAACCAATGAAGAGATTTCAAAGCCAGAGTAATCTGATTAAATTCTCTGAATTCAGCTGGCATCCTCCCATATCACTGTGTATCAGCTGCAGTCTTTTAATAGCACAAGCAGTGAGGTAAAAAGTAATGCACCACAATGGTATACAGTTCCCTGAAATACAATTAAACTTTCACTACTCAAATTATCCCATAAGAATAATCACTTTTGGATGAATATAGTAATATTTTTTAGTCTTTTTTATAAGCCTGATCTAAAATATTTGACATGGTAAAAAAAAAGAAAAATAAATAGTGTGAGAAAACCCCCAAGTATCGTGGTTATGAAAATCAGACTTTTCTTGAGGCTGTGAGAAGGGGAAGGGAAATTACCTATGAAGAGTGGAAATTCAGCACCTTGGCTTAAGCAACAACAGACGCAAAATTGTGGCTCACTTCCTTTCCCCCCAACCCCTTTTTTTTTTAATTTTTTTTTTTAATACAAACTATTTCTGCTTAAAGGGAACAATCATTCCTATATGGTGGTGTACTGGAACCTCTGATGTGAGAACAGAAATGTTTTTGTAGTTAAGGCATGACCTCTACACGTCCCCCAGATCATAATCAGAAGGCATATGCAGAAGACATTGCCTGGCTTGTCAAAACCTGGCATTTGGCAAAGCAGAAACCAGATCTTCCTGTGGAAACACCAACCCAGCTGCAGGGTTTCTCCTGCAGGAGGCAGCTCCCCTTGGATTCGTGTGGGAAGGGCACAGCTCAGCGCACCCTACCACAAGATAGGAGCCTGGGGGGATTTCAGCTCGAGCCAGCCCCCTCCTCCTTCATGGCTGCAATAAACCCCAATAAACTACATTTTCTCTGGAACTTTGCAGTTTTACTTATTTTTAGATGCCTTACACAGTTTCAGCAGCAGCTGAAGGCACCTGTCACGGCTGGATTTGCACAGACCCTTTCACGGTATTGTTGCAGCAATCTTCAGAGAAAAATACATACGAATAAACACATCATGTAATAGGAAAAGATTTTTAAAAAGTTAAGGGCATCTAGGTTTAGTGTGGAAAAACATCAGAAATGAAAAGCCAAAATACACCAGGTGTTTGTGCTGTAAAAGGAGCAATGTGCTCATTGGAGCTGAGGAGCAATTTACTCATCTGGAGTATTTCCTGTCATGTTTAAGGACCTGAAACACATTCTTAGATCAGTAATAAGGGAAACAGTGAAAATATTACTTGTAGGAAGACTGTTTTTTTTCCAGATCAAGCTGCTGGGGTTAGGAGCCCCTCAGTGCATCCAGCTGTGCTGGAGGCAGCTGTGAGAGTCCTCATTGCCCACGTACCTGAAAAGACACATGGATCCTCCATTTACAGTAATTATGCCGACACCTAGAGTTTTTATCTCCCTCAAGGCCCAGATCTTTCCTCCTTTATCATGAACAACTGCAGTCCCTTAGGAGTACACGACAACTGTGCAAGGTAGGTGAGAAAAGTCTGAGCCTGACCCCAGGACTATGGCCCTGGACACCCAAACCCTCATTAGACCGAACCAAAACCTTCAATTGCTGTCTAGCCTCCAGAGCACCCACTGTCCCACTTTTACCTTCCAAGAACAACCTGGTGTCCTCTTCCTCTTGCACACTATTCCAAGGAGCCCCAGAGTGCACAAGTCAGGGATTAGTTTCACCTAAGCAGGAGATGAGTTAAACTTTGCCACCAGCTTCCAGAGCTGCTTGACCGTTTCTTATTGAACACTCTTATTCTACCTGCAAAATACTTATGGCACATTTCTGCATGGATAGGAAAGATAATTGCTTTAATTGAATATAAAAAATCCCATTATTTTGCAATGCAAAGAAAATTCAAAATATCCAGGACCTAAGCTATGTACCTAAAGCAGCCCATGGTATTCCTGACAGAGGTTGGCTTGGGTCCGTGGACTTCAGGACTCCAGAATTAACTCTGGTAGCTACTCCACTTCCATAAACCCTCCTGGAACAAATCACACACAATTTTGTAAGTGCTTGGGAGAAAACAAGGAGGATAATAACCGCCAGCATGCATCAAACAGATCTGATTCTATCAAGTTATGTCAGACCAATCTAAATGGTTTTTTTTTCATTACAAGATAGCAGTACAATCAGTAAATGTCACATATGTTGTCTTTTCACAGCACCCATTGGTTGGGTGAAATTATTTGAGGTGATTGCAAGAGTGGCCAGAAAATCATAGCTGGAGAATGGTTGCCATTGCCATAGTCTCACGTCACAGACTGAAGGGATGCTCAGGCAATGGTCTGTGTGCTCTGTCCTAAATCTGATGGCAATTCACATTTTCAATAACAACCTGGGAATATAAAAGAAGGGACTTTTTCTAGTGACATGAAGATGGAAGATGTTGCATGTAGGTTAGTGCATAGACTAAGATTAAAAAAAAGAATTTAAGAAATAGCTTTCAAAATGGTACAACTAAAATTTGACTAGTCAAATACAAAGTTATGTATTGCACATTACAAAACACCCTCACACAATCACACCAGGGAATTATCACGGTAGGAGGAATTTTGGGGAAGTTGGCTACAGGCTGAACATGACTCAGTGATATCTTCTTGCGGTAAAAAAGGTGAGTCTTGTACTGGATGTATAAACATGTGTTCCAATGTGAAGACACCAGATAATTGTGCACTGCTGTGCTTGATGGTCTTCTCTCAAAGCCCTCAGTGGGACTGTACTGCATGTTTTGGGCAACAGTATTTTGAACACAAGCTGTATGGTGGGTGGACCAAACAGGGAAGTCAGAGAAGGGCAGTCAGGTCTAGCAGAAAATTATTTAACAGTAAAGTGAGAAATTAGACCTTAGGGCATGTAAGGTTTTAAAATTGAATTTAAGGAAACACTGGAGAAGACCAAGAAAGCTGTGGTTTCTCCATCAGCGAAGGTCTCCACCATTGACAAGGGAGCAGACCCCTGTCAGGAATGATGTGCAGAAGATGAATCAGAGACCCTTCGCCTACAGAGCAGGTGCATACCCTGGGACAGACAGAATTTCAGAGACATCAGGGCATGAAGCCAGACAAGGGAACTAGAATGCTAGTCTTAAAAATGTGGTAGAAGAGCTCCATCTTTAACTTCAGATGGGTTTCAGATGTAGGTGGCTGCACCTGCATGCCAGATATGTAGCAGATGGACCACCTCTGAAAGATTAGGTAGCTAATACTGATGAAGAAGGGCTGTTATCATGAAAAAGAAAAGCAGTAGGTAATCTCCAGGTAAGCAGATAATCTTTCTTGGAACGTAAAGTGGAGAAGGATTGTAATGTACAATAAAACCGTGTCAACAATGAGTCTGTAGTTCTTGCTCCTCAAGAAAGATTCAGGTATCAGTTTGTGGATGTATATAAGTTTCCCAGCTCTGAACGAAGCTGTTTCTTTTTCACACCTGAAGAAGGATTTCTGAGCCTGAGTACTTAAAACATTTTTTGCAAATAAATCGGTTTGTCTTATAGAAGGTACTGTGTATATCTAACCATCACCTTAATGTCTTGCCTTGGAAAACAGGAAGTTTCTGTTTTATGCAATAATGTAGGGAATTATGGATGGAAAAATGGGCTGGATGGATCTTTTAGTCCATGGAAAGATTAAACATATTTATCTCATTTCTGGTGAATGCCCTTCTCAAATGGTCTTAAAAATCTGCAGCAATGGAGATTCTGCATATTTCCTAAGCAGTCTGTTTGGATGCTTCATTATCCTTTCCTGCCAACAGCATTTCCAAACACCTAACCCACATTTCCACTGATGTAGTTTAAGGCCATAAGAGACTTTAGATGACACCCCTGTGTACGTACTTGATACACTATTGATTTTCCTTTAAAATAATCCTAATGATACCAACTTTTTCAACTTGATTGTTCCTAAATTCAGTATTTCCTTTTGTCACTTTCCATAAACATCTGTAAGGACATAGTGCAGCCAGGTGACCACGCAGCTGCAGTGATATAGCCTCTGAGCCCTAGAAGTTAAATATAAATATAAATATAAATATTAATATTATTTCACCTCTTCATTGTCAAACAAAAATGAACATCAAAGCAGACTCCAATTGCACATACCAGCCATAGCAGAGAAAGCTGTCATCCCAGGCTTCATGGTCAGCTGATTGAAATGCTGATTGATGCACTTCATATGTGTATATATATATGTATGTATATATATATATATATACAAGCATATAATTGCTATGGGTAAGAGCTCAAGGGAGAAAAAGCCAAAACAACAGGAAGTTTCTAAAAGAAGGAAAATACTTCTCTTCCCTTAAAAAAACCCAAACCACAACATCCCAACCCCCCCCCCCAAAAAAAAAAACCCAAACAAAACCAACCAAAAAAACCCCCACCCAACCCAGAAACATGGCACGTCCAAGGCATGTGGGTGTCCTGTACCCTCCAAGGCCTGATGTTCTGAGGGAGCTATTGACTGCTTTGAGAGGTGCCATGAATGGCAGCAGGGATAGCTTCATTTTCACTCCCCTCTGTCCACTTGTGTGCTCTGTCTGTGTTATGGCTCAGGCGCTTATGCCAGTGCAGCTGATGCACAACCAGCAAAGGAACATCAAGCAGGAGCTCCAATTTTAGTTGTGACCTTTTGAATTTTCACTGCGCAGGAAGAATGTTGACATGACAGTGTGGACGCTGACTGGTTCATTTACAGACCAGATGCACCAAGAGATTGGTGGAGCCAAAACTGACAGTGCACAAAAAGGCTGAAGTTCCCCAGGCAGGGATAAAGCAAAGGTTAATGTGTCTCTCCACGACAGATCATTTGGGCAGTGATTCTCAACATGAGAAGGTTATAACCCTGAAGCTAATCACTGCATTTCACAACTTCTCAGCACACATCCAGTGGAAAGGGCTGCTGACCAGAGAAGATGGGAATGGCCATACACCTGGACTGGAGATGGTCACCTGCAGTTGCCTCTGTGCTCAGAAAACATGGTCCTTTTTTCACAAAACATCCACCTCCATCCCTCCTGTTAGGCAGGTATGTTTGTTGGCTGAGATTTCAGAGTAGGTCCATCTCATCCCCAAAGCACAGTTTGGGGATCACAGCTCACATGAGGTGGTGGTGACCAGGCATGGCTTCTGCCCTTTCAGGGAGCCCTGGTGAGAACTCATCAAAATAATGGGCACCATTGTGTTCTTTGCAATTCAAGCTGCAACAGGAACAGAAGAGGACAGAGATGGGCAGAAATGGGCAGAAACATTTTTTTAGCCTTCTTTAACAAGCACATGATGAAAGCTGCAGAAAAACCCGTATGCCTGGATCCTGAAGGAAAAAAAAATGAGTTGGTTCCAGTTTGGAAGGTGAAAATCGTGGCAGCTAGTCAAACAGCACACATGATTAATAATTTACCCCAGTTATTTAGGGTTTGTAACCTTTACTCAGGTGATAGCAGGAAGGAGTGAAAGGGAGCCATGCAATCTGTGCATGCTGCACTGGGCCCCACTGATAACACTTTGCCTAGGTGGGAAATTATTTACAGCTGTTTCAAGATGGAATACCACAAAGCTCAGAGGGAGTGGCAAACCTTGCTAGCTACCATCATTCATCTCTCCTGTCTCTTGCATTAGTTTCTAATTTTAAAAGTCCATTTCTTTCAAGAGCCATAATTATGTTTTCAATCTCCAAACCTTTCAGTTTCTCTGGAGAAACAAACGTGGAAAAAAACCCCAAGTTTTCAGAGCTCAGGAGGAAATGATGGGTTTAGCTTAGTGTGATCATTTCCTTCTAGGAGATGGGTTGGTAAAAGATTTCCAAGAACAGACTCAAGTCAGTGTGCACTTTGTGTTCAGCAGTATTGCCAGGGAATTTACACACCTGTCACCTAATTGCTGCTTCCTTTGTAAAACAGAAAATGACAAAACCAAGTCATTTGCTTTCATTGTATTTTTTTTTTCTTTATAACAAAGTGCTTGGCACTGTTTTGAAAAGAAATAACAGATTTCCTCCAGCTTTAGGAGTCAGCACAGGGTGCAGTCTCTAAGGTGGAACTAGAATGTGTTTCCTTTGAGTTGTTGTAGTATCAGACAGTCCAATGTAAAATTAAAATCCAATTTAAACATCCTACTCTCAGGTGCCAGATGGCCAAACTATGTTTGCAGTCCTGGAGGAGAACTAGGATGGTCTTGTCACATGCTGCTGCCATTGTCACATCTATCTAAATAAAAATTTCTAATGTCACTTTGGTTTTTAAATACTTGGAAACCTGTTGATCATTTCAGCTTTAGCACATATAAGTGCCTTACAGATCTCCACCACCATGTACAAACATTCCTGAGTCTGTAGAGATCCTGCTTACTTTTTGCAAAACTGAGGTTGTCCTTAGCCAATGGTGTCTATTAATATTAATTTGTATATTGTGCTAGACTGTAGTATTTGTATTTTGTTCCTCTGTCCTCATTGCAAAACCACGAGAAAACAGAGATGCAACATGCACAAAGACACTGCATTTCAAAGGCCTGACCAGACTTTTCAGCTTGAGACTGAGCATGAGAGTATGAGCAGCTCATTAACCAATAAACAGAGAGAGAAGTCAAGGAGCAAACTTTTTTTATATCTCCAGAGTTCGTGGGATTTCTGCCAGGAAAATTTCCTTATTTTTTTTCATCTGTATGTATTTTTCACTGGTATTTTCTATGGTCCATTACATTCCCCATTGCTTTGTAATTGACGTTTTATAGCAGATAGGACAACTTTTGAGCTGGCAGGGTATCAAGGACTAGAAAATGATATAGGATGTGGTTTGGATGGAATTCAGCCCAATGATATCCCAGCTGCATTACAACCCCTTCCAAAATAAAAAAAAAAAAAAAAATAGCCAGCCTCCATGTCACATATGGAGCAGGGCATCCTCTTTAGAGAACTGTCCCATGGTTGTCCCTGGGACTAATGGGATGGGGCAGACCACAGTGCAACAGTGGAGGTGAGCATATACTCACCTACAGTCCCATGAGCTAGAGCCCCTGCACTGTGCTCAGCTGCCTCCTCCAGGGAGGGATGCTCTGCTGCTTTGGGTTCATAAAGAGCATACAGGTGGTTCACCACTAAAGGCTCCATGCCTCTGAGTGCTGTCTGCATCTTCCCCAGAGAAAGGAGCCAAAAAAATCTGCCCCATGAGGATGTCTTATGAAGCCTACTGCAGGCTTTCTGTATTTATTTCCTTCAGAAAAACAAAGATCAAACTGGGTTTCTCATCCATAATAAGGGAAAAGGCGATCCCCCATGGGAGGAATGAGGAGAACCCCAGTCTTTACATAAGGATCATCATATGAGGATTGGAAAGCACTCAAACTGTTTGGAGGCCCAATCTGCCCCTCTCACAGCTAGCTCAGTGTGTTCAGTAGCATGGCAACATGACTGAGCCATCTTTCTTGAAGCTAATACCACATGGGGGGATTAACTGCAAGCAAGCAGGCAACAATAATGGGCTCATTGAAATTCAAGGACAGCTCTGCTTCAACCACACTCAAATACCCCTTCTCTATTTCGAGCTTCTCTCCCCACTGCAGGAGGAGGTGCCCTGCCCGCACGGCACAGAGCAGTTCCCTCTTTATGTGGCAATTGCCACTGGTGTTGTGCCTGACAGCAGCACTCCCAGGAGGTGTCAGAAAGTGATGTGAGACTGTGGGATAATGGCAGGGAAGTTCTCAAAGCAGCACAAAGTTGGGGCAGGAAAAGAAGAGTGGGGAGGGGGTGTGAAACTGGGGGCAGGTGGCAAACTGGGGTGTAATTCCCAGCAGGGCTTCCTGGGAGTCTGACCGACACAGTGCAGACAGGGGGTTTATCCACTCCTCCTTCTCCCTGCAGGCCCCAGAATAAGTTTAACAAGGCGTCAGATGTTTCTATTTTAAGAATAACCAGGAAGGCTGACAACTCCAAAAGGAAAAGGAGGGGAGGGCAGAAGTTGTCTAGTAAAATTAGCAACATATTTTCCTCCCTGTGTTCCAGAGATCATGCCCCCTTCCAGCAAGCCAGGGTCTGCACAGCATAAATTATTACTGTCTAAATTTGAGCCTGTGGTGTTGTTTCTGCCAAGTGTTTACTCTTGAATGCCATATTTTTTCAGGCACCGATGACACTCGGTGACATGTGTCATCACAGTACGTGTCCCTGAAAAATATGCACTGTGAAATTGCACTGACATTCTCCAAGATAGGCTGCTCACATGTGCAGAGAAAGGAGTTGGAAGGTCTTGGTCAAGAGACAACTCATCTGTCCCACCATGGCAAAGCTGGATTATGGGCTGGGTAAGATTCCCACTGCAAATGTCACCAAGTTCACGGATCATCACTGAGCTGTACTTGTATGGATAAGACCTCTGGGCACCCTCTATTTCAGATACCACTGCACTGTTTCGTCCCCTGTGAATGAGATCTGCCCTCCTCATGGCAGTGAGTAAAGCCACAACTTTATCATCTGTTCCTTGACATCCAGAAGCTGCATCACGTACAAGCACAGTGATTATGAACCACTAGCAATCATTGTAAGGGTGAAAGAGAGATGCTGGATAAATATTTGACAGCTATTTTTATTCTCCCAAACCCACATTCCTGTCAAGCCCTTTTGGCCACATGTTGATGCCAGCAACAAGTTCAGAGCTCTCTGAAAAGGTTGGATGATCCCTTTTTGGTCATATTCAGCCTGGTGAAAGCCCATATCCATGCAGTGTGATTGACAAACCAAACCTCTCAAATAGTCTACAGGTCTATTTTGGTTGTGTCAGGTAATAGACTTTTATGGCTGTGGATGCAGTGGCTGTATTCTGTCATTGAAACAAGGAGCTCTGGGCTTGGCATGCTCGTCTGGCTCCTAATCAGCTTTGGCCTTCACCTACTCATAGGTTTCTGTTCAAACTAAAGCCCACAGATTAAAATAAACCATACATTTAAAGAGAAGGCTGTATACCTCCAATTATGGAAAAACATTTTGTGTTAGTGTCTTAAGCCTCAACATGTTAGAAATGTTCTTGTTTCATTTCTGTGACAATGTATGGCCGAAGTCAACAACAGGCTGATGTGAGTGCTTGATAAACGGCAGCCCAGCATGATCTCATCTTTGGGAGGTCATGGGATTAGAGCATAAAACAGTCAGATATGATTAACATTAGCTACTATATCTGTGTGAAGAGGTACGAGTCTGTCGCTGTGACAACAGAGAGAAAGCCAAAGTTGGATGAAGGTCAGACTGTTCAGACAGTCAAAACCTGTGACATCCTACCCTATGTGGTGCCACTGGTAGAGGGAAGTCATTTGTCCCAGAATGCTTCTCACTGCCATCAGCATTATCGTGCTTCACAGATTAGGCTCACCCAGCACACCTGTCTGCTCCAACAGCACGCAGCAAATGGAGGAGGACATCTGTGCTGGGGAGTTGGCTTCTGCCATCTTCTGCTATTTTTACGTGGTGGCTGTGAAAGCTTCCAAAACGAGACACATTGCCACAATTAAACTGAACGCATTTAATAGCAAACTATCGCAAATTGCAGAGTGAAGCCACTTCATATTTCCATGGGGCTTGCTAGAAAAATAGCTCAAATTAATGAGGCACATTGTAGACTTGTTTATATTCAACTGACTCTGTTCAAGCACCAAATTATCTGTGTGTGATTATGAGGCCAAATTCACCCTGTAATTTTTCATTTAGCCTTATTTTAGTGCCAGTCTTGTTTTGCTGAGCTGAGGAGTTATTTAGGAAGCAAAACATCCCTGTCCTCGCTCCTAAGCTTCAGCAGACTTTACAGGTGTTACACAAAGTCACAGCATCCTGTAAATAGCCACTGCTCAGTAGTATCAGCTTCCAGGCTCAGAGTTGGCAGGCAGAGGGCTGGGTCACCCTTCTGGCTTGGTTTGCTTCTCCCTGGTCTCCATAATCAGAAACTAAGCAGCAAAAATATTCTGGAGTCAGCTTGGAGTGGTAAAACTCATTTCATAAATGTGCACCAGCTTCAGACAGAATTTAGGCTTTGACATGTGGAGGGAAAGAGTCTGATCTGCTTTATGACCCGCGCGATGGCATTCATGGTGAAGCACATCCCTGGTATGCCCAGGCCATCCAGGTCCCAGTGCTCTAAGTGAAACCACCTAACACTGAAGTACTCTGCTATGGAAAGCAGCAGAGGTTACATTTCATCACTAATCCCGTGGTTTTTCTCTCAGCTACAAGTGGTGTTCCCAGTGAAAAGGGCACAGGTGGATTTTTGTGTGCTCTTCATGCAGCTGCGTGGGAGTGTCCCTGGGAAGAAACTTTGCCAAGCTTGAGTACTTTGGGGCAATTCAGGCCTCAAAATGATGTTTCACTGCATGTTTTAGAACAAGCCATGTCCCAGCCACTCATCACCATGAGCATGTTGGACTTTCTCTGAAAGCCATGATGGGGCAAGGATGAAGAGAGACAGACTATCCCTATATTACAACCCCAAATTAGGATAAATGGCCCCAGCCATTATATAGTGCCTTCACTTGTGCCACATAAGCAGCCCCAACCTCAAAACATCGAGCTTCTCTTTTCCCTTCCCTAGGCTGCTGGAAGAAGCAGCACAGCAACAGAGCCCTCCATGATGGCATCAACACCTAGTGCACATCACAGTGTTCAGTCCCAAGCACAGGGACACAGGAACCCTCATTTCCACAGTAACAATTGCACAGACTATATATTTACAGCCTCACACAAGTGTACCAAAGAGGAAAAGATAACATGAAAGTGCCAACCAGAAAAACAGCACTGTGTGTGTGATTCCACTTGTTGCTCAGATGCCTTTTATTTTTGGTGCCTGTCCTAGCAAGCAATCTCCCCCTATCCTATTTCTACTCCAACCCTTCAGGTTTAAACTCGGAGGACAGAGCCAGGCCATGAGTTCAAGTCTGTACTTATAATACAAGATGTGCAGGAGGCCAGGTCACTGGAGTAGCCTGCATTTTCCTGAAAAACTAAAAGATACTCCAAGGGTCCCCAGGACAATCAGGAATTGCCAGTACAGTCCTGCAGGGTTGGGTCTGCAGGTTTGCACCTCACAGAAAGGCTGGATGGGGAAACACCCTGCCTCACTGCCACTAGGCACACCTCATCCCTTCCTTGAGCAAGCCTGCACCTCTTGGCAGGGCTCAGCAGGGGACAGGCAAAACTGCCCACTGCTAAATTCAGGTCAAAACTCAAGTCTCTTCTCTTTCACCTATTTTGATTTTAGTGGAAATGCCCCCATTTAATTATACTGGTTACACCATGTCAGATAACATTCATCATTACTTCTACAGGATTAACAAATGAGTCCCTTTGGCTATTTCAGATTTTGCCCTATATTAAAATTTGTATAGTTTATCCATTCCTCCTTGGCAATAAAGTCCAAGTAAAACACAGGCAGACATTAGCAAGACATACCAGGAGTAAACTTACTCAGAAACATTCCTGTGGGCAAAGCGCACCCAAGTGCCTCCTTTGTTTTTAAGCAAATATATCTTAGAGACACTTTAATGTGTGGAAAAAACAGCCTCTTAACCTCTTAGGTTCCACTGGTCCTGTTCATTTCTCACATGGAGCCATAATCCTTTCCAGTGATAACTAGCTGGAATGTTACAAATAAAGGATTATACCTTCAGGTGAGGCAGAGCGCCTTATGAGCTTACTGAGTAGCTGTTATAGATCCTGTTTTCATGCAGAAATTACATGCACATAAGGACTTGTGCATTATTTAAGATGGAGCAGCAAGATTGCAGAGGGATGGATCTTCTATCTTAGGAAATACTAATTATTGTTCTTCCCTTGTAGCCATCCAGTGCTGAGGTGGGGAAAATGACGCATGGGGCATTAGATGGTCTTGCAGATACACTTTTAAAACACACTACTCAGCAGGGAAGCAAAAGTTATTATCAAGGTATGTTTCCTATAGTCAAGTGACCAATGCTGGATTTAGGTTGATGTTTTGACAGGTTGCTGTTGTTAACCCTGCAGTCAGGTTATTCCATTTGGATATTTGTGGTGTGTTGCAAGATTTCAAGAAGAAAGTGCACTTACATTTTTAATGCACATCCTGCTGACACACCACCTTTCCCTGTGGGAGAAGCGGTGCTTGAGAAGGGAAGACTAGGAAATAGGATAAGTCATTCCTCTCAGTTGGATAAACTCATTGATTTCATATTCACAAAAAAAAAAAAAAAAAAAAGGAAGTAATCATTTTAACATGTTTATTATTTCAGTAAGTAGCAAAATGTCATTCTAAAAATAATATCAACCTACCATGGGAAGCCACATAATTTTTGTCAGGATAATTGATAAATCAGACCTCTGTCTAATGCTTTACTTCATACAAAAATTACAGCCTTAGAGAAGAACAGTTTATTGCAGAGAAAGTCAGAGTGAGCACTGAAGAGCTGACAGCCTGGTCTGGGAACAGATTTCTTTTTGCGGATAACACAATATTTTGCCAGTGCTAAACTGATTTAGACCGTATGACAATCAAAGTAACAACATCTATGGAGCTCAATCTACTCTACACCCAAAGAGTTACAACAAGATTGCCCTTTCACCACACTTATTATTCCAACATGTAATATATATAAAAACACAAACTTGAATGAAGTCTCCAATAATCACATGTTTTCCGTCATCTCTGCCCCAGATAAGAGAGATCTGTCATTGACATCTGATGAAGCCATTCCTGAGTCTTATTCTCTTGCATCACCCAGGCTAAAAGCCCACTTCATCAGCAAGTACTTCAGACAGGCTCAGTCATGGCTCCCACTTTCCATTTCCTCCTCTCCAAAAGGGAAGACAGACAGCTGTTTAGGAAGCTTTGGAAAAAATCTTGTCAAGAATTTCAAAGAAGACAGAGTAAGAGTGTGTGTGTGTGTGTCCAGGTTTTGGCCTCTCTCCAGCTAGTTGATGGTATGGTGCTTGCTTTCTTCTTTGTTTCCAAGCTGCGAAATAACCATAAGAACCAAAAACCCAAATCATTCATTAATGGCTTGATTAATTTAATTTTTGTTCATGTATTCTAGCACTTGTGCAGCCCCTGAGATGTTTCACTGTGTAACTCTAGATCAAGGGGTTCTCTAACTGTGGGAGAGGACAGAAGAGCTACTGTGAGCTCAAAACAGTAAATAACACTCTGTGGTTCCACACCTACAGCTTGCAAAAAAAAAAAAAAAAAAAGAAGATGTTTCAGTTCAGGTGGAACCCAACGGTCTCTGAATTTTTTTCCCTGACTGCCTGACAGCACAATAAAAGGCAAACAAGCACTTCCAGGAACACCTGAGAGGATGGGTACATGCTGCCTTGGATTCCCGAGGACACTCTTGCTCCTTCATGGCCCTGGATGATGCACAGTAGCAGAAGAGCTCGATTTATTCCTGCTGACCTCAGGATGGCCATTCTGAAGGCCAGGAATATTTTGAGAAACTATTTTCTTAAGAAAGCAAATCCCAAGAAAGGCAATAGGGAGTAGCTTTTGGTTTGCTTCATTGTTTAGATGAATTCTGGTTAATATTTTAAAAGATTGATCCAAAATCACTCAAAATTAATGTTGCTATTCAGATCTTCATAAGGCGGCATGAAAGTTGCATCTTGCCCTTGACCTGACACTTTGTAAATTCCCCATAAATTTACAAAACTAAACTAAATTTAATTTAGTTGAGGCCTTAGCTCTGTGTCCAGCAGAATATCTACACACATGCACACAGCATTTTAAGTGACACAAGAAGCCACTAACCCGATTCTGATAGGCACTACAGGCCTATCTTTTAATGACACTTCTATTTCTGCTGTTTGCAAATGATCACTTCTCATGGTTCTTTCTGCAAATCTGACCCATTTCCTGTTATCAAGCTGCAAGAAGTCATCTATCTTCTTTCAGAAGGAATCAGCAAGAGGAAAGGCAGACAACCTAAATCCTGACTCTGGTCCTCTCACACAGAGTGGTCAAGTTAAAGAACTGGGGTTTGACATTGCCTACTGTCCAGCTGTATTTTTGTGCCGTGCTGGCTTTATTGGTTGTGAAATGTTCATGCAAAGCCAAACGACCCTCCCAAACACTGTATTTTCTTTGCTGTGAGTTTTTATTCTGCAGAAGATCAAATGAAGAGCAGTGCTAGATAAGCTACTCAGTCTTTCCCAAGACATAGCATTTTCACTTTCAAAGCCCACAAGAACAGCACGATGCCTTTGCCTTGTAATTAGTTTAAACCAGAGGGAGCAAAACTCTCAGGTCTAGGGCTGTACCAGAGGCTGAGAGCTGAAGAGCTGAGGCAGAGCTGCTGCCACCTGCCATAAAGCCCCCTCACCATCAAGTCCCCATCAGTGTGAAAATCAATATGTTTACTTCCCATCAGTGGGTGAAATCAGAGCCCTCATGCAATTTCTATCAAAAATTACTTGATCACACTATTTTTGTGCAGGTGTGGTGATTGCAGTGCAACATCTCTGTCAGGGATTGGATGAGAGGCTGGAACAGAACAACCTATTGCTCAAACCCAGAATGCAACAGATAGAAAACCTGCATTTTTGCAGAGTTTTTTATTCACTTGCTAAAACTGCTTCATATTAAACAAGCTAGGCTAATAGATGTGGCAAATTGAATGCTAAGTCAAGTCTGCCTCGACCCACCACTGCAGCTGTTAATCTGATTTTTGAAGCCACCAGCTTGCTGGGCAGTATGAACACAGTTTGCTGGATGTTCTCATGGCTAGTGGTGCAATGTAAGCACAATCCTTGGAATACAATCCACCAGTGTCTCCATGCCAGATCCCAAAACCTACTTCCTAGGCCTGCTGCCAGTGTTGTGCTATGAGTCACGAAGAGAAACAAACACAAGGAATGTCAAATTAAATAGGACGCAATGCTTTCGCAGGATTTAAAAGCGGAGCAATTGTGCTGCAGAGTGCAAACCACCCTGGACTCCTCTTGGACTGCTTCTTATCTTGGTAATAAGAAAAATCCCTTTAATTAGTTCCACCTAATGAAATTCATAAGTCAGGGAGTGGGAGTTTTGCTCCTGGGTAGAAACTGAAAACTTCTCTCCACTCTATCTGCCCATTTTCTGCCGCAGTCATTAGCAAATTTTATCAAATCTCTGCATTAAACAGTAACAACTATTGTTCACTCAGAACACAGGTCCATTTATGAGCTGCAATATGACACATCTTGGAAACCCCAGAATGAAAGGCACTTCTGAAAAAAAAAATAGGACTGGCAAGAAAAAGTAGTTTCAAATTGTCAAGAAGAAACAATACAGACACTTCTACCTGATCTTTCCAGCTGCTGAGATTAGAGAAGTTCCTTTATCTTTCTGGGTTTGGGCAAAATAATTTACAAAATTTATTCCTCGTTCCTTACAACTAAGGAACACCCCTTACGTCTTCAGCTGAAGTTCTGAGTGCTTCATGCTCTTTGCATCAGGGACAAGTAAAATAACTCTAGGAAGCCTCAAGATGGGCATTTGCTCCTATGGAAATATTGACCCACAAGCATCTGTTTAAATTCATTTTGGTTATGTGTCTCTCAAGACAAAGCAATATCCATGGTAACAAACACTTTCACTGCAGAAGAGGGAGCACATCCAGAATGAGAGTGTAATCTTTCTGTTTATCAATGACTAAAAGCCTGAAAGCACAAAGTTTGAGCTCTCAGGCACAACACATGTGCTCTGCAGATCATCAGGGCCTTTATCAAACTTTGCAAAAGTCTGTCAGAGAGGACAGAGAAGGAAACTGAAGCCTTGCCCACTGTTTTCCTTTCCAAACTCTTTTGCAAGGAGACGTGGCTCAGTGCACAGTTGCAGTTGTAGTTGCAGTTGTGTGATGGGTTTGATAAATCCCAAAAAACTCAGATTGAGGTTTTAGTTTTAGCTAGGCCCCACTTCTGTGGGTCATGTGGTTAGGGACAAGTATCAGCTGACTTAAGTGACCAG
>JAWWEU010000001.1:56353005-56380005 GCA_035583155.1 Acropternis orthonyx | reverse complement strand
GGTTGCTCTTTCCCTCTCTTTGGGGTGTGTTTTCTCGGGGTTCTGGGTGGTGGAACCCATGTGTCGTTGGGAGGGGGATTTCAATAAGTTTTTTTTGGTTTGTCTTTTATATTTATACATATATATGCTTTAAATTTGTGTAAATATATGTACATATACCAGTTTCAGTTTTAAGGTTTTTTTCCTCACTTCTTTTAACTGAAACTCTGTCGCATTTGGGAGGTGGTTGGCATTTTGCCAAGAGTGAAACCAAAACAATAACAAGTTGCCATTGCCCTTTGAGATGGTAACAGAGGAGAGTGAGAAGGACAAAGCTGATGCTCAGCTACATTCAGAGACAGCAAAAGCACAAGTCACCACTAAGACAAACTGTTACGACAGTTTGGATTTTGGTATGAACTGTTTTCATCATCTACAGGGGCTCCTTGGTGTATCTGCATGTTTACCCCAAAGTGGCTGTGGACCATTATGTTCATCCTGTTATCCCACATTGAGTCCCATAATTACAGAGCATGATTTACAGGGTTGGTTATAGTTGCTATTACAGGAAGGTACAATGTTGGACACAATGGCAGTGTTGTTGGGGGAAGAAAAGAGGAAAGGTGGCATGTGGCAACTCTTGCATGAACACTTGCAGCATGGGGCAGTGTTAACAGACAGAATGGAGGAGGAAGCCACAGCCCTCCTAGGATCTTCCCAAGACTCCTTCCCACCTATAAAGCTATCTTTGATTTGGGTCACAAGGAATAATTTTCTAGTTTAGCACTCAGGGGTGAGTTTTTCAGGGTACTCAGCAATAGCTCAAACCAGTTCTGCTTTCAGGGCCTGCTAGAGAAAGGTGTTGGTGCAGGGTTCATCTTGCTGTGGTCCTGTTGCTGCTAAAGGGCTGCTTTGCTGCTTCAGTGCACTCTAAGCCAAGACTGTCTTACCCCGACCTGAATTCCCTTCCCCTCCAAACCTGGCTGCCCACTAGCATTTGCTCTGCTCTCCAACCACATTGGTACAAAAACCTCCCACCAACACTGACCACGGCCTCCAAAACAATTTCTTGAACTGTTGGGATGCTTCTACCTGCAAACCAGACCCAGCACACACTTTCAGCCTTGAAGATCTGTGCAGGGTTATATGAGCTTGCCTGACAGACACTGCTGTAGAGGGAACACAAAGGAGACCCAAGGCTATATTTTTCAAGCAATAGTTTGTTGCCATAACCCCTCTAAACACTACACAGCCACTTGCAAATTATGATTGATCACAAATTACATCAACACCATCCTATCAGACCTTCTTGCCTACAGTGGTGCTGACAGAGCACTCATCAGCTTCATTTCTGAGAACCCATAAATGCAAGAGCGATAAGGTCATTGCCCTCACAGGCAAAAGAAGGAACTCTTGTTTGAAAGCCAAAGTACCTCTATTAGTATTTCAGGTCAAGGTACTCAAAGGGGCAAACACTGTCCTCTAAAGATGTATCCAGGCTGAGCATACCTCCCACAGAAAACACAAAGTGTGAGGTGCTTGCTTTGCTGAGAAGAAAGACCAGGGAAATGGTTTCTTTCAGGGGTTTGGCTTCTTATACTGAAGCTTCCTGTCCCAAAATGAAACAAGTGCTACTTCTGGAGGCCGAACCTTATCCATTGAGGATAGCAAATTATTTGAAGATCAATACTGAATTTAATGTCTCTAGTTGAGATCAGGAAGCAATTTTAGGGAATAGACTCACCAGAGTGAGAAAAACCTCTGAGGCACTGCCTCCCCCACCTATGCGCTTTCAAGTACCTACAACTCGCTCTCCTGTATCTACCTTGCCCCACCATCCTCCCTCTGAAAAACCCCACCTCTGTTACTGCAGGGTGTTCCATTTCAGCTGCCTCTCACTCTGCAGCAACAGTGATGTATTAGCCACCCAGGTACTGACCAGGCTCTGCACATCAGCTTATCTGCCGAGGTCTGCTTCCATGACCCTTTGTCCCTGTTAGCCTGCTGAATTTATGCTCCTCCTCTGATGCATTGCTACATGAATGATGAAGGTGGTGCAGTTAAAAGCATGAAGAAAAAGAAAAGCCCATGAGCAAAACTGTCTCACTTTACCAAGATCAGGTGGGATTCAACCTTTCTATCTTGTTTGGAATGTAGCAAATATCAGTTGATCAAAATGGATTCAGGTACAGCACATTCAATACAAATTTGAAAGAGCTATAAGAAAACATCCACACTGTCTCGGGAGGATGCTTGCCTGAATTTAAAGAGACCTCCAAGTGGTTTGAGCTCAACTACACAGGTCAGAGTGAAAATCTTTACTTCAGTGATTCTCAGTGAAAAGATACAGTGCCAAGCTAGGGTTTTATTATGGTTAACCCTTTTGATGCTTAGTGCTGGAGTTATGGATTCAGATGCATATTAGGTACCGTCAGTGGCTGCTGGTGTAAACGGCATCTTTTTGAGTCCAGAAACTGGTTGCCCACCTATCTCTTGGGTCTTTTCTCCCAAGGTATAGTAGGTATTTATAAGTCATCACTCTCACATTCACTTGCCCTTAATAGGGCAACACATTCCCAAATCCATCTATCAGAGCTGGGCTGGCTATGGAGACTGTACCATCTCCTTATCCTCCCTCACCTCCTCTCTCACATCATGCCCCATAATGCTTCTCTTAGTGGCAGCCAAGATCCTGCTGAAGCTGACCGAATTTCAGATACTCAGCAATTCCAGCTTCCAGTGGAGCATGAGATTCAGGCTGGAGAAGCCTTTTCTATCATCGCTCCCTGGAGCTGTTAACAGCCAAGAAGTGGTTTTGCCAGATCTCAGCTCCTCTCCAGTTTCGTCCCCACCACCCATGACCCTAAGCAGAAATCCCAGGCTTACAAAATTAAACAGACCTTTCCCATGAGTCACCCTGGGACTCCATGCTTGGGTGGGATCAGGGGAAAGAGCAGAGGCATGTCTGCTCCCAAGCAGTGCAGAATAAGCAGTGTAAAAATGCAGGCTCCAAGACTCCCTGGCCCCAGTTTTTCTCATAGCTGCAAGTCAAATGGACATGGATATAGCACAGTAACCTATTGAACCAGATCTTGTTAGTTAACTACAGAGAAGTCTAGCAGACCATTAAAAATTAAGCTAAATATAGGCACACATTAAAAAAATAAAACCAAACAAACAACCCTGGTGACTTTAAAGCTCTGTGCCTAATTCATCAGGGAGCAGAAAATCATAACACATGGGGTGATCTTCAGACAATGCAACGGCAGCTCTAGTGAGCCAGAAGGCTTTAACCAGGTCTCCCCATAACCACAGGGAGGAATGCTGTGCCTCTGCTCTGCTGCCCAAAAGACCCAGCTTCCTTCATGCCTGGTTATTTTCCACACTCAAACATTTGTGAGTTCACACAGCATGCTAGGGATGTGCTATCCTTTCCAGCCTCCTAAGACTTGCTCCTGCTTTCAAGGCTTGCTTGGTAGTCCAAAAGGACAGCACAGTTTATTTCCCTGGAGATCAGGAGTGTTGGTGGCAATCGCTCGGCTTTTAAACAGCTGATGTCACTGGGGCAACCTCCTGGTCTAATCCTGTGAAGCCACTGCTGTCACTCCTGCTTTTGGGTCACACTTGAGTACTAAGGACACCAAACTAAAAGTGCTGGGTGTCAAGTGCAAAGAAAACATCTTTTAACTGAGAGATGGGTGTTGCACAGTGGTCTAAGCACAGGGCTTGGCAGCAAGTGCTATGGACCTCCCCACCTACAGCCTTCAGGTTTTATCAGGCTTTAAGGGAGGCAGAATGAACTAAGTAGACTGAAGAAAGACCTTACCAGAAATAAAACAGGACCTTCACAGTGGTCCCATGAGGTTAAATTAGTTAAATTAGTGTGAAGACTTTGGAATCACAAGAAATCTTCTGGTTCAAACCTCCAGCATTATGTGAGTCATGGTGCTTTGATAACGGCTGAATTACTCTAGGAAACTTCAAAGCCATCAAAGAACTTGTGATGTTTGTGTGCAGTGCTTTGAGTGAGTTTTCTCTGCTTTTCCCAGTCACCGCGCAACAGTCAATTAAAAGTGCTGCTTTCTTTGTAGCCTTCACCGCAGTACCATGTTTATTGTCCTATTTATCACCATTGAACTGCCTCAGACTGAATTATTTATAGCACTGGAGAAGTTGAATTAAGTGGTAAATTCAAAGTGGGTCAGAGGGATGTTGACTTGGCCTTGAGACCCAGACGTGTCAGTGGGCTGATATCTTGGCCTCTTTGGCTTAATGGAATGGAGCATCACCATCCACACTCGCACCAAAACCTCAAGTTGCACCCAGCCGGCGCCCCCTCCTCTTGGGCCAGGGGTTAGGAGGCAGGTACTGGTACCCTGCATTTTGCTCCATGGGTGATTTTCCCCTATGCTTTGATTTGTGCATGCACTGGTATTTCAATTAAGAAGATCACTGCAGCACCCTCATCAAGAAACTTCACTACAGAGCCACATTTCTAGCATGTGACGTGGCATGCCAGTCCATCACACTGCCAGTGGCATGACGCAGGGTGAGCCAAAACACCCCAAAAATTCAGAAAGCGACCCACTAGCCAGAATATTTTAGTTTTCAGTGTAGGAACAAAACAGCTACTTAAGCACAGGGCTTTTTGAAGGAAATCCTGCATGCATTTCCATCCCTAAATCCCAACTGAATCTTGTAATCCTCCACTGAGAACAGCCTGTGCTCCACACCACCTCTAACATTAATGACGACAATGAATCAGTTGTTTCCCAAAGAGGAGAATCACTTCTCACATTACTCCTTTTTTTATGCCACATCTGACTGCATAGCACAGGCTCCAGTAAGATGCTTATGCCAGGGTTTCCTCAATACTTTCCATGCCAGAAGGTGAGGAACATTCCCACAAGCAAAGGGGATGGGGTACCTGCCTGGCATGGCCCTGGAACCATGAATATGAGGATATTAATCTTATAAATATTGCACATTTACATTACCAATAGCTATGCTCAAATATAATGCCCAAGCATTTCCAAAATACACTTTAAAAAGAAATACATACATGAAGCGAAACACTGCTCTCTCCACAACACCTTGTTCTTGGAAAGCACCAGACATGTTGATTCTGGTTGTCTTGGGGTTTTCTCATAGGGTGTCACAGAAGTTCAGACACCAGCTGTGAGCTCCCATGTGTGGGTGGAGGTCATGGGCTAACAGACACCAGGTTCTCTGAAAGGGTCACCTGAAACTGAGATGGAACACACGTTTCTGGCTATGAAACCAAAGGGAATAATAGAAGAATCCTTTCCCCATGTTACTGGTATTTTCTCTCCATGGTGCAAGGGCAGACAGATTTCATTCTCTCTTGCGAGAAAATTTGTGTCAATGGTATCACCTAATATAGCACAAAAGACAAGGCAGCCTCCAAAATTCAGAATGAGTTTTATTTAATAAAAAGGTGGGGAAACACCTCTACCTTTGGAAATCTGCAGTAACATTTTACCACTATATGATGCAATCACTTTCCCTCCAGTACCTCTTGCCTGGTACAATACTGACATCTTGCCCTTGAAAGTCAAAATCTCTTGGCTAAGAGACCAAAAGAAAATAAAGGGGGGGTTAGATTAAAGTACAGCAGAATGAAGAGTTTTAAAAACAGTGAACATACTGAGAAATGTAGTTTAAGTAATCCCATTGCTATTTTCAAATTCAGGTTGAATTTACTTAATAGCTCCAGCAAATGAGAGCCTGGACCAGACTCCCTAGCCCCAGCAAAGTGGGAGGAGGAGCAAGCAGACAGCTTTAATTAGCAAGAAAGTCAGCAAAAACACCTGCTCAGAAGAGGATCATTCCAAGGACGTGGACCCCCCTATGTCTCCCTGACCAGGAATACTCCAAGCAACACATTGCCTCTCTCCAGCATCTTATGGCTTTTTTTGTTTGGGTTTTTTTTAATTTCATTTTGCAAAGGTTCAACCTCACAGGTAAAGCAGCCTGGCTCTTCCTCTGCCAATAGGGAAGCATGTTAGGCCAAGTGGGGTCATGGAAAGGCAGGAGGTGGGGTCAGCCAGCCCTACATGCCCCACGGGAGCCACTCCAAACAGCTCTCTCCTGGGAGCCTGGGAGTGGGTGTCACCTTGCCCTGAGCTGAGGAAGACCTGCTCTGGCTTCCTCATTTCTGTTTTAACAGAAACTAAATGCTTTTGTTCTAAGTGAAATGCAAGGTTTCACTGATCTAAAACCAACGTTCAAAAAATGTTCTGCTCTGGTCAAACACAAGAAAGAAATCTCTTCTGAAATCATTACAAACTGGTGAACATTGGGATGTTTCAGGTCACTTCTGGAACTGAAAAAATATCCCTCTTGCCCAGATCCATGTGTAAGTCAGCCCATTGGGAAATCTAGTTATTTCACCCCAACTGTTTGCTGAGGAAGCAGAGTTTAAAATGCACCCAGCTCTGAACAGATGCCTGCTAGTCAAGAGAGCAGTGGATCAGCATAGACAAATACTGGTGGCAATTTTCTTTCAGCCTTCTCAAAGCAAAGGATACACTCCCATTATTCCAGCAGATCAACCTGTGTTTAGAAAGTGAAGTGGTGCGACTGGAGGAAGGGAAGCAGGTTTAACAACTCTGTACCTGGCTTGCTGTGACAAATAGAAAATTAATTTGCTGCTTTCTCCAAATACATATTGTGTTTGTTTCAATTTCTTCTATCTTTTTCCTCAACAAGAACCCAGATCACCATTTTCATAATGATGTTAGTCAACCTGAAAGAAAATTAAATGCACACTGGATTTCCCCTCACCCAAAACAACTGCTCATATGACCACTTGTGGGTTTTGATGTGTCAGATACTCCACAGCAAAAGCTTTATTTTACTGAGCTGGTATTGCTTTTATACAAGAGCCCATGCACACACACAGGCTATACAGCTTCCTTTATGTATACAATAAAGATGGAAAAATCATACCATGCCAAGAAAGCTGTCTTGCCAAACAAGAACCACCCCCTGAAGGGTATATTTAGAAATCAGAGGACAATTTAGGAAGAGAGTCACACAACATAAGCCAGAAGAGTAATGAAAAGTAGGGAGGGTGGGAGTTTCAGGTATCGAGCACTCCCAAACTGCACCAGCGAATACCCAGACCGACACAACTCTCTTTCACCTCACCAAGTAACAGCAAACCCCAACACTTACACAGCATTTTTCATTCATCCTTCTCAAATTGCATTACAAGGAGAGTTAAAGCTTTGGATTTAGCATTCCTTTCTGCAAACTGATGCACAGAGCTAAGTCCAAGGTTGAACAAAGGCAAGCACTAGGGACAAATGTAGGCCATGAAGTTGTGTCTATTTTGGTGGATACTGAGTTTGGACATTCTATTGCAGCCTTGGTGCAGCCCATCAGACTTTTGCATGCAGGGCAGCCCTTGGGGTCTGCCTGCTCTGTCACTTCATTAAGGGCAGTGTTTTCAAAGCAGGTGTTTCACACCAAGAATTTTGAGTGGCACATCCATTCCAGCCTATGGAGTCCCGGTGCTGCTGAGACTGGCAAGCACCTCTGGAGATCATCCAACCCAACTCTCACTTACAGCAGGCTCAGGCACAGCAGGCTGCTCAGGGCTGCATCCCATTGAGTTTTGAATATCCCCAGGGATGGAAATGCCACAACCTCTCTGGGCAAGTTAACTGGCACAAAGGCGCAACTTTGTGTCAGTGTTTGATCCCTCTCACAGTAAAAAAGTTTCTTCCTACATTTAAAAGAAATTTCCTGTATTTTGTATTTTTAATGTCACTTCTCTCAAGTCTTCACCATGGGCACCACTGAGAAAATCCTGGCTATGTCTTCTTTACTCCCCCCATCAGGTACCTATCCACATGGATAAAAGCATCCTGAGCCTTCCTCTTTCCAGGCTCCAGTCCTTTCATTATCTTTGTGGCCCTGCACTGGACTTGCTGTGTGGCTGTGTCTCTCCTGTACTGGGCAGCCCAGCACAGGACCCAGCACTCCAGACGCACATCACCAGTGCTGAACAGAGAAAAAGGACCACTTCTTTCAACCTGCTGGTGACTCATCAAAACCCTTTGAGCCTCACAGTTCAGCTAGCATTCAGTCTACCTCATCCTCCACCTACCTAACCCATACCTCACCAATGAGGATTTTATACGACACAGCATCAAAAGCCTTGCTGAATCTAAAACAAGCAATATGCATTGTCCCACTCCTCTGGCAATCAAGCAAGTAATCTTTCTGTAAAAGACCATCTAGTTGATCAAGCACTCCTCCTTCATAAAGCCATGCTGACTAAACCTAAACACCTTCTTGTGTGTTAGATTATTAGAAATTATTTACTGTGAAGGTGGTGAGAACTAGAACAGGTTGCACACAGAAGTTGTGGATGTCCCATCCCTAGAAGTGTTCAAGGCCAGGTTGGATGAGGCTTTGAGGAACCCTGTCTAGTGAAAGGTGTCCCTGCCTATGGCAGGGGGGGTTGGAACTGGGTGATCTTTAAGGTCCCTTCCCACACACACCATTCTATGATTCTAGGATTATTTTTTTACTATGTCTGGAAATGGTTTTCTGGGGTAAAGGTGAAGCTGAAAACCCCATAGGTCCCAAGATCCTCCTCTAACTGCTATTTGCTTTCCTTCCAGTCCTCAGGAACTCTCCAATTGTCTTTGCTTTTACAGGTATTTAAGAGTAGCCTCACAATGACACAGTAGGCCCGATAGACAGCTTGGGGAATTCAGTATTCCAGTGCAGACTTCTGCCTTTGACAGAATAACCTGCCCAAAGACTCTCTATTTGTTCCTCAACAATTTTCAAACATCTAAGATCTGCTAGGACTGTATGACTGTTATTCAAAAACATGATTGCAGCACATGACTTGGATTAGCAGTTGCAAGAACAAATGGAAGCATGAGGGACACCCAGTTGTGACACAGAGGATCAGAGCACTGGCAGCAGGGATAGCATCTCTCTCCCTTTGGAGCTAATCAAACCACTCAATCTCCTGTGCTTTCACTGCAAGGACTGCAGCATCAACACGTAAAATCAGCTGCAAAAGCCCTCACTGACCAAGAAATCCTACAGATTAGAAATGCACACCATTCATATCCCTTGCCCTCTCAGGAGCAGCTGTGCTGTAGCACAAGTGATTTTGTTCACAGCCGAGACTAAATTACCCAAGCTGCACCACCACAACTGAGTAAGTCTGATTTTTTTGCTTCCCTCTCTCAACTCTTCTAGCTCAGTAGGTGAGAGGGACTTAAAACAAACAATAAAAAAACCAAAGCCCAAGGGTACTGAATTTAAACTAGACGCCCACAATTACATTTTCAGTAGCTAAGTTATAAAAGAAGAAAGATAAAAAATAAAATTTCAGAAGTGTGAAGGTTGTCACTAGAATATTTTTATCTAAAGTGAGTCCCAAAGACTGAGCAGTAGGATTCTTTTTTTCCTAATACTGCAAAAATACCCTTAAGAAACTACCACCCCAAACCAAGACAATGAGAAAGCTACAAGCTACATAAAGACACTGGCTCCTGCAGCATGTCAGAAATAACAGGCTCTTCCTAAACAGACACAGAGAGGTATTAAGAGTGAGCAAAACCCACCTCTCTCAACCCAGAACAGAAAAGTTGCAGGGACTAGAGAAGCCTGCAGGCATTGACAGTACCAGGAAAGGTTATCATGGCAGCTTTCCTATACAAAGACTGAACACAAAGTACTAAGAAAGTATGTTCAAGATTAGTAGAAAGGGGTATGCAAAGTCTGAACATGGTCTGGAAGAACAGGAAAAGTAGGGAAGGGGAAGGGACAGAGACCTAGTCACAGACCAAGACGGAAACTGAGGGTTTAACAACACTGCAGTGTATGTCTCCATGTGTCTGCTACATGAGTTGGCAGAAATGGCTTGTTATGAGAAAAACAGCAATTCTTCACATATGCAACAAGTCCTGTGTTAAATCTCCTGATTTATGCCATGTACAGATGTCCCTCTAAAGAAACCTACTTCTTCCTATCAACTTAGACTTCTAAAAGATTTTTTTCTGACAGTTTTTGGTTTTGTATGAAAGTTTAATATTCTTAAGTTGTAATGACACAGTATAAAGAAGTCAGGGTAAAGGTTTTGTCTTTTTAAACACAAGGTCAGAGTATACAGTCAAAGAAAGCTCTGCCATCACCTCAGTAGGACAGAGGGTTGTTTAAAGTGCAATTTAGTAGTAATTTTAAGACATCCATTTCTTTTCCTGCAGCTGTTACCCATGCTTTCAATAGCACTGGCACCACTTCACGCTGAAATCAGGTTCTCCCCAAGTGCCAGATCTCCATGGCTGAGAGTCCTTTGCTGGTATTTTCATTGCAGTAAAAACTGTAAGAGCCAGAGGCAAGTGAGTGAGATTGAGATGGCTCGTGAGATCATCATGGGAAGAATGAATCATCTGCCTTGGAAATATAAATGTTTATGATCACTGCTTCTATTCTGCACATGTATTCTTGAGACACACAACTTTTACAAGGGTGTTGATATTTACATAATCCCATAAATTTAGACAGTGCATTACAAACACAATATGCAGTTCTAACTATAAATAGTGGAGCAGCAGGACAGAATTTTCAACTATTTGTTTTCTCTACTCCACAAATGAGATGTGTGGCACAACTTAAGGAACTACAAAGAAAATATAGCTATTAGGCAATAGAAAAACCCATGTGAGATTCCGTATTTCAGATGCTGGAATGGAAGGCTAAACATCTACCTAAGAACAAAAAAAATAAAATAAAACTAGCCCCTGAGATTTAACCGCAGCATTTAACCATGACTAACAGACAAAGAACAGATTCTGAAGTGGAGGTTTTGAGAATAGATTATTTTCGTGGCATGTTTTTTGGTGTCAAAGTGACAACCTAACACCTGCCTCTGACAAGAAGCATTTTGGCAAACAAACGCACAATGTAATCAGAAGACTAAACATGTTTCTAAACCTTGGATGATGCTTTTTTGTTTTTAGTGCTCACAACCCTATGGATGTACTCATAAACCCATAAAAAAGCAATCACTGGGTGCTGTAGGAGCATAATAACAATGTACCAAGGAAGACATTCTTCCACAAGGCCAACTAATAAATTCCCAATGCACATTAAAAAGGGACAAACCAGTAACTCTTGGTAAGCTTTCTAAACTTTGATAATAGTATTAAGGATTTGCTTAGAGATAGATGTGTCAGGCAGTAACTTTAACTTAGCAGTTAAGGCTTAAGGTTTAATACTGGGTACCTGAGGCCAACCAGCAACCTAGCACTGATGCAAGCAGTTATAGTACTCTTAATTAATTATTTTTTAAAAAGGGCTTTTTGCATCACCCTGCATCCTCATTTCCATTTCTCATATTAACAAATTAATTCAGAAAGGAAGAGACATCTGGTGCAAGCAGTACTTTACGAGCCAGGTCAGTTATATCTTCCATTTAATTTCTTTATTTTACACTGGATATATTAGATTTATATTGGATATATCTTGTAACAGCTGAAGTAAAACAATATGTGCACTGAACTGTCATTTCAAAACTACACTGATATACTTCTGGACCCTCAAGACACTTCAGATACACCAGACCATGACTTCACATGAAGATCCATCCTACCATAACACTACTTGGCTCTAGTGATGGACTGACACACATTTCATAAGAAGGTAAAATATTCAGAGCTCTGAAGCTCAAAACACCTGCTCTAGGAAGGGTCATACTCTGTGCCACGGGGAAATGGAATTACTGAACACTACTGTTTTCCAAGGAAACAGCCACCTCGGGCAGAACAGATCAGGAAAGCAGCTTTCACAGCTCTCAGTATGTACTTTAATGATTTTTGTTATACTGGTGTCTTTCAAAAAAGCATCAGTTGGGTAGAAAATGTAAGCATTGGTTCTACTGTCCACAACAGGCATCCTCTATGGTGCTCCTTCTTCACAATGAATTGATGGGGTTTCCCAAGTGTCCTCATCTGCCAGGTGAGCCATCTGTGAAGTCTGATCCACAGGTTCTTTCTCATCTTGGGCTATAAATAATGCATCTTCTTTTCCTCCTGCTAACTGAAGGTCAGAGCTACAAGAACAATTAGATTCATGGAGTTTGTCCATTGAAGACTCTGCTGTAGTTGGAGAGGACTGTTCAGTTTCTGGTTCAGCTTGTGGTTCTGATTTAAAATGAAGTCCAAACATGTTATTTCTGATGAGGTATCGAACACACTGCAAAATCACATTCCTTTCGTGTCGGATGTCCTGGGCCAGTAACTGGAAATAAAAACAGAAAAGATGATGCACATTTCCCTCTATTGCTCTATAGCTGATACAAGCCTAGTAAGATGTGTGGCTCTACTCAGTAATTTCCAACACCTCTGAATTTAAGTAAGTTGGCTCTCTCACACAAGTCCTGGACACACAAGGCTGGAGACTACCATACCAGACACAGCACAGCAAAGCCACGTACTCCTGCATTCAGTGCTTTCCCATAACCTGACTGGGGCTTTGGCAGAGTCAGCAAGCACGTTTGACAGCACTACCACTCAGCTTGCTGGGCTGGGTAATCTGAGGGCTTGCTGTCCCCTCCCTCACATCAGCACACACTGATCAGACCTCTTACTGCCCCAGTTCAACTCAGTAGTCAGGAGAAAATGAACCTGACAATTAGCACCAAGTACTGGGGTATTCTGGGATTTTTTTAAACTTTTTGTTTGTGTGGGTTTTTTAGTGGCATGTGCATCAAAAACTGAGCAGGGTCAGCAAAGGGCCCAGCACAGCAGAGAAGAGGTGGGACCAGGCATGCAGAGAGGAGGCAGCAGGCAGGGAGCTGCCTCTCTGGGCAACAGCAGGCTGCTAGAGCAGTGCAGGTCGGTTTGCTCTAGTGACAGAGGCTCCAAATGGCCACAGCTCATTATGGATGAAAAAGGATGAAAAACAGTCACATGCCCAAAGCGCACATGGTTTAAGCACCATTCATTTAGCACCATTAATGCAAAAAGGTAGCTAGACCAAGTTGACATATATGGTGGTATCTCTGGATTAAGCTGTCAATCTGAGTTTGCTCAGGTGGCAGAGAACATCACTGAATATACCTAAATACTAGGGATTTCTTCCCCAATTATCTGACTGTAGACTGAATGATCATGTTCTCATATCATGGACTATAATATGAGGCCACGCATTCCAGTATATCAAGTTAGCAAGTCTATTAGCATTTTCTACACTTTCTAAGTTATGCTGTATCTGTAATTTAATATCCCATGCATTTTTAATTCAAATCCCCTATGAGTAAAAGATAAAGGGCATGTTTCATCAGGTGTCAGATGTACTGTGGATTTAAACAGAATAACTGGTTTGGGTTATAATATACCAACCTAAGTCTAGTAGCTTAATCAGAGCGCTGGAGGCCTCCCTCATCTCCTTTAACCTCATTGAAGTTCATTTGGTAGTAGGGAAAAAAAGAACTATCAGTCAGAGACCTGAATGAACTTTTTTCAAAGCAAGCATCAGCAGAATAATACTCTGAACAAACAAAAAATTTGAAGCAAGTGGCTAAATCTGTAACTACCTGATCATCTGCAGGAGAGCTGTATTACACACTGCAGGAGATTTGGACAAGTTTGGCTTGTAATGTCACAGAGCAGCTTTTTCTGTTGTTATAAGTTTCAATAGTGGTTTAACCAGCCACTTTTAAGTCTGCATATTTCTACTTAGGCTAGTTGCTAAGAAGTGCTACAAGCAACTGACAACAAAAATAAACCTTCAGGAACCTTCCACCTGAACTAAGAGATGTCCTTTAGGGCAGAGAAGGGACAGCATAGTGATGTTCTCTTTGTTCGACTGGGAGAAACTGCTGAATTCCCAAATGGCCACATTAAGGCGCAGATGGGATGCACCATCACCCTATCAAAGACTGTATCTTTGTATTTTATTTTTTAATGCAGAAATGAGGATCAGTGCAGTGATACTACAAAGCTTTTTATTTTGCCGGCATAGAGAATGACTAAAGATACATTACTGTTTGCACGGCTACAATAAACATATTTTGGTAGTGCTCCAGCTCACTGCTGAATGACTGCCAGTAGATACCTGCAGCTATTCTATCTCCCCTCCCCACCTTTTTTTTTTAAAAAGCATCATTTCACCCATATATCCTTTTCTTACCATTCTAATTCACTTTTTGGATGCATTTTGTGAAATTTCAACCTTGTTCCCTCTCAAGGTTATACACACCTTTTTTTATACACTGACCATTTCTGATGACACTGGAAGCTTACCTGCAACCCTCAGGCACTCCTCTGTGATTCACAGCCACAATACACATCCTTTAACTACAGCTTTGAGCAACATTAAAAGGCAAGAAAACCACACTAAAATGCAATTTTAAAAATGGACTATACTGGCAAGCTTCAGCTCAGATTTCCTATGTTCTGCCAGCTTCTCTCAGCATGTGGGACTTCATCTGACTTTCTTCCAGAGTCGTCAGCCCTTTGATCACCAGCTACTTTGAAGAGCAAGAGATAAAGGCAATTGCATGCTTAGAGAGCTACACAAAGGACAAACACTTCCTTTTCAGTCACTAGGAACTTTAATTCTTGGCAGCAGTGGTACTATGTACTAAAAAGACTACCAAGGGATTTCTCCCACATTCGCAGCTTGGGATGTACCTTATCAGGTATCCCTTGCCCAAACATCCTGTGCTATTTCAGAGCCCTGATGTCAGTGGCACTCTGCTTTCTCCTGTGCTTTGCCTACAGCAAGTTTCCCCTTGGTGGGGTAGCTTTATGCTGATTATTTACAGAATCACGAAGGTAGTCTGCCTATCTGATACTGCTTTTGAGTAACAAAAGCTCCAAAGTTTTGTTTGAAGAAGCCCACCAGGCTTTGTGGCCAAATAGGTTGCTTTGCAGTGCTACTGAGAACAGAATCTTAACATCTTGGACTCATCCCTACAAACCTCTTTTTAACCTTCTGAGATACCAACCTGCTGCTCTTCAAGGTACCAGTGCTGTCCTTTCCTCAGACTGACCTTAACATGCCCACAGAGAAGAAACCCCTGTGCATGCAGGCTGCAACTCAACACCACTCTATAGATTAAGTCACCAACATACTTATCAACAAGGTCTTTTTGCATGTGGAAAAAAAATTGTGTGCTCCTCTCTCAGAGGAAGGCAGCTGAACAGCAAAACTGGGAGCAAAGGGAAGACTGGAATCAGGCTGATGGGATTACACACAAACAAAATCTACCGGATACTACCACAGGGAAGGGAAGAGAGAGAAACAAAAGTTTTGTTCTTTGTGCATCTCATTTCAGGCACACAATTAAGTTGTCATCTCTTGCTCACCAAAGTCAGTCATTACCTGAATGCACACCAGGGTATTTCAATTTGTCTATTTAAGCATATACACCTTCTCCAAGTGAAACATTCACTTTACTATTTTTACGACAGGCTCTCTGCTAACAGACTGCTCCAACTTTCTCCAAGGAAGAGAAGAACCACTCACAAACAGTTCTACTCTCATACAGGAGGCATTACTTTAGCACTAAGACTATTACCATTTCCAGCAGAGTGGGACGGCGCTTCGGAAGGCGAGCTAATGTTTTCTTGCCCCCTTTACCAGGCCCTCTGGGGGTACGTGCATTTGAATTTGAGCTTCTTAACATCGTGCCTGCATGTTCTGGATGTTTTTGATTTGGGTTTCTCCAAGGAACAGAAGTAGTTTGAGGCGTATTTCTGAGTGCAGCCTGGTTCTTCTCAGCTTTTGTTGCAGTCTTGACAGGGATTTCTTAAAGAAAAAGGACACACTTTCATCTCAAACTTAAAAGCCTCCTTAACATGCTTATATCCCCATGCACTGGCAGTTCATCAGTACTATTCTTGCTCACATAACCTGATGTGAAAATGTTCAAGGTTTACTTAGAGGAAGGGGGGGTTTTGTTTGTTTGGGGTTTTCTTTTTAAATACAAAGAATAATCTCTAAACGTTCACAGAAAGGAAAGGAAGATGTTTAAATTCTGCAACATGAAAAAGAAAAATAGAAGGAGTAAGAGCTGAATGAGATTTTTCAGACCTCTACCTTTTTATCACTTAGGAAGTACATTACTTCTGCTTCACATTATAGCTTGCTGCAAGTTTGGCTGCTGAGAAAATCGTGATACAGCCAGGGCAGAGGAAGCCCAAGTTCAATTCATGGCCTGCTAGATGCTCTCTAGCTTTGGGTAGGCCATCTCAGGCAAGTAAAGGCATAGCAACTATCTGCAAAAACAAGTGGCAGCAGCAATTCTTCACCAAACACTGATGGACACTGAAAAGCACAAAGTCCAAGTACTAGAGAGTTCCAAGTCTTACTGCACCACCCAGCAGCCCTCTATGAAAAAACTCTTCCTTAAGGACATGGAAGTTAGTTCACAGGGTGAGCAAACAGCTTTTTCCAAACATGATTTGAAGCAAGATTCTTCAGAAAGAATGCAGCAAACTGGTTGCTTTTTATTCCCCACATGGAGGGGAAAAAAGGCTGGGGAAATTCAATGACATGCAGCCTAACCAAAGACATTATATGCCTCCCCTCTCAACATAGGACATGCTGCTGAGAAAAGGCAAGCAAAAACCCAACACATCCTGCTTGCAGCAGTCCACATCAGTGCAGTGTGACACAGGGTAGAGAGGGAGAGGAGAAGGGTGGAGGATGTGCTTCTGTGTACCTTCAGGCTCGCTGTCGGATGCGCTGCCATAGTTGACCGACAATGCACTAAGGGCAGAAGTCACCTGCTTGGGAACAACTGTCATTGCCAGCGTCCCATCTTCATCAGCTGCTTCATCCTTGTCCGATTCTGCAGGGAAAGAAAAGGCAAGAGGGATTTTTCCCAAAATTCCTGCAGGTTAACAGCCAGCCTTGCTGCTAGATACCCATCTCACCACCACACAAGCCTGTTGTTGGATACCATTGCTCAGCATGGTGGACTGAGAGAAAAATCCCACATTTGTCTATTCCCTACAGACATTGTGGCAAACCTCTATCTCCACTGGTTTACAGTCCTGCCAGCAATGCTACCGAAACAGAAAGTTTCCTGAACACAAGCTTGAGCTATCTGCTGCTTTCTTCACATACCAAACATAATTATAGGTTTTATTGAATGTAGGTAAAGAGAGAGAGAGAGAGAGAGAGAGAGAGAAAGAGGATTTCATAATATATTTTGAAGTCTTGTTGGATTTAGTCCCGTGGAGGCAGGGGTGTGGAGAACAAGGATTTAAAAGCCAGTCAGAGGGAATTAAAAAAAACAACAACAAGCAAAAAAAAAAAAGAGAATTTGGATCATTCATAGTGAGAGCTTAAGAGCACAGATATTTTTGGACAGTAAGAAAGTTCATTAGGGACACTGAGAATCAAGCCTACAAATCAGATGATCTGGTTTCCAGCAGTACTTCAGACCATTTGATACTTAAATCCCTGCAGAGCATTATGGATGCACGTGCAAGTGAAGCATTACAGTTTCAGAGTACTCAAACTACCACAAAAGGGAATACTGGGAAGACAGGAGGCAAAGAGACCAAAAATACTGAAATTGAGGATACTAGGAACACACAGGCCTAGCAAAAAAAAGACCCCTAAAAATAAACATGTAAAGTTGTGATCGTTTTAGTTTGAAACAAAGAATCTACATGAACTAAAATCTTGGAAAGATTCTCACATGAACAGTGCCACAATTATCAGGAAAACTAGGAAATGCTTTTTAGTAATACACCTGCATACAAATTATATATATATATATACACCCACACACACAGACACAGATCCCCCACTACTAAAAGCATTTTGAAACACTAGTCTGTCGAGACTTCGAAAATGACTGGTTGCAATCCTACTCTCACAAAGAAAAAGAGTTGTGCCCTTTCCCATCCCCTGTATGTCTAAGTCTGCCCTGCAGGAAAGCTGCCTCACACTTCTTAGGAAGACTTTACTGAAATGAACATTTATTTTGAAATCACAGATTTCTCTATTCTCTTTTAATGTAACATTAATAGTTGGCAATTTGTCTCACTGGAACTCATGTTTGGTAAATCAACTTTTTGATAAATACTCAGGTATTTATCAAAACTACTTACCTGCCTCTTTTTACTTTTTGAGAAAGGTCAATTCTCTTTTCATTTAGTAATTATGCCAGCTGGCAATTACATTGGCAGCTCACACCAAATACAGTGCATTTTTCTAATGAAGAACATACAGCACCTGCATATACTTCTGCAATTATAAAGTACCTTTTACTTCCAGTTATTTTGGATTCATAGCTGATTTTTTCTATCTCATCCAAAAACTTGAGTGCATATTGTGGTTGCGTACCTTTCCCTTTTATTTTTGTTAAATTTTAAATATTCACTTAGTTTTCTTTTTCTAAAATTAGGAAAACACATTTACTGGAATACATTTTCTTTTTGAGAGTTAGACATTTTTGGAGGAAGCATTATGCACTACAGAGTACAAATGACTGTTTCTGGTCAGTAGATCCCTCCAGATTTTACACCTGACAGGTTCATCACCTTACCTGGTTTCTGCTTATAAATCAAGAGGAAAGTTCTGTTTTCTCATCCTCTATGCAATTTCTTAGCTTTGAATGTATTAGCAACTAAATAGAACTTAAGTAAATTCATTACATAAAAAACACATTCTACCTGAGAAATGGCTGCTGCTGTTAGAAAGGCTGAAATACTCCAAAAAATGTACCTCTACATTAAAATCATGGATTTCAGTTGTGTTGTTTTTTTAAAATTCTACTTAGTTATATTGCGTTTGTTATTATCTGTTCTGGCTACATTTCTCAATAGTAAAAAAAGCTGCAACTGGCTTTAATAATGTGTAAGAAGCAGTACCACATTCCTTTTCTACCTACTATAACAGAAGTTACTAGATGTACTTTGGTATAATTAGACCTTTTATCATTAAGTAAAACACAGATGCTGTGGGGAAATTTAGATATATTTAAGCATACTTGAGGTTCCCAACACACAGAGATTAGAGCAATAAACAAATTGCATAGGGATGCTGAGTTCTTGTTCCCACTAATTGAAGATTATGTTTTCAAGAGGAAAAACTCAGCATCAGACATCTTTCCAGGGGATGTATTCTACCCTTGTTGCTAAAAACAGCTAGAGCATAAGTCAGCTTACATGCCATATTCTAAGAGTACTGCACCACTGCTGACTGTATTATAAATAGTTACATACAAAGAATTTATATGGCTGCCAGCATGTGGAAACAAGGCATGATCACCAAAAAATAACAAAACCCAAAAACTAAGTAGCAATACTTCAGAGAACACACACATATGGAGAATATAAAGAGTAACAATCCAGCAAAGAACAGAATTATAAAAAAAATACTGACATTTTAAGTAATTCACTTAACTCATAGGAAATCCATTTGTTTTCACATTCTAAATACCATTATTTTCAAAACCACAAAGGAATATTTAACAGTCTTTAAAAACCAATTTGACTGTTGAAACTTTATTCTTCTCCTAGCTTTATAAATATTTTCTTATTTTACATGTCGGTTTAGCAACTTAAGTTGGTGCATGTCCTTTACACTATCATACAGTATTTACATCAAAATGTATAATGCTGCACACAAGCTTTATATCAGACTTCCAAATGGTGACTAGCAAGTAAAGTCTCAGCATCTCTACTTATAACAGCTATTTAAAATAAAAGTTCTCCAAGTTCCTTCATCTTACCAGCATCACCATTTGCCAGAAGACTGAGAGGGTCCACATCCTTCTCATACGGTTGACCTGCCAAAGCCTCTTGTTTTTCATGTTCCTTTTCACACGTGCTGTTTTTCGGTCCATTGGCTTCATTTTGGGTCCTATGTACATGGTTATCCCCACCGTTTTTCCTAAATTTCTTCCAGAACGGGCGCCACTGTCTTCTCCTGTGTCTTCCTTGATGACCAAGAGCCTCTCCATTTTCTGGAGGTTTCCACATCCCCTTCATTTTGCTGGAGAACAGAAACACAAAGCTCATACAAGTGATAAGCTATGAGAATAAAATCAATTGATGTAACCAAATGGCTCAGGCCCACATTTAAGGTTCAGCAACACAGAATGACGCCAGGACTTACACCAGCTCAGCTAACATGTGGTGACAGAGCAGAGAGGCAGTCACAGCTCATCTCATTGGCAGGGCAATGTGACAAAGCTGGAATATGAATGAACAGTTTGAAGTTCATGACTTCGAGTTTTTAACAAGGCTAAGGGTACATGGGCTAAGCAAGTTCCTTGATCATCTACAGTGTGAGGACACGGTGCTTTCCTTTCAGATAACAAATTCAACAAGTAGAACCCTTGGATTAAGAATTTAAGCCACTCAAAACAGTGGGTACATGAAATGAAAAAGAAAGCACCTACTGTAAGTATACTTCAACTGCTGAAGTCTCCTTTTTCTAGTTTCAGCTCAGAGATGCATCTTGCTACACCAAATCCATTCAGATATCTGACACCATCAGCTGCAATAACTACCTACACTTGCCTCCAACTAACATGCCATTCATCTTTTCCATTCCAACGAAAAGGAGTAAAAGAAATGTCTATCAGGATAATGAATTTTTTAAAAAACTGAAACAAAAGAACGAGTCCTAAAATACAGTAAGAGCACAGCATGCTGATTTCACTTATCTTCCATGGTTTCATAATCTTCCAGGTTATCCTATGAACATAGAACATGTTAATATAAAGAAAAATGCCTGGAAAGCTTAACAAACTGGTCAAATTCTATAAATACAAGAATAAGACCAAGACAAAAAAGCAAATGTAGAAGGGACAGCCTAAGTTTCCTGAAAACAGTTATATTTAAGCAACAGAAACTTAATTCAGCAAAACAAGATTGTAACTCATCATCAGTGCATTACAACAGCAAAAAATACACAAGATCTCCTTTCCTGACTGAGCCCCATGGTTCACTCTGATCAGTACTTCCTGCCTCAGCTTCACCTACAGCATGGCAGAGCTCCTATTATCCCTAGTCAACCATGCACCTCATGCTGTGGGATTCTGCGTTGTGACAAAGGACTTCTTTTGGTTTGTCTTCAATCTGACATCTAAAATGGTCATTTGGTACCCCCATCCTTACCGAGTTATAAGAAACAGCGTGTAACCACACCTTGTTCACCTCTTCCACCTATGCAATTTTTCTATGCCTCCATCATACCGCCCTTCCAAGCCACCCACTACCTTGCTTGTACATAAATATTCCCATTACCAGCATTCCTCAATTCCATGCTTTTCCAGTCTAATTAAGCTCTTCTTGAGAAGAGAATATGGCCTGTCATATCATTCAAAATGACTTTATATCATAACAAAACTTATTTAGTTTCACTTTCCAGTAATTTCATGACAGTGTCTCACACTGATTGCTCAGCCCTGACAGCGTCACCCACCACAGGGCTCCTGTGGCACAAGCGGCAAGCCACCACCTTCCTGTGCATCAGTGTCTTATCCACAAAAGAAGGCTAATATTAGCTCCTGTAATTCAGCTCCATCTGAGACAAAACTGCATTTGTGAATTTGCACAACCAGGCTCTAAATTCAGCATGTTGCTGTATGACCTAAAAGATACTGAGCAAATATAGGCTCAATGAGAGGTGTTGTCCTTGACCAAGGGTTAAAAACATTTCTAGCTGTTTTAAGTTCTCTGGGGCCTCAAACACCCAGAAAGAAACCCCAAGGTCACAAACATCAGGCTGTCGTGTCTTCTGCCATTCTCTTGTGAAAGATACACTGCTCTTCACTTCCCATTCAGAGGGGACAGAGAGCCATGCCCTATTACTCCGCTGCTGCAGGACACCAGACAGACTTCCAAAGTGGTCCTTCTGCATCTCTAGTCTTACATGCAGGGATGCTGAGAATTAGCAGTTGTAAAGTACTTCAGACAACCACAAATGGAACGCGACACAGAAGTGTTAAGCATCTAATCCTTTCTAAATCTTGCTTAGCTATTTGCTTTAATAATACAGCTTGCAGAAAACAAGCTGTATTCTATTTTTGCCTTGTGCATCAGTAAATTTGCCAGATAAGCACCAATTCCAGAATCTTTACTGTTGATATACAAAGCAGAAATGACAGTTTTTGGACAGTTCATCAAGTCTATACTGCTAGCACCTCAGGGAAGGGAGGGGCAAAAAAAGAAGAGATTTCTAGAATCAACCAGAGCAAAAGGTCACTAAGTGAAAGCAAACCATATATAATTTTGAGGGCTTTTTTTCCCCCAACAATTTTCCACATATAAAGCTACCAGCAAATGTAATAGCATGGAATTGCTGATGGACATTTAAGACTAAAGCATCTGGACTCACAGTCACAGGAGTTAGCAAATAAACCTGCAGGCAGCAGTTTGTTACTGTGACAAGAAAAATTTATATTTGCTCATAAGAATCTCCAAACACAGTATTACGCATGTTTGCAGCTTTGGTCTCAATGTCTAGGTTTGGTTTCTCGGGTCCAAAGCAGTTCTGCAACTTTATGTTCTTTGAAGGAAGTTTTACTTGTCTTTTATGAATCTTTCCTTTCAAAGTTATGAAAGGCAACTAGTTGGAGGGGGTAGGTAAGTGCTGGATGTTCTGAAGCATGTGCTGCACCAAGGTATTTGGTGACACTGGTTTCTTATTCTGCACTAGTTCAATCATCTTACCATAGTGCAGGCTTTGTTTTGTCTGGCACCATCCCCCTATAAAAAAAGAAAAAGCTAGGCAAGCCCCAGATTCACTTGCATGTAGCAGCAAATGGCATTTAGAAAGACCCCTTAGGACTGAGTCTGTTCCCGCGTTCCAGCACAGTCATTCTAGTTTAAACACGTGATATTCTAGGAGTGCGGCTCATTATGACACTTCTTTAAAAAAAATTCTTCCCACAGGTCCTAAAGTAGAGCTAATGAAGTTAGCTGGTTCCACCTAACAATGACACTGGGGGAAAAGAACAAAACCATACTGGAAAGTAATTTATAAGGGAGAGAATTGGACAAAAATCCAAGATGAGTAAGTACCAGCTCAGAGCAATGGTAGCATATAGATAAAGATGATGAAGGGTAGAAGAAAGAAGCAGCACTACTTAAGCAATAATGAAAGCTATACGAAAATAAAGTTAAATCTTTCTCCCCTCTTCATTTATTATTGATTTATCATCTGAAAGGAGAGATTAAGAAGCCAAATCTGCTCATAAAATCTCTCTTGGACATTTTTAGGCATTAAAGGATTAAACCACGTGGATTCATTACGTTGCATGACTTTTGTCCCCATTACTACTTTTTCAGAGATCAAGGTTACACTGATTTAATGAATGGCCATTAGAATGTGGTTTTCTCAAACAAGCCAGAGCGCAGAATTAAGCAAGAATATCAGATTTTTAATACAGCTATTGTTTAATTCAACTGAAGTGGACTTCGAAGCACCATGAAGCAAACAAAAGACTATTACATCTGCAGTTTGTCAAAAGACCTGTCCTCTGTTAAAGGGCAGCAAGACTGTGTATACAGTGGAAGCAGTAAGTGATGGGAGACCACAGTGGGAGAGCGTACTTGTGAAGGAGGAAAGCAACACTCTTGGTTCAAAACACTTACCCAAACTGCTGGGTAGTCAGCACTTCTCCCCTTTCCTCCTTCTGCACCTGCATTGCCTTCTTCCTTTCAACATTGGCCAAGGTAGGAAAATTTCTAGAAGAAAAAAAAATATTTCACTGGCCTTTAAAGGATTCATTGTGCTTTCTCAATTCCCCCTTTACCAAACAAGCTTCCTCTATAAACATTACAGGCTTTTAAAACCTTTCATGGAAGTTTAACAGACTGTTTGTCTCTTAAAAAGGCACTGGTGAGGAAAAGAAATCTAACTGCATTTATGCTTATATATCCAGACGCAAAAAAATCAAAAATTTCTACCAAATTATCATGCTTAGATTTACCAACCCATCAAACAAGCTATAGACAAACAGTTTGGTTACAGTCATGGACCCTCTCCTTGTCCCAACACATAACAGCGTCGTTTGGTCCTCCAATTTTAATTTTATAAGGTTTCAGTTGGATTATTTGATTGACATTAAAAGGTACAACATGCTTTTAGCAAATTAACTTCAGTTCTTGTAATAATTAAAAAAAAAAAAAATAGGAACAGCTTCTGGGTGCACAAGATTCTTTTACTGGGAAAGTTCAGGAAAAGCACACAAGTTTCCACTCAAGAAATATTTCGCATTGTGCTTGCACACCGACCTCTAGTTCACCAAAATTACTGCCCCTTTTTAATTCCAGCTTCAAGAAAAATTGCTAAGTCATGCAGATCAAAAGAAATCTACTGTTATAACCATACCCCAAACCATGCCTCTCTTCCATGCCCTGCCTCCCTAAATATCCTTCCCTACAGACAAATGCTACACTGGTTCTAACATGCAAAGCCCCACAGAGGAGGCTTTTTACCATCAAAGCCCAAAAATGGCTACACTAGTTGCTCTGCAAACATTCATTAGCTAAATCCCAGTGCTTTGAGATAAAGGTGGTAAATGAGAAACACATGCACATACTCCCCCAGCTTCTGCATGGAAACACAAAGTATAAATATTTGATGTCTATTAAAATAGAGTAAAGAGAAACTTAGAACAGCTTCTCACTGTCTATAGTTATCAAAAAGACACATATCTTTATTTAAATATTTAATCCTATCACATGCATTTTCCCCATTTTACAGCATGACTGTTAAGTGTCACATTGATTCAAGCCAGCTTCAACCACATACCAAAGGAAAGAGAAGCATCTTCTATGAGACAAAACTAAACACATTACAGAACTTGTCTTCTTTAACAGGATTTGAACATGAGCTGTCAACATCTATTTTCATTGCATTTCTTCCAGAAATCCACCATACAGCTCAAGTGAGCACAGGGACGTGATGCTTTATCTCTGCTCTTCCCTGTAAGTTACATTTGTTCATCCCTGTTACAACACTCTCCCAGCACACAGCAAACATGCAATAATCTCTTTAATCTCAGGAGCTTTGCAATGACAAAGACCCCTGTGCTTGGCACCTCTCCACAGTTTTAGATGCTTTCCTTCACACACGTAAAGGCTCACAGGAGAAGAGTGAGCTATAAAATAAGCAGTTATGCTGAAAAAATCCCCAAGCTCGTCATAGAAATTGGGGGCTTTTTAAATATAAGGGAAGACCCTAAATCCTAGAACAAAGGAGTCTTCAGAGTGCTCCAGTACTTACGCTGATTAGGGACATATTCGGACATGCTCTTGGCAACATGATTTGAGACATGAATGCCTCTCACTTTCATTCATATGAGTTACCACTCCCTCCACCGAGCCACCGTAATGGACTGCATGAACGCTTCCAGTGCGATTCACTGCCAAGATCGACAGATTTCTCCCAAACCATCCTTCCAGCAGACGTAGGCAGTAACTAACAGCTGGTGAGAGCTCAAGTCACAAGTCCAGGTATGCCTTCATTGGCTAGATCTGCTCATGGAGGCAGGGAAATTCAGCTGAACCCTACATGGAGGCATATGCCTACAATGGAAACATTACAGTCTTGAGGTACAGCTTTATGGCAGACTTCGTAAACTTCACCATCTAAAGGAAAGCCACAAAGTACTCAAGAGAGGTCAAAAATCAAGAAGAGAGGAATTTAATCTTTTTACATAGAGAATTCCTGTTTAGGAATTCTGCTCCTGAACCTACACTGACTGAATCTCTCCACATAAAAGGCCACGTGTTTAAATCCAATGAGCTGACTTGAGTTTGAACCCTCCGAAGATGGAATGCCCTCCTCCCTCAACGAAATGAGGTTCTTAAAATGCTACCTACAAACACGACTGAAGTAGAAAAAGCCCGGTGCTTATGTCCTGCAAACAGCTTGTCAGAGCTTGAATACAAGCTCTATCAGTCCCCACAAAGGCTTTACAAACCTAAGCAACTTGTAAAAGAGAGATAAACCAGAATGTGATGGTCTGGCACAGCAGATTTCATGAAGCCAGAACTGCCTGAGAAGACAGCCCCATTTCAGAGCAGCTGTAGTTTCCAACCATAGACACTCCTATAATCCAAATTGGAAGTTTTACAGTATAAATTGTCAGAATAACACCAGAAACTGGTTTTCAGGTTATGTTACATATACATCAACAAAGTGAAACATGCAGGTAAAGGTTACCCTAAGCTTCCAGAGACAGGGAACAGTGACACTGAACATAATCGCTAAGGTATGTTTTAGTGAATACGTTTTTTATTTCAATCAGTGAGTGCACTAGCCAGATCTATACATTCTTTTTATAGACCAGCATACTTTATCTTGCTCACATAACACTGGAGTAAACTAGCTCTTAGCAAGCAGTGAAAAACCAGAGCTTTGCCAATGTCTAACAGAAAAGAGAGCAGTTTGTATAGCAGTTTACACAATGACCGAGTCAAGAGTTATACAAGTTTATCTTAACAGGAACAGCACTGTGACCAATAATCTGAGTTGGTCTTAATTGCCTATGCACAACCAACAGCAAGGGAGACTTGGATAGCCTAACGGGAACAAAGAGACCCAACAGAGAGCTGATAAAATCTCGATGTAACTCTCCCACACCTGAGGTTACCATGTTAGCTGAGGCAGTTTTATTGCTAATCCATCCCTGTAGATCAGAGTAAACTTTATTGTATCTATGTTTACTTTGATCTACTAACACATTCCTTCTATTTTGCTTTGCCTTCTCTAATTTACCAGGTACTAAGAAATTATTTTTCATATTACACATTTAACTACTAAAATGCAACACCAGGGAGGATTCTAAGCTACTCTAGAATTATCATTATTCCACTAGAGAACCACAAATTAATTAAAAGTGGTGTGGTTAACAGTACTGAACTTCATTCATTAAGCACATGCTCAGTCTATGAGATACATCGCAAGGAAATACAGCAGAGAATCCCCATCTTAACAAACCAACACAAAAAGATTAGAAAAAGGTGGGGGGGGGCA
>JAWWEU010000001.1:56299294-56352905 GCA_035583155.1 Acropternis orthonyx | reverse complement strand
GGGCAGTGTGGGGGTGGGGGTGGGGGGGGGAGGAGGAGAATTTTCAAGCAATACACAAGATCACAAAAATCTTCCAATGTTGTATTAGAACCTAAGCAACAGTACATTTAATGATTTCCTTTAACACCAGAGCAGCCTTGACACGTTCTTACTAATAACATTTGCTCAAGAAGAGGTGGTGAGAAGCAGATGGGCTAGCAGGACCCAGATCTCACTTGGGAAGAAGGGAAGACAGCAGGATCTTATTCTGACACATTAATGAAAGGCACTGCAGATAATTCCCTTTAACCTCACGTTTAAGAAAAAATATGCTGAAAACAGCATATTTCCTAACACTCGGAAAGGACAGGACAAATCAAAACAAAAAAGCTGTTGTCAGACTTCACAACTATCTGTCTGCAAAACACAGGGAAACCCTAAGATACCATGGAACTTCATCCCTATTGCTGTTTGCTTAATTAGAATGCTTGGCTCAGCAGGTTCAACAGGGAAACAGCATTCCAACCCAGCATACTTCATCCAGAGATACTCCTTACCATTTCTCCCCCTTCTCCTCCCTCTGCGTGAGTAAGGCTGCACTTTAAACACAGGCTCTTTCTAGAAGATTTTAAGCAGGATACACAATTGAGCAACACAGCAGCTAATTAAGAAGACAAAATCTCAACTCTGGAAGTAATTATTTATAACGGCTGAAAGAACAAGGAAGACAGGATGCAGCACGGAAACACACATGTTAAATCACTGCATCCTAATCAGAAACAAACTACTAATGACCTAAAATGATTCATTCTTAGCTCTGACCGGAGCTTCTAGAAAGAAAAAGGTTTTTTCTGTCACCATAAGCCAAGACTGCTTAATAGCTCAGACTCCCTCTGGTGTCCATTCTTTGTGTACAATGCAATGTTTACTGTGAGTCAACAACAGACCTTCAGTATTAAACTGATGCTTTCCTGGCGACCCAATTAAAGCTTCACAAAAGTTCCAGATGGCTTTCTGTCTCTGCCTGTCCCTCACCCACTTTTTTTTTTTTTTAATTAAAAGAAGAAGGATGCTCATACACTTCCTTGTTGTACAAAGAGTAACAAAAGCCACCCAGGTAGTCATTCTATACTCATTCATCACGGCTTAGTAAGATGCTCACAGAACACTTGAAGTACCAAAATACGGCACAGCTCTACTCCATCTAGTGGCCTTGGCTTAGACAGTCCTAATCCCATTTTGCCTTTTTTGGTTGGTGGTTGTGACTACAAGACTTTATTCCCTTTGTTTTTACTGTGCTGCAGCGAGCAAGGGCTTTCAGCAACGTTGTTACCACAGCCAAATTATATTAATCTGACAAAACCCAACAGTATATACTGTAAGATTCTTTAGAAACTCTGCAAAACCAATTCAGGCAGAGCATCACCCTTATAATTCACTATAAAGGTTGCTGTGACTCACAGCACCCACTCTCCACGCAAACAGTACCTTAATCATGATTATACACTCAATTCCTACTTCCCTAATGTTCTGGTAAACAGTAGAGAACATAGTGACATATACATCTTGAACAACAGTTCAACACTTAAACCTTAGCATCAACCACTAGACAGCAACTCTCTTGAACACCTCCCAAAAGAGAAAGTGTATCAAAAGTAGAAAATGAGTAGCAAAGACACACTCAAAAGACTGTACATGAGTATTGATCTTTTTCCTTGGAGCTACTGTTAGAAAATTTGATGTAGGTCACTGAAAAACACAAAAGTAATATGTAGACTGAAAACAAATAAAAACTAAGCCCTTAAGTATCTTTTGAATAAAAGGAAACTCTAGAATGAAAATTAACCTAACAACAAACTTGCCTAATCTAACACGTGTGCTTGTATTTGCACAGGTCACAACCAGTTTTTGTCAGTTTAACTATGGCATTTTAAACTTGAGAGAAAATAATTTCCTGCTTAGTTATCAACAAAGCATAGTTAAAGAAAAAAAAGAACTTATAGATTATCTTCATTTCCTAAAAAAGATGTAATTTGGTAGAAATGATGAAAAAAGTGATAGGAGGCAATAAAAATAAATATTCTACCATACATTCCACTCCTTTCTTTTTTTTTAACGAAAGCACTGTATTAAAACTTATTAATGGAAGTTAAGTACACAGCAAGAATGTATTAACACTGCTTTCTGACACAAACACAAGCTGGACTGATCAGTAAGACTGCATCAGACAACTTAGACAACAAACTAGGTTTATTTTCATTACAAAAAACAGGTTACCAGTGCACTGCCCTAACTCTTTGCCAGTGATCTCAAAATTAAATTTGTATCACCCACTCTGCACATAGGACTCTTGTTCAGAGAAGTAAAACCCATTCACTGATCACTCACAAAACTATACTCTAAATCATGAACAGAAGTGAGGAAAGCCTGCAGAACCTTTCACCTGCTGAAAAAGGGCAGATTTTAATTTGTTCAGACTTTAATTTGTTCATACTATGGAAGTATGCATTTTTAAACACTTCAGTCCTGGTCAACAGAGAAAAGTTATAGGCTTTCACATCACAGAATGAGAAATAATGAGAAATATTGCATAAAGGAGAACTTTACCTTGCACCCTACAAACAATATAAATTAGACTGCCTGAGACGACATCATTAATTGATGCTGTTCTCTTCCAGTAGAAAAGCATAAAGTAATGCAGAAAGTCTTTTAAAAATTAGGAAAACTCCTCACTGCAATCTAGTGAGACAACTTAAGCACACAGCAGGATGTATTACAATAGTCAATACAGTAGTTCCAGATTTTTTAGCTGTTAGAAAAACACCACATGAACACACATTCCTGACCTAAAATGTAATAAGTGATCAGGCTAAGAGGAATGAGACATTCACCTAGCCTGGGGTACAAAATCAAACATCTGGGAAAGCTACTTCCTTCTCAGCTGATATCTTGCCATTACAATATTCCAAGTTATTATAGTCTTTGCAGCTCACTCTGGGACAGATCATACTGCAGGGGTTTTGCAGGGTCAAATAGAACAGCAGCAAGTACGTGCTGCTACTGCCCTTCATCTGTCATCTAACGATCACACGGGGAAAACCCAGCAAAACAAATTCATAGCCACAAGCCTTACCTTTTTCTTTCTTCTCTCCATCTAGCAATCTCCTCCGGACTATCTAATTTTATTCTTTTAGCACCAGGTGCATGTGCCTGAGGAAAAAGTATTTCATAGGTGTTTAAAAGGGGAAGGAAAAAGACAGGAAAAAGGGGGAAAAAAGCATCATTATGTCACCTACAGTGGTATCACACTGTTTTCACCTCCAAAAGTGGTGGGACTGCACACAGTGATGACAAAAATAACCTATTAAAAAATCCCCATAACATTAGACATATTTTCATCCACTTGTCTTAAAACAGACTCTGCTCTGAGATGACAGATTTTCTTTCCAGATGAATGAAAACAAACCACCAAAGAATGAGAAAAGGGGTTACAGTAAAGATGGCATAGACTCATGTTTTGGGCCCAGAGGGATACTCACATTTTTCCAGTGTATCTGAACTATCTTCTCATGTGCACTGAAACTGCAACCTTCTTCTGTGCACTGCAAGGTAAGAGGGTGAACTCAGAACACGTCAAATTACACAAATTATAAATGAGCATTTCAGAACACTTCAAACAAACTCAGTGACAGATGCCTGTACAGTTTGTTATACAGAATGGTTAAGCTACTCAGTTTCCAGACAGAAGTGACTGTAAAAACAGTAAGAAGGGATAATGTATTTTTAATTTTCATCTGACTTTAGAAAAATCAGTGTTGTCAATGCTTCTCATAACTGGAGATAATGTGAAGTTACCTAAGAGAAAAATTGGCAAGACTCTCCAATTTCAAATTTTGATACTTCTTTGCAATGGAGTGGATTTTTGAAATGTTTTCCATGCTAAAATTGTACACGCTGTACTTATGTCAATTAATTAATTCCTATCATTTAACAATACTTCAGAAGAAAAACATTTAAAAATACTTCAATTATAAAACCAAAAATACAACTAAAACCTCCCTTACACACAGCATTCAGAAAAAAGCCCTCCACTAACACTTTGCATAGCTCTGGAATCTCTCTGCTAAGTCTTCCATTCAAAGAGTGACTACAGATAACTACTTTATCAGGCAGAAAGTTAAAAATCAAAGTGTGAATAAAAGAAGCCAAACTCTTCAACCTGTTTATGCTGTGAAATATGTTCATCATACTTCTCCTGGTTTTTATAGCCACGGTCACAGGTATCACAATAATGAGAGAAAACTGGTTCTTTTTTCTTTTTGGTCTGAAAAAAAAAAAAGAAATAATCTCAAGATTGCAGTTACAAGATACTCGTATTTTTAATTAGTTGTGAAACACTAGCATGAACATTTCTGTTAATAAAGCCATCAGTTACACATTTCAAAAGTTTCAAAGATAAGCTAGCACAACATAAAAGCGAAGTTCAAATCGCTTATCTTCTAAACAAAGTGCCCTGCACTCATCTCTTTCCACTACCACCTTTGAAGCAATTATTCCTTCTGCAGAGGTACCAGGGTGGCACAGACTTACTGAGGGCTGTGAGGCAAACCAGGCTACAGCCCTGAGTCTCTTCCCTACCAAGAGAGACTATGACTGTCCTCACACGACATGTACAAGTTCAGAGGGCAGCACAGATCCTTCCTTCTCCCAGTACACATATCCGTGTCCTCTGGTTGTCTGGTCTAGATGGTATCACAGAGCACTCATGTAATTTATGCACTGAGGCAGCACCATAGTAAGGTTTTTTCTGACATAAACCTGTGTTACAATTTCGTTGACATGTATCTTTAAATATGCTCAAGATTTACCGCCTGTCGTATGCTTGCTCTCTTGTAAGGAGTGGCACCTTGGACAAAAGCATGGGATCTCCACAGTACCATTGGGAAAAACCCACAAACACTGTCACCATCACAGAATGACAGAATGGTTTGGGTTGGAAGGGACCTTCAAAGATTATCTGGTCCCAACCCCCCTGACACAGGCAGGGGCAATCTTTCACTAGATCAGGCAGCTCAAAGACCCATCCAACGTGGCCTTGAACACTTCTAGGGATAGGGCATCCACAGCTTCTCTGGGCAACCTGTGCCAGCCTCTCATACCCTTCATGCTAAAAAATGTCTTCCTTATGTCCAATCTAAATATACTGTTCTTCAGTTTAAAACCATTACTCCACGTTCTCTGACTACAGGCCCTATTACAAAGTCTGTCCCCATCTTTTTTGTAAGTCCCCTTAAAGTACTGAAAGGTTGCTATAAGGTCTGCCTGGAGCCTTCTCTTCTCCAGGTTGAACAATCCCAACTCTCTCAGCCTGTCTTCACCGGAGACGTGCTCCAGCCCCCCCAACATTTCTGTGGCCCTGCCCTGGACCCGCTCCAACAGGTCCATCTCCCTCTTGTGCTGGGGACCCCAGTCCATACCTTTGGCTTGTTATTTTCTTCCGTACGTTTACTAAACGCAGGCACTTGCTTGCCTTGCCATTTCTGGGAGAAATTACCATTTCCACCTTTGGAAAAGGGAAAACATAAAAGAGAGATTTACACAGAGAGCTGGTAAAACACACTCCCTCTTCCTCCTGCCTCGGTGGGTTTAGGGAGGATACAAGACAAGGAAGAGACGAGGGAGGGTTGCACGACCAGCATGCTTGGAGGGAGAGTCCTCCACCCCCTGCGGGTTGGGGACAGCCACAGGGCCCCTGCCAGCGTGGGATGGGAAGGAGTCCGTGGGTCCAAGAGATGCCTTGCCCCACGCCCCTCACCTGGCAGCGGTCCCTGGGGTCGCTGCCCGTGTGCCGGGGGGTGCCAGGCGGCGGGGGATGCGTAGCCATCCAGTGGCGGGCGGCCCTGGGGCTGTGAGTAGCTCTGGGCGGGCGGGTACCGCTCCGGCTGCGGGTAGCTCTGAGCGGGGCCGTAGCTCTCGGCGGGCTGGGAGTACTGCTCGGGCTGCGGCTGGTAATTCCCGGGGTGCGAGCAGCTGTCGGCGGGCGGGATGCTCTGGGCAGGCTGCGAGCAGCTGCTGGCGGGAGAAGGGCGGCTCTTGGGCTCCGAGTAGCCGTCGGCGGGAGGGATGCTCTCGGCCGGCTGCGAGTAGGAGTCGGCGGGCGCGAAGGTGCCGGGCGCTGGGAAGCCGTCGGGAGGGGGATACGGGCCGGGCGGCGGGAAGGGCCCGGGAGCAGCCCAGAATCCCGGCTCCCAGGGGGGTGGCGGGCAGAAGAAGGGCGGGGGCAGCCCTGGCGGGGAGAGCCCCGGCGGGGGCGGCGGGTACCAGGCGAAGGGGTTCATGCCGGGCCCGGATGCCTCCCCTCGGATGCAGCGCCGGCTCCGCGACGCGCTCCCGCCACCACGTGGGGCCGCCCCGGCGGCCGCCCCGAAACGCGTCACCTCCGGGGCTGGGGAAGGCGAGTCCTGCTGGCTGGGCGGGCGGTGCATCATCCGAAAGCGCCGGAGGGGCGGGGCCGGGCGCGGGGAAGCGGGTCGGGCAGGGCTGTGCCATGGCTCGCCCCCTCATCGGCCCCGCGCTGCCCCCCGGCTTCCCGCGCCGCGCCGAGGCGGACCCGGGAGAGGATTTCAGCCAGGGTGAGCGCAGAGGGATGCGCCGCGGGTGAGATAGCGGGACTCCCGGCCCGTGTTTGCCATCGCGGAATGCTCCGCGGGTGGGATAACGGGGCTCTGCAGCCCGTGTTTGCCATCGCGGGATGCGCCAGTGCGGCACCCGGATGGAGTTAAACTTCGCGAGGGGTTATTACAGTGACTTTTTCAGGAAGGAAAAAAAAAGAGCCTTGTGTGATGGGATACTACAGATACGAAACGCTCTAAAACTTGTTTTAGAAAAATACTGCGTGGAGTCCTTTATTTTTTCCTGCTCAAGTCTCACGTGAGCTTTGGAGCCTGGGCTTTTTAGTAGCTTCGAGTGCGGAGTTTGGGCAGGAAAGCGAGGGGGAGGTTGGGCCTTTGTCAGACCAAACTACTTCATCACACTGTGGTTTTGCAGGCAGCGTACCTCGGGATGCGGAGCAGACTGGCAGGCAGTGAATTTTTGGGGCCACCCTGCCAGGGTCTCTTAATGTTGAGAACAGTCACGTCAGAGTGGGATCCCTATGGGATCAGCCGACTGCCAGGCTGGCTCTTCTTCAGCTCCGTTTCCCCCAATTAAACAGTTGCATGTTCCCTGTAAATATTATCTCTGGAAGCAACACTTTGAGCTAGTTAGCACTCCTGTCTTTAATCCGGGTTCAGGTCACTACTGTACATACTCAATTTCTGGCAGTGTGTCAGTGGTCATTCAGTTATTGCAAAGAAAGGAGCTTCAGTGGGAAGGGTTTGCTGTGCTCCTCCGCTCTCCTGATTTTTTAATCCAGAAGGGGGAGCAAAGATACTGCATTAGCTGACACCATGGCAACATCAAGCTTGTGTCTGTAGTTTGGCTTGGTGAAAGCCCCGATTACACGCTTGTTTGAGCTGATGCAGCCTTCCCTGTTCATATCTGTGTTGATGGCTAATTCAATTTCCACCAGCATACTGATGCATGTTGGAAGTATCTATATCATATATGAATCCACAAAGCAAGTTAAACTTATCATTAGGTTTATGATGGTTTTGTGACACCGAGTGTTTTGGCAGTATCTAGTCTAGGTTGCTCAGCCTAGTTTGTCCACTTTTAGTCCCAGTGTACATGAGTTCCATAGTATTACAGTAGCACTGGAAGATCTGCTTGGAGATCTCTGTCTGAAGTGGGTGAAGGAATTCATTTGCTTTAAAAAAACAAAAAAAAGCCCAAACCACCAAACCCCAAATAATGGGAGGTTGTTTATTTGTTTTTGTAACTTATACAAACTTTTCCTGACTTAAGACAGCTTCTCACAGCAACTAAGTGTACCTGCTCACCGCGTGGCATACTGCTGCAGTGCAGAGGAGGAAGGGACAGCAAGTACTTTGGCATAACACACTTTGCTGTACAGAACTACAGCTCCAGCTGGAGCCCTGCACCTGAAGTGACAGAAATTTTGGGGTGGGGTTGCCACAAGCCTTTCCTGCACTGTAATACTTGTTGGGTCTTGAGTCAAATGGACCTAGAAATTGTTCTGTAACAATTTCTCCTGTGTGTTCTGTTTGTTCCAAGAGATGCTTCACCTTTTAAAGCTGAACAGCTTTTCCAAGATGATTTTTTTCCTTATGGTCTCACTGATTTGAGCTGCTCATTGCTTTTCATTAAGGACACTTAATTTTTCATTCTACTTTCATAGTTTCTGCCTCCCAGCAGCAATAAAGTAGGACTTTGAACATCCTCTAGCAATGTGGTCAAGATAAGGCTCTCAGCCAGGTGTAAGAAGTAGGACACAGTGATTATGTATGATTATGATTAGGTCTATTACTAGTACAGTATGTAAGTATTGCTGGTGCAGTATCTCAGTAGCAACTCTATTGTCTATTACAATGGATTATTGTATAATTAGACTGTGGTCCTTCCTGTGAGTCATGAACTTCTGTGAGAGCCCCAAGCTTTCTAAGCTTCTCAGAGAAGTCTGGGTGCAGCTGGATCCACATAGTCTCAGATATGGCCAACAGTTTATGTCTGAAGGATTATAAACAAGTTTGACTAGAAACATATGACTTTATAGTCTTTGACCATGAAGAATTCACAATTACAAAGCACCTCTGTAGTTTATTTAGGATTATATCCCCATACTTCACCAGGTCTTAGGCCTTTTTACTTTCACCCATGCAAAAGTGAGTGTTCCTTGTCTTTGGGTTGCATGTACCCTGCAGGCATCCCTTCTGGGGGTGATCCACTTGACAGCTGTCTGCAACCTAGGGAGACCAAGTGGCCCAGTCTCCAGCAGCATTTTATACCCTTACGCAGGCTGATGTGCACCACAGTCAGTAGCAAATATCATAGCTCCCCCCTTGAGCCCTGCTCCCCACCCCACCTCTGGATGCAGCATCCAGACACTTTCTCCTGCAATACTCATTTGGTGTTCTTATCATATGACAAACCATACTCCCAAAAAGGGAGAGGGGGTGTATATGTTTGGGGAAACATACTCCAAGACCCAACTATCTCTGCTGTCAGAAAAGTGATGCTACTAATACTCTGTGACCCTCAATCAGGAAGAGAATGGGAGCAAATGGTAGTTGGACAGACCCAAAAGATCACCCCTGATAAATCCCTTGCCTTCTTCAGCCTGTCTCTGTCCAACCCACGGGACACACGCATCTGATTCTTTACCTCATGGTGATGCTTTGAAGCTGGCCTAATTGTGCTCCTCCTGGAAAAGTCACACTTGCTTTGGTCTGTTTGTCCCTGCTGCTGTGCTGTCCTTGGACCAGCAGCAGAGAAATGCTAGGGAATAGCTAAAAATAACCAGAGATGCAGAAAGGAGTTTTGTCTATTTCACCATTGAGGCTACATTTGTTACAATACTGGTGTGTTGATGTGATATGTCTGAGTTGATTTACCATTACTGGTGAAGGTGAAAGGCCCTGTCTGTCCTAGAGAGCTTCCCTGTGCATGCCTGATGGTGTGGTAGATTGCTTTAGAATCCCTAAATACAGCAGAAATTAACCCAGCAAAACAAAACAAAAAGTATTTTTTAATTTGGTTTCTGAACTGAATTGATTTAATTTTCAGGCAGAGAGTCACCAGAGCCAGCTCACTGGAGGAGGCAAATCAGAGCAACATTAGTAGGATGGCCACTTCTAACAGCCCTGAAACATTCACTTCAGTGTGACTTGGTTCTATTTCTCTCCTCTCCATCTGCAAAATTTCCTTCTCATACTTCTTTATCCCATTGTTCTGCTCCACATTGTTCTGAGCTCTGGTTACTTTGTCACTTTTCTGTTGTTCTAGTATTGCTACATCCATTTATCTTCCTCACCTCACTGATTTTAGTTTCCCGACAGCGAGGTCTTCTCTGTTCCTCCTTTTACCTATGTTTTTCCACTTTTCTCTGGCTTTTGGGGTATTTAATTCACAGACTTCTGATTAGATCTTGGTTTCCCTTCTCACCCTTTCCTTTCTTTGCTCCTAGAATCTATGCTTAGCAGTTCCTATTCCTGCCTTTCTCCTCTTGCTTGTGGCTCCCCAAACCACCTTGATCCATAGCTCTATATTTCCCTGTGCTGACTGTTAGTCTGAGTCAGTACCATGACCATATTAATTTTTAATCCCAAGTTTCTTTCTCCTCCATTTCTTTTCACCACATCCAATGACTTCTTCCTCAGGCTTTAAATGCCCTTCATTAATCAGTCTGTTTCATTCCTAGTTGTCCTTCTTAGGTTGCAATTCCACGAACAAACAGTTCTTTCAGGGGAGTGCTGGGGTTTGCAGTGTTATTGTTAATGCCTCTAAGTTCCCTGATCCAGTTTATTACATAGCCCATGCAAACAGGCTTGCCAACATAAAGAGAGGAATTGGAATGAAAGTATGTATGTTAGCCCTGATGTTGGACAATGTGCCGGTGGGACCAGTCTCCCTCTGTAAATAGTTTTGGTTTTACTGGTTTTTTCCAGCTCACAAAGCTGCTCCCAGTTTCTCTCTTTCTCTGCAGTATCAGACTCATCAAACTGCATCTGTGTTTGTTCCTTTCACTCCAGGTCCTCTCTCTTACCTGTCTGCATTCAGAGCAAATGAAGTCTGCTTCCATGATGTCAGGGCTCCAGGCAGCTGGAGAAAACTCTTGTGCAGGCTTTGTCGGGCTTTTAAGTGCTTTTTGTCTAGTGGTGCTTTTCTTCTCATACCAAAAAAGAATACTTCTTTATAGTAGTTTTTATTCCTATTTAGCATTCATCTATTGTTTCGTCGTCAGCTTATTTTACCTTTATAGGCTGGAGTGTTGTGTTATTTGGATTTTTTGGGGGGGATGGGGGCAGTTTGTTGGGCATTTTTTTTCTTCTTAGTGCTGAAATGGGTTTTTATTTCCCAGTTAAAGTCTTCCCCATTAAAACAGAAAACAAAGAAGTGGCAGGTCTTTCTGGATGCTTTGTAACTAGTAGACTGTCCTTGTTCTGTGTCTTGTGCTAAAGATAAGTAAAAGCTTTATTAAGTTTGCTCCGAGGACTCGATTTCTGCCTGGCCTTTGTCAGCTAACAATGGAACCATAATCTGTATCAGGTTTTGTATTTTGCACCATGAAAAAGTGTAGTTCTTCACCTGGAGACGCAATTTTCTGGTACCATAAATCTTTTCATCTAACCCTTGATTATTCATAAAGCGAACAATGTCTTTTCCTCACCAAAGCACCTCTCTGTCCTGTCAGTCTTGTACTCAGTGCTGGAAATATTAAAAGGAGGAATGGTGTCTGTGCCTCAGGAGGCTAAATCACCAGTAGGCTGTTCATACTGTGTTTCTGTGAACCGGTGCTAGTCCTGCATGTGTTGCCCCGGATCTGGGAAGGCCTCTTATCTTGGGACCATTGCTGGTCTTTGCTTACTCCATCAGCTGGCTCGTTGTTGATTGAGCCTGCAAGAATATCCCTGTTAAGTGTCTTGTTTGGGGGACATTTCCTATTAGGATCCATGGTTAGGCTACTTCTGGACCAGTGTACATGGTACTATGTCCAAATAAATCTGTAAAGATCAGTGTCTGCTGGCAGGGACAGTGGCAGATACAACTCAGGCCTGTTAGCAGTGTTAGCATCTCAATTTTTCCTTGCTGGGATATCCCCACTTGTCATTACTCCACAGGGTGAAGGGCTGGCCAGAGCATGAGGGCTCCATCCACTGCCCTGGCCTTCTGACAGCAATGATTCTTTGAAGAATTCATTCTTTGAATGCCTAAATCATCCCTTTTTTAGTAGAGCACCTAAGTCTGTGCCTGCTGTTCACACTTAGCTGAACTGGGAGTAATCTTAGTGGTTAAACCATTCCTAAAGCAGGCTGGCAATTAATTTAATACTTTGTGATTGCAATGTTCCCATTTAATACTCTATGGTCTCCCATGCTGTGTACGCAGAAGCGATGTGTTTCTTTACTAGTAAGCTGCAAATGCTTTATTAAGGTGGTAGTGTCTTTAAAATATACTGGTTTATACCATATGCATTGTAATCATTTTTATATAAAACAGGCTTTCTCTAGTCCTGTACCAGAAGATACTCACATAGTAATGGATTAGTCACGTACTAAGTTAGTACAATTCAGGGCAAGTTGTTTATTGAAATATGGTGCTGAAAAAAGTAACTTGTAGAAGTTTTTTTTAGATATCTTCTTTGAATGCTAGACAGAGCAGTGATACAATAAACTTAATTCCCAGTAAATACATGTTTTGGGAATGCCACCATAGATCATACTCATTTGAAATGTTTAATAAGTATCCTTATTAAACCTGGTCTAGCAGAAGGTTCCCTGCCCACGGTTGTGGGATTGGGACTAGATGATCTTTAAGGTCCCTCCCAATCCAAACCATTCTTTGATTTTGTGATCCCAAATAACTCTGGATGTTCAGTTGCAGGACCAGCACTGCCTCCAGGCTACAAAAGCAGCTGTAGCTCAGAAACTCCTGACAGTGATGATGACTCAGAATCTCTTCATCTACCCAGAGACGCAAACAGAGATTCTGAAGAGGAGTCAGAAGGGGATCCAGCATCCAAGTGAGTATGTTCTTAGGTTATTTGTGTGTTTCATTGTATCACAAATTAAATGTGTGTCTGAATTATGAAAAAGGGACAAAAAGGGACAAAGAAAAAGGTAAAGTCTGTACCTGTGTAAAACTTCTGTTCTACATCTTCTTTATGGTCAAGAATGTTCAGCTGACCTGATCTATACCCTACAGTGGAAGTAAGTTATTTGGGGCAATCAGATCTTTGTGTTTACATATTTATAGTAATGACAGAACCCACTTATCATGTATGTAAGTATTTGGTACTTGAGTTTTGCCCTGGTTTTGGTATACTAGCTCTCATTGAGAGGCCATAAGAACGATTTATGGGCATGAATTTGTGCATTCAATTAAGTCAGCTCTAATGAAAAAAAACCCTGAATTGTTTAGCAAGTAACAGGAGTCTGCACATACTCTCATTTGGTGGGTTGATAACTCACAATTGCTGTGTTAAGAATTTGTGCATGTTTGTTGTAGGCATTGTGTAAGGGACTTGAAGGTCATTATGCCATCCTAGAGTAATTATCACTCACTTTTTTCTTTTTTTCTTATTCAATAGTTTTTCAGTTAAGTAGAACTGAACTGGGAGAAATGCTACTCAAAATGCAATGTATAAAAATGGAGAAAGAAGTGTGCTGAGTTTGAAATTACAGTGAGACTAGAAAATGGTATTTCAACATTATACTACTCTTCTTTCTATAGCAAAAGCATTGTTAATATTTTGGGGTTGTTATTTTAATTTTTTTTCCTTTTTTTAAATGTCAGAGCATTTTTGGCGTGAAGCTTATGCTCCCAATTTTTTAATTGCTTCAAATTATTTTGGATCCTTTTGCACTGTTTCCTTGGTAACAGCAGGATATTTGGTACATAAGACTATCTGAAATAATTTTATGTATTTTTTTCCTTTTTAAAATGTAGATAATTGCTATGCATGTCAAAGTAATTATTAAGTGAAATTTGTATTTACAGAAAGCCAAAAAGAATTCATGAAGACGATGATGATGATGGCTTTTTTGGGCCTGCTCTTCCTCCTGGATTTAAAAAACAGGATGATTCTCCAGAGAGGTAATTAAAATGAAATTATATTCAGATTCTTTTCCTTAAAACACAATTATTTTAGATAAAATATTTTGTGTCACTATTACAGAGCACTTCGTTTGTGCACTTCAGATTCAGATGATTAGAACTAATGCTTACTGCACATTCTGAGAACAGGAACCGCATTCCCTTGAAACAGAATACAGCCTTCCTAAACTTGTACGGTTGGAGAGAAAAAGAACAAATGAGAAGTGTCTCAAATGTATTTTGAATGTCAAATTTCTTTAATTTCTTTTGATAGGTCTCAGATCAGTGCAGAAAAAAACAAGTTACAGGTGTGAGGACCTATAGTTGTGTAGTTTCTTCTGGTCTGTGAGGGAGTAGGGCAGTTAGCTTTTGTGTGGTGCAGCACAGTGCAGATTACTAGAATTGTCATTTGTTAATGAATCAAGGATTATTGTTTATGCCTCTCCGGGTACAAAATTATCCTGTACAGTGTAGGTTTCTAAAAATGAGGCTGTTAGGTCTAAGCAACTAAACATTATTTATGGTTTCTATCAGGAAGCTTTCCATTTGATTGCACACAATTATAAAATGCTTCCCAAAAAAAACCTATCTATGGATTTTCTATGCAGAACTGAAGCATGTCTCACAGCCTTTTAGTATTTGCATCAATCTGTGTACTTCCTTCTATAATTTGAAATTATAATCCATAGTCAAATTGGTGCTTTCAAGGGGATGCTTACTGATGAAAAGTGCAAGAGTCTCTTGATCACTGTTACCTTCCTCAGAGCCATGAAATGAAATGGCCAGACTTTGTGAACGAAGATCTTGGGATGGGCTCTCCCTACATGGGTGTGCCCTTCCAGCCTGCGCAGTGGATTTTTTAGGTGAGGCACATCATGCGCAGAACTGGCCCCATTGTTTAAGTCCTAAGGTCCATTTGCCACAGCTGAGCGAGCTTGGACAGTGACAGTGAAATCCTCGGAACCTTCTACAGCACCCAGTACTAAACCGGGGCTGACCCTGCTAAGCATCCGAGATCTGACAGGATCGGATGGCAGGGAGGCATTTAACTGCCCAGGGGACGGTCCCTACTAAGACTCGAACTTGGGCCCTTGGGATTCAGAGTCCAGGGTGCTAACCATTACACCACGGGACCGCCACCTCAGAGCCATAGGGAGCTGGTAGATAACATAAAGCAATATGTGCCTGTCGGGGATGAGTTTTCAGTTCTAGGAAGGTGACTCAGTTTATTGTTGAGCTGTGTATGTAGTACACCATCTCAAAGGAAATCTCAAAGTTAAATGGTGTTTTGGTTTTGATAAATTTTTATGATGCTTGGCAGCAGTTAGGAAAACAAGAATTTATGTAACTAAGGTTATTTGGAAGTATCCTCTTCATATATATGTGGTATACTTTGCTGTAATCAAAAAATCCTTTTGTAGTTGTGGGTATCATGCTCAGTGGGCTTGTTTGGTGCTTTGATGGTCCAAGAATAATTAGTTTTTCCTTGTGTTCCATATGCACAACGTGTCATTTTAATTATAACATTTTAGGAGGTCACTAAGAATAATGTGATCTCTAATAAAGCAAAAAAAGGGCTTGTAATTTTTAATATCAGCAGAGGTAGCCTTCTCTCTTTCTTGAATTTTGACATGAGTACTTGTGGTAAAATGGAAAAGAGGAAGAAAAGGCCACTTGTCCTTGAAGGTTAGAGAGTTGAGCACTAATGAAAAGGGACAACCATTATATAATCTTTGTCTTTTGCATATTGACCCAACTTCTGTTTCTACTTATTTGCAAAATTCTGGATAACTTGCATTTACATTGAGGCAAGAGTCTACTCTGTGTCTATGACCAGAGAAATTAAAGCAGGGGAAGGCACTTGCTGTGTTTTTTTCTACCTCAGCATACAACTGCTCCCACCACATGCTCAGAAATCAGATTGAGCAGAGCTGTTTTGCACCCAGCCTGATTCCCTGAATAGGTGGGAAAGGTATGATGTGTGGGAAGAGCCTTGTCTGTCTTCCTGCCCCCGTACAGCTGGGAGTCTGGTTGTGCTGACACACTGAGGTGTGTAAGCCATGCAGGGCAGAGACACAATGCTGCTGACTGTGTCCCTTAGCCTTGAGCAGATTGTCAGCTGACAACTGAGCCATGAATAACTGAAACAAATGCAAGGCTGTTTGTTTCCCTGTTTATTAGTTTTGTGTGACATCCTTGTTATCTCAGAAAAGCTTTTGTTCTCTTACATGTTTTCCAGACTTGTCAGAGCAACATATTTGTGATTAGGGGCAGCTCACAGGGCAATTTGCAGCTTATTGAAAGTGGTTTGAATCATTCCACCATAAAATATATATGTGGAAAGACTTCCTTCAACTTTGGCAATTATATTACTGTTTACCAATGTTAGACGAAGTGCAGCACTCATAAATATTTCTGAAGCGTTCACATATCAAGGTAAAGAGCGAAGGTTATCTTAAAAAATTTTATGTCATACATCAGAAGAATGCTGAAATGCCCATCTCCAAACATGCATTAGCAAGGACTCCCAAGTCCAACAACCAGAGAACATTCTTTGCCACATATGAAATGCAACATTCCTTAAATTAAAGCTTAGTCAGTGATAAGTTGAAGGGGCATTTTTGAATGTGTATATTTAGGTATTGAAGTTGCCAACAGCAGTAAAATGTGTTTAACGGTGTTTTGTTTAGATTCACTTCACCTGTTCAAAGACCCTTTGGACATCCAGGAAGCTGTCAAGAATCATGTCAGCTGTGTACTGATGAGGAAAGACCCGAGGCACAGGGTTATTCATGTGGGGGGAAAAAAAAGCGTAAGAAATGGAAAGTGTGGGAAGGATGAATATGGGAACCATTTTTCTAGTCCTTGGAAGAGAGTTCGAGCTGTAACAGAATCAAGACAGAGCATTTGAGATTGGTTCTTTTTCATGGGCTGCACAGATATAGCCCACAACATAGATACTCATATATATTTTAGTAGAGAGCTTTTTTTATAGTTTGGTTTAGCTGCCTGGTCATGCAAAAATAAAGGTATTCATATATTGGCTGTATCTGTATAGGTTTAAATTCAATCTCTGTAAATTATATTGGGAATTTAAAACATGGTTTTGACAAGAAAGCAGTCAGAAAGGAAGGGAGGAAGATAAAATTTCAGCAGCTAGGTGGGAGTGGAACTTCATATTTAACCTAGACTTCTTGCTGGGGTTTGAAACCTCACCAGTGCCCTTGGCCTGACCTGAGCTCGTATTTATTGCTCATGTTTGTATATCTGTAGTTGGCTCTTCAGCAGGACTGTGATTTTTATTTCCCCTCTTTAAATCCTGACAATAATATCAGTACAGAAGGGCTGTACTGATTAGATTATGTGGGATCTAGTAGAAGACCTTAATTAGCAAATTCAATTCATGTATTGTTACATTTGATCACCCTAAAGCTCAGAACTGAAGATCATAATAAACAAAGTCTTTGCTGATACTTTATGAGGATACTGTCACCTGGATATTTCTTCAGGAGACAGTATCCTCACCTGAAGTTGTTTGGGTTTTTAATTAGTTTTTATTAGCTTTAAAGAATATCATGGTGGATTATTAAGAGAAACTTACATACAAAAGACTTTCAATACTGCAAGGACAGTTGGTAGTATTCTTTGAATTGTTTTCACCATTGTAAAGAGATTCTCACATTCCTGTGTTTGCGGAGACAACTGAATTAAATTGCTTGCAGACTTGCAGCATAAAAAAAAATCAGTGAAGTTACTTGGAATCACAAAATGTTTCTTATCTCATCCCCACTCCAAGGGAAAAATAAACTTAAAATCAGAGCAGTTCACTATTTCTGTTTATTGAAGGACAGTTGTGGGAAATAGACTCAAGCCTGACAGACAGTGAAACTGTGGTGCAAGAAAAGAACAAAATCGGATTTGTTGCTAGAGAAGAAGTGTATATTTGGCTTAACACCTTTCATCTTGAATCTGGTGAAGGAAGCTAGGGAAGAAAAAAGTGGATTTTCTTGACTACATGCTGCAACTTTCCTGGGTGTTTTTTTTTCTTGCATCCCAGCTGTCTGCACAGGTCCTCCTTAAAAATGGAGACACTCTTACTCAGTTAATTTCTGTGGTGTGTGCATAGGGAGCACACTCAGCACGGGGAGAAAGGAGAGTCACACTTTGCATCAATATTTGGTTTTTATTTTTATATAAATCAGCTATATTTTCGCCCCCTCAACTGAAAATCAAGATAAGCAAGATTTTTTTCTTTCCCCTTCAAGACCCATTATAGGTCCTGCATTACCACCTGGCTTTAGGAAACCTTCAGAGGACACCAGGAGCAGCCGATGTTTCATAGGACCATCTGTTTCATCAGAATTCTGTCCCCAGGTTTGTGAAAACAGAAGCCTTTTGTTTTAGTACAAACTATCTGAAATTATTCAACAAGTTGCAGCCTGAAAAAGACTGCGAGATATACTTCTCAGGATGACAGTTTAATTTTGGACCAGGAAGTGTCTGGCATATTTTTGCCTGAGTCAAATAGTGAAGCATAAATAAGCCTTCAAAAAACCCAAACAAGAAGACTGGTCTGGTTTGTTGTGCTTTTGCTGTTAAATGGATGGTACACTCACTGAACATGAGTGATCTAGCCATCCTAAACTACAGTCACAGTAATTCTTCCTAACATTTTTCCATTATTTTTTTTGTTGTGCCACCCTTAACAAGTGAACATCTTGGCAAAGTTCAGATTTTTAAAGGCATTAAAGAAGTAATGAAACCTGTCAGAATGAAAGTATTTGCCTGTAGTTGCAGCTTTCACACCTTTGTTGATGGGGGAGCAAAATGATCTAACGTTCCACATAGCTTCACCTCCTTAAAGATGTTTACTAGTGGCTATATTAAGTAAGTTTATCCAAAAGAATGCAATCAAGAATGGCATTACAGTGTCTGTAGTTGTTCTTATCAGTAGCAAGCTGATAGCTGTAACTGGGAGCGAGGTGGTGCAGGACAGTGACACTCACACACCCTTTTCGTTCATGTTTTTTGACTGTTCTCATCAGATTAAGTGAAAACCAGGTAGAAGTTCTGTAGTCTAATAGCTAACCATGAAATAAAGCTTGTGCTACTAAACAACATTAGGGAATAAGGTTTGTGACCAAATACAGGTAGAAGTATGGGGAATATTCAGCTCCCTGGACATGGGCCTCCTGTACCATTCTGAGGGAACCAAATTGTGTGCAGGAGAGGCTGGCAGGTAAGGAGTAGCACCTTAGAGAAGATTGCATCCTCCTTGAGCAGCACCTCTTAAGCCAGGCAGGATACCCTAATCCACTAAAAATGGTGCTGGATACCAGTGCTTAGGCAATTGAATCTCTCCCATGCTATGATAAACTGAATATTAATTCCTTGTGAGAATTAATGGTTATTCTGTTTCTTTTTAAAATACTTGCATTTTTACGTTTAACTCCCAGACACTGTGGGAGATGCTAAGAAGAAAGGATGTCAAGGCTGCTCTGAAACTTCACTTTTTTGGTTAGTAGTTGCAAAGCGTAGAATTCTCCAGCCTCCTACAGCGAGTGTTGTTGTAATCCATCATGAAGGATGATTATCTGACATTTCTGAGATACTCATCATCTTTTAACTCCAAATAACAATTAAGCAATTTATCATAGTGACAAATCTCTTGAGGCAGGGATGTCAAAACTGGTCTGCTTATATATTTTGCAAACAAAAAAGTCCCTTTTCTCATAAATACATCTTCTGGCACCAGCTTTTTTACAGCCATTACAGAATTCACCTTTTCTCTCTTCCTAATAATTATCTTTTTTTTACCTCTTTCTAATAATACTATTTTTTAAATTTTTGAATATGAGTAATTTTTTGTTTATTCTGTTTTAATTCAATTATTTTGTGTTCTAGTACATCTTTAGAGGCAGCTTATTTCATGTTGACTCTTCACTTTGTATTAGTGAAAATAATGAATCGCAACCTTATGTATTCTCAGGTAATGCTTTGTGCTTTCTGACTACACAGCCTTGTCATGCCTTTCCCCATTGCTTCATCACCCACATTCAGACTGTAGCTAAATCTTTGCCCTTTGTAAATATTGGGCACCTGAGCTTTGCTTCCAGAGTCCTGTGGCATCACCATTTTCTGGTCCAGTTTTGCCTCCATCCACATTTGCACTGTTTGAACTTGGAGAGAGAGACCTATGAGCTTTCTGTACAACCCTTGGCAACTACAAAGGTTCTTATTAACATCTAGTCCCTTACAAACTTAGTTTTTTGAGCTGTTCTCCAAAGAATTGCTTATAATGCAATGCCAGAATTATAGAATCATTTAGGTTGCAGAAGACCTCAAAGATCATAGAGTCCACCTCCTTGTCAACTAGACCATGGCACTGAGTGCCACGTCCAGTTATTTCTTGAACACCTCCAGGAATGGTAAGTCCACCACACCTGTGGGTAGCCCATTCCAATGCTTGACAACACTTCCAGTGAAGAAATTCTTCCTGAAGGGATCCAGAAGGGATCAAAGAAGTGAATGACAGAACCAAGAGATGCTGTACACCCACGGCCATAGTACCATGCATGCCAGTGTTACCCTACCTTGCATGTTAATCTTTCTCTCATCCTTACAGAATCTAAGATTGAGACAGTTCTTGCAGTGTGAAATTGTGGTCCTTATTACAGAGATGCATCCAAATATTGCTAGTGGTGGTGAGACTAAGCATACACATTGAAGGAATACAACAGGACTAATCTGGAGTTTTAATCTAGATTTTTGTTGTCTGGCAGATGCATTGCATTAGGTTTGTATGTTCTTCTCGACAAAATAATTCTAACCTTGTAAAGCTGAAGTGTTTCTTGATGCTCTTAGCACTGTGGTTGAGAGAAATGTTTTATTTTCAGAAAGTGACAGATAGTAGTGAGGAAGAAGACAATCTTATAGGCCCAATGCCTGCAAAAGGACCGGTAGAGTCTGATGTGACCGAAGAATTTGAACGCAGAGCTCAGAGAATGAAAGAAAAACTTACTTCAGCAGACAGTGTAAGTTGGATTTCTTAATTTCTAATATTTTGTTGCTGGATTGTATTTGTCTTTTTCTTTGCCTATTTCTGTGTGAACCCAGCTGCAATTCCACTTGGGATGCTAAGCATTTGCAGTTGTTAAAACACAAAAAAATTCCATGATTTCTGCTGGAATTTGAGAGATTTAGACTAAATTTTGAGTACACTTTTTTTACTTTTCCTCTGCTTCTATTTCTTTTGCAAAGGATGAACCCAAGCAAGTTACCAGGGAATCATGGATGACAGAGCTTCCACCTGAGTTGAAAAGTTTTGGATTTGGCCCAAGAACGTTCAAGAGACGAGCTGATGATAAATCAGGCGACAGATCTATTTGGACAGATACTCCAGCTGACAGAGAGAGAAAAGCTAAGGTGAGCATTTCATATACACCTGTAGGCAGTATGTATCTTGTCAATGTTATGTGAAAACAAACCCTGGGCTGTTATATGAAATCTTTTCCCCCAGATTTTTCTTTGTTCTCAAAATGTACTAATTCAGACTTAAACATAAAGGCAATGAAATAACAGTATTGAGTATCATTGATATTCATTTATTCCTGCTCCCTTTTACAGTAGTCAGATACTCTGTATCAACTCATTTGATTCGAATTAGCCTGTCCAGTTTCTTGTTCTATCAAGCTGAGCAAAAAATATCTGGTGGCCTCTATTGTGGCCTCTACCCTTCATATTTAATTAAAGTAGATATTGATTTCCTTGCTTTTTACTTCAGACATTCTAGTTACTATATTGTGTGATTTGCTTCCACTCATCAGGAAAGAGAAGAGGCAAAAAAGTCAACCAGTAAGGATGATGAAGAAATGGTGTTATCTGGGAGAGACAAGAGACTTATTGAGCAGGTGACTTCGTACAATGTAAGTGTAATCACAAATAGTTCCTCGTCCCGTATTTCCTTTAGTTCTTCACTCTTTTCTTCTGGTTCGCATTTCTAGTGCTGCTGGTTCCCGTGGTGATGCCACTAGTTTTCCCTTTCAGTGCCCAAACCTACTGCGGTTTTAAATCATTAGAACATTTGCCATTGACTTCAACAAGAGCAGGATTGGGTCCTCTCCAAAGTGACAGAATTTGGCTTTGTATATATTCTCTCAGTTTTAGATGGTGCTTTCCTTAAATCACCCTCATGTCAGGACATGGTTGCTGGGAGTAGGCAACCTTAATTTAAATATTAGCTTACTTCACCAAATTACTGGAATCCCAAGAATAAAACAATAGTAGAGGTTTAACTTTTAGGACAACATATGCATTAACCTAAAAGAGGCTTGATGGGCCAACCAGATCAATGCATAAATTACACTATGTCATTAATGACATTAACTGCTCATTACAGCAACTTCAAGTTGCTTCAATGTATATCTAACATCAGTGAATTATTAGTATTTTACTCAGCCTAGACAAGATTACTTGTCTTATCTGCTTTATGTGTGCTAAATTTATCATTCTCTATCCGGTTACTAAACTGTTTTCTTTTTCTGGAATTTTTAGCCTTCCTAACTTCAATTTTACATCCGGTTTTTCCGTATGTTGTTAATATTCTGTTACACTTTATTTACTCTTCCTTCTCATTTTTTCCAGGAGTCAAAGAGATCAGAATCTCTCATGGACATGCATCAGAAAAAGCTGAAGAGCAAAGCTTCCGAAGAAAAGAGCAAACCTCAAGAAAGAAGGCCATTTGACCGAGACCAGGATCTCAAAGTCAATCGATTTGATGAAGCACAGAAGAAAGCTCTTATAAGAAAATCCAGAGATCTGAATACTAAATTTGAGCACAGTAAAGGCAATATGTTTTTATAGGACAAAAGCTTTTTTGAAGTGAAGTCAATTAAACTTTGCAAACTTAATTTTTGTAAGTATTTTTCTGTAAATATTTTTATGCAAAATAAATATCCTGCTACTTAACTATTTTTCCTTGTCTGTAAATACACTGTTAGGGAGGATCATCTGTACTAAAACCTAGTAAAGCAAGGTCATGCTACAAAAAAAGATAATGTAAATTTGCTACTTTAAAACTTTGATATGTATATTTTTTTGTTTTTAGCATATACATAATTAATTAAAATAAAATAGATGTTATTTTAAGGAATTCTAGATTTGATCTTCCAGTGCAGTTGGCAGTTTTGCCTTTTCTCCTATTGTGCTTAAGATAGTCTTGTTGAGCCTGACCTGAAGGCCATGGAAAAATCCCCTTTAGGCTTGTGGGTAGAACATTACTTGATTGGAGTTCTTGCTGGGGAGTATAAACTCAAATGGCAGCTTTTACATCCACCCAGTGTTTTTATTTCTGTGATTCTGTGTCTGTACATAAATACAGGTTTATATGTATACAGTATAGTTTTTGTACTGTACCAGTACAAGCAAGTGGTAGCAGAAGTAATAAGATCTCAAGCTTTTCAGCTTTAGTTGTAAAATGGTAGTATATGAGAAGAGAAAATCTAATTTGAGTTTCAATTTGTAGGGCTTGTCAGCAGAAATCCATCTTTCCTTTAAGCAAATACAATGTGAAAACCACAATTAAGCTTGTTTTGTCAGTTAATTTGCAGAACAGAACAGCTCTTCTATATCAAAAAGAAAATAAATCTGACATTTTAAAAAGCCTACACTCATGCTTGGAATTCTTTACCTCTTCTGTGTGTAAGTAGCAGAAAGGGTTTTTAAACATGCAACCAGCTGCCCAGAGAGGTGGTAGAGCCACCACCCTGGAGGTGTTCAAGAAACAAGGGGACATGGCACTTAGTGCCGTGGTCTAGCTGACATGAGTCAAAGGGTGGTCTTTTCCAACCTATTTGATTCTGTGTTATTTATTCAAAATTAGGCTTGCACTTGCACCCTTTTTGATTCGAATAATGCTTGGGGTCCTTTTTGAGGACTTGGAGTTTGAAAGTGTCTATATATGGAAATAATTTTATATGTGAGATGCTGGTAGCGTGTTTGGAAGTATTAAATAACATGGGTAATATGAAAAAGGGCTACCCCGATAGATGGTGCCTGGGTTGGTTCACATTAACAGAGCAGTGGCCTGGCAATCTCCAGAAACAAATGGCTAACAACTTGGTCTTACTTTACTGCATGTGTACATAAGCTCAAGACACAGCCTCCATGTGCTGAGAAGTCTTGGAGAGTTTCCAGTGTTGCAAATGAATACTTTCGCAAAATGTATTTAGATAGTGCTTTTTCTATTTTAATAGACAATTTATTTTGCCACCTGAGAAATCTGCTACCTTCAAGAGGAAGAGGGGATGATTTTGTATTGTGTTTGCTTTTTCTTTAATCAATTTTCAGTTTCTGAGCCTTTTGTTTTGAGGTGAGAGGAGGGTTTAAACAAGGGCTGTTTATTTTTCCTCCCATAATACAGACTTCTCTCAGTGCCTCATGCTTTTTTAACTCAGCAAGTAAGGCTTTTAGGTTTCTAGTTTCTGAGCAAATGTAGATTTCTTAATTGGAAAAGCAGTATTAGAAATGTTTGGGATTTTCTTAGGCAACTAAAGCGATGACAGGGTGAGCATTGTGTGATTAGCTAAATCTTCACAGTTGACAAAAGATTATTTCATGAGCAATCGTGCAGTCCTTGCTCATTCAGACAAGTCTAGAGCAGGGATGGGGGCTGCTTGTATGAAGATGTTGTTATGTGCTTTGTTTTCATTTTTGTTCCTTGGGTCCTCCTCCTCCAAACTGAGGGCCAGTCATGTCACATGTGGCCAGACCTTGCCGTCCAGCTGGCTTCCTGCTGTTTGTTCTCTGCCCTCCCCAGCTCCATCACGGTCTCCTGCCCTCTCCAAGGATGTGATGGATTGGAGGCTCTCAGTGTTTCTCGAGAGGAGAGCTCATGCGACAGGAGTGCAGACAGCCCTTCGTGGCTGTACATTACACCTGCATATGTGGGACACGTGGTTCTGATTCGTGAAGCCTTGATGAGAGCTGAGAACTCATCTGCTGAATCTTTTTTTTTCCCCCCACTTGGAGGCAGCCTCTCAAAGACTTGATGAAATCTGTGTTATGAACTTGAGATGGGGAAAAGTGGAATTGTTGGGAGTTCAAGTTAAGCTTTTCATTACTTTGTGTAAATTGAGTGAACCTTTGAAGTGCAGTAATACAGAAACTCATCTCTTACCCATGCCAAGCCATTCCCTCAAATAGTCATTAGAACAAGCAGTAACTCAGTAAATTACAAGCTTTGTAAGCTTTTGTGGGAAAAGATGAGACATCCTCTACAATTTGGACAAGTTGTAAAGCATTTCTGCAGAAATGTTAGGGGGTGATTTTTCAGAATCTCATTTGAAAGACCAGAATCTATTTCACAGAAAATCCTCACCATAATTACTAAGTAACGTTTCTGGTAACCAGCTCCCAACACAGATTTAATGTATGCTATTGCTATTCTGCAGTGCTAGCCTGTGTCCCAGCATATCGACTGCAGGCATATTAGGAAACCCTGTTTTGTGAAAAAAATGTCAGGGGGGTTTTCCTGGATGTGAAAAGTCTGTCAGCCTAGAGTTTAAAGCACTTGGCTTTGGTTTGTGCTGGCATAGACATCCTTTATTAATACTGATGTTGAAAATTTCTGCTCAAGACTAGGGTCCCCCTCCTGAAATGTTAAAAAAGTGTGTAATTCATAGTGTAGTTACTAAAAGGAAGGCTTTTTGTATGGTAAATTGGATGTTTAAAAGGAAATTTAAGGAACATTATCTGATAGTAACAAAAAAGGAACCAAAAACCAACCCTTGTTGACTGCTGTTATCAAGGAACAATTAAAAGCAATAAAAAGATTTCAAGAAAATGTACCATTTCTTTGTATGTATCTTCAGGACAAATATATTGAGCTACCATGATGTTTGAGCTGGAAAATTTTAGAATATGATACAGTAATATGTAAGTAAAATCCCTGTCACTGCTCTTCTGATGTAAATACCTATTTGTGGAGAGTTATTTTTTGCTCCTGCTGTTGCAGTTCGTGGATGCCCTGTGCATGTTGGCTTTTCTGGATGAACTGCATTTCCAAAATAATAAATAGCAATAAACAGTAAATAACAAAGCATTTTATTTAGACCTTTGATGGCATCGTGTTGATATCAGCAAAGTGGCACTGTTGAAATTTCTTTCTTATAGAAAGAAACATTGAGATGAAACATTGATATGTTTCTGTCCACTTGGAAAGGGGTTTTTCAAAATAAAAGAAATTTTTAAATGGTCTAGAGGACTCCAAGAGTTCAGGGGTAATTGAGCTTGGGGACTTGTTTTGTTTCTGAAATGTGAACTTACTGTTATTTCTGTCCAGCCAATTACAAATCATGTGTTTATTTAAGAGTAATATAGCATTAAAAATCAGAACCTGTGAAAACTTTCTGTATGTGCATACTCAACTCCTGCCACTCTACTTGCATAGAATGCATATAGTTTCTAATTGCGTGATTACCTAATTCTCAAATAAAATGCATGTGATTTTCTGTCCTTATCAGTTGTGTGCAGTGGTTTATATGCTGGGGGAAAAACCCCAACAAGTTATGCAGTCTTTCAGCCAATATTTGTTGATTCTTTTTCATGTGCATATGAATTAAGATGGTGTCTTTTTACCTGAGGAATGCATTAGGAAAGCAGTTGTGGCTCCCAGTAGTTGTGCATCTGTGAAACGCATCTTCCTGATACTTCCAGCTCTAGCAGGTGAACGGGAAGTGGTGACCCTCAACAGTAACTCACCCAGTGTGGCATTTCTGTTCTTTGCAAACATTACGTGGAGGCTGAGGCATTACCCATGCAGAGCTCATTATTTCATAGCAGCCACTTCTGGGTCCTCCCAAAGTGATCATCACTGCAACAGCAGAAGCCCTTTTTCATCATCCCGCCTTCATTTCTTGTGGTTCCATTCAACTGTTTCTTTACACTGGTCTTTAAACCAGTAATAAATCCCACTGCTCTTTGAAATTATACCCATTTTGAATCAGCATGGCAAATCAAGCCTTATTTTTAAAAAAACAAAGTCTTTCTTTTAGAGTGGGAACTTAAGGTCTCTAGGAGACAGCAGCACAGACTGTCATTTCAACAGGAGCAGCTGCAGCTGTGACTTCTTCCAAATAATTATTCCAAACATAAATATTCAAAAATAATTCTCATAAGCAGACTTTAGAGAGAGGGGCGGGGGAAAAAGTGGCTGGCCCAGGCTCTTGACTGCTTAACATTGCAACCACTTGCTTCATTTCATAGGGCTGTAGCCACTTGTCCTTGCACGTGTACGCCTGGCCAGCAGTTTGACTGTCTCTCTTGAAAAGCCTCACTGCCTGCCTTTGCTAGTACCCCAGCTGCTGCAAAACACTTCATGTACACCAACAAATATGTTTTGCTACATCTTAAGTTGTGTGAGCTGTGGAAGAGCCCCCACAGCTCTCCCCATCATCCGTCCTGGTGGCCTGGCTCTAAGAATGAGCCAATTGCAGAGTTTTGTGGTTACTCTTTTATGTCTCATAGGATCTGCTCTTAGATCTTGCGGGTTTGTACAGGCATGTCACCCATCAGCTTAGGTCAGGAAGGAATTTGCCTGTGCCCAGACACAATGAAGAGAAGGACAAGTGTTATGACATTGGCCACAGCTCATGGAAGAGAAAACCCTTTGCCCACTGGAGCTTGATAGCGGGGTTTATGGTAGAGCAGCAGAACTGGCACAACCCTGATCCCAGCAGCTGCCCTGTTTGAGTTCCTTAAGCCAGAGTCTGGTCCAAACACCAGAAATTCTGGAGCAGCAGAGCCCCATGGGTAAATGTCTCCCTTCCTGAGCCTGAGCAGCAGCCCTGTTGTTCAGCAGGACCCATCGCTGCATTAGCCATGCCTCCTCCTCAATAAACATCTTCAAGACACTTCTCCTGTTTAGTGTCTGGCCAAACAGCCTAGGGGGGCTCCCGCAGTCAAGAATTACTGGACTGGATCCATTCTGGCTACTTGGCTCAGATCTCTGTGGCACCCAACAGTCTACCTAACATAAGTTGGCTTAGGTCCACCATGATTTCTTATTATTAATTTTTTAAGCATTTTAGTCTCCAACATGAGTGCTCTGAATTTGGCTTGGTACCTGTTACAGGGTCACACTGCTTTGGCTTGGAGTTTGGGGCTGAGGAGAGAAATAAATGTCCTGTGAAGACACTTCGGTTGCCTCCCCGGTCAGAATGCAGGGAGTCACAGCAGTGCACGTGTCAACCCAGCCACTGCTAAAAACCAACCATCTCCCCCCTCCCTGTAGCACATCAGTACTGAGGATGGGAGGACTTCCCTGTGTGGGTGGGACTTGGGGCTCCCCTATCAAAATCACCTCCAGCAGTGTCCCCCATTGATCCCATTTTGCTGCTTTGCCAACCGCCACCTTGAATTGCAACAGCACAAGCTGCCCCACAGAGCCAATCTCCTTCTCCTCCTAAAAATATTAGGAGATGCTGCAGACACAACCATTAGTATCTTAAGCTCTGCCTTCAAAGGAAATTCTGGTGTGGCACCTCTTTCTTGTCCATATTAATTATAGATAAATCAGAAAACTGTGGTGTACAAACCACACTGGCTGTGCATATGGTTAGGACACCAAATTTCAAGCCCGTTAGATACATCTCTGCATGGTTTTCATTTCCATCATTGGCAACATACTTTAATTGATGTTTCCCAGAGGTCACCATTCCTGAAGAAAGCAGAAGACTAAAGGAGCTGAAGAGGCACACGCATGAAGGAGCAAACACACCCTGTAGCCTGCAGCCCTGGGAGTGGTGTCCTTCCAAGCATTTGTTTGCTATTAAGAAGCACAACCTTGGAAACTGAAGAGGTTTTCCTTCTTTCTACACACTTGGGAAAAAAAAAAAAAAAAGCTGCTGCAACCTAATAATTTTCTTTTGACAAGAAAATGTTTGTGAGGGCTTAACACATCTTCCCATAAGCTGCAGTATGACAGTGCAGAGACAGTGCTGCTACAGAGCCAGGCTTTAGCTGAAGCTAAAAAGGCTGTTGCAGAACAGGAAAACAGTGATTGCAATCCTCCCAAGTCCAGCCTCTAAATGAAATTACAGCCTTTGGGACCACACTTGGGCTGCTGCTGCTCCAGACCTGCAGCTACTTGCAATATTATATAGTGATGCCAAACATTTTCTATTTAACATATACATTATATTCCATGGAATACATGCAGCTCTAATGCCCCACAAAGTTAAAAACTGTTCCCTAAAAGGTTACTCCAGAAATACCAAAATTTTCACTGTTTTCTTTTTGCAATTTAGTCTAAAGCTTATTTTACATGAGTCTCTAAGACAGTCTTGTAAAGACTGTCTTGTAAAGACTGTCTTATAAACACTGTCTTTGAGGTAATGTTTTGTAAAGCTTTGCAATGTGCTTTGACCTTGAATTTCATCTCCAGTGGCAGAGCATCGAAGACAGGTAGGCTTCATTTGGGTGGTGTTTTGCAGAAACTAAAACTATCACATTGTTTCTAATTGGGTAGGTTAGTATATGAAGCATATCCTGTGCTACTTTGAAAGTGTTCATTACAAATACAGCAGAAGAAATTCAGAAATTGAGGATGGCCACCACTCTTTTCCACAGTTAATGGCAGAGCCCTTGGCAGCCCAGTGGACTCTTTGCTCCTGAGCCTTGTGGAATTCCCATGCGTTAACATCCCCTCCTGGTTCACTCTTTTGACTTCCCTCGTTTTAATCCCTGCACCAACATCCTAAGCAAATTCTTTTATGTCTCCATAGCACAAAATAGGTTGTGGACAATACCAAAAAATGCTTTTCCCACCACATCCCACAATGAATCTTAGAGACATCATCTTGTTGCAAGCACCTTTAGGTGTTTCTCCATGACCCACAAGAAGGTCATGTGCCTGCTCTGCAGGGCCTCACACACCATGTTGTGTTTCTTATTAGAGCTCTGCTGCTGCTGGTTCTCTCCCACACAAAATCCTCCAGTAAAGGAGGTTTTCTGAGGACAGGGTTGTCCACAGACACAAGAAAGATGACAGGTGTGGGAGCTCCTGTATGCCATTCATCATTCAGAAGGGGACTCATGTGGTGTAATTTTAGGGTATGTATGTGTTTGGGAAAAGGGTCTCCTGGACTCCAATAGAGGCTGGTGTTGGAAAAGGAACCGGACTCCTTGTAAGAAACAATTTTCATAGGAAAGGACCAAAGCTGATGTTTCCTCTCCTCTCTATTCCATATCCAATATCTGCCATTTACTGTGATTTTCAGTTTTATTTCTTGCCATATTTCTTTTCTGCCTGACTTTCCCGTCTTCTCATTGCACAATACATGATGGAGTTGTGGATGGTACATTGGCCTCATGAACAAGAAGCACACAATGAGGTCAAACATGTGAGCCGTACGCTAAGCCATGGGAGCAGGAGCCTGTTGCAGCAGTGAGCAGGTTGGTTCCATCTCAGTGGCCATCATGGACAGCCACTGCATGGTGCTTGGGAAGTATGATGGGGACTGGGGACTCTCCATCTTGCACAGAACCTGGAGAGCACTGACAGTGAGGCCATGGAAGACTAATGATCCTTTCCACTGCTTAGAATTTGTTTTTTTTCTGTTCAGCTTCTTTGTACCTCTTCTTTCAGGGCAATGAAGGTTGGCCTGATCTAGAGGGACATCTGAGTTCTGTGAAAGCAAGCAAGCCTACCTTCCCACTGCTGCTTCCCAGTGCAGCACTGCTCCACATCTGATGTCCCACAGCACCAGAAGATGGTAAATCACAGTGGTGCATTCCCATCCAGGGAGAAAAGGCACCATGGAGAAACAGCAATTTCAGGAAAAGAAGTCCAGCTGACTGCTGGTGTGTACAAAGCCCAGAGCCCGGGGGAAGCTATCTAGAAGCCATCAAGGTCTTGTTGTGGTTTCCAAGGTAACTTCCATCTTCTGCTGCCCAGGTGAGGCTCAGCTTTTATCATCATGCAAGCAGAATACAAATAGTGGCTCTGAGGTGGAAAACAAAATGCACACAAAATGGCATGTGTTACCCCAGCTGCTCTGCTAGTGGTTTCTCACCTTTCACCCTTCCACATCTGGCCATTGAGGCAAAGTGCCAGGAACAAGGAATTCATCCACTGCAGTTGAACCTTCAAACTCACTTGCTGCTGGATGGAAGTCAGGTAATTCAAAATTACCACAGGTGGCTTTCCAACAGGAGTCAAGACTCAAGAGCCCAGGGACCTCATCAATGCACAGCTTCTTAGTGCCCACACCACATGGATCTGATGTTCCCTGTGTGCTCACCTAAGAGGATCAATGAATTCTCCAGCAGGCACCTGCAGCATCTGGCTTGGCTGTTGTCTCAAGGCCATCTCAGGATCTTCCAGGGACATAAAAGAGTGAAGGCTTCTCAGACTTCATCTCCATGGCAACCAAGGGAGAGCTGGACTGCTGTCACAGAACCAAGTTAGCTCTTCATGCAGAGTCACGCAGGTCAGGTGCTACTCACTTCTGGACCCCCTGAAACAAAAGTCACTGGGTTTTAATTGCCTCTTCAGCATGAGAGGAAAACAAGAGAAGTGAGAAGATGCACTTGCAGTCATGTTCTCAGTGCAATACTTTAATTCTTTGATGTACTCATTATTGTTCACAAAAAGAGAGTTTACAAGAGCAGAGGGGCCAAGGTCATTGTTGAAGACTTCAGGCTTAAATTTGGGAGTCTCACCAGCATCAGGAGTATTTTTCTATTTTTTACAAAATCTACCTCACCTACAAGTCTTGGACCATCTCAGGTCACAATGCTGAGAAGCGGTGGATTGGAGCCTGAGAAGCAGCTCCCTGAGACCTGCTCTGATGATTCTGTTGCCGTAAATCCAAGGAAGAAAACTTCCACAACAGGGTGAAGGCAGAAAAAGGTCTTTTACTGAAGTTCGGCTGAAAGCTTTCAGCAGTCAGAGTACAATGACAAGCGTGCCGGGCATACAGTGTTCTACAAATTTATAACTCTACTTAATTATCTTGTCTATAGAACATAGCCAATGTCTAACTAACCCATCCTACAAACTATCCCAAATCACCCCCCTTACATGTCCTTTTGAAATTGAGTCAGTGATCTTAAGGACCACCTCTTCGTCCCCCCACCCTCGTCTTCATCACATTATGTCTTCTATTTGGAGGGTTTCCAGCACCTCTTACCCTTCTTTATACTATGACTAAACAATATTATATTTTGACTAGAACATGTTCTAATAGCTATCTGAATACAAGTGTCCTTATACAGAATGTTCTAACTTAATATCTCTCCCTTAGCACAAAACCAGGCTACTTAAATGTAACACAAAGGTTAAAATCTAGCTTAAGTATGTGGTACAGGGGTTACAAACTATTTTTCAAATGCAAAAGACTATAAAATTATAAAACTGTATATAAAAATCTACAGCTATATTAAGGCTTATGGCAACAATTCTGTACCCCCAGATAAGGGGGCTGGCTGAAATTTGCTTCCCCAGGCAGGGGCTGCAGCAATGCCAGGATGAGTGGATCTGCGAGTAGGGCGACTGCCCACCTCACAAGACCAGACTTCTCCATTTGTGTGCCTGGGCTGGCCTGCAGGAAACTCATGGCCCGCTCTCTAGAAGGATGTGGAGAGATGCCCTTTGCCTTATCCATTCCTGGGATGAAATGATCACCATCAGCTGAGGCAACCAGTGAAATTTCTGTTCCATCTCCATTTGTCAAATTCTACTCATCAAGGTCCTGGAAAACTGAGTGTGGAAGAATCTGCCTGGTCGTCCACCAATTGGTGGTGATTTTCACTAACACTGGGAGATGGGCACAGCCTAACAGCTTGATAACTCTTGGGACATAGACAAGTGGATTTGGAACCTCTCATCTGGCTTTAGGCACACAGGAAAAGTAAGGATCCCCACCAGCATCCAAATATCAATAGCATATGGGATGAGACATGATGCAGGCAGTTGAGACATCATCCTATTTCGACTGCTGCACCTCCCTCAATTAGCAACTGAGTAGTCTTGGTTACAAAGTAATATTAAAAACTCTTCACCAGGAGGAATTCTTGGTTTAGTAGCTAATATGAGAAAGTGAAAATCTGCCAAATGCTTGGGAGTTTGAAACACACTAGCCACAACTTTGCAAAAGCAAAAGAAAGCTTATTTCCCAGCCTGTCAAAAAATACAATCTTCAACTCTTTGTAGGAGTCAGCTGGGATGAAGAGCTTCCAACAGACAACATTTCTTACAGTGTAGTCATTCCACCTCTGAGCTCCCAGCCCTGATTTTCAAAGAAAACCCTACAAAACATTCCCTAGGTAAATCTGGGAACTGCATCTCATCACTTCCCTAAATACTAACATTTTCGAATACGTTACCATCCTTCTCTCTGCACCTTTCCCAATAATCAATCTCTCAGTGCTCTAACATCATGCTGCTATTATTCTACAAATTACCTGCATCTCTTTTCCCCTTAGGAGATAACTACCAGCATTGTCTTTATATTCCACGGGTGCTGTCAGATGTCTAGCTCAGACACAGGTCTAATTAAACCCAGAACAATTGTTTCCCATGTGCAGTTAGGTTTGAAATTCACCTCATCTTTCCTGAGGAGCATACATGCCCCAAAACTCATCTGCTTTCTCCACCTGTATTAGCTGGCTTCATGAAAGTTATTGCACCTATCTAAACATTTTTAAACCTTCGGCACTACCGATACTGCCACACCAAAAGGCTTCACAGACTGCAAGTACAAGGGCCAGCATGTAACTGGATCTGGTTTGTAAAAAATAGAGGTGTAACACTACAACATGCTTCACAGAAGACCTTATATTCTCTTTCACAGGACACAGTTGGGTTTGAGCATTAGTACAAAATCAGTGTTCATTTTTGACTAGGAACACTGATATAAGGCTACAAACCCCTGTGCAGCTCAGCCTTCCCTTTACTCCTTCAGCCCCTGCCTGGAAGAAACACCCCTTCACAAGGCTCCTCTCCATATGGAAAGTAGCATCCAAACTGTCCCTTCACTGACCCTCAGTTTTCCATCTTAGATGTAATGGTCTTCCTCAGTCCTGGTAAGACAGGTTCAGGTTTAGCCACTCCAGGCTGCTGTTCCTCCCCAGTGCTTATCCATTGCTCCTCATGTTTGTTTCTGACCATGGCCAGTCTCTTTCCAGACAGCCACCTGCACTTCTCTCTCCCAAAGGTTTGTACAGAATCTCACAGTCAACTTACTGCATGAGAAGGACAGGTTGTTCTACCAATACCTGCCAGGGCAGCTGCATAAGAACTCTACTATACATTTCCACAGCAAGAGAGGACTCAAGTCTCTTCTCCTTGATGCCAGGGATCCTGACTGGGAGCTTCAAAGATGGCTTACTCCATGTTTGCAAAGCCCTTGTGGTTCTGTGGCAGCAGCTGCCACAGAAGATCCCATGGAGAAGAAGCATTGCTCAGGGAAGGCAGCAAGCAGGGCAGAGGCTGAGGGATTCCCCACAGTGTGGGCCAAGCCAATGCTGTCATTATGCCCCCATGGGAAGAGCTGACCGTGTGGCTGAGCTGTGCAGAAGAACAAGGAGCTCTGGGACCAATAGAACCATCCACACAGCAGGGTGACCTGCTGAAGGAGTATCACCATGTTAATTATTTATCCCATTTAAAGAACCAGCAGAAGAATAAACTTTGACTATGGCCAAGTTTTTAATGAAGCATGGAGACCAGGTGAGGCTTTTCTCATATCTGAAGTACTTTAAGCACCTCCTCCCTCGGGCTGCTCTGTTAGCCCTGAAGGGTTGGGTTTATACTGACTGGTCTCGCTCTCTCTCACTAGATCTCTAGCAGGATCTCTTTCCTCAGTTGGACCTCTAATTTCCATATATTTATGGTGGTATAGTATCTTTAGGATTTAGTTGAAACTGGTGGATGGTTTCAAAAGCCAGGGAGGGAACAACTGTCAAGCAGACACACACCTACACAGGCAGCATGACCCCAAGGGACACCTTCCAATAGAAAAACAAGCTAAATGATATGTAGTCATGACATTTAAGGCTCTATTACAATGCTGAAACATAGAAGTACAGAAATAATAATGTGCGAGGAGCCTAAATTTTGGCCCCTTTTAATGTTTGACTCTGTGACTTTGCAATTTTAATGATTCTTTCAGTGAAGTATTTTTATATGTAATGCAGTACTTTGTGCAATGGCACATTAACTTTGATGGACGATGTTTAGGTGGGGGAAGATCCCTTTTGATTTTCACCTTATTTGAATTTTTCCACACACTCACTCTCACCCACAAAGAGTAGATTGTCAAACATCTGCACAAATACACAGAGGATCAGCAATACAAAAGCCATCCACATCTTTGTCCCTATGCCACAAATGATGGGAGGTTGATGAGTTTGATCCTCAAGCCTCATACGACAGGCTTATTGAACTTGACAGCACCACTTGTATGCAGAGAGATGACTCACTTGAGCAGAAGCTGTGGGATCTGCCCCTAGTTGTGGAGTTACTTTCTTAGCAAATTTGAGATTCTATAGCAAATACTGGCTGTTCAAACAACACTTATGCTTCTATTTTGGGTCACTGTTTACAAATACAGACTAACAACAGTGGAAGAATGGAAATCTGCTACCAGCCAGTGGTTTTCTGGCACTCTCAAAAGCAGTTGACAGAAGCTACATTATTGGAGAGAATATTGTCAGAATGGACAATTGTTTTAAATACATTAAAAAGATGTTACTAGCTGCCAAAGATTTCACATTTCCTAAGAGGAAGGTGAATATCTGGCATATTCTCTATCAGGTTAGAGGAGTAATTATTAGTGCAGAGACTTAGGCACTGATTCTTATCTTTGACAGCTTGTCAAGGATTTCGGAGACTAGGGAAGTATCACAATGTTTTCAAAATATCAGCAAATTTTCTAGTCAAGAGCTGCACAGTTATGGGTGCTTAACTAAAGAACCTCTTAATGGCTGTCAGAAATAATTTGCACTGTCAGTCAGCAGAGGCAACAGATGGTTTAATATCCAGGCCTTTTGTTCTGCACACACATGTCAGCCAAGCACTCATCAGGCCCAAAGGAATTTGCTACCCATTCTTTTTACATTTGCTTCTCTTGGTGGAAACTGGCTGTTACTCCAACACTTAATTCAAAGTCTCTCATCAAAACCATAACTGTAGTTCAATCAACAATATTTTACAAGAAAGAAAATCACTTCACCCACAGGTACTCAAAATGGAGTTCATGCCAAACTTACAACTCAAGGTGTGAGGACACTCTACATGACCTGCCTTGATTTTCAAAAGCTGAGTTTTATTGAGCAGTCATCTTGATGATTTTGTGCTGTCCACCTTTCTAATACAGCAGTGGGCTCCTTTCTGTAAAGGGTTCTGTATACCTAGAAAGCCCACCATGAGCTGGCAGGCACAAGTGACTTTCCATGTCTGGATTTTCTTCAGCAGAAGCATGGTTGTATGTCACTGAGATCAGAACAAAGGGACAAGGAAAGGAAGTCACAAAAATTTAATCTCATGTCTGCTACTCATCTCTCCACATGGTGAGAAAATACTTAAATATTTCCCTTTCAATTTCAAATCTCTACATTCTGAAAAGTATTGTATAGCTGTTAATGCAATATCAGTATTTAAGATTAATGATGAGAGAAAAGCTCGTCTGAGCCAAAGGAAAGGCTCAAAATAAGTCAAATGAAATTCAAGTGGAAGAGAAATCAGACTTCATTATTCCTAGCACGGTCAGAAAGATGCCTTCTCTCTCACCCCAGCAATCCTCCATGTGAACAAAGAAAGTTCAGGTAATTTAACCACCATGCTCTTAGGGAGTTGTTATTGCCTAGCACAACATGCCAGCAAGTGAGGATAAAGCTTATTGCTGACTTCAAGTCATTGCTGTCTCCACTCCTGATCAAAAGGAATAGGATCTTCAGTGGTAGCCGGGGCCATCAGAGGTGCTGGTGATGCACAGCAGGGACAGTGAGATGAGTGAGAAGGTCAGCTGGGGCCAGAGTTGTTCTTTTGGTGTTTTTTTACGAGACGACTGAGTCAGAGTCGGCAATGATAGCAAACCTATAACAGCAAATCAGTAAATTAGAGGCAGAGGTCTTGAAAGTAGAAAACATGTTGTGGATCATATTGGGGTGTTCCTCAAAGGATTATGTTCCTTTTGTTCTCTAGGAAATAACTAGCTAATGTGCCATGCACACATGAACCAGATCTGTGGGGCAAGGCAAGGCAGGCAGACAAGGAATACTCTTTCTTGAAGAACAGTGTGAAAAAGCAAGATACTGCTAATTTGTTGAGGGGCTTTGAGTTCCAGACTAAGGAAGGGCAGGTTAGGCAAATGCTCTGATAATAAGAAACCGAAAGGAAAATATTATGTGTGTTTGGTGTAGCACTGGTGCTGCAAGACAGAAAAGGGTTTTAAGAAGGTGTATGGATAAGAATAAGAATATAATGGTAAGGCTTTGAAAAATCTGTAACAACCAGAAAGGTTATTTAAGTGAGGACAACTATGCCTGTTTGAAAGAAGAGACCATGAATAACATGGTAAAATGAGACCAAGAACTTGAATTCACAGAACAACGAGAGCCACTGTAAGCCAAAGGGCCATAAGGGCAGGTAGAAGTAATGGGATAAGGTTTACAAAGGTAGTGAAAATACTGCAGGCTCTGAAGGGAAATCTCAGTGCACACAGAAATGGCCTATTGTTATTTTTTTTTCTTCTGGTAACTTTAAGAAAGAGTTTAGCATTCAGCTTTGTTAAAGAAAACTTCAGTGACTCATCCTCAAGCATATATGAAGTGCACAGTTGACCTGATCATGTTGGGACTCCAAAAATGACAAGTGTATGTGAAACAGTGTGTGATCTTCTGGAGGGAGGTGGACGTATCCTGCAAGCAGCAAGTGCTGATTTGAGGGTTACTGCTGCCAAATGTTCAGTCTCCAGAAGAAATTGTTCTCAGTGATAAGCCTGTGGTTTTCAGCAAGAAGCAGACTATGAAGAAATGGCCTCTGATAATAAATAATCCCAGAAACATGGTATTTCTTTGTCCCAGCCCTGTATGTCATTTGCCAGAAGATAAAATGAAGTAACATGAGGCCATCAGGGTTGGCTGCAGTCTCTGCCCCTCTCACGACCATTTGACACCCACATTCTCAGATCTTCTTGTCCTGGCTGGTTTTATTTTCTGTTTTCCTTGGTTCCTTTTCTGCTTATTTTCCTCCCACTGACTGAAATGCCATTTATGTTCTTTTTTTTTTTCATGTTTAACTCATAATAATTAACTAGTAGACAAAATTTCAGACCTTATTTAACCTCATCCATCAACAGAAATCCAGTAAAATATGATCCAGCTGCAGGTCTGTAACACTTTCTACTCATTCCAGTTTATTAATTTCAATTTAGTGGAAAAGCCTTTCTTTGTGGCAAAGAGAATGTATTTTGCTCTGGTCTGTAGTAGCATTGTTAGCTTATTAAGTGAGGAAACAAACCACTCTTGCATAATCATATTTATTAGATCATTAGCTGCCAACAATCAGCACATAGGGAAAAAAGAGAGCTGACAGCAAAGGCCACCAGGTGGAAAGGCTTTGGAGAGAACCTGCAGGCACTACACAGCAGTAATGAAGCAGACCTGTCTGATGTCTCCAGTTAATTATCTCATTGAGAGCTTGTTGTGAGTAGCTGCCCTGGCTGAGCTGCAAGGGTGGGATAGGAGGCTGGATGTACACACTATCTTGAAATTATATACACCTGCCTATGCTTTCAGCCATGGGCAGCTTCAGGAGGCTGTCAGCCAGTCAATCATATACATGTTCAGTGTGACCCCTATTCAACAGACTGGCTGGCTTCCCAAAAGAAGTGTCCTGTTTTTCTTTAGTAGCAATTTAAATTTGTTCTTCTGGTTACTAATGTAGTTTTTGCTCAGCTTAGTCACACAGCCTTCTCCTAGTCTTATTGGGAAGGTCTCTCTGCAAAACAATAGTCCATTAGGAGATAACTTATATAACATATATAACTTACATAACATACGTTGGTGACTATGCATTGCCTACATACCTAAAGCTGGGAATATCAGTGGCATATAATCAAGTTTGTTTAATTAGACCACAAAGGAAATAAATCCATTGCAAACAATTACTTTGGTAGCTGAACAGAAAGTACCTTGCTCTTCACCAAGTAATTAGTGGACAGTCCAGAGTTACTGCAGATACCACTGACCTTTCATTCCAAAGTAGTACATCACCAGAGAAAAGAATCAGAAAAAAGGTAAAGGTGTGAAGGACTGGAGAACAGGTAGCATTGAGTTCTATGTAACATCTACAGTGAAAAGGCACTTTAGAAAGCACTAGTTGCTCAGAGATCACATTACCTTTTTACTATTACTGGGTTGAAAATGTTGCATGCTTAAAAATCTTTTTTGAGAGATATTGGTGAAAAACATTAGAAAATATTTTTCTATGCAGAGAGAGGCAAAAGGTACCTTGAGTTAAAGAGATAATGTCAATTTTATGGTCACTTTTTAAGAAATTATTTTAAATGATGTTCAACAAGTATCTGAAATTCTCTGACAAATGTAGTTTTTTCTTTTTGAAAAAGAAAAAAACATTGCAGCTGCATCTTTGAATTCTCTTTTTCCCTCCCTTTCTTGATGTTGTGAAAATCCAAACAAACAAGAGGCCAAGCTGCCTATAGTTGAATTCACTGCACACTGTGACAGAAGACATAGTGTGGGTGAAAGTATAAGTGAGCTGCAGTGTCACTATCCTGAAAACTAAGTGCTCTCCTACACTATGCATAACATAGATAAATATGCCTGGCTGTAAACATATAGAAAGAATTTAAAATTATTAATTAATGAATAAAGCTTGCCCTCTGTACAGAACTGGGTTTTTGTGTTCTGTTTTCAGGCAGATGTGCCATGTTTAAGATTTCATACTGCCTAGCATTGTACTGAAATGGGAGCTCTGCCATGAGGTTGATGCTTTTGCACTCTCTGCCACAAAACAGCTTGGGGTGAACAAGTCTGTTATTAATCTGTTGCTCAAAAGCAGTTTGAAAACACCACGGCTACAACATATATTTTGGCCTTAAAAAGACACTGAGAATCCTTTGCTGCCTGTGCAAATAGATATGCAGCTTGGCCCATGCCGTTTTGGGAATAAACTACACAGACTTTATTTTCTCCTATTCCAAAATAAATGATCATGATGTCCCCAGATGTTTTTTGCCTCTCTGCAGGTTGTTTCCCCTCTTTTTTCCACCTTACATAGACCACCTGCAGTGCAGGCAAATGAATGATACAGCACAGCTGAAGATGCCAAAAGTTTGCCTTCCGCTTATCCTGGCAGTTCAAGCATGAAGGTAATTTTGAGAATTAATTCTTGCACCCTTGCACCTTTGTTGGCTGAAAAATCAGATGTTCAAGCTATAGGAGAGATCCTTGCTGGTCAGCAGAGCTCTGCTGATGCTGTGTGGAACTTGTAACCGAGTAGGACAAGCAGCTCAAACTATTAGTTTTCCTCTTCCAAAATGAATTCTCTGCTCACTTTAATTTGTTAATGACAAGGTTGGCTGACAGGAATGAATGAAGTCAGACCATTAGCTGTTGGTAGAATAGTTTTCCTGGCTCAGTGCTCCCAAACCAAAGTCAGCTTCTGCAGGAGCTTCCTCTGTGCCTAGCAGCAGATCTCAGCTCTAGCTCTGGACACAAATAATGTGACCCTGTGGAGGCCCAGCACAGCTCCTGTGAACACAGCTGAACTCAGGGACCTTCCAGATCCAGACAGCACTCAGCTCCACTGGCTCATAATACATTATTTATTTTGTGCTCTATTTTATTTCTTTTCTATACCACCTGCTTCACTTCCCCAGGTTTTTCTCTGCACCAGGAAAAATATGTTAAAAATGTAGTTTCATCAAGACCTCCACTGTTTGTTTGTTAAACAGAATCATCCCATAATTTCTTCCTGACAGGAAGGGAATAAGAACCATGTTGAAGTACTATGTGTAGTTTTGAGCACCACAAGATAAAAGAAGGCATTAAGCTATTAGAGAGAGTCCAAAGGAAGGCCACAAGGATGATGAAGGGTCTGGAGGAGGAGCTGTATGAGAAGCAGCTTGAGGTCACTTGGTCTGTTCAGCCTGGAGAAGAGGAAACTGAGGGGAGACCTCGTTGTGTTCTTCAACATCCTCACAAGGGGAAGCAGAGGGGCAAGTACCAGTCTCTTCACTCTGATGACCAGTGACAAGACTTGAGGAAACTGCATGAAGCTGAGTCAGGAGAGGTTTGGGTTCGGTATCAGGATAAAGTTTTTCACCCAGAGGAGCACTGGAACAGGCTTCCCAGGGAAGTGGGGCACAGCACCAAGCCTGTCTGAGTTCAAGGAGCATTTGGACAATGCTCTCAGGCACTGCTGTGATTCTTGAGGTGTCTTGTGCAGGGCCAGGGGCTGGACTTGATGATCCTGATTGGGTCCCTTCCAACTCAGGATATTGTATGATTTCATTAATCATCTTGCAACTGAAATCAGTGAGGCTGGAGCAAAGGAATCCTGACATCTTCAAGAGCTATCTTTGTGGAGGTTCCTCTGTTTGGTGCTATTAGGGGGACTCAGGAAAAGAAAGACTACAGGGCCTCTGGCCAGCTCTCTACCTATATATCTAAGTCTCCTTCCCTTCAGTGCAAACCAGTGAGTCATGAAGCAGTGGCCAGCATGTGCATGAGTGCTGTCCCTGGCAACACCCTTGGGAAGATGTGTACGCCATGTCAGGAGCTGAAGAGACTTCCCAGGTGTCCTGCTTTAGTGCTACCCAGCAATAAAGCAGGCTTTCTCCACAGAGGATACAGCTGAATGATTTGAGCACTCTCACGAAAAAACTCAGCAGGTTTTTTCCCCCTAAAACTCCATTTTATTGCTAAGAACTGTTTTCAGTGAAACTTCTATGATGGTGTCCGTCCCTGACATTAGATGGGATCACCAGCTCCCAGAAGCACATCTCCCATCATTCTCGCTGGGCTTTGAGGAAAGCACGTGAGTTCCCAATGGCAAAATTCCTGTCAGCTTCAACAGGACAGCATCAGGCCTTTCACATCTTCTGCCGTGCTGGTTTTCATCCAGCACTATCAGGCTGCATCAATTAGCCCGTTCCTAAAGCTGATGAAGAAAAACTTTGTGCGATGCTGATGATGCTGCAGAGTCTTTATCTCACCTCGTTGGACAAGGGGAAAATAAAGAAAGAAAGGTTGTGCTAGTCTGAATTTGGCCACCTCTCTCCTCAGACACATGTGTTAAAATGCATGCAAGAAGAAAATGAGTGATTAACACAGAGCTCTGCTGCTTAGCAGCTGGCCCCTGGATCCTCCGCCATGGCACTAAATGTGTCCCTGGAAAACAGAAAGTTGAGATTTTAAGTGAGGAATTAATGAAAATGCACTCTTTTCCTGCTTGTTGTCCCTTTAAATCCAGTTTCCATGGAAACAGGTACTGGAAAGGCTGCCTGGATGGAGCCAGGAGACATCTCTGCCTGAACGCCTTCCCCTCTGGGTTTGCCAGCTGAGCCACCCCAATTGCCAGGCTTTTACAGAGGTTTTTGCTATTGTCTTTTCTGCCTGGAATATGAATGATGATTCCTCACGGATTCCTTTGCCAAGGAGTCCAGAGGTGGTCTGCCATGCTCCTGTCACCTGCCACTGGGCTGCTTGCAAGTGGAGCTCCTCTTCTGTGGTTGTCCAGCAGAGCACAGGCTCATCTGAACCCCTGTGACTCCACTTTGCTGTAAATGCCACTCCTGTTAAAAACTCCATTCCACTGCTTTTTTCTATTTGAAAATTGGTGGTGAGTGTGATCTGAGCACACAGACTGAGCAGTGGCAGAGGAACAACTTTGTTGTTAGTTCAGTGTTTTTCCTGAGGGGATATTTGAGATCCCACCAGGGGTATCACATGCAGCTCTGGGGTTCCCATCACAAGGCAGACACAGATCTCTTGGAGCAGGTCCAAGGACATTAAAATGGTCAGAGGGCTGGAGCACCTCTCCTATGAAGACAGGCTGAGGGAGCTGAGGGCCTGGAGAAGCAAAAGCCTCAGGGAGACCTTATTGTGGTCTTTAAGTATATAAGTGGAACTTATAAGAAAGATGGAGAGACACTTTTTACCCAGGACCTCTTGTGAAAGGACAAGGTGCAAAGAGGGTAGGTTTAGACTGAACATAAGAAAGAAATGTTTTTAAGTGAAGGTAGACAGATTTTGGAACAAGTTGTCCAGAGAAGGTGTGGATAGCCCATCCCTAGAAATTCAAGGCCAGGTTGGATGGAGCCCTGAGCAAGCAGGTGTAGTGGAAGCTATTCCTGCACAGAGCAGAGGGTTTGGAACTAGATGATCCTTAAGGTCCCTTCTAACCCAAACTATTCTATGATTCTCTGAGCAGGACGCAAAGCAGACTGCAAAGTGATAGTATTTGTCTGTGTAGATCCACCCTTTTTCCAGGTGAACAAAACCTAAGGATCTTAGACCTACAATATTCGAAAGTGACACAGTTCCTAGAATTAAGGATTGTTTTACAACTGTTGACATGCATCTGCTTCCATTTGTGTTAGCATTTGAGGAGGTGCCTCTGGCGTGTCTGTGAAAGGTTGTCTTAAAGAAATGTGAATTTCTAGTGGAAGCTGACTAACAATATAAGCTCTATCTACCCTCCCAGCTGACTTCTGCAGATAAAACCAGTTCCAATGTAAAAACAAAAGTAATTTTTAATGGTATTTAATCCTAATCAGAATAGTTTGATGTTAGTTGTTACTGCTTCAGTTATACATAAAAGCATTGCTCTCCTTGGTTACCTAGATGCTTGTCTATAATTAGAAAGGCAGACTCTCATATCTGAGATGTAATACTGAGATAGTTTTCTGCAAGCCACATGAGCAGTTTCTTGCATATTGTACCAGAAAAAATTCTCTCCTTGCTGCTCGTACAGTCTCAGATGGAGTATCATCTTCATACTGAGCAACCAGATTTCAAGTAGGATGTAAATCTGTACTGGGGGGACCAACTGTGTGTTGCTCACCTTTGTGACCTTTGGGCACACCATGATGCTCTGACTTCTGTCCTGGGAGCTGCTCCTCTGCCACACAGAAGCGTACCTCTCTCTCCAGGCTGCTGCTCCAGCTCCCCTGGATAATTTTGCATGCTGCTGTTTTTCTTCAGCATGTCGGAATAACTCTTTCCATACAGGGAGAGAATAAATTCCTACTCTACTCTGTGCTGGTGTGGCATTATCTTTAATTCTGTGTGCAGTTCTGGGCATCACAAGATAAAAAAGCTATTAAGCTTTCAGGGAGTGTCCAAAGGAGGGCAACGAAGATGGTGAAGGGCCTTGAGGGGAAGCCGTATGAGGAGTGGCTGAGGGCACTTGGTGTGTTCAGCCTGGAGAAGAGGAGACTGAGGGGAGACCTCACTACAGTTACAGCTTCCTTGTGAGGGGCAGAGGAGGGGCAGGCACTGATCTTTGCTCTGTGGTGACCAGTGACAGGACCCGAGGGAATGGCCTGAAGTTGTGTCAGGGAGGTTTGGGCTGGATATGGGAAAAGGTTTTTCATCCAGAGGGTGGTTGGGCACTGAACAGGCTCCCCAGGGCAGTGGTCACAGCACCAAGGCTGTCTGAGTTCAAGGTGCATTTGCACAGTGCTCTCAGGAACCTGGTGTGATTCCCGGGGATGTCCTACAGAGGGCCAAGAGCTGGACTCGATGACCGTCGTGGTTCCGTCCTACCTCAGCATATTCTCCGATTGTATGCCCCTGGCACCCTGCGCGGCCAATGCCGGGCCCCGCCGGGCAGAGACTCGAACCCGCGGCCCCGGTGCACTGAAGGCCCGCCCCGCCCAGCCCCGCCCGCAACGCGAGCAGCCGAGGTTTGTCCGCCGCGGGCCGCCGTGTGCCGGCTGTACCTTCCGCCGCCTTAGCCCCCCTGCGGCCCGGCCTGCGCCCGCCCGGCCTCGCCATGAGCGACAGGGGCGAGCTGGACCTCACCGGCGCCAAGCAGAACACGGGCATGTGGCTGGTGAAGGTGAGCAGCCGCGGGCCCTGCCGCCTGTCCCTTCCCCGCCGTGCCCGGGGGGGCCGCTGGCCTTAGGCCGGGGCTGCCCCCTCAGGCTTGGCCTGCGCCCCCCTTCCCCTTCCCGGGGACGGCCCGGGTACCTGCTGAGTGAAGGAAGCACCGCAGGGAAAGCTGGGTACCGGGAAGCTGTCCCGGGATCCCGGGGTGTTAGGGGTTTGGGATGGGTCTTACCCATCATTGAGCCCCAATCCCATGTGCCATGGGCAGGAACATGTGTTACTAGACCAGGTTCCTCAGAGCCCCCGTCCAGCCTGGCCTTGACGACTTCCAGGGATGGGGCGTTCACATTCTTCCTGGGCAACCTGTTCCAGTGTTTTGCCACCCTCACAGTAAAAAAAAATCCCTTCCTTGTCTTTGGCTAGTGCTTTTGTTACGAGTAACAAGCATGCCAGTCTAACTTTATTTGCCCAAAACTGTGAGAATTGAGGCAAGTCTGAGCGTGTCCAGATTCACATTCTCATTAAAAAACAAACAAACAATAAGGAAAGTGAATGCCAGTATGTTTTCACTACAGCCCTCCTTGGAGCTGTAGTGCAAAAGGTACCCAGACTGTCACATGGAAGCTGTCTGGTGCTGGGCCACGCTTACGCCTGGTGCCGCCGGCACTGCCTGTGTGTGCTTTTTTCCCGGGAGTGGGAGTCTTGCTATCAAGAACTCTTGTCTGCTTCTGCTGCCAAGAGCAAGCGTTGTCTCAGAAAGAGGAGACTCGCAGCTGGTGGGGAAGCACGTGCCCTGCCCCTCTTCGTGTCAGCTGTGCCCCTGTTTTGCTAGACCTGTATTTGTTCTGTCTGGGCAGAAACAGTTGCTTCTCCCTCCTTTAGGAACAGGTTCAGATCGGCAACTTGAAAGAACCTGTGGGTACAGGCTGGTGCCCAAATGCTAGTCCTGGGTGGTGAGGGAGGTGTGACATCATCATGCTTCAGCTACCTAAACATCTTACTATGACCCTTAAAAATTACGGGGAATTTCAAACTTGCTTTGCTGTGTGGAATTTTTGGTGGACAGGTCACAGCCTTTGTCTTCTTTTGTAATGACACCTGAGTGTCTAGTTTGTCTGGTAATGACACCTCAGTGTCACGAAACCACAATGAACACTGCGTAGTGCTCTCATTGTAATAGCTTATCCGGGGCAGTATCAATGAAAGCCGATAGCAGAAAGCTGCAGAAGTACATAATGATATACTGAGTGACAGGATGGTAAAATGGCAGATAGAATTCAGAGCTGAAAAATCTAACCTGATGTAACAGAGAAACACTATCCTAGTTATATGTACACAGCATTTTGGTCTCTGCTGGTTGTTGTCATTCAGGAGGAGGTTTTCAGTATATGCAGGTGACTATAAGAATGCCATGTCAAACGAGCAGTCAACACTGGATGTGGTTACAAAGGATATAGAAAACAACAGAGAAAATGTTATCGCAGTATCGTGTGGCCTCTGTTTGGAATGCTCTGTGTAGCTGTGGTCTCATCCTCCCCACTTTGGAAAGTGGACCTAGAAACAGTACAGGGGAGAGCACCAGGCATGGTCTCAGGAAAAAGGTATGATGGCTGTGGAGGGAACTCCTACATATGTTATTACCTTTCAGGTTGGCAGGAGGATTAATTTTTCAAATCTTACAGAGATCTGAAGTAGTAAGTAATGTCATGGGTGGATAAGGAAGAAGTGAATGGGTAAAGGTGGATAGGAAAGAGTAATTTTGAAGACAGGAGTTAGAGGTGTGTCAGATTAATTAATCTGATTGGGCTTGGAGCAAACAAAGGGGCTACCATTTTTGCACAATATGTAGTTAAATTTTGGAAGTTGTTGCAATAAGAAGTTGTGAATTTGAAAACTGTAGAAGCTCAAACACCATTAGTCAAATTCAGGCAAGAAAATTGTATTGAGAGATTGAATATGCTGCAATACCCCAAGTCTGCTAACACATTTTTAGAAATTAGAAGAGCGTGCTGGGTAAATATCTTTTCTTCGTAAGCTTTTGTGTTTTTCCTGAAGTATCCACTGTTGACTGCATTTGGAGACAGGACAGTGAACTTGCTTGTCCTCTAGTCTGATACAGTTTGGTGTTTCCTGAAGCAAACCAGGACTTTTCAGGCACATGCTCGCTTGCAGTTGTTGCCACTGTGTGAGTAGAGAGGCTGCCTGGTTTAATGAGAAAATTGGACTAAAAGGAATACTTTAATATTACTCTTCCAAGTAAGAGTTAATGTAATCCTTCATGCATGTGTTCTAAACTTATAATTTGTCTGTCTTCTTGTATAATAGTGATAATAACAAATTATTAAAAAGTTGCTAACACTGATAGAGCATAACAGTTTAGTCCTTTGATTTCCTTCAGACTTGAACTTGGAAACAACCATCCTTGTTAGTAGGACTTCCAACACACTCAGAGGAAAGACAGTACATAGTATCTGTACCTTTTATCTTTACTATCTAGGATAATGAGGCTGAATTTATTCTTTCTTTGAGGGAGGAGCAATCAGTTCTTATGGAATAAAAAGCTTGGCTTATTTGATTTCCTTTTAACATGCATTGTGCTAGCACAGGAAGTATTCCAGAGAGACTACTTAACAAGTGATAAAAATTGTAGTGATGAGTATTTTAGAAGCATGAGCAGTAAAAGGAGGTACCATAAAGAGAGCAAATTGCTTTGGTACAAATCCAGAAAAAAAAATCCAACTGGATTTATTTTTGTTTGTTTTCAGTGAAAGCTAATATAGAGGAATATGGTTAGAACTTTTGGTTATGTACTTGTGGTAAAGTGAAGCCCATTTACTGTTAGTCTGTAGAATTGTTAATTTCTTATACTCTATGTTGGTGGGGGGGTGTTATTTAATCTGCTGCAATTATATATAGTTAGAAAGATGTCTTTATATAATTATTTTTGTATGTTCAAAGAAAAATTAAAACAGAACTGACATTTGCCTCACTCAGTTTCTGATGTATGCACTACATATAGATTGCTGTATAGAGAAAGAGCTAACTTACGTTCTTACAGAAAAGTTGAAGTTGTTTGTTACAGACAGGGGCTACTTGTGTGTTTTCTTTAAAGGTGGACAGGAAGCTGTGAATAAGCTGAGAGATGTGTGGAGCAGGGGCACTAGTGTTGTACACTACCTGCAGGGTGCCTCGTGTACTGGAGCCTGGGTGTTTGTGTGATGTGAGTAGCAAGAGGAGAGGAGCAGTGTGAAGAGGTCTTGAAGTGATGTTCCTTAGTACGTCAGATTTGTTCTAGTGATTAAATTGTGTATTTTTTTTGAGAGAAGAGTATTCTTACCTACAAATCCCAGAATAAAGGCCATTTATCTTGAAAACATTCAGTCACCTTTCAGTCTGTCAGGTACTGATTAAATAGTGTATTTTTTTTGAGAGAAGATTATTCTTACCTACAAATCCCAGAATAAAGGCCATTTATCTTGAAAACATTCAGTCGCCTTTCAGTCTGTCAGGTACTGTGTCTGCAGGTCACTTTTTCTGTGGGTATGTATTTTTCAAAATCCTTCCATGGTATCTTTGAAAATTCTGCACTGTAAAAGCAGGTTGCTCTTATTTTCCCTGTGTTCTTTGAAGGAGTGTTAAGAGTTTGTAAACTGATTGTTCTCCACAAGTTAAACTTTTATTATGCTAAAGTTAAAAGAAAAGGGCAAAATAAGATGTCTACAGCATGTAAGACTTTATTTAATCTTTCATCTGATTGTTTACGTCATTAGCATGGTACTACAGAGTTTACTGTGTGGTTTCTTGAGTACCCTCTGGTTTTATCTGAAGTATCTATGGATAGCTAGAAGTAATCCTTTGATCACAGTCCTTCATAACACTGTGTCCTTCTCTGCATAGCCCTTGATTGCAGGTAGACCAGCAGAAAGATGATTAAATGAACTCTTTGAGACTGTTTCCCATGCAGCTGAAAGAAGCATGATTGATCTGCAACCTCTTAATCTGAATAATTTCCCTGTCTGAATATATTACGTAGCAAGTCAGTGATTTTAACTGCATGAGTGTCCTTCGCTCCTTGTCTGCTTACACTGAATGTGCGTCTACCTCATTACCTGGCAGTGCAAATTAAATACAGGCTAAGTGCAAGTACATAATAATATTTCTATTGAGTCAGCTGGAGCACATGTCATAGCATTTATCTTGGCCTCAGAAAGAAAATTATGTCTGATCTGGCATGGAATCTGTTGTAGAAAATTACCACTTTGAAAACTGTGGAAAAGTACCTATCAATAGATTGTGCCACTTCATGGCTTTCTGTTATGCTTTTGTGGTATTTTTGACCCAAAGTCTGAATTTTATGGGCACCTGGACTGACATTTGGTTAATCTGAACAGCTGGAGAACATCTGAGTTTTCTAGCTATTCCACAGTACTTCATGGGGTGCTGTGAGTCTAAAGAAAAGTGCTAAACACCAGTTCCAAGATATCTTCTGCAGTTTTTGAGGAACAAGTAAATGCAAAGTTAGTGTTAAATTAATTCGAGCTTTAGGAAGTTAGCAGGTTGCTCTTTGTCAACAAGTTCTTGGAATTGGCTTTTTTCCACCTCAGCTCTGCACTGAAACTTGGCTTAATTTTAGTCTATGCAAGACAAAAGTCAGACTTCAAGGTGCTTCTTTACTGTTTGAAACAGAAAATGCCACAGCCACAGCTTAGTGTGTTTCTCACTGGCTATGCCTCACATCATTTTTCTACACGGGCACAAATGCTTTCAGTAGGTGTGGATTTCGTGAGCCTCAATAAGCTCTGCTGTACCAGTAAAGAACATTGTTGCAAAGTTCTGGAGAACACACTGCTTCCCAGAGGCCTTTATTGTTCATTATGGGCCCAGGGCACCTGATGCCGTGGATACCAAAACCTTTGTAACTGAAGGAATTTGTGTGTAGGTGGATTAACATAACTGGAGCCAACTTTTAATCCTTGGATGCATCATGTTAAGCAGGCCTGCTCGTGCCTGTCCCTGCACTGACCTCTACTTTGTGCAGCTGTTTGGGAAAATGGATTGGGTAGCTCATTTGGTTGTTCTACCCACTAAATACAAAACCAGCACAGCTAAAACGTGGAAGTGCCCCACACCTCCCAGCCAGATCAGTCTGTTCTTTGTGTATATTGACCAGCTGCACAAAGGCTTTTCCCAATACAGTGAAGGTGTGGGAATGAGTGAGGGGAGGCAGATTTAACTCAGGTAGTTCTGCTGTTGGAGAAATGGACATCTGGTAGACTAGGGCTGTGATCTGCTGTTCAGTGTTTCTGAGGTTCCCAAACTTTAAACCTTCTCTTAAGAGCACCTTTTGGTCTCTGACTTAATTGTCTAACTTCTCATCCACTGTGATTGTTTGGTTCATGTGGGTTTTTTCCCCCCTAGAGAGATCATAAGTTCTAATGAATATTTAAAAGTATAATTTTACCTGATAAAGTATTGAGACTACTTAATGTAAGAATATGATGTTGATCTTTTTCTGCCTTTCATGATTGGATAATAGTATTTGAAATTCAAGTTATTACCAGATTTTTCCCCTCATTTGGGGCTCTATGCTGACTGTGTTTTTGTGCTACATTATTCTCATTGATCTCCCTAGCAGAATGAAAACACAAACACACACACACGCGCGCGCGCGCACACACACACATATTCCAGTTTGAGAAGTGGGCTCACATGAATATCATGAAGTTCATCAAGGCCAAGTGCAAGGCCTTGCACCTGGGTCAGGTCAATCCTCAGGATCAATACAGGCTGAGGGATAAAGGGATTGAGAGCAGTCATACAGAGAACTTTGGGAAGCTGGTGGATAAGATGCAGGACGTGACCCAGTGGTGTGCACTTGCAGTGCAGAAAGCCAACTGTATCCTAGGCTGCATGAAAAGCAGCATGTCCCCCAGCATAAGAAGGATGTGTACCTGTTGGATCAAGTACAGAGAAGGACCACTAAGATGTCTACCAGTCAGGAGCACCTCTTCTGTGAAGAAGGGGTGGTGGAGCTGGTATTGTTTGTTCTGGAGAAAGAAAGCTCCAGAGAGACCTTATAACAGCCTTCCAGTACCTCAAGGGAGATGGTAAGACAGATGGGGACAGACTGTTTTGCAGGGCCTGTGACAGCTGGACAAGGAGTAATGGTTTTAAGTGAAAACAGGGTAGATTTAGACTAGATATGTTTTATGATACGGGTAGTGAAGCACTGGTACAGGTTGCCCAGAGAAGTTGTGAATGTGCCATCCCTGAAAATACTCAAGGTCAGGTTCAATGAGGCTTTGAGGAACCTGATCTAGTTGCAGGTGTCACTGCTTATTGCAGGGGGATTTGACTAGATAACTATTAAGGCCCCTTCCAACCAAAACCATTCTATGACTCTATATTGTCTACTGTATTTAGCTCATACTTTATTCTGAAGTGGTCAGGGGAAAAGCATTTAAAATGTATACACATGCACAATTAATATAAAATTTTAAAATCTTCTTTTTGTGATATGTCTTCTTTGCTTAGGTCCCCAAATACTTATCGCAGCAGTGGAATAAAGCTTCAGGAAGGGGCGAAGTGGGCAAACTAAGGATTGTCAAGTAAGCCTTAAGTACACCTTTACTAACTACATTTCTTAGAGGAAGTTACCTGCAGTAAAATATTTGCAGCTATTGTAATACATAATCCTGTTTCTTGCCAACAGTATACATGTTTCTCTGATACCTGAATGGTACTTGCTTGTGTAGTCATTAGAAATATAAATTGTACAAAATTATGCTGGGAAGTCAGTGTATCCAATTACATGATGTTTGATTTCTTAAATAGAAAAAATGTATATGGAGAATTTTCTTTAACTTATGGATGCTATTTTGATGCTTCTGTTGTCACATGCTGACTTTTCCATTCTTGGGCACCAGCATAACAAAAAATTGAGCAGCTCAGGGGTGAAGATGAGTAACAAAACTAGAATTTAAATTTTCTTTTTTATGAGGAAAGCTCAACTTGAGGAATTAGGTTATGGAAACTTTGTTAAATATTTTTAATATTTATTTACTTACTAAATATTTAAACATTATATATTTTGTTTTGCAGAAATCAAGGAAGAACAGAGGTAAGTAATTACTAATTACAAAGGCTGTGAATGTTTATATTTTGAATTCTAACAATTGTTTAGAACATGCTGGTTTCTCATGTCACTTACTTTTTGTTACACCTATACTGCAAAGTCAAGAGGAAAGAATTCTGTTAGTAGCTCTGCCTACAGATTTACTGTGGGACTTCCAGCCAGTCTCTCTGTTCTCTCAGTTTGATTACCCATCTGTAAGCAGCAATGGTAGCGGTGACTTTCCTTCTAAACATTTTGAGATGTATTAGTGCAAAGGGCTAAGGAGGATGCAAAGGAAAGGCACACAGTGCTGGTCTGAAAGAACACTCTTCAAGTTTCTTATTTCTGTGGCCAGGGATTCTGGTTACCCAGTCCCTGCTTCCTTAGGTCCTGTATTGAGCATACAGTGTAAACATGGCAAAGGAACCATGTTGAAACCTCTCCTAGGCTGTATGGAATTCAGGAGTCCTAGGCTAAGAACACTTCTTATGGGACTTTAGCACTTTTTCTGCAAGTCAGCTGTTCTGTGTCAAAATTTTTTAAGCGCTCCTACTGAGCAATGGCTGAAAACCTATTACTACATTTTGATAAGTAAAACCAAATTTTCTCTGACTTCAGGAGGAAGTAATTTACAATTTTTTAAAAGTTGAGTAAATTTTATTAAGTACATGAAAGCTTTGGATTCTTTTACGACACAATGTAGAAAGACTCTTTTATGTTTTTTAAATGGAAATATGCTATACTACTTGTATTTTCTCTCTTTGTTTCCCCATAACTTGTAATTGAGTCTGTTTAGTAACACTCTGGTCATTGTGACTGTTAGGTGTCATTTACTTTGAATGAAGAGCTTGCAAGCATCAATGATATTGGAGGAAAACCTGCTTCAGTCAGTGCACCAAGGGAACATCCATTTCTTTTGCAAAGTGTGGGAGGACAGACCTTAACTGTGTTCACAGAAACTCCAGTAGGTAAGTTAGAATTAAAGTTATTTGTTATGATTCCATTATTTATGATTTTAATAAATTCAATGTTGTAAAAGAAGACTTAGTAGTCAGGTTTTGGCTCTATTTTGTTTTTTCTGTGTACAGAGCACTGTTGTAATATTTTTGTGTCTGCTGTCTCTTTTCTTTATGTGATTGAGCAGCTGATTTAAGTTCTCCATAAAAGGGTTATCATGTACAGTTTAGCTCTGAGTCTGCTGAAGAGAACAGAGAGTGTGGAGTGCAATATAGAGTGCAGTACATTGTGTACGTTCCCCTTTAGGGTTTTCACTGCAAAAAATGTTTTTTGTGTTCCCATGTATTTTTGGGATGAACTAATATTTCTTTTTCTCCTTGAGTTGGTCTCTTCTGTAAACATAGTTTTATAAGAATGCGGATTTTTCTTCTATCCAGTTGAACAGGTGCATTTGAACAATAAAACATCTGTTCAGCACATTTTCTGAAAGTATACACATGGTTTAAGTGTATTAAAGCTTAATAAGGTCATAATAATCAAACAGTGCAGCAGTAAGGCTATAGCTTTTCTTACTGGATTTCAGCTTCCTGCCTTAAATTCAGCTCAGTAGCTGTAGGTGTGGTTAGGATATTCAAGATTGTGTGTCCTACATTGCAACAGCCAAAAATGGTGCAGTCAGGCTTCTTCAAGCAAGAACAAAAGCCCTTTTATTAACCACAAGTTTATCCTTTTATACTATTTTTCTACTGTCCACGTGCATATAAG
>JAWWEU010000001.1:56284316-56299194 GCA_035583155.1 Acropternis orthonyx | reverse complement strand
TTCCTCTTTCTTCAGCTTTCCCAGGCTTGGCCCAAGGACACAGGTGGTGTTTTCTACTGCTTTCCCAGGCCTACAGCTGCATTGTCTCGAGGCCAAAGCTGTCCATAGCCCAGTAATCTTCCACACTACATTGCATATTAGACTTAAGGGACATGGTAATGTTACACTGTACAGTAAGTTCAGCAGACTGCCTTGCATGTAAGTCCCTTGTGCTGTAAGGTTTTCTACTGCAATTACATGGTCAAGTTCAGGATGTCAGAGAGAGAAGGCAGGTGTCTGCAGAGCAAATCTCATTGTCTGCAGAAGGTATCCCAGTTTCAGGAATATAGGTTTTGGTGTCCCCAGAAAACAAATAATACTAGTATTGTTTGTTACCTGTGTCGTCTGTGGGGCAGAAAACTACAGTGTAACCAGCTTCTGATTTTTTGATGTTCATAGGCTGGCAAGTAATTGCTGTGATCGCAGTGTGATGCTTTATCAAATAAATGAGGGCAGGGGAATTGTAACTCACGGGACAGAATTAGAATAGTTAGTAGGTTTGACTCCCTCCTTTTTAAAATGTGTTTTAATGCTTTAGTGACTGAGCAGTGAGATACTAAGGTACAAGTAGCTCAGTTGTCTCAGTTGTGTTTAGAAATAAAAGCACTTATACTACCATTCAGGCACTTTTCATTTTTTATCCCTTTTTCTGAAACTAATGTGATAGTGTTACTGGTTTTTCATTTTAAAAAACTTGTAATTTTTTGTGTGTGACTTGCAACTTTTTAAAAATGCTGGAGTTTGTGATGCATAGATTACAAATGTGGAAAGAGACAGGAAGCAAGTTTTTAAGACTGTTGCAAGCCTTTTAGTAGTACCTCATCCTTTTTCATTTCTCTGTGCCCCAACCTCAAAATGCTTGACAAAAGAGAGAGATTTTAGGTTTGAAGATGTGTTTAGAATATACATTCAGCGACTTTTACATGTTTGCTGCAAATCCCAAGCCACTTTTGATAAAAAATATTGCTTCAGAAACCTCTAGCAGTGACTTAAGCTGCAGTGAGCACAGATGCTTGCCTGGAATGTGGAGTATTTGTCATCAGTTGGAATGAAAGTTGTTAGAACCCAGTAGTTAGAAGATACCTATTTATTTCTGTTTTATCATCTCTTAATACCAGTGTCTCAAAATTTTTAGATATTTAGAACCTGTCCAATTTTTTATTTAATCAAAAATTTTACATTTCTTGCAACTTGAAAATGGTATTCAAGGAACATAGATCTACTGAGTAGAAGTTATTGTTTTAACTGTGAGCAAAGAGTAGTTAGTGACAAGAGAAATGTTTGGAATGAAGCACTGAATAAGCATAGACCCTGTCAAAATTGGTTTTGCTTGAGATTAGCAAGCATAACATGCAGTCAGTGAGTTTTCATGGAACTGAATGCAAAATGGCTAAAATCTGGTGCTGTTGTGTTTGTGTTGAGAGTACAGTCAAACATAAACTTTATTGTACTCTTCTTGCCTGACTTATTTTGCTTGTGGAAATGAATGTGACACAAATATTCCAAATTCCAGTCAGATTCCTTACAGGCACCATGTTTTTACAGCTGTACCCATGTGTTTAAATGTGTATCATCAATATGTTTTGAGCTCCATGGCCAATTTCAACAAATTTCATAGTAAATTATGGCTAGTGTGACAACAAGTGTCTGAAAGAGTGGACTGAAGCTGTATGGATATGCCACCTGAAAGACAGACTGCTACCCTGTTTTGTGCCACATGGGAAAATGCACTGTATTTATAGGAACCATGGAAAAACGCTCAATAAAAACCTACACATCTTTGCACATCAGTCAATCCACAGGAAAGGAGTGTCGTAGGAATTTGAAATTCATTAATTTGTAGGTTCACAGACCAGCATTTGTCTTTGTATTATAATTAGCATGTTTTATCTGAAAAGCGTTGGTGATCCTGTTCCTCTTCCTTTTCTGAAGTGCACCATGTAAAAGAAACCATTTTGCCAGTTGAACCACGGGCCAAATATTAAGCTGGTATGGAACTGCAGATGTCATGCATCTGGAAAGATGCCTTTGAGGAGTTATGCAAATGAAATATGAATAAAAAGGTGCTTCATGCACTATTGCTCTCAGTCCTACCTGAGGACTGAATTTACCTAAAATGGAGCAAATGGCATAAAGCGGTTTGGTTTGTAAAGGGTGGGGTTTATTTGTTTGTGGGTTTGTGTTTTATTCCCCCTCCCCTCTTGTTTTTTTAGCACATTGAATGCCCTGAAGTCTATTCTGTGTGCAGTTCTTTAATCCTGTGATCCTTATGTTGTAATATCTTTTTTATGGTCTTCCTGAAGTATGTTGTAATCTTGAAAGGTCCTGCAGGGAGTTTACATATTCTGGATAATTCCACACTTCACATTGACTCATCACGTCATTTAGAGCAGGCAAAAAAGATCAAATTTTACAAGTAATTAAATATTTTCTGCATTATGTAATTTCTGGACTTCTGAATGGATTTTCTATGGGTTTTGCTTTGCTTTGTCTTAACTGAGTTTGCTTCTAATATCCTTTGTATTAAAAGAAATCCTTCAGTTCTTTCATTATAAACCTCTGCATCTCTGGGTGTCCCATATTAGTTAACAGACAGCAGTAGGCTCTTCTGAGATGCAATTTGTTGTGTCCAAAGTCTAATGAATTGCAGTTTCTTGGTCTTCTCCAGTGTGTGTACTAGATCTGAGCTAATGTGAAGCTGGATAAAGTGGCTCCCATTGCAGATACTATTAAAAATATGGTCTATTCGCACATGCTGCACCTTCTTTTTAGAGTAACTCTGGGATTTCTCCTGTTACTTTTCCTGTTTCTGTATTTTGAAATAGCTCTAGTGAGTAATACAGAGTAGTACAATGTACTCTGAAAGTAGTAGTTGCAAAATACCTCTCTGCTTCCTTTGCAATGCTGTTTGCACATGTGAGACATTGCATTGTCTTCACTGCTGGGCAGATCACTAAGGCCTGAGGTGGTGTTCGTGAACATCAGTGTAGCAAAGCTGGTGGGAAGTGTGGCTTCCATCATGTCTGCAGAGGGATCCAAAGCACAGTTGTCTCTTGCTGTCTAGGTTTTGCTGTCTAGGCTGGTTTCGGTATTATTTCTGCATTAAATACGAACTACATTCTGTTCCATAAACATCACCATATGTACATCAACAGTTGCTATGCAACACTGCTATTTGTGCTTCCAGTCATTTTGTCTTATCTTTGTCATCAGCTATCATAGCTGTAATTTTTGGGCGGGTGGAAAGGATAGCACCTTGCGTGTATTTTAATGTATTGAATAAAATGAATCTTTCTTATGTGTGTATAGCTGTCTAGGGGAATTCATGGGCCTGATATATAGGGTATGTTTGGTTAAAATTGTTTTCTGGGCTCCTACTAGCAGAAACTCAAGCATAAGATAGTGATATGATTTAATAGTTTCTTTCTTGGTTCCAGGAATGGGAAGATTATTTCATTGAACATTTAACAGCAAAATTTTTTGATTATGATTTTAAATTACTTCCCTTATTGCTTTAATTGCCTGATGCTTAATTTTTCTGCCAGCAGGTAGTTTATGTTTGCTGGATCTAAATATAAGTAACAATGCAGCTTTGTTAATGATAAATGTTTCTTACTGAGCTGTTTTTTTATGAAAAATGCTCTACTAATGTGACTTGAGAAAACACAGACCTTGGCAAGCAATTGCATCCCAAACTGTAAATGACTGATGGGTGGAGAATAGACACAAATAAAGTATATGATATTTCTGTAAAGTTGAGTGAGATGATTCATTTTATTTAAATTTGGAATATATCTTCTCAACTCCCCCTTTATAAGTGAGATTGCCTTAATGTCTATTTTTGTGTCTTTAAATTCTTTCATGCTCTTTCCATCTTTCTGAAAGTAAGACATGTTCAGAGAATTCCATTGACAGAATATGTACCAGAGCTTTGCTTCTGAAAAGCATTCATGCATGGATTGTCTGACTGTTTCATGCTTCACAGAACATTGCTGTCTCTTAGTATTGTGTTTTTCTCCTGTTTTCTGAGTCTTCTCTTTCAGAAACTCACTTCATGGCATTCAATTGTTTCTGCTGTATTCTTGTTCAATAATACACATAACTTTGCCTATATACCTCTAGAAAAGCTCCTTTAGTCCCACATTGCTTGAAAATTCTCCTGTTGTTTTGAGTTGTTGGGGTTTTTTTCCTTTACACAGCTTCTCGTATATGAAAGGACCTTGTTTGAGTTTGTACATGAATCACACCTGCCATGTAGTAGACAATGTGCAATTGTATTCCAGTGAAAATGAATATTCAGAGGGTTTTATTCTGTATTTTGTGTATAGGTACTTTTAAATATCGGATATATCCAACCATTAAAGAAATGTGAAGGGAAGAAACAGTAATAAAAATGTTTCATTGGAGCAGTTACTTCTTTAATTATACTTAATTATTTTCAGTAAAACACATTGCTCTCAGAATCCTTATGCCTTGTAATACTACTTTCAATTTTATTAGATAAATGTTTGAGTTCTGAAATTCCTCATCAGGTTGTTTCTTAGGAAATAAACACCCTCGCTGTTCTGCCATCTTAGCACAGCCTCCTGAGGAGTTTTGACACATACTTTTCTACTTTAACAGTACTTCCCAATTGTCTCTGTTAAGCCTACAAAAGGCTTTGGGATCTTACTTGATGCTTCTTTGTTCCATTATGTACTTCATTCTTTTATAGACTGTTAGCAGAAGCAGGAAACCTATCAGCAGCCTCACGATCAAAAGAAATAGAAACAACAGCAGCCTTTCAGATCTCTGGCATTTATGCAAATTTCCAAATATTTTTGAGGACCATAAAGGTGAATCTCTTGATCAGAAGAGCAGAGTGTGTGACTTAAGCTAGTCTAATTACAAATATAATCTTGATGGCTCAAAATTTTGTGTGTATTATAGTGTTACACAGTTCATTTAGATAACAATTGCAACTGCTTACATCATACCCGTTCTCCCTGTAAAAAAAAAGAATGGAAATTATATTTATTTGATTACTTCATATGCATGGTGGACAATTAAAAAATTACTGTAAAGCATGCTCAGCTCACTGGCAGGGATAAGCTAATTTTATTTTCATTCCTGTTACTGAAACTACAGACTGTCAATTCCTGTACAAATTTAAACAATTGAGCACGTAACACTCAAAGGATATGATGTGTTAGAATGAGCTCAGTGTGATAGGAATAGTTTATATGCATATTTTATTGACTTGAAATATCTTTGTTTTTTTAAGTCTCACTGGTGTGTGTGTGTGTAAAAACCAACACCCCAATGCCCTGTCACCACAACAACAAAGTAAAAAACCACACCAAAACAAAAAAAACCCCAAAAAACTAACCAACCTCAACCTGTTGACCTTTGTCTGCAACTCTTGCATGTTTTAGAGGAGACCGAGCAGCTGTAGTTTGCATTAATAAAATACATTAAGTAGACAAGTACAACTTCCTTTACTTTCTTCATGATATTAGTACTGAGAAGATTTTTACAGCAGAGACTTGCGACCTAATCATAACAGAACTGAGTTGTCTAATGAGGAGGAAGAAAAATGCCACTTTTTTGCAAGGCTTGAATTTTATGTGTTGTTTTGTCTTTGCTGTTGAGCGTGGCTTCTATTGACACATACAAAGAAACACACACACTCCCCCTGTAGACATGATATACATATATATTGTTATTTGAATCCCAGATGCTGTTAGCAATGTTTGAGTGTGATGTCTTTGGCAATAGATTTGGCTAGGTGGCTGGTCCTCCATTGAAAAAGAGTTAAAAATTAAACAGCTTTAAATCCAGCTGCATCTCACATCTCAGTCCAGACAGTGGTTCATATCTTTGTATGTTTGTATGTTCTTCATTATAACCTCTGCTTCTTCTGTGTGTACTGAGTGTTTCCTTAATTAAGCTCCAGTTTAGATCAGGTATTAGTTGGGTAATGACATTGTGCTGTGAATGTGCTAAATACGCACAAAAAAGGTAGTGTCAATGAGAAGATGAGTAGTTTTCTGCAACCAGGCTATCCTGCATATACATCTGAAAGTTGGCAGGGATCTTTCCTCACTCTGTGAATGCTCACAGCTGGGAAGAGACCATGGAATTACGGTTTCTCATTGAGAAAGTAGCTGCCTTCAGTTGCTAAGACTAACGACAGCCACCTGGTCTAAAGAAAGAAGGAGTGGTGAGATACTCCTTTTTAGATTTTTACTAGTCCTCAGACTGTCAGCTGTCTCAACTAGAAAAGGACACCAGCCTTGAAAGCCAGCAAGAATCAGTGTAAAGAAAAAGGTTTTCTGAAATATTTAATGTTTTCAATTCTGTTAACACCCACCCTGTAAATGGCAGAAATTATCAACCTAACTGAACTCAAAAATTACTCTCCCCAGTCTGAGCAGTAATTCACTGTTGCCTGTAAGTAAATAACCTGTAATAATAGCTGTGACTTGTCTGAGTTGAAAGCCAACAAGTATATTTTACCATTTTTAAGTGTATTTCAGGTAGGTGAAAATGTTCTTTTTATCCTCTATCTTAGAAGATGTGTTAAAAGGGGAAAGATAGGAGACACAGTCAAAGATAAGATTGACAAATTTATGTAGGGGATTAATTTCATAGGACTGGGTAAATAGTACAACTCAGTTCACCAAAATACATCCACTGTCTGCCATTTCTTGAAATGTGGGATTGGAATGTCTTGGAAGCTGTTTCTGAATTTGACTCTGCCATTTACCTGAGTGATAATTTTTTGGCAAGTCACTTTGTAACACTGTGTCTGTTTCTCCTTCACACACTCTTAAGAGTCTCTGCTCTGTGGAATGAGTGATGTTTCTGATTATGTGTATTGGTTGTACTTGACAAGTACAAACAGGCAAGCACAAATACTTCACAAACAAGTACAAATGGGCTATAGTAAGGTACCATTTGAGGACAAATAACCAAAAAGGAAAAAGGCTGAAGAAATAAATTTTGGGTGGTCTGTAGAGAGGGAAGAGAAGAGGTTGATCAAGTTAAAAAATTTACCTAATGCGAATTAAGAGCATTCTTTTGCAAAACCTTGATTATCTTTTTTAATATACAAAAGTAGTATTTGTTTGTCTAGACTGACCAGTGAGATGAATTAATAATGTACCACTGATTATGCGTAAATGTGTAACTTCATTCTTGTAGATCTCAGTCAGAGGTGTAATGGAGTTCTCTCATTTCTCTCATTCTGAGTTTGGGCGCTAAAGGACTTCTTTTGTTCCTCCTGGTGGCAAATTATTCTTCAGAAGATAAATTTGTAAACATGGATCAAATCCAGTGATTATGATTTTATTATGGTTTATCATTCTTTGCTTTGCAGCCCACTTTTCAGATGTAATTTCAAATAATCAACACAGAAACATTATGATTCCTTTTTTATTTTTTTTTTTCCAGAAAGCCAGTCAGAAGAAAAATCGGAAAGTGGCAGTGCTGGTGAGTATGGACACTGTCTTTGAAGTGCTTAAGAAGTTACTGATGACTGCAGCTTTTCAGTTTTACTTCTCAGGAAATAGGTAGATTAAAAAAGGGTCTTTTTGTACTATTTAGTAGAATACCATAAAACTGAAAAATAACTTTATAAACTGGTTATCTACTATGACCAAAAGCTTAAATTATTAGTATTTTTTATTTAAAAGAAGGGGAATAGAATGGTGAGGGAGAGGTTTAGAAATGCTCTTTGGATTGCTTTATTTCTTTCTCAACTCTTTTGTTTAGGTTAATTGTATGTATTTTCTACTTTGAATTCTTTCCTTTTGATTCAAAAGCTTGTAGCAAATTTCCAGATCTTTTGTTATTCTATTTCAATTGCATAAACTGAATAGACAAAGAAACAGTTCACAATAAGTAGATTTATCTCTGATGCACACAGATTAAATAGTACTGGGAGTGGGGTGGCACCTCTAAGTGGTAATGGCACAGATGGGAGATGGCTGAAAAGAATCTCATACCCCTGTCTTTCTTAAAAGCAAATCCTAAAGGTAAGACTAATGCTAGTGGGTGCTCAAAATGTCTTCTTGAAAGTACTTTTTTGGACACTTTAACGTGGAGATGTCTAAGGTATCTAATACTTGACTTCTTTTGAATTGCATTTCAACGCCAAATGTTATCACAAGTGTATACTTTGTGTCTGGCTAGAAGTAGGGTTTGTTTTCTGTAGTAGGGAGTTCTTTGTAAAACTGAGATGCCTTTTATTCCATTCACTCAAGCACGTCAAAAGGCTAGTGTTAGAAATGTTACAGGCTGCAGACTTGTACTGAGTCCAGGGTGTGTTTTATAGCTTGCGATTTTTCTTAATTACTTGGTATAACCTGTGCAGTCTGATTCTGTGTCAATTGTGATGTGGTTTTATGGTTACGCAGAGCTACTTTCTAGAGATTAGTATTTTATACTACTTGAAAACTGAGACTCACTGCTGTGTAATGACTCAGTTAAATAGATCTTGAAAGTTTAACTGCTAAAATGAATCAGAATTTTTATACTTATGTTTAGTTGTTTCATAAGTGTGGGGTACACCCTTGGTTTTGCTTGGGTTTTGTTGTTTATTTATTCAATCTGTTTCGGTTTGGTTTTGAATGATTGTATTGTCTGCTCTTCATTCTTGGTGCCTCCTTTTTCTATGAATATTGTGTAAGATGGCCATGTGTTTAGTTTTTTGTATTTCTACTTTGGCCAGAAGAATGGATTACTGTATGCTGTGGGCTGTTTAAATATGCTGACAAGATGAGTGCTAAACCCATTTGATAGAATCAAGCTGGTTGAAGATTCAGTTTGTGAGTTATGGTAGTGGGTAACCCTGGGGCATGCAAAGGAGTACTCTCAACCATCAGTTGCATTTATTTGCTTATTCACTTTTTTCCTCAAAATCACTGTGGAACTTAGATGATCTTTAGCAAACTACCTCTCAAGTAATTCAGGTTATTGAGTGCTCCATTTTTCTGTTAATCTACTTGATTTTGGCCTACAGTAAGTACTTTTGAGACAAAGAGGATGCCTTTATGTGTTTATTTAGCATTTTATAATACACTATATATAGATTTAATATTTAGTATCCGTATTATATGTATATAAACACAAACATAAATATATAAATATTACTATTAAATATTAAATTTATATATAATACATTATAAAATGCTACATAAATACATAAAATAGAACTAATTACATGATAAATTAATATTATACATATGTTTAATAATAATAATATATAATGGCCAGACTTTGTGAACGAAGATCTGGGGAAGGGCTCTCCCCACGTGGGTGTGCCCTTCCAGCCTGCGCAGTGGATTTTTTAGGTGATTTAATATTGTTAATAACAAAACTCTTTGGGGTATCACTGTACTAAAAATATGTAAGGTTTATTTGTAGTTAGAAAATAAAGGAGGTACATGAGATAAATAGCATTTAGAAATAATTTGATTTTTGTCCTTACAAAAATGTATCCACATTTTTACATTGGTAAGGTACTGTCAAGCTTTTGTCATAAATCATTAATATTATGTATGACATTTTAAATCACATCTGTTGTTGGGATGGTTATAAACCACTTATAAAAGGCAAGATAGTACTGGCGTTGCTACTCTACTTGGTAAATGTGTGGAGAGAGACAACATGATCAGACCAAAGATCATCTAAGTTGGTATCCTGTCCTCGGTGGTGGTCAATAGCAGATGCCTTGAGATGAGTATAAGAACAGTACAGAAGCATAGTGATACCTCCCCGAAATATTTATTATAGAATCATAGAACAGTTTGGTGGGGAATGGACCTTTGAAGCTCACCTACACCAACCCCCCCTGTGGTGAGCAGGGTCATCTTCATCTAGATCACGTTGCTCAGATCCATGTCCAACCTGAACTTGAATGTTTCCAGGAGTGGGGCATCTTACCACCTCTCCCGGCAACCTGTTTCATCTTCTTCCACCTTTTAATGATTCACACTTCAGAGAGATCCAGAGGCAGGGGTGATGGTTTGTTATTTAACAGGATCTCATGGATTTTCCTTCTGTGAAGTGTCCCTGTTGGTTGAGCCCATGTGAATCTTTAGTATTCATAATATCTTGAATGATGCTATGGTTACAGTCAAAATACTCAAGAATCAAGACATATGTGAAACAAATTTACTTAAACTAAATTTGAGCTCCTTTTGCATATTATCATTTTAGATCACTTTTCCATACAGAAATCCTATTTGTTTAGTGCTTGTGATAAACAGTGCTTGGTGATTCAACCAGTGTTGTTTAGTGCCTGAAGGCTGGTTTATGTTAAAATATGAAAGGAGTGTAGAAAATTACACATGCAGCTAAAGGAAAAGAGAAATGAGAGTTGGCTTGGCTTGGTCATATATAATGATGAGCAAGCAATTTAAATCCAAATATATTTATGTAGCTCTTGTTTATGACATTGCTTGCACCTACCTGTAAGTGCTGTCAGTGGTAACAGAAGCTGTGAAAACCAAGCATTTGTGCCAATATAAAGTGTGACCTGCTCCCTCTCCCCAATAAAAATACCCAAAAGCTGTTGCTCTGAGCCTGTGCATTCTGCTAAGAATGATACAGTAAAGGAATGCATTCTCATCTAAGAGTAAATGTAATTAGGTAGGTTCTGTCCTTGTTGAAGGGTGTTAAATGAAAGTTGCATGGGAAGCAACTGAGTATATAGTGTTGCCTAAGTTTTGAGCATATAGACAGACAGTATAGTGTGAACAACACTGAATTATCTGTAGATCACACTTGCTGCATTTTTTTTTTGATGTTGCAATAAAAAAAAGGGTTCACGTGTTGGATTATTTTAAATTCAGTGTAAGTGCTATGATTAACACTGAGCATCATGTGATAAAATCAGCAATTTTTTGTTAAACGCACAGAGTTCTTATGTTATAACATGGGACTGCTAAATGCACATTTGAGTTTGTCCTCTTTCAAGCAGTTAGCAGATATTAATAATACTTCAAATGTGAAACTCACTGAAAACTAATTTCCGGAGGAGTAAACCAGTAATTATTAATTAAAATCCTAGCTTGAAACTTGGTGTTGAAGATAACTGAGATATGGACTCTGCCACTTTAGTGCCACAGAAATGGTTTTTGTCTTTTGTTGGCCGATAAATACAACAAAACTTAAAATACAAGTTTCCCATTACTTTTCCAGGAGTTGTAATCAGTGAGACTCCATTTGTAGCTGTTGAAACACATAGAGACGCAACAATTCCTGCTTTAAGGTATATCATACTGGTAATAAGAATATTGTGGAGGAACAGGGAAAATGCACTGGTAGAACAGCAAAAAGGGTATGGATTTAATTTAGGTCAGCACAAACTGAAGTTAAATGTCCTTGGTGCCCTTAGGGTCTGGCTGCTTGTTCTAGTATACTGTATGAATATTCTAACATTTATGCTTGTCTGAGCAAACTGATATATTTATTGTCATACATTCTCTATCCTGAGAACAGGACCTGATACAAAAAACTGAGAGTCACCCATGACCCCTGTCTGTCCTTCAGTGATGTCCAAGTGCAGCTTGTTGAAGTACTGAACTAAGCAGAAGCATGCTTTTGTTTTGTATCAGAGTTCTTAGGTTTCCCATATGGCTCTTGAGAAATCCTGGGAATTTCAGCCATGCCTGGCATTGCAGAAATTGTGTTTGTGTTCTGTGAAGGATTTTGCTGATTACTGCAGTTCACCCAGCTACCAGCATGATCACATTTGATCGGTTCAGACCTTTGCATTATTGCAAATTAGAGCCTTGAATGATGGATGAAAGGGGCAGAGGAACAAGACTGGCATGTAGCAGTTATCTCCTAGCAGTAGGCAGTTTCAAAGTAAATAAAATGAGGTGCATCTCTACGCAGAACGTAATTCAGCAATTTAATTCCTTGACAGAAGATGTGGGCATGAAAGTGGTATTTGCTAAAGACTTACACAACCTTAGAGGAGACCAAAGAGATGCGTGAAAGATATAGAATGATAGAATGGTTTGGATTGGAAGGAACCTGAAAGATAATCGAGCTCCAACTCCCCTACCAGGGGCAGGGATGCCTTGCATTAGATGAGGTTGCTCAAAGCCCCATCCAGCCTGGTGTGCAACGCTCCAGGGATGTGGCATTCACGTCTCTGGGCAACCTGTTCCAGTGTTTCACTACGCTCACAGTGAGGAATTATATATAATATATATAAATCTGCTCTCTTTCTGTTTAAAGCCTTTGCCCCTTGTCCTATCACTACATGCCCTTGCAAAAAGTGTGTCTCCAGTTCTCCTGTAGCCCACTTTAGGTACTGGAAGGCTGCTCTAAGGTCTCCCTGGAGCCTTCTCTTCTTTAGGCTGAACAACCCCATCTCCTTCAGCCTGTCTTCCTAGAAAAGGTGCTCTAGCTCTCTAATCATCTCAGTGGCCTTTCTCTGGACTTGATCCAACAGCTCTACATCCTTCCTATGTTGAGCCCCCAGAGCTGGAAGCAGTATTCCAAGTGGGGTTTCAAGAGAGTGGAGAGAAGCTGAATTACCTCCCTCAACCTGCTGGTCACTCCTCTTTTGGTGCAGTTCAGGATACACAGTTGGTTTTCTGGGCTGCGAGTGCACATTGCTGGGTTATGTTGAGCTTCCCAGCAACCAAAATCCACCAAATGGTACTAAGATTGAGAGGACATCTGATTTAAGAGACCCCAAGCCACAAAAGCCAGGTGGACACTGGGATGTGTGCTCAGCAGGAGACTCATACATGGCTGCGCTGTCCTTCGGCTTCTTCCTGGATATTCACTTGTGACCAGTTTGCTGCCAGAGTCATGATGCTGAGCAAAGCACACCTTCAGTCTGATCCAGTTCTCTCACTCTCAGGCTCTGCTTCATGCCCCTGCCACCCCCTCTCCCCTTGCCTCCTCCCCCCATCCCCTGCCCACCAAGTTCTATTTTGGCGTTACACAACTTCTACCGGGGGTAGTATAAGTTTCTTCTTTTTTGCCATCAAAGTAACATTTTTTGGGGGGAGGCAATGAAGGCAAAGGTAAGAACAGTTCTTCTCAGTGTCATTTGTCTCTGCCTTTAATAACTGCAGCTACAAGAACTGTAGGCTGCAGTGCAGTAGCATCTGAGTTTTCTGTATGCTTGAGTCTGGAAACAGTCTAGCAGAGCTCATTTGGTGCTCTTCCTGAGCTATAAGGCTTTTCCAGCCCCAGGTTCTTGCAGTATCAGTGATTATACAGGAGCAGGAACAGCATGTAGCTGTGCTATGTCATATTGTCTTACTCATGCAGGTTGTCTTAGGGATTTCTGTGCTGTACTCTGTCAGCAAACCCAGAAATTGTAATCTCTGCATGGCAGAAAAGTCTTATGGAGGTGGACTTTCATCATCATATTAGAAGGCATAAAATAGCCTATATTTTAGATTTCTTCTTGTTGGGAAAGAATTTTATTTGCTCTATATTTTAGAAAATGCATTGGAACTGTCACAAGACGTGCAATGCTGCAGGCCTTAAATAACATTGGTATTGGTAAGACTCCTAACTTGAGAGTACCTTTTTCTCTGTTCAGCTGATTCTTATCAACATGGCTGGCAGGACCTTTAATTTGTCTCCTCTGAGATTACCAGTTTCAGCATTGAGAAAATGTACTGCTTTATCCGTAATACTTGCCAAAGGCTTTATTTAAGTAGTAGAGAGGCAATAAATGACTGGGTTTGCTGTCAGCAGTTGTTCTGTTTACATTTTTAGATGTTTAACCTGTTCATTGCTTGTTTGTGTGCTTGTTTTTTATTTTCTAATTGAGAGAGTCTGTACCCTTCTCTAACCTGTTCTTTTTTTCCTTTCATCTATTCCCTATGGTACAAGACTATTTTTAAAGAGTTTATTCCTCTGACTTCTGCTACAATACAGAAAATTACCTCTTTGAAACCTGGTGTATGAAGAGCCAAAAGCGAATTTTTAAAAAACTTTTGTTTTGCTATCATTTGTTTATTAATTTCAAGAGTATTAGACATTATGTGTATTGTACAACTTCAGTGTTACACTGTGTGAGCATCTGCCTTCTCCATAAACTCAAGACCTTCAGATGACACCGAGTCCCTTCGTCTTTATCTAATAGTGCCTAGATATTGTAGACTCTCTCACCACACCACTCCCTCCCCATCTTCACAGCCCAGCAAGTCCAGCACTGCGAACTTCCCTGAACATCAGCCTCCAGACTCTAGCAAGCCCCATGGTCCTCATCTCTTGGGACATTTCCCCAGCAAGCAGCCTTGGATTTTTAAATTTCAATTCTCATCTCCTTGGTGTGCTTCTGCAACTGGTGAAATGCCACCCCCTTACATAGGATGCCAAATCTCTCTTCTAGAGATGGGAGCAAGAAAACCTTGTGCTGCTTTTTGGCCAAATTTTCCATACCTGGAACAAAGACGCTGCTGAAAGCTTGGGGTGGGATAGCGACAAAGGCCAAAAAAAAAGCAAACATGTATCCTGGAAAAGCAGAGAGATCTTGCTTTTCACATAAATGAAATAATGCTTGGGGTGGAACTAGTGGAATCCTGCTTTAATGACCAGAAAGATGATGGCTTTCATGACCTCTCTGTAAACCCAGGTTATGGCCCCTGAAGTTACACCACCGGTAAACAAGGCAATATTTTAGTAATTATCAGGAGAAGTTTACAGATGTTCAGAATTACTCTATTTATTGCAGTCAGCTTCTAACTATTTGCTTTTGAAATTTGAGCATGTTGAACTTGCATACTGATGCCGAAAATTCGTGCCCCCAAAAAGGCGTAGAAAACTGCACAAAGACAATTTGGGTCTCTATGCAGCCGAGGTATTTATTAAA
>JAWWEU010000001.1:56258634-56284216 GCA_035583155.1 Acropternis orthonyx | reverse complement strand
GATCCTGACTTCTAGCTAAACATCTCCCAGGAATTTTGTGCTAACTCTTCAGGGTCCTAGGTTTTGCCCCGCTTCAATACTGTCATGTGATAATAGTGTTTTAAATGAGTAAATGCTGTTTACAGCTGTAATTGTTGTAGCAGCTTTGTGAACAGTTTTGTTTCTGAACTGGCAGAGCAATATTCTTTTCTGAAGCTTAAAATGAACAAACGTGGTCTTAAATGATAATTGCAATGATGTTCAGCTGTTACCAGTGCAGATTGAAACAGCTTCTTGGGAGACTATTGCATTAGCTGTGTGTGGTACTCCTACTATACATGTTTTTAGGAAAAGAAATCAACTGTCTAGTTCTACAGAATATTATGCAACTTCTTCCAGAAAGAAAGGCAACTGTGCTTACTTTTTCTGAGTGCTTGCTCATCTGTGTTCCTCAGGTGTCATCATACATCTTCCTCCTACCTTCCCGAGTCCTTACCACACTGCTAGTTTTCTGGCATTTTATTGTGAATGACGATGATTTGCAGAGGCAGTGCTTTGAGACTGTTCTCTGTGATATGCCAGTACATAGGAGTTACAGAATGTCTAGTTCAAAAGTAAATAAAACCTGTAACATTATTTTTCAGTTCTTCAGTTTCTTGTGCCTAATTTTGATTTTGTTTCAACCCAGGAAGTTATTCAAGCATCTCTCTTCATATAAAAAAATTACTTCAGGTTTTTAACTAGTAGTCACTTTCCTGTGAATCTGCCCTGTGTTGCAGGGCAGGAGGCAAAATTGGGGTTATGTAGTAGTTATTTAGGAAAGATGATCTAGCCCAGAAAATAATGGTTATTTTGTCATACCCAGGTTAACATGTCCTCTTCATCCTCAATCCCAATTCATCAGTCAACAGTGTAAGGGCAATGTGACCTTTCTACCCAAATAAATAAATAAATAGATAAGACATTGCTCTTATTAAATTGTATTATTTATTGCCTGCCATTATTCTGCTTGTATACTAATGGGGAGTGGAGGAAGAAGATAATTTTCTCAAGCTGTTCTCATCTTACTGAATAGAAACCTTGCAGTGCCTTTAAGAGGAGAAAATAATAATGCCACTGATTGCTACAAATGATGATGTAATTTTTTTCCCTTTAGGATCTAGAGAGGTATTATCCACTATAGAAAAGATGGGATCAATTGTCACTTAAACAATTGTAATAGGTCCAAATGCAAAACGTAAAAAGTAAGACATGAGTGTTTGAAAATGTCAATAGTGCAATTATGGTGCTGTGAAACTCTGGTCAGTGGGTGAGCCAGTACTGAACGTGCATAGTTGGAGCTGCAATTTGACCTTGTACAGCCTGTGTATTTCACAGCATCAAGGCTACTTCTAGAAACCACATCTGACTTTAGAAGTCATTGGCCAGTAAGTAGTTGGAGACAGGATATACTTCGAGGGGCATTGTGTATGTTTTTCTCTTAGGCATCCCTAGGAATGAGCTGGTGAAAGGAATGGATGAAAGTAAAAAGCGAAGTAGTTGTATGGTGAGAGGAAGGAACAAGGGGAAGAGATGTGAGGGTCAAAGGATCAAAATGGGATTCTGCCTGGAGATGGGAAGGCTCAGGGGTTAGAAACAGTTCACAATTCACCAGGGGACACTGGGCTAAACAGACCTACACTAGTCTTGATGTAGGGCAGCCTCATAGTTTTGTCCTCATATAGAAATCCATGTAGTTGGTACCCATGCCAGTGTACTGTCAAGTGTGATAAAGAGCTCTTGGCTTCTCCTCTACCAGTTAGGAAAGATGGGCATACAGGTGTCAGTATTTTCATCTATTTGGCAGCTATTTATATTCTTCCATGACCAGTCATTCAAGGAACTCATAGGGGCAAGGACAGTCTTTTTGTAGTGTATGGGGGTCAGTCCTACCTTCAACTGCCTCTTCTATTTGGTGGCCCCTTTTCTCACTCAAGAAAATGGGCCGGGAGGCATTTGGAGCTGACCAAGCCTGGGAGCAGGTTAAATGCCTCCTTGTGGAAAAGGGAGGAACCCAAGCAGTTTTAGATCATCAGAGAAGTTATGGTAATTGTCATTCCTTCCTGATACTTGCAGGACAGTTCTGGTTAAGTTCGTTGTGATCCAAATCTTAATGACAGAAAGCAAAATAGAAATACTTTGCATGCACATTGTATCCTCAGGGATGTTGGTATTTCTGACTTAAGCACTTGATTTTGCAGTTTTCCTATTGTCATAGTAGTTACAGAATTTGAAACTTTCAGCCTTAAAGAAAAGACAGAAGAGATAGCTGATGTGTAACTGGGTATGTTTTTCTGGCACACCTTACTGGTGTGGAACACAAGTATCCACCTGATGGACATAACATGCAAACATATTTAAGATATATTTAGTATCTTTATGGAGTAAAAAGGAAACATTCACAGTATGGAGATTTTATGTGATCGTTTTGTTCCTATATCAGAGCAAGACATGCCCCCACCCTGGTTTGAAAAATTAGTCAAGTTTCTAACTGCTTTGAAGTGTCTGTAGCTGACATGGCATGAATCAGTATACTAGTGGATTTGTTCAATATGAACAGGAAAGCGAATGAATTTTTTACTCCATGTTCCTTTCTGCTGTGTATTTTAAAGAGCTGAGTGAGATGCCTTTGATCAGAGATGGCATGTAAAAATTTCAAGCCCTGATGCAGAAATGCATGAGTGCTCATGAAAATGAGGAAAGAAGACAACATTGGAGTTACTATTAGAACAGATGACTTTACATGTATGCCATAGTTGTCAGTGTTATTTACACAGAAATATAAAAAAATAAAGAATCCAGTTAAAAGTGTTTAAGGTAATGAATCACTGAATTTTAAACAAGCCGTCAACAAACCAACCAAACAACACAGGTATTTGTTTTTACTAGTGATTAGAGATTTACATTTTTCACTTTAAAAAAAAAAAAAGAAGGGTTTTTCAAGGGTTTCAACTTCATTCATAGGTTGAGGGCAGTAGAACCAAAACCCTGCCAAATAAAAGCTTTCCATAAATCTTTTATGAATAGCTATAGAATATTTTTTGAAGATGCTTCAGTTGGTTTGCATTTTACCTGTGATTACCAGCTTATGAGTAACTTACATTCCCGAAGTATTTACTACAATAAATGCAGACCCATCAAATTTTCTTTTGGTTTTTCATGAGTGAAACCATGCTCTGATAAAAAACTGGTACTGCTTTTTTATACTAAAGTGCGAATGACTGATTCCTTGATGTTTGGCATCCTAAGAGCTCAACTGAAAAGCGAGCAACCACAACATATTTTAATTAACATATATTGTTTAAAATCAAAATTGATTTTTGCCTTTTTTCTTTTCAACTACAATGACATTTTAAACCTCAGTCAAAGATCCATTACAAATGAAGGTTATAACCACAGGCATTTAAATGCAAATGGATGATTTGACATCCTAGTAGCAACAGCCTCCTCCAGACTTTGTGCTTCTGCAGGCTGTATATTTGACAGCACTGAGAGTATGCTGCTTTAAAACTTGTAGATTTGTTATGGAGCATTTTTAGGCTGTCATGTCACTTTTTCTTACTCATGTAGAGAATTATGTCTACAAAGGGCTGTTGGTGTAATTGTTCTGTGTGATGGTGTTTCTTCTTTTTGTCCTAGAAGATCAGCAGGACTTTGGATTTCTTCTAGGGAAGCGTTCACATTTATTTTCACAGAAATTCTACAGGTTCTTGTAAGCACAGGATTAGTGGTTAATTATGATTTTTTTTTTTAAATTTATCAATTTGAAAAGAACTTGAAGGGGGAGAAGATGGCACATGCAGATGGCATTGTAAAGAATAGTATTTTACTATATACCTTTTGTTTTAGATAGTTAATGCACTTGGACAAATTCAGAGAAGTTTCAGGATATATGGATGGTTCTCCAGTTTGTGTACTTTAATGTAGAGCGATACGATTTTTAAACAGTTAAGTTTGGAAAAGTTCCACTTAGAACTACATCTTTCGTGAACTGTAAGTCTGTAACATGGGGGCTGGACAGAAAACTTCACAATTTCTAGACAGTGGGTTCATTCCAATGGAGTATTCTGGAGAAGTTGAATTTCTCCATTTGCTAAAATCATATTGGAATATTTTTCAGTCGCTGCTGCCTGGTCTGGAGTTGTAGAGTCCCTGTCTTAATTCATGTCTGGCAAGGGACGTAATTAACAGCACCTGCTGCATGTTACAAGTGAAACAGAGTTTCATGTTGAAGGATAAGTAGACCTTGCATTTATATTCGTAGCGCTTACTACTAAGGATTGATTTGTTTCCTCTAAAATAGAAACCAAAGCTGTTCTCAGTTTGTCTTGTTAGCTGTTTTCCTTGGTTATCACTTCTGGTATGGATTGCACTGCATTTTGTAGACATTCTCAGTAATTTTTCCTTTACAAAATTGATATGTTGGGAGATCTACTTGGTTCGGTTTTTATTTCTTTATTAGCATTTTACTTGAGTTTTGGTTTCATATGAGCTGTAAATGATGGTTGTGTTCAGTGACAAGCAAAGCTTAAACTTAGATTTAGTGCAGCTTCTTTTTGCCTTTTGTGATGATTTTTCAGTTCACTTTTGTGAAGTGACTGTTTTGTAATGCTTGTGGTTAAATTAGCTGCAGTTGTTCTGTAGAAGCTATTACAACTTTATTTAAAATATAAATGATAAGATCTCATAAATAGTGGAGATCAGGAGAGTGAAGGTATTTATTCTATTACTTAGAGTGATTCATATTAAATACCAGCAGGTGGTCTATTCAAAACTGATAGTACTAGTTGCATTTAGTAAGCCATTGTGCAAAGCAAGGGCTCTGTTAATTGCCTATCCTTAAGAGCACAAATGATTGCTAGGAAATAGTGACTGTAGCATTGTAGGATGTCATTATTGGAAACCTGTTACATGAAATTTTATGTCAAATATTTTTATTAGCAACTTGATAAGTATATATATTAGAAAATTTAACATTCTGTGCAGATTGAACTCATTTTCCCACAGTAGAATGAATCTCCCCCATTATTATTTTGTTGGCTTACACCTTTTTGGCAATTGTTATTAGTGTAGTAACACAGTATAAATTTGGGTTTAAGTGAGTTGAGAAATCATTTAACTTCAAAATCAAGTTGGTTAATTTTCAACTCTCTTGCAATCTTGTTTTTTGCAAAGGGAGGACAATAGATTAGCATAAACACTAATGAACAGTCAAAATCATTTATTCCAGTTAAAATCCATTCTGAATTTGTTATAAGCAAATAATATTTTAAGCCTGCTTATTATATGAGAATACTGTCACTGCTGTTAAGCAGAGCAGTTAGGTGTATGCATCTTATTCACACAGATACAGAAAAATTCATCTAGACTCTCTGGTTGAAAGACAGCATTTGGAAAACATACTACAAAAAGCATAAAGCATTCAATCTGTGTTTACAGCGTAGACAGATACTTTTTATTAAATTCAGGCATAAAATTTTCATTCATCTTAAGTAAGCCGGAGATAGATGTCATTATGAGATTTACATACCATTAGCTCACATCAGTTGATTAGCAGCCGAGCTCTGTGGTACAAGGCTAGTTAGATATATTAGTTGTGATGCCAGGAGGCTGCAGCTCAAGGAGGTTTACTGGCTGCATGCTTGTTTGCTTTGCCTTTGTGATTACTTGATAAAATGCAGTGCATCACTGTGAACAATTGACCCTTTTGAACAATCCAGACTGGTCAGCAGTCGAAATCCACATTTTAAAGCTGTCATTATAGCCTCAAACTTAAGAGTTTCCAGGGTGCAGACAAAGGTGTTATCCTCCTTCAGTACCAGTCGTGTACCATTTTCAGACTTTATGAAGTACTTGAATTGAATAATATTTGAAGATACTGAAAACTCCTCTGGAAATCCATCCAGCCTGCTTTTGGACACCAGTACAATTCTGGATTTTATTTTTGCAATAAAATCAGGAGCATTACAAAAGATTCTAAGTCCTTGTGAACGGTCATGGCTGTCAGTTATTTCCAGGAAAGTAGTCTCTCGAGATGCTAGCTGTTCCTTCTCCCACCTTGATTTCACTGCATCTGACAGTACCTTAAGCTGGAAAAATTCAGCTTCTTGTGCCAAAAGTTGATTTTCTCGAAACCCCTCTGGTAGAAGAAGTTCTCCATTTCGTAGGAAGTTGAGTATGTGTCTGAAAAGGAGTCCATCTCTGTCTATGAAGTAATGACCATCTGCATCAAATGGACACATTATTCTTCCATTTATGATCCCTTCCAGAAAAGAATCTGGATACTTGGTTAGTGTCTGTTTTTGTGTGATATATAGATAACCACCAACATTCAGAGTAATCAGAGACGTTTTATAGTCCTTGTCTTGCTCAGAGCTTTCAGAGTTGCTCATTTTTTCTTCACATTCATTTTCTCTTCTGCTTGCTTTTTTCTCCATTATTGAAGCTAGGACAAAAAGCCAGCTATCCTGCTTTGTTCTTGTCAGCCCGTAAAGAGGATGTTTCTTTTTAAAAAGCACCTTTATTCAGCTCCGGCACGATGTTGGAATGGAAATGCTGCTAGCATTGCTCTGGCTGTCAGCTTAGGTTTGCAGTAGGTGGCGTATCAGCTGTGTATGCAGGGAGCTAGCAGGAATATGACTGTAAAGGAGAATTTGCATTTAACTGTATAAGGGAAGAAGAGTGTATCTCCTGTTTGTCTCTTTCTTTCCTTTAAGGCTAGGAAGTTTATGTAGTTTAGAGGATTATCTACAGAAATGCATACTACTATTCTAAAAGACACCTTATCTTTAATACTTGCAGATGAATTTGTAGTATCAGGTAGACAAACCGTATTTAGTGCTTAAGGTGTTAAACAGATACCTTCATTTATGTTTCAAGGATTTTTATTTTCACAAGGCCTCTTTTCACATTTTCTTTGGTACCTGATGCATGCAGGAGGACAACACTGAAAGAAAAGCTGTCCCTGTCTGTACAAGGGCGGTGTCATTTATGGAGTGTGTGCACATGCATGACACTCATTTACTGGACACGTGCACAGCGGTAGAATGTTTCCACAGAAGATACTCTGGAAGTGATGCTAAGGACTTGTTGGTCTGCCTGTTTTAAGTTTCTGGTGAAAGCTTTCACTTGCAGTCGAAGGGGATAACCTCAGCAACACAAGAGCTGCAGCCTGATTAGGTTTTGCTCATTGCCTTTCTGTGTGCTGTAGACAAAAACTGTCTTAGAGGAGGTGTTTGCTATTTATATTGGTGGTTGCTTTTAAGTCACCAAGACTGTCATCAGTTTGTTCTTTTTCAATAGAAAACCTCAGCTGCCCTGTGGAACAAAGGGTTAGTGTGCCTACAGATAGCTTTGAATATCACATAACATTATAGCTTAGCAACACTTGGGTACAGGAAGGCAGAAACATCGGCAGAGCACGCTGGAATCAAATGGCTGTCTTCTCTCCTGTGCTTTAAGCCTCTCTCTCAGCTGCCTCTTAGCAAAAGGTTTCCCCTTTAAGCATTTGCAGCTTGGAGCAGGAAAGGGAAAGCTCTCCACACATCTCTATGTGCTTCTCCTTGGGGAGTGGACAGACGGAGCCACAGCATGCGTTCCCCAGCACGGGTGGAAGTGAACTCTTACCTTGGGTAGACCTGGAGAGGAGGTCCCATCTTTCTCAAGGTGTATTTTTCACATTACAGGTCGATGTGTCCTGCTTTGCCGGATTAGCAGCGGAACGGCAGATTATTCTTCTGTAAATTCTTCTGCTCTATTTCTAAATACTACTACTACTCCCACTGTCTCTAAGGCTGTTTGTTGATACTGTAGGGTAATCACAATGATATCTTATTAATTGATAACTGAATCTAGTGGAAATAAATGCACTTTGTTTTTGTCACTACTCTCCTTGCCTGGCTGTCCCTAGCACTGAAAAGGTAAATTTTTCTGCTGCTGTATGTGATATATTAAGCAGATATTATTCATTAGGTTTATCAGGAATTAGTCATGGTTTTATTTTTAACTCTTTGATGCCATGGATATGTTCAACATAACTTCAGTTGAAGAGATTTCAACCAGTTTCTAATTTTTAAACATTTGGATTTTTTTCCGAAATTGACTCCTTTCACAGTTATTGAATTAATAATTGAGAAAATAAAAGAGCCAATCAGTTTCAAGTATGCTTGTTTTTTTTTCGCTTTACAGGAGATAACCATTCAAATTTAGTTTACTGTCAAGTGATGGAAAATTCAGTGCTTACATTGGGCATAGCTACAATAATGAACCATCATTGTCTGTAAAACCCTAAGAGAATGGTTTCTGTGGTGCTTGCACCTTATACAGTGATCTTGAAATACTCTGAAGCTGAATTAGGAGTGTCCTGGCACAAGTGAGCAGGAATTTCCAAACAGAGTGGGGATTGGTAAAAGATAAGAAATTTTCCATGGCCAGTTAAACTGTCTACATTTTAAGAGACAGAAGTTACAGAACAGCATCTGCTCACTTAAGTTTTCATCATATTTTAACACTTGTAGTTGAAATTTTTCACTTTTGTGAACAAGAAAGTATTCTTCGAAAGATCATGCAAAATTGTTTTAGTAGTTTGTATGATAAAATATTCAAAATGGATTTGATGTGGAAAATATACTCAGTGAAGTTCATGAATATTTACATTTAAACCTTTGAGACTTGAAAAATTTAGAGCTGCTGTAAAATTTTCATCACCACAAACCCATGTAACTTTATTTCCCTGCAGCTGTCAGTCATCTGAAACACAAAATTAAAGCCTGGCATTTCTTGGTGAAAATTTTCTACTTTCTCTGCCATATTACAAGAGTTTTCAGAAAAGCCCTGGTTCTTCCTGTGCACTCAGTGATACATATGGTATTGTAGTGCATGTAGCTTTAGGGCAGTGATTTCATATAGCTTGCTGGTTTTTTTGAAGGTGTAGCTATGCTGGATTTCCTTTTTTCTGTCCTTTTGTCCATGCACTGGAAGATCATCCAGAAGTTCATTTTGGCAGATATGGAAGTATTTCCTGCAATCAAGTTTGAGACTTTGACCATTTTTGTGCTTTGAGAGTCTTTTTTATTGTGTATCAGTGTGTGATAGTTGAGATGCGTGAAGTGCATCCCAGATCTTCTTGCTTCCTGCTTGGATTGAGACAGAGTTACTTGCTGCCTATCCAGCTGAAGTGTCTTGCTTGCTGATGTGGGTAGCTAATAATCCTGAAGTGACTGCTGCTTCACTGATGATTAGTGTCACCTGTATGCTGGGACTGGCCATTCAAGAAAGGAATAGTGCTGGAATCCATCAATGGAAAGGATATTGTTTTGGTTCCAAGTTAAGCCAAAAAATACACTAAGCACCCTTGCACACCCTTAGGAGAGTGGCTGTTGTAGTAATAGTAGTCAGTTTCCAAGTTACTTACCTTTTGAGTTGCACCAAAGGGCAGTCCACAGAGCTTTTCAGTTTCTTCTTGGTCAGACAAGCGATCCTGGAGACAGTGAAAATGCAGTGCTGGTGTTTATCAGCTACATAGAAAAACAAAACCAAGGAGAAAGGGGCTAGGCATCTGTCCCTTGTTCTGCCCTACAAATTTCCTTTTGGAAAATAACCTCACTCCTCAATTTCCACCTTCCTCCTGAACCTCCTGATCTGGAAGCTTGAGTATGCCATGGAACTGAGGATTTAGGGCCAGAGCACACCATGGAAAAGTTGGTGCTTTACCAGTGGTTCAGCTTACCAGCCTATCCAGAGAGCATCAGCTTCACTGACTGTCTGCTGTCAGTGAAAATAACCTGGGTTACAGAAAACAGCTACTTTTATTTATTACAGTAGAAAAGTATATGAGGAGAAAGCTCAGTTGTAAGAAAATTTTAGAAGTGTATTAGGAAGCCATGCTAATGAAATCTATTTGGATTATTGAGGCAGCTTTCTTGTCATTTTATGTCATAACAGAAAATTGGCCAGGTTGTTGGACAGTTAAACCATTCAGTAGCTCCTGTCTCGTGATGTTGGTAGCGTAGACATTCTCATTCCAATAATATCTCCAGATGGCGATTAACAGCCATTGAAGCTGTTACATAGTAACAGCTCTACGTAGTAATTAAAATTGAAGTTTTTCAAATTAGCAAGTCTGAAAAATTTGCATGCAAGTGCTTTCAAAGGGATGTGTAAGAAACCATCGAAGCTGCTGTTGATATTTTTAATACTTTTTGAGCACTGCAATTCTACATGACTGAAAAAATAAATGCTGTGCCAGTATTTGAAAGGTGAATTGGATGACCCATATAGTTAAAGATGAAAAGGTACTGCCCGAAAAAAAAAATAAGACATCCAACTTGAAAATCAATCTGTTAAAAATTATGGGGGAGTAATATAATAAGTGTGGGTGGAGAGAAAATGGGTGGTGCTAAGTTTTTTTGCCCCTTTTTTAGAATTTGTTTAGCACAGGTTATTTTTTTTGTTAAATCTTTCAGTACATTTCATTTGCCACTTCATGTTAGAATGCATACTGTATTAGTTTTCCTATAATTTAACTAAACAAAAATTATCTGCAGGCTTCAAACTGGCAAATGTTAAGCAGAGAGTTATCACTCAAATGTTACTGTGATTTGGTCCTTGGTCCCATTTTTTTTTAGTGGATGATCAAGAAGATGGTTAATAGTGATTTCGGAGATGATACAGATGCGAGTGCAATCATTAAGGCTGATACAAACCCATTTGGATAGTTGGTTAGGATAACATTTTTAATACCACCAAAGATGAAGTTTTATATGCCCAGGAATACACTATAAAGAGGGCTTGCAGGAGAGTTAGGGCAGAAGCTCTGGTGTCTGCAACTGAGCATGAGGTGAGTGTTCTGTGCAGTGGTCAGTAAAACAAATTTAGGTTGTATCACTGGATGCCTAAATAAGGGAATGCCAAGTGAAGACCAGGTGGTCCTGTTCTCTAGTTGCGTAGCTACCAGGGAAAGGTGGTCTGAAAAGAGCACTGCTTTGAGGCTGCCCTTTGCAGGAGCAGTGCCACAAGATGCCTTTAGTCTGTAAGAGCAAAGCTGAGGTCTAGTGTAGGAGGGGGCTATTCCTTGTCCAACCAACACATTCAGTAGCCTGAGAAGCTGCACAGTAGTCTAAGGGAGCAGAGTGACCTACCAGGGCTTTCAACTTAGATGCTGCTCTGCTGGTTTTGGCTGGGGTAGAGTTAACTTTCTTCACATGGCTGGTATGAGGCTGTGTTTTGAATTTGTGCTGAACAAAGGGTTGATTATATAGAGATGTTTTTTATTATTGCTGAGCAGTGTTTGCACAGAGCCAAGGCCTCTTCTGCTTTCTGTACTACCACACTGGCAAGGGAGTTGGGGGTGCATGGGAGACTGAGAGGAGACACAACCAGGACAGGTGACCCAAACTGACCAAATGGATATTCTAGACCATCACCTGTATATAAACTGTTGGGAAAGGAGGAAAGGGGGGACATTTGAAGTGATGGCATTTATTTTCCCAAGTAACTGTTATGTGTTATGGGGCCCTGCTCTCCTGGAGGTGGCTGAACGCCTGTCTGCACATGGGAAGCAGTGAATTAATTCCCTGTTTGTTTTGCTTGTGTGTGCCGCTTTTGCTTTCCCTACAAAACTGTCTCAACTTACACATTTCCTAGCTTTTATCCTTCTGATTCTCTCCCTGATCCTGCAGGTGGGGGAGTGAGCGAATGCCTGTGTTGTCCTTGGTTGCTGGTTGTGGTTAAACCATGACAGTCCCTTTTGATGCCCACTGTGGGGTTCAGGATAATGACAAATTTGATTGGGATGTGCTAGATTGAATTTATTGCTATCAGCTGTTCAGCTAGTAATGAGCAGGCTCCTGCTCAGGCCCATGGGACTTGGGTCTGGATTGGGGTTAAACAGCTGGGAAGCAACAGCCCGGCTTCTATGAGCTGAGGAGTTGGACGCACATGTGCTCATAGCACTTTCACCTGCTTTTTCCTGCTGCCTGGGAACTGTGCATCTTGAGTCAGGTTGTCTTGTCCTTCCTTGGCACTGCTCACAAAGTGGAGGAGTTGGTAAGGACCAGATCCTGTCCCACATGCTATCAAGTTTGGCTGTGGGAGACAATGTCTCAGGAGAGACATTCATAAACTGAACTTTCTCAGGCCAATAAGAATAATTAAGAAGCTGAAAAATTGGCACAAAGGAAGATTCAAGAAAACATGATTTATTATTTAGGCTTAATAAAGGTGGAGAGTACATAAATATATGGGATGGGCAGAAATGCTCTCCTAGCAGTGTCTTCAACATAGCAGTCAATGGTCTAGTAAGACACAGTGGCTGGAAATTGGAGCTAAGTGCAGTCAGATAGGAGATTGATACATTAAAATCTCCAAGCCAGTCCATCTCTCTCTATAAACTCTGACCATCCAACCCCTATAAGACCATCTTCTGCACAATTCCAGTAGATTTCTCTCGTGCCTGTTTGTGAAAATTGCCTTAAATGTTTTTACCACATTTGGTTCTTTTGATAATGAATGTCAGCAGGATTTGAAGCTGGAATTGGCATCTCTCCCCAGCATCTCTCTCTATCATCTCACTGAGACAACAGTTGAAATTAGTTTACAAATTAGCACCAGTGTATTCAGGCAGGGAGGTCAGGGTGAGCATGCATTTGGCAGCTAATGATGAAGCTATGGGTTATGTAGACCAGCCTGCTGGGAGCTGCACTGAAAGTGTAGTTGTACTTGCCACCACATGTAGGACAACTGAGAGCACAAGACACTTCAGAAAATGTCATCACTGGTCTTAACTAGTCTTCCAGACCTAGTTATTTATCTTGTACTATTTGCATTGAGTAGGTATTTTTAACAGGGAATTGCCACCTTAATGCCTTATTCATCCATTAGCTTCTACGCTGATGTGACCATGGAAATACCAAGGCAGATGTGTAGCACTTTGGATGCCTTTTCATTGCGGCTCTGGTCCTACAACAGGAGAAGACAGACCCAAGTCTCTGAATTTGAGTTTTGTGAATGAGAGCTAATTAGGCTGCAAAGGAACTAAAAACCGTGTTCCCCCACTACAGTCTTGCATCCAGAGGTTTGCTTGTGTCTTTCCAGATTTGTTCTGCTAGACTCTCTGTGTGTGTTAAAATCCCTAAGAGAGTCCAGGGGAAATGGGACATAAACCTTGGCTTTTGGACAATGGATGAGCTTAGACAGCAGACAAGCTTAGCTGCAAGGCAGTGTTCTTGGAGACTGTAGACAGCCTTGTACTGTGAATCGATTGGAACATTTTGTCTGGATTTGATTGCAGAAGTCACATCTGGAGCAGTGGCAATTAAAAGAAGGTATTAGCCAAGACATCAAAGGAGAGATATCCAGAGAAGCTGTGAATGCCCCATTGCTGACAGTGTTCAAGGCCAGGTTGGATGGGACTTTAAACAGCCTGATCTAGTGGAAGGTATCCCTGTTCATGGCAGGAGGGTTGGAACTAAGTGATTTTTAAGGTCCCTTCCAACCCAAACTATTCTGTGATTCTGTAATAATACTAAGGGTAAACATGTTTGATTGGCAGGTTCATTTCCTGAGTAGTTGATGTGGGGGAGCTCTCTGCTTTACTGATCCTGGTCCTTAAAAATGATTTGAAAATCGTGCAAGGTGCAGGGAGATTGATACTGACATACCAGTATTCAGGCAGCTGGGTTGGATGGCTCAGATGAATATAGGCCTTGAACCTGTACCATAGAAGCCAGTGGAAAAATTGTTACGAAATTCAGGAGATAGATAAGATTGAAAATATGATAAATGTAAGGGTTTCCAGTAAAACAAACCTAATTTTGTTTATTTTGAAGATTGTGAGTTTAAAGTAACAGCATGTTTGCAGCCTGCTTAGCATTTCATATTGCACATAGAGCCTTGTGGCATTCTGATTTATGTCTAAAAAAATAGCAATCAGTGAACAAGATTAAAAACTAGCTGACAGTTACCAGAAAGTAATTGTGAGCAGGAAACCATTGGAGTTGTAGTTTGAAGAGCTTCCTCCAGGATTAGCAAGACAGTAGTAAGTGAGAATCACTGCTTATAAAATGTGTCGTGATTGACACAAATGCTGGTCAGACAGTGAATAACTATCACAGGATTGTCATGGTGTGACTGGGATTGCTTAATTCACAGAAACTGGTTAAAGACAATGCATTTTAACCAGTTATACACCTGGGAACAGGGAATGCAGAACACAGAGATAAAATGTGAGGCTTAGAAAAGGCTCAGAACAGTTGTGTTAGGAATGTAGTAACCAGTAAACTCCATAAACCCCCAGAGCTTGATTTTTAGAGGCAAATTGATCTTAACTCAGTTTTAACCATCCAAACATGCAAGTGATCATGGAACACAGACACCACCCCTCTCAAAAAAACCCACAAACCAACCCTGAAAAAACTACAACAAAAAAACCCCAGCACAAGGCAGATCACTGAATTCTAAAAGAGGTGGGACCAATTTTCTTTCAACAGTCTCCTTTCTTCCCTCTCTCAGCTGAATTCAGATATTCTGCTGAATATCTGAATTGTGATGGCTGAAGTGAGGTGAGAGAAATTCCAGCTCTTGTATCTGTTCTTTTGCCTCCATATATGTTTTTTGTAAGATCAGTACAATAAATGCCCTGTGATAATGCATGGGCTTAAATTGCTTTATTTATTGAAAAGATGATTGAGAAGTGACTTGATTACTATGTAGAAGTACTTTCAAAGGGGGAAAACACCAAGTACTGAAAGACTGTTTACGATAGTATACGGAGTCTTAAGAAGAACCAACTGCTAAAAGCTGGAGCCAAAGTCATATTAGAAATTAGGCAACAATATTAGTACCACCTTAGCTGCAAATTAGTTGCTAAGTTCTATAGAGAAGAAAGAGGATGGAATTTTTCTTTCTGTAACAAATATGAAATCAGGCAAATTTGTCAAATTGTCTCTCCTGACCATAAACATCTGCAAATCCAGAAGTGTTTTAACGCAAATTTTCTTTGTTTCATTCAAAACTATCTGAAAAAAACATGGCATTTTTATTCCTTTCAAGAGTTACCAAGAAATTTTAGATTAAATCATTTTAAAATACATTATATTGAAGTAATTGCTCTCTGCATTATTCAGGGAGAGCAGACTTAGATTTTCAGCTGTAGTAATATTTCAGTCTATAAGGCAGTGGAAAAATGAGAGGCATCTTAGAGTGCCTTGACATCGGTACTTCTAAGCATTCCTGTTGCCTTCTGTGATCTTGCCAGTTGAAGGTGACAATGACAGTGTAGTATCTTACTCCAGCAGCAAGACTCTGTTGGAAAGACATTTTAAATAGTGAGAGCTAATCAAGCCATTAAAGCTCATCCTTTGTTGTATTGCAACGCTGTTCCAGTGGTGTTTGTTTTACACATATTATGCTGGTTATGCCCAGAAGAGATGGATAAATTGACACCCCTCGCTTCTCCCCACCACGTTATGCACTGGAACGTTGTAGTAGGGGTGCTGGTGTTTGCCCACCATCACTTTTCTCTTCCTTTCTACATTAAGTTACTTTTAATTTTTGGACTTACCTGCCTTTATGGAGTAAGCTGTTACTGGTTTGCTAGTCATTGCCGCTTTAGGCAAAAAGGTGGTCATGTTGGATAACAAAGTGTGTTACAGAGGTGAATGCATGGACAGAATTATTACCTAAAATACATGTACATGATGTCTGAGATTACTAACTGAAAGTTTTTATTTCTTTTCCCTGAGTGTTAGTATATGTTGTATTATACTTTATTGCGTTGTGTTTCTTTAGTGAACTTTTTTTTATATTGTAATAAGATGAAAATGCATTATTCTTTCCCTGAGGATAGGAATAAAATTAGCTTTCATTTTACCATCCACTAATTTTGAATACTTGATAATCAGGTTCTCTTTGTAGTTTATGTTTTTCGTAGTCACTGACTGTATTCATTGCACATTTCCAGAAACAGTTCGTAGATAATCAGAGTGCAACATCTAGAGAAAGGAGTTGCCATCTCTTATTTAAAATTTGATCTTTGTGATTCACCCTTAGTATGTAAAACATCTGAAGGAAAAATAAGGAAGTCTAGGGTATACCAGCTGTGCAAACATGTGTTTCCTGCTTATTTCTTTTGTGTCTAAATAGCAGGGATTTTAGAACTTGATTTGAGAACTTATAATTTCTTTAGTACATTCCTAATTAGTGAAAAATAATTCAAATGTTTTGGTGAATCGTATTTTCTTGTACAGCTTTGCTTTGGTTTTTTTCATTCTAGATAAACTTGCCTTGGAAGGAATAGTGGTGCAACGTGCTGAATGCAGACCTGCAGCTAGTGAAAATTATATGAAACTGAAAAGGTAGGAGTGCTTCATTACAAATGGATAGATGATACCTGACCTTGATGCTTTTATTATTGCCTTACTAGGGTTGGATGCCTTCAATGTTATCATGGTCTTACATCAGATTTATACAGGGTCGGAACTGATCTTGATGTTTGGGTGGATTTGCAGTGAGGAGGGAATGAAGCCTGGCATGGTACTTGTACCTCCCACTGGTTTTGTGTGGGATGATGCAGACTTCTTCATCCCATCATAAGCAAAGCTGTTATTAGAGCACATGTTGTGCATCTTCATACCTGAACATATGAATGTGTGACTATATTCAGTTATGATTGAAGCTGAATTTTCTGAGCACCTAAAGGTTTACATTGGTCTCTTCAGAACACACTTCTTGATTACGGGTTTCACTGTTGATTGTCCAGGTTTAATTCTGCTTAATACTGTGACATGTTAGACAAAAAGGATCTCTGAAAAGATATTTAAAATGTCCAAAATAGGAAAGAGTATGTGGAGAAGTGCTGGACCTCAACTGACATGCTTGCTAGAAAAGGTAATGACTAAAAGTATCAAAAGTGGCAGGGAAACTACAACACATTCATTTAACAAAATCATTTAGTGACTTCTGAAAACTTCAGCAGATACATCTAGAAAGTACCATGTGATTCATGTATCTTACGGATAATTAACTTGATGATGCTCTCCAGTAATTAATCTGATTTGGGCTTGAAATGTGCATTATATTAAATGCATCTTTATATGTATTAAGCATGTGAGTTTTCATTAAATCACCCTTTTATACTATGAGCTTGTTGTAAATAGAGAAATTCAAAGCAGGAAATTTCAGGAAGAGAATAATCCATGACTAGTTTTAGAATTATCAAAAGAAATACAGAAAAGGCAAAGTGATATTTTTCTCCAATTCTCAATCTGTTTTCTATGTATTGTGTATACATTTTCAATATCTTATGTTTTATTAACCTCCTCTGTCATCTAAATTGCTCCAGTATTTCCTTATTGCATTCATTCAATTTTGAGACTTTATATTCTGTTGGCAAATCAGTAGCATAAGTTTGTTCCTGTACAGTGAACTACTTCATTTCAGACTGAGTTTTGTGATCGGTATCATGGCTTTTGTCATCAGGGGAAAATGGAGTATGAGGCAAATGTGATGGTAGCAGAAAAGGACTCATTTCAATCTGACAATTTTAAATGTACATGAATATAGTCTGTGGAATGTATTTGCTCTGTAATTGTTCTAATCACAGGTTTCCTGATCCAAGTGCTTTTTTGCATTTCGTACGTAGTTGATCAGATAAACTTCTTCTGGTAAGGCTACAGCAGGAGACCAAAACAGAACTGATAGCTTCAAGTATGTACTTACCCAAACTTTCAGCATTCAACTTTCTGTCACACATGCATAAAGCCCCTCCAGGTCTTCGATTTTGTCATGTTCAACTCCTATAGAAGCAACAGAAGTACAAACACAGAGGCAGATTTTATGTTTGGAAACACTGACAGGTGAAAACGATTGTACCGTTGCTTTTTCTTTCCTGTAAAAAAATTGTCAGGCTGTGTATGCCTACTTTCTAACTTTCCATGTTGTTAAAGATTTTTTGCCTTTTACCAGAATGTTAAAAAAAATAGTCTGCTCTATTGGGAATCAGCATGAGATTTAGCACATCTAGTAGTCTCAGCCTCAGAAGAAATTGGGTTTTGTCCAAATACTGTGTCTGGTATTTGAGTAGTAGGATCGAACTTTTCAATCCCTTTAAGCTCTCCCACCCTCAACATGCTGCAGTCTGTATTTGTATATAAAAAAGGTGACGGTTATTAAACATAAAATGCGTAAGTTACAGAACTGTGTTATATTAAACCATTTTATTAGTTTTTCTATTTACTGATGTGCTTTATATGAGAGAAATTCTCCACAGATGAAATCTGTAATATTCATAAAACTGCAAGTCTGTTGTTTAGGCTTTAAGTGCTACAATATTGAGTTGGGAAGGAAATAAAATTAAAAGATAAATGCAGTTGCTTCAAACTTTTAAGATCTAGAAAAGGAAGCTAAGCTGCATTCTCTCAACAGCTATAATAGTTTGTTTTCTGAGAGCTGGCAATGACTAAAAGGGTCATTAATACCTCCTGGTATTAAATGCAGATATGGATCCTGTCTATTTTACCATCTCTATCTGGGTCAATGAGATCTGTTGATGGATGTGGGGCATTTGATTTCGCTGCTGCTCTGTAGAGTTTCAGTGAGAGGACAAAGCTGGTCTTGTGATGCAGTTGCCAGCAGTTAGGTGGGAGATAAGTGTGATGTGTGGGTTCGAGGATGGATAATGAAAGCACAGAAACTGGTGACTCGTGTGAGTGAAAGTGTTAGCAAATGTAGTAGCTGGGAGGGTTTTTTCTCCAAGCAGCAGCTTTTGATTTGATTACAGGAAGGATGTAGATGGCTGATGTTCACAATGCTTTGAGTGTTGTGGCACAAATGTGTGTCTAGGGATAACTAGTCAGAAAGGTAAAACAAAGGTTGTGTGACCTTCACTTGGTATTTTCTATTTTGGAAGTTTTGTTGGTGGTGGTTTTATTTAAATTTTTTCAATTTTCCTGAACTTCAGATTCTAGAAGGGGAACAAATACCATGAAACTCCCGCTACCCTGCATTAGTAAAGCTTTGTGCTATTGAATTTCCTAGAAAATTTTTATTAGGCATGGATTTGTTCTCTTTAACAGCTTAATGATTAGTTGTAGATGTGCAATTACTGCTGGTGATGCTACTGAGGCTAGCTGGAAAATAAAGTGTGGTTTCCAAGCACCTGTCCTGATTTCTGTCTTGTGGGAGTCCATCTCATGATTCCATTTAAAATATTTGGACTGTGTGGCGAAAAAAACAGGCAGTCTATTCTCAACTGCAGACAGTTTTACCGTGCAGTTGTCACAGAAGATACTGTGCCTACACTATACTTTCTGGTTGATACTTCCCCCTAGCCAGTCCTGCCTGAACTAAACTTATTTTCTTCGTTTTACTGTAGTCAGCTTTCCACTGTGAGGATGCATTATCTGTACCTTAATTTTGTCTTCCTGAGGCTTAAGAGATTTTTGCTTCCATTACATTAATTTTGTGATCCCAGTGTTTAACTGCCTTGGGGTTAATGGCTCCTTAGAGATCTTCCAAGAGGCTTGGCTGCACTAGGAAAGATGGGGCACAGGGAGAAGAGGAGTCCCCCATACATTCAGGATCTCTTGAAGCTCCAGGTGACTTGAGAGATGAGAACAGGACTTTGATACTTCCAAAGTGCTTTTGCTATTCACAAAAGAGGGAAAATAGTGGACTGGCATGCACCTCCCACCTCAGATTCTTTCTGACAAAAGACCTTTTTCTATCCTTCACTGGTCCTCATGTCCATTCTCTTCATCCCTCTGACTGTAGCAAACTCTCTTCTTCCCCAAATCTTTCTGTCTCCCTTTCCCATTTCTGTTTACTTCTGTCTCTTCATTTCCTCACAGGGGGGAAAAAAAACCAAAAAGATTTTCAAAGGTATCTGGAACATGGGAGTGTCATATACACTAACTACATTTCATTTGGAGGTAAAGTTAAGAAGAAAGAGAATCTCTGAGAGTGACTTCTGCAAAGCTGCAATTCAAACTGATATTGTCAAGTTCAGTAGCTACAGAAAGGTCTCCAGGACTGCTTAGGTCCTCTGCAATGCGGGGAGACACAGCTGTCGTGAGAGGTTTTGAAGTGCAGTTCAGGAAGTTGCTGAATGCAGTGTTTGATAGCGTTTCCCCAATTGCGGAGAACGGCAGACAACAACTGTCATAAAATTAGAGCCCCTGGTTCATTCTCAAATGTGCTGCGGAAATACTAGTCACCTTTCAAAATGGATTTTGGAAGACACTGATTTCAGCTATACCTAATTGAATTACTGAACTGTCATAAACTGTACAAAATTAAGAAAAATGAAATTTACAGGATTACCAAAAACCTGCAAGAGCCAACATTTAACACTACAGAATAATGCTTATAGTTCTCTGAAGTAACTTAAAAGTACATCTCAAAGTATTGTTCGTCTAAATGGTGATTGCCAATATGGCAGCTTGTAACAAGGCTGCAAGAATTCTGTATATCTTCTTGCTTTTTCCTATATGAGTTTTCTACAAAGAGTATAATGAAAGTCCTTAGAAAAAGCTACTGGAAGAAACATACATGATAGGGTTTTAGGAAGAATGGGTTGCAAAATGTTCTAGAATAATTAAGGAACTTCCATGTTTGAAAAGTCACATTTCTTTACCACTGTATTATGGAAGCCTCTAGAAGTCCTGACACTTGGTGGTCTAGGTCAAGCAAATGAAATTTATTAGTGCAGATGAGTTGCTCACCTTCTCTGAAATGCTGTGAGAATATTGACTGACTGACAGTTCAGTATATTGCTGAAAATGAGCATTATGCCAGTTCTTTTTTCACAAAGTCCTCCTAGTAGCAGAATAAAATTAATAACTTGACCAGCATGCTGGTTCATATATGTTCTTGTAGATATGCTTAGTTGGCTATGAATTCCTTTCCAAACTAAATATGTACGCATACATCTGTGCTTTTTCCACAAAAGCTGACATGCTTCACAGATGCTGCTCAGTTTGTGTGAGGTGGGAAGCCATTTTTACATAAAGCTGAGATTGCATCTGCCTGTGAGTCAATGCAACCTTGATTTTTCAAATATCGAAGATCAGTTTCTATGGCTTGAAGTAAGATTCAGCATAACACAAAAATACATTCACCAGGATGATTTGAGTTACTCATCCAGTACAAAAAATACATGTTTTTCCATGTGCTGAAATATTTCCAATTACAGTTTTTCCTGGGGAATTTTGTGCAATTTGTAGGAAATTATCTATTAATCATGCTCATAAGGGTTAAGCTGTACTGTTAAGAGATGTATTTTATATTATTCTTGTGTTCCTGGGTGCCTACCAGTTTTTACAAGTCAAGCAAATATTTTCAAATTGTGAACAATTAGGCTGCAAAGTAACAGGCACACTATTACTTAAGTATCTTTGTCCATTTTTGGTCCATTTTCCACATTTTTGAACAGAGTAGTGGAGAGAAGCAAGCAAGAAAAATAACTCAGAAGCACAGAGGAGTAGTTAGTCCCTGTTTCAGAGGTCAGGAGAGTTGCTGTTTTGGGTTTGCTATATATTTCTTTGTGATGTCTAGGTTCTTTTTTCTGTCTCTTGTCCTTTCCATTTTGTCTGTCATATTTTACTGTTCTTACAAGGGGGGGTTCTGAGACTGGATTTTAATAGGTCTTTTATATTACCATGCCTTTTTGTTCAATGATATGAAAAGGTCGTAATTTTGGTCTCTGCTTCTAGCCCTTATAATAATGCTAATAATTAAGGAATTACTACTGTTTAATTAAGGAATTGCTACTGTTGGTAATGCAGCAGGTATTTTATTATGTTTCTCTTAAATCTGCAGCTGGATGCAGAAGGATTAGCATATTCTTTTTACCCCATTGCTGTCTTCAGCTTCTAGTAGCCAGGTGTATATGGGCTAATCTGAGGGGTTGTGTAGAGAAAGAAAAAAAGAGGCATGCAACGTTCCTGTCTCCTTTTTTAAATATGCTTTCTAGCATATGTATTGTATTAGTTATGGAAACTGATATTGTCTTAAATTTTGGGAGAGACTGTTGATCTGATCACTGGAACTTAGTTTTCTTCCTTTTTGTAAATGCCTGGAGACTAAGGATGAAAAAAAATTAGTCTTCCTTGCTGACTGACTTACCATTCTCCTTTTGTTTTGCGTTTAAATGGCTTTGTTACTGTGTGACATGAAATTTGCCTGCTTTCTGTTTTTCAAATATTATCATTTCCAGATGAGAGTTACAGAATCACAAAATGGTTGAGGTGGGAAGGAACCTGTGGAGGTTATCTAGTCTAAACACCCCTGCTCAAGCAGGGCCACCTAGAGCTGGTTGCCCATGACTGAATCCAGACTCCCCCTGATTTCTCTGGAACTGAAATAGTTTCTTAATAGTGAGCATGGTGAATGTGTTCTGTGCATTTTTAGAAAGGTGTGTTGTTGAGAGCAACTTAGCATGAAGGTCATTTTCAGAAAGGAGAGAGATGCTTTGAGGTGCATATTTAAGAAGAATTTATGGCAAATATTGCCCAGACTTCTCCTTATACCTTGGGAAAGAAAATCAATAGTTGTGATTGGAAAGTTCTCATTGTCCTGTTTTTTTTAACACAGAGTTCATGAAACAGTACTCATCTTCTGCTAGTTATACTGCTCCTTTCCCTTTGGTATCAGAAGCATTGCATTTAAGAACGTATCTAATTCCCCTTTGTCGTAATTAGCAAAAAAGCATAAATTTCCTTTTTATCTGCTGAAAGCTGTGAGGCTAAAAATAGTCACCCTGGAATATGTTCAGGCTTCAGTCGTAGCCAGCTTCTTAAGGTTAAACCACCCCTCATTCAGTGCCATTGCTCAGCACCGGAAGTTCTGGAAATTTGTGATTCCAGTAAACCTAAATTCTTGTCAGTGGCACAGATTTCTTCTCTTGAAACCAAAGTCTTTGGTGTTGTACAGTGCTGGAGTTCTTTTAACCTTACTGTTAACAGGGCTACAATAGTTACAAAGATGTCTCTGCTGCTAAGGTGCTTTGCAGATTTCAAAGAAGGACTTGTTTAGTACTTAAGGACATCCTTCCTCTTCCCAAGGCAGCACCAATTCCTTCTTTTCATCCTTTTTTCCATCTGTAATATGAAAGTCACACTACAGTGGGTGAAAATCTGAAAGAGTTCAGTTTTAGCTATCATGACTTATCTGGTGTTACTAGACACGTTAACCTTCTGTTCTTCTCATTTATCATCATGTTTGATCCTGTCAGGGAAATTGGGATGTCTAGCTGATATAAAAAAGACCAATTCTATATCACTGTCAGCCTTCAGATGTAAATCTTCATTTTCTCTGTTGCAGAGCAGAGCTTGCTGAAGCTCATGGATCTCTTCCTGGCCACCATGCCAGATGCTATAGTCATGCTGAGTACTGCCGGCGTTCTGGGTTCTGCAAAGCTGCTTTGGCAGCTACCAGGCTGACGAGCTCAAATTTTCACAATATGTAGAATGTCAGCACCATAGCACATCTATTTTTAAGCAACTTTGTTCACATACTACTGGTGATATTTGGAGTTTGTGACAGAGCAGTAGACTAGTATCATCCAACAGTTACCCTGCTGCCAAGGAGTTCCAAAAGTTGTATGATATCACTGAGTACTAAAAGTTATCCTTGTGCAAAATCGGAGATTAGAATCATCAGGTGGCAAATTCTGTTGGTGGCATATTGATTTCCTGGCTTATTAAAATATTTCTGAAAATGATGAAGCTGCAGGAAGGCACTGAAACAACGGACTGAAAGGTGGCAGGGTACATATCTGTCCATCCAAGTAGCAAGTCCAAGTTATTGGAGGTGTTACCAAGTTCAAAAAAGTTCATAGATGACAAACCATCCATCCTCTGTTTCTGGTTCTTTTTTGAAGGAAGGTCTGTAGTACCCTGGTGCTTCTTAAACTGGGGTGTCCTATGATCACTGGGTGATTTAATTCCTGAAGACATGGCAAAATTCCAGCGGGAGCTTAACTCCTGGAGTGCCACAGGACCAGTTACACAACAGGGGAAGCACTGGAGATATCTCCTGTACTCCTCAGAGGCTCTGTGGGTGAAAAAGATGCCAGCTTTAGAAACTAATGACAGCATTACATTTTGTGGAAGAATCTTTGATTCTCTAAATATCTCAGATATTACTACAAGATACGGAAGCACTGCAACCATCAGTTAATACTCAGGTACAATCCTGAAATGCTTTCCAAAAGAAGGGATATTGTGCAACCACCTGCTAATGCTCGAATCTGGGATGTTTTAAAATGACTTAGGAGTTGAATTCAAATGAACATCATAAAATGAAAAAGATAGTAAATTACTTTCTTTTTCATTAGATAAGAGATGTAATGTAAAATTCTTTGGATTTCACTCATGTAGTATACTTAAACTAACCTTTTTTCCCCTTGAATCATCTGGATAGAGAAAATGAGATTGCCAGTATCAGAGACCAATGAGTTATACTTTAGTTGCAAATACATTGATGGAACTTTAAAATCTTAGGCGGCTTATTCACATTTCAGATCAAGTGAGAATCATTTCCAGTAGGATTTTTCGCACAAGCTTTTCCACAGAATGTTACTTCCCACAGCTTAAAAGATGCAGAAATCAATACAAAGGACCACTGCCTGAAATATTTCTTACGTATGTTCATGTGCGGGCATAAATTTAACAATATTAAAAAAAAGGATGTTTTTTAAATCCTTTGTTCTTTCCATGCCTGCATTTAAATACAGATACATCTGCTTATGGCCTTAAGAGAAGGTATGCTGCTATTTTGGTTCTGTTTCCAGTGCAAGACAGACATGACTGTGAGAGAACGAGATGGTTTCTCTTTGAAATGGTATTTTATCAACAGAATGTAACTTAAATGTCAGTTCTAGTGATGTGTAAATCACAAAAATATTCCTTCCTTTCAAATCTACATTGAGTTTGAAATTTGCAAGTTGCTTTGTGCTTTTTAATGAAATCCATTTTTAGTGGAACCTTGTATATAATAATCACACAGTTCCTGAAGTCTATTATGATGTTTTTGCTAGGTGATTGCCTCCTTTGTTTGCAGTTCGTGGCTTTGACTGGGATTTAATCATTGTCATTTCAGTATCTGTGACGCTTTGCTGGAAATTTTGCACTATAGCCAGTACACCATCATTAGGACCTAACACAAATGCCTCTGCACTAGCAGAAATAGCATTACAGATCAAATACTGACAAGTATGCTTGTTGGATAGCACAGTGTCCATGTGAAGCCACTGTAGGGCTGCTGTGCTCTTTCCATACCTGACACTGAAATTAACAGTTTTTTTCTGAATGCTGTGATGTACCCCAACAGGAAAGCATAAAGAGTGCTTGTGGACTCTCTGCTGCTCAGTTCTTCTTTCCCTGTTGCCCATGGCCGAAAGTTGGAACTGAGTAGCTTTCTGACAACTACCAGTAATCATTAAGGTTTAGGATCAGTGTTACTTTAGATGATGATTCTGTTTAAGTTTGTTCTTGTTATGGGTTTAAAATCTTGGAATTTTTCTTTCATCTACCAACCCTGCACCTCAAAGGAATCACCCTCTGTCTCC
>JAWWEU010000001.1:56226254-56258610 GCA_035583155.1 Acropternis orthonyx | reverse complement strand
ACTTACTGTGATCTTTTTACTAAACTGTAATTCTGACTTGTAATCTGTTTGTGGGTTAGACTCATTCCTCCTGCTGGCTTACCTTTAAACCAGCACAGTTCTATATGTTCTGTAGAACATATGATAATCTGAAAGGTCCTGCACCTGGGGCAGGGCAATACTCAGTACCAGTACAAACTGGGTGATGAGTTGACTGAGAGCAGCCCGGTAGAGAAGGACTTGAGAATATTGAGCTATGAGTTTGGAAGCAAGGTATAGCATAAAGCAGTGGAACTTACAGAGATTGTATGCTGGTATTTGAAATTAGAGTTTCTAACCGAGTGTAATTAATATAGCAAAGCCACTAAATGTAAATAATTAAAGAAGTGTGCTCATCTTTGCCCAAGTTTGTGATGCACCTCAGTGCTGATAACATTATGCACTAAAAGTGATTCTGCAGAACTGAATTAATATTTTATTGATATCCTGTGTATTATATTGGTAGATATTGATATATGTTACCTGCTCTATCAAAATTATTTCATTTTCTTCTCTTTGGGACCTATTGTCTCTCCTCAGGTGTTTTAACTCAGCTCTCTAAAGCCATTTCTGGTTGGGCTGTCTCTGAACAATTTAGAAACCACTGTGTGCAAAGACCAGAACTTAGATTTACAGGTGGAGGAGGGCAACAGTGAAACCTGAAACGGCAAACTGACTGGAGTTGGGATGTTTTGGAGGACAAACTGACTTTTTTTCAGTTGATAACTGTGTGTCTTCTTCCATCCCCCACTTTGCCTTCCCTTCTCTCATCCAGCATAGCATATTTTTCTCACTCAAACTTTAAGTGTGCTGGATGCCCTTAGTACTGTCAAGCGCTGTTGCATATTTGCTGAGGGGCAATTAGGGTGGCCCTTTCCAACTCAGAAGAAATTGAAAGGGAGTTTATCCTGGAGTCGTCTTCATCAGCAGTTTTAAAATATAAGTAAGTTTAAATCTCTTCTCAACTTATACAGTGTATTCTATTAACAATTTACATTCGATTTTCCAAATGCCAGAGATAGCAAACCTCCAACTTTATTAATGGATCAGTCCATTCTGGCAGACGGTTGCAGAATTAATTGTGTGAGTCCAAAAAGACCTGCCAGAAATTAACAGGTACAGCACTATCTTGCAGGTCCTGGACACAAAACAGTAAGTGAGAAAAGTGTGAACAGACTGGGTCCTAACCAAAGGTGATGCCAATGAAGTATCTGTGTTAGGTCTATGAAAAACTACCACCTCCTTTTTTAGTGAGAGTGGCAAAATCAGGAGGAACTGTACCCTGCGACTTGTAATACAAATTTGAATTACTGCCCTGCTGTTTCCTCAGACTCTGTGTGTGTGCTTGAGTGCTGACTGAGACCTTGCCAAGGAGGAAGATAAAGAAGAAATAGTAATGACTTAGGCAAAGAAACAGCTCACCAAATAGCTTTCCTCTGCTCCTTCTGCTCTTGGACTGTATTCAATTCTGAGGCTTTGCACAGCACTCCCGTTAATAGGCATGGGGAAGTTTGGGATTTTACAGGGTTCATTTCTATGTATAAAATAAGGCTCTGACTTCATGATTCTAGTCTGCAGACGGTGGAGACACATGGGCTTCTGTCCTTCCTCAGAACTGGTGGAACTGTGTTAACTCAGGTTAGAATCAGTTGGAAATGTGACAACACCCTGAAAGTGAAGAATCTAAATGTAAAAAACTAGGGCTAACACGAGTGCTTAATTTCTCATCAACTCAGGCTCTTGTTAATCCTTAGACCATCATGACCATGGCAATGCAACCACTTCAGATTTAAAAGCAGAGGGAGGTGGAAAAAATTACTTTCAAAATGGTTCAGATTTAAGAAAAAAGGTGTTAAGTTGGGTCTAGAAGCAATGAGACACACATTCTGGCTGCTAAGCTCATTTTTAAAAGTTTCTGTGTCATATCTGAAAACAAAGCTCTCCAGCAGTGTTAACTATAGCTGTTTCTGAGCTTAAAGAAAACCCTGTGTTCAAAACCTGTTACAAGGTTGAACATTATCTGTATCATAATTCACTCAATTTTTTTCTAACTGGAAAACAGACAGGAGAAACAGGAGCACAAAAAAATATCCATGGCCAGATTTCTTTATGTAAAAAAAAGAGAAGAAAATCCCTGCATTCTGAGATCTATTTTGAATTGAGAAGTCATCTTGAAAGAAATTTCAGTGTATATGAGTGTAGGCGGGAGGATAAAAATGTGATAAAAATAGCAGACTACATGGAAATCAACACTGATATGTGGATGCATACCTGAAGATTTACATGATGATAATCTGAGAGAGAATTATATAATACATTTCAAAATTTAAAAAACAAAACAAAAAAAGCCAAAGATGCCCTTATATAATTTTCAAATCATATTTCAAATAATCTCTTTATTTTGAATTCTAATTTCAACTCAGGCATTGACTCCTGTTCTGACGTTGGCAACTGCTTAGAAAAATCGAGATAATTTAATGTCTCTGCAGTTGGTGGCACATGTTGAAAAAGAACTCCCAACAAAGTCCTTGAAAAATAGGTACTCCCTCTCTGAAGTAAAATGCAGGGCAATAAGTACAACATCATAAAACTTTGAAAGTGATCAACTTACTTAAAGCATTAAGAAATTGCTATATTGCAGAAATAACCAGAAGAGATTAGTTGTTCCAAATTGTGATTTTCAAAACAAATGAGTGTTTTTGTAGGCTCTTGTAAAGCATAACTATGAGTACAGCCAACTGAGAATTTTTTCATGTGCAGTGTTCACGGAATTGGAAGCCAAAGATGTATTTTGTAGATTGACTAAACGTGTAACATCATGAGGTTAATTTGTTTGTACTGTATAAAATAAACTGCCTATCAAGTCAGTATGGTAAAGCATGTGGGAAAACCACTGATACTTTTATTCAGCACTGGTTTTTTATTCTCTTACTGTACTAATGTCATCAGAAAACCACCCTTCAGATGTGCTCTTAAGTGTCAGTTTGTCTTTGCTATTATCAGCATGATGCAGGAGCAGCATATGTCTATGGGAATGCAATTTATGATAAAATACACCTAATTAAATCTCTTGAGGGTTTATATTTGCACATGCTGTGAAACTGAATCATGTGAATATTTCCTATTAAATTGTAGCAGAATTGAACTGTATGTTTTCATTTCTAACTGTGCACCTAAACCCTTTCCCCCTGTCTTTATACTACAAATGTAAAATAAGATGAAATATGCTTTATTACTGCAATATCAGTCATGAGAGGTACTCAGGGCAACTTGGAGAGAAACACCTAAAGCACAGTTATGCTGCCGCATATTAGAGTAGGAGTGATGGTGTAGGTTTTATAAATTGATGCCTAAATCACCCATTTGAAGTAGACCATTAAAGCTGGTTTTATTGCTGTTTCTTCTTTTAACTCTTTTTAGCTCATTTTTAATTTAGAGGACAAATATCTGATGTAGTATCCACTCTAGGGAGAAAAAGTGCTTCCCCCAAACTGTACCAATTTGTGGTATCTTGGCAAGGACAAAGCTAGCAAATAGTTGTTCCAGGTTTGATACATTTTATTACAATGATACGCAGATATTTTTCCCCTGCTTCTCTGTCCTACACTCTTTGATTGGTATGGTGGGGTACAGAAATAATTATCAATTAATACATCCTTTTGCTGCCTTTAAAATAAAAAAAAGTCATTTTGAATGTTGCTGCGATATTAGTTTGTACTCTGTGGAGGATGTTTACTACATAGCAGTTAGATTTCTTTTTTTTTTTTTAAATTTCATTAGCCATATGTAATTGAAATGCTAGGCTAGCAAGTGATATATGCTAGACATAGTGAGTATATTGATTTTTGTTCCTGAGCATGCAGAAGAACCAATGTTTGTGGAAAATGAGCTGCGGTATTGTGTATTCAATGAAGTGTATTAGTTGTTGCATAGCCTATACTTACTGTAATGAAATTTTGCAGGACATAGATTGGAATATGGCAGTTATTTGGTTTAATTGCTTTACAGGCTCTTAAAATCTAACAAGTTGTTTTCTATTGCACTCTACTTCATGTTTATAAATGTACACTACGCAACTGAAAGAGATATTTCACATAGCATGAAAGTCTAGAAACTGGCTAAAGGGAGGACAGGATAAAGTTTCTTGGAAATAAATAGGATTGTATTTTTTTCTTCTGTGTGGGACTTCAGCTGTATAAAGGAAAGTAAGGTTTGTGAAGGCTGCTTGAAAAGCAGCTGCTTGGGCTAAACAGTGTATAGTTGTTCATCTAAATTGATGAGAAGAGAGCAAACAAATCATAAACTGATCTATTGTTACTGTTTTCCAACAAAAATTTCAAAATGCTATTTCTTTTAATACAATTTTTAAAAAAATACTTTAAAGTGGTATGTAAGGGATCACAGGTGAAGCATTACCAGCTTTAGTGAATCCAAGCAGGTATGTTCTAACTTAGATACACAAGTTAGGAAATAAAAAGGTAGACATACTTGTGGTTATATTTCTCTGAAAGGGTCAGTAAATTCAAATGGATTTGTACACCTCAGGGACTTTTTGGTCCCTGAACATCTGGGTGATGAGCCTAGAACAAGGCCCTTGAAAATCATATCCTCACTTGGAGAGGAATAGAACCAAATGAAAAGTATGTAATTAGTGATGTGTTCTGGTCTGTATAGGGGCAGCTGTGTGATTGGTGCGGAGTAAATATTGCAGAGATAAACGTGAGTGATGAAAATCAAGACATGCCTAATTATGCATGAAATAATTTGAAGATTATGGGCAGATCCATTTCAGAAGCTAATGAGTGAAGCACAAGTGCCCTATGTATCATCCAGAGAAGATGAAGAGGATTTATAAGCATGTTTTCCCACATGTCACATATGCCATTATTTTAATAAAAGAATAAACATAGAATTCAAGTCTAGGATTTAGGAAATAAGGTGAGTGCAAAATAGAAGTAATACATGGTACAGATATCTGAAACGTACTAAAAAGCAAGTGCACAAACTCTTAAGAAGTTCAGAAAAAGCAGTGTCCTTTTTGGAAACAAGGGAAACATCTTACCTCCTCAGCTTTGATGTTTACATGGGCCTATTAGTGTATTTCTCTATATAAAAATGACTGATGCACAAGATACTTATTTAGGAAACTTTAAAAGGCAGAAATCAAACAATATTGTGAATTCATGACACACTGTACTAACCAAGTAGTTAGTTGGAGCTTGTAGGGCCTGATCCCTAAATCCTATCAAATCAAGGAGGAAGACTTCCATTGTAGCATCCATCCATTTAATGGTGGTACAGAATCCGTATGTTAGCTATATTTTGTGGTCCTGTAGTACTCAGTTTGCTTTTTTCAGTTCTTTTTTTCCTTTTCTCATGTGTCTACTTCTACTGTGTAAGCAAAGAAGATCCTGCTATAATAGTGAGATTTTTTTTTCCCCATGGAATAAATGTGAGATGGAGGCCACCCATTCTGCAACACTGCCTTCAAAATGATTGTGTTGTTTTGTCTCCCAAGTGGTCCTTGGATAACCTGGCATCTCACACTGGCTTGCCAGTTGCATCTCTTTTCTTTATTAATCGCTGTGAATACAAGCAAGTGCCCTGGACTCAGTTAATGTCAGAATAAAATAAATTGAATCTGACTTTGTCTTCAGTTTTGAGTGTGAATCGAAAATCCCCTGTGAAAGATATTGAAGCTAAAAAGGATCACGTGCTCTGAGCTCTCAGGGACCGGGAAATTAGCGCACCTTGCTTTCTTGGCTTCTATTAAGGTAAATCAGTAGTTTCATTCAGAGTATAGGCATCTTCCTTACCTTTTAAAAAATCATGTTTTGCTTTGGTTTTGTTCAGAATTTTTCTTAAGTTAAAGAAAAAAATTGTTGAAGGTTTGGCAGGATACAGAAGTACTTCTAGTTCATTGCAATATTAAGAACGAAGGGAAAGAAAAGTCAGTTTTAAAAGATTTAAAAGCCAGCTGAGAAGATGATTCTTGTTCCGACACAGCTTCTTGCTGCAGTAGATAGGAGCTTTTTGGAAACCATGTGCCCAAGTAAATGACTCAAAGCAAGAGGCTAGTAGCCCATCTTGAAGGAATATGAAGCTCTGGACATTAAAAAAAACACCAAAAAAATCCCCTACAACCCCTCTCCACGTCAAGATTGCAAGAAAGAAATACTTGATGCCATGAACAGTTCCTATTCCTCCTTGAAATAGCCTCTAGAATGCCCTATTTTGACTTCTCGATGGAGATTGAAATGCACTAGTAGCTTCACTTTCTCCACCTACAAGTGGATGTGTCTATCTAAGAATCCCAAGTATACAGACAAAATTCTTTCTGATGTTCCTAATCTCATATGCAAAGTACAGAAAAGTAATATCTTAGGAAAGCTGTTCGTGAGTGTCTTTCTTCAGTTTGTTGGTTGTCTTTTTTCCTCCCTGTTGTGCCTTTATTGCTTTTTGAAGAAGTCGTCTTTCATTTATATAATTGTGACTTCTTGGTTATGTAAAAAACCTCTTCCAAAAACCTTCCAGTTTTCTGTAATGAGTTCCTGTCTACATTTTCATTTTCTCTGGCTTTAGCAAACTGGCCTATCTGAATGTCTATGGGTGCATAGGGTTCCCAGCTTGAGGTTGTCTTCATTGGATCTTGATTGTTACTTCATCTTAAATAAATATAGTAACACCTAAACTTTTTTTTAACTTTATTTTAGTTCTTGTAGTTCTTTTCTATCATGGATGTAAATACCTAGCTTTGTCATGTATCTCTATCTTGAGGTAATTAAATTTCTCTGCAGTTTCATTGGCCAGCAGTTCCTACTGCTGTTTCACCTTTTTCCTATTCTTACTGTATTTGGCTTAACTGTTTAGCTTGCACATTATTACAGTGGTACCTCTGTGTTTATTCATGTGCTTGTGGCACGGCCTAGTGGGGTTTGTTAATACTCTGTGTGATATGCCTGTGTCCAGGGGTCATGAAAGGCTTTGTGTTTTGAATGGTCAATTTTACACTGTATTTTCAAGTAAGTAAATAAAACGTATGAAGAAGCTAACTAGCCCAGCTTTGGTAAGTGAACTGATGGTGTTCTTCTGCATACCCTGACAGAAATTCTGTGGCATGGTCACTTCCCAGCTTCAGGCAAAAACGAGGTTCATCTTATTTTCCTTTGTTTATATGGGTCATATAAGATGCTTCTTCCCCCCTAAGACTGAAGTCAAAGGCCTTGGTTTTGAAATAATACTTACTCAACTCAGACAGTCTTCCTTTCAGTTTTTCTTTTATCTCAAACTTATTTCTAAGAATAGGATTGCAGCAATATATGCCTTTGTGTCCTTGTATTGGATCCCATCCTTCTGCTAAGAGGTACCTTTGAGCAGAAGCTAATTAAATCTACACATATTTAGAGTGACATTAAAATTCTTTTTTACTTATTTGCTGTAGCTGTTTTATGAAATATGATTCCTGGCCCAGTAATTAACATTTCTCAGGACTGTCATTTTAAGTGAGAAAACATCACAACAGTGTCTGATGTGTTTTCTCCTTCTGGAGTCTCAATTTTATGGAGCTGGAACTGTGCTACAAAAGGGAGAGACTCTGGGACTGCTCGCTTTCGGTAGGCAGTGGAGGGCTGTGCCTCAGTGCTCAAGGGAAGGCCGGACTCTTCAGTTTCCCTGCTAAATCCAGCGTGTTATGCTTGCCCTGTGATACACATAATATTACGTTTGATGCATATAATATGTTAGTGCCTGGATTTCAGATTGCCTGCCAGAACAGGACAAAAACTGTCTCACCAAATGCCCTGAAGAGTTACTGGTAACAGGTGGGTTAGAGAAGACTATTGGAGCAGGGCAGGCACCTGATGATACTTTCTCAGCACAGTCCCTGGGTCTGAAGCAGCTCATGGCTTAAGGACTCTTGGGTTGTCCTGGTATTTAGCAGTTGTCAATAAAGTTACGTTTTGGAAACTCATACGCACTTTCAGCATCCATAATATCCCGCGTCAAGAAGTTCCATCATTTATTTACCAGTTGTGTGAAGAACTGCTTTCCTCTGTTTACTTTGGATTTCCTATGCTTTAATGCCTGCTAGTTCCAGTATTCAAATCATACAGTTGTTCCCTATTGGTTGTCTTCATGGACCAAATGAATTTATAGACCCTCTGTCATACTTTCATAGCTCTTTTTCAGCCCTGAGGAGTCCTAGTCTTTGTTTTCTTAGAACCCAGCTTGTTCCATACCTCTGTGCTTTTACACTGGGGCAAATTAGTGCTCCAGTAGTTCTTGTTTCTTTTACTGTCCTTTCAAAGAAGAGAAGACCACAGTTTTTAATGAAATACTGTTTCATTAATTGCAGTCAATATCTTACTGATCTGGAAATAATCATTCTCACTGCTGAGGATGTGTAGAATAATAATGGGGGAATCTCACCCTGGCTTCTCAAGCATTTATTTCAGGTTCATTTTTGTGATGCTGGTATATCAGTTTGTCACAAAATGTCACACCAATGTGTCAGCCTGACTTTTCATCTGAGTATAAGGAGGGGCCTAGTCTGTGAGGTGTCAGAGATTCTAAAGTCATCTGACTGGTATTGGTCATGGGTGATGTATGGAGCTGGCTGGCCTGGGAGACCAGGGCTGTGGCATTCCCGAGTAGCTCACGTGGCTGCACTGCAGATGCTTCTGCAGCCCCTGAGCTGGAGTCTAAGGTAGTTTTTGTCATTTTTGTCACCACAGAAAGCCATGGAAATAGCAGTTGTGCAATGACAGGAATTGCATTAATTTCAGTCAGCAGAGGATAACTGGGAAAGCATATTTTGTTTGGGAACATGATATTTGGATTTCCAATACAAAATTTTGAGGGATTTCTGTTCCATGAAAACTTCAAATGTTGACTTACCTCTTGGTTTAAAGTTTTGTTGTTGTTTTGGTGGGTTTCGAGTTTGGTTTTTTTTTTCTTGAAAACACAAAAAACATGTAACAAAAGTCCAGATTTCCAGCCAGCTCTACTTAAGCTTCAGTTGGAAGATTATTTCTCTTGTTTTCTACATGTTATTAGTAAGAAATTTCATTACATCTATGCTTTTTTCATTTGATTTCTTTCATCGCTACAATGATTGTTAGTGTCCCAGTGTGCTGCTTAAATTTTCTTTTGCCTAATTTCATTTCATTACTTCATTGCACAGCCTTCAATAATCCAACTGTTTTTTTGTTTGCACCCTTGACATTCTCAAATGATGATGCTTTTCAGTCATTCTGTAGCTAAGCTATACCTATTTTTCTCATTGTCTTCTGATTACAGAGTAAATGTGCAGCTATGAAAAATACACGTTCTCTAATGTATATTAGGAGAAGCAGATGGTGCAATCTGTTCACCAGTGAAATTCAGTTTCTAAAACTGATTTAATCTGGTTTGCAGTGAATACCGTTCCAGTACCGTCTGTCATGGAACATGTGCAAAGGGAGATGTCCCATTGCAGGTTGTTTGTATTTCATTGCAGTAAGGTGTTTATTTCACCTTTTTGCATTACAAAGCTGTGCACTGCCAGTCCCTTTTGTAAACCTAATTTTCATGCAGCCATTAATAGAATTTGCACTTGAGAAGAAACAATGGAGTATTATTTTCTTAATTTGTGGAGAGGAATTTTAAATTAATTATAACAGCATTTTGCATAAATTGGCATTTTTCCCACTGTGAGAAAGAAGCTTCCTCATTTGTTTAGAATGGAGGATTTTCCAGAATTATGAAGACCATATAAATTGTTTGTGTTCTATTTCTGCTAAGCTAAATGTAGAAGAGAATACAGTGTGTAGTATCTGTCTTGTATTCTCTAGCTGAGAAAGTGCCTGTAGTCTCTAAAGCAGGAAGTATTTGGCCTGAAGTGCTGAATTGCCATTGAAGTCTTGAGGTTCTGTATAGTTGCAGAAATATGCTAGCAGAGAGTTTTCTTCTCCCCAGTTACCACAAAACCTTTGCAGCTCTGGATACAGATTTTGCAAGCAATAAAGATGGGAAAATGGTAGGTAATTTATATTTCATTTCCTTCTGCAGTCAAGGACGTTTGAATCCTCAAAAATCTTGTGGAGTTTTTAAATTAAAGGATGTAGTGGGGTAGAGCAAGTAGTCCAAAAATTATTGCAGAAATAACATGATACAAAAGCATCTGTTTGGGAAAAAACCTGTTAGGCTTTTTACCTTTCTGAATAACTGCTTGACTGTTCTCTGCATTTTGAGAACTAAATATTTCCTACAGCTGATTTTTTTCTTTTAAGTAATTCTCTTTCCAGTTCTTTTCTGAAGTGTCTTCATCCCCTCTGGAGCTACAATTCAAAAATTGATCTCCCACACAATTTAAACACTGTCCACCAGCTCCAAAGCTGTCAAATGTCACAACTTTCATAAAAGACAGTTTGTTTCCCAGGTCCCCTAGAGATGCTTATAACTTTATTTTTGTGCAAAGCCAGTAGATAATGACAACAAAAATTAATATGGGTCTTTCAAGGTGATAATATTGTGTAAACCAAAAGGAATTTAATAGGAGACATGTCAGTGGGGAAAATAGACTTTGTTTTTAATGGAATCATAGAATGGGTTAGGCTGGAAGGGACTTTAAGGGCCATTTAAGTCCAAACCCCCTGCCATAGGCAGGACACCTTCCACTAGAAGGTGTAGTAAAGTAGTAAGTGTACATGATACACTTTGATGGTTCCTAGAAATATACCATGTATGCCACTGAGGAGATAAGCAGATACCCAGCAGTTGACATCGTTCTGAGCTGACCAGTATTTACTGCTGCATGTTCTCTGCCAACAGCAGCACATGTATTGTTTCATCCAGAGAACTTCTCCCATTGATGTTAAAAGTTTTTAAAACATTTACAGCTCTAAATACTAATCTTTAATACTCAGGTAACTTTTTATGAAATTACAAATGTTTTAGCATTTCTAAATGTGTGTTAACCTTGGCTGGATGCCAAACACCTACCCAGCTGTTCTCTCGCTCTCCCTCCTTATCAGGGCAGTGGACAAAAATAGTATGGAAAATACCATGACTTGACTTAAAGGCAGTTTGATGAAAGAAAGCAAAGGTTGTGTGTAGAAGCAAAGCAAAAACATAGATGTATTCTCTACTTCCTATTACAGGTGATGGCCAGCCACTTTATGGGAAGTAGGGCCCCAGTATGCTTAGCAGCGGCTGCAAAAGATGCCTTAGTAACAAATGTCATCCTCCTCCTCTTTTATCTTAACTTTTATTGCTGCGCATGACATCATATAGTGTGGAATATCCCTTTGAACAGCTGGGCCAGCAGTCCTGTCTGTGTCCCCTCCCAATCTCTTGCCCACTCCCAGCCTACCAGCCCCTGGGGGTGTTGGGGAGACAGCCGTGGTGCTGTGTGGGTGCTGCTCATCAGCAGCCAACACATGGGTGGGTTACCAGCACCCTCCTAGACACTCTATGGGCTGCTATGGGGAAGGTTCAGCCCATCCCACTCAGATTCAATACAGTGACATATGCTGTTCTACACTACCATAAGTATGTGCACACTGAATTAAAAATTGTAGAAGTTTTTGGAAAACTGATACTCTTTCATTGATAATGGTTTCACATTATATTATATTTCATGTTTGGATTACTAACAAATTCAGTTCCATGTAAGTTAATGACAAACCAATGAAACTTGTGTGGAGCATTTCTTCTTGCATATATGTTTTTTTTTTTAAATTACAGCCTAAGGTATAATTAAGAAAAGCTATGCAGAGCAAGCTTTAAAATACAATTATCCAGAAACTTGTTTCAATATTTAATTTTTTTTTCTCTGTAGAGGCTATACCACAACCAAATTACACATGAATGGAGTCTTCTTTCACACAGGTCTTCTGGAAAACCCAATTAACCAGCTTCCTGTTGGGGAAGCTAGACAATGTTTGTGCTTCAGCCATTAACTGGTTTTGGAATTTGTCATGCCAGACAAATCTATGATCAAATCTTTAGGGTTTTTTATTTAATAACAGGAGAGGTATGGCTTCACAAAGTCTGAGTGAGTTTCTTTGTGTTCACAAATAACAGACACTGTTCTGAAAAACTCCTAATTAAGAGGAGAATACTAATGTAGCAGAGCTCAGAAGTGCATGGAGCCAAGTTTCTTTCTTTAACAAATAAGCTCTCTAGGGAGTTTTCAAAAGGTAATGTTCTGAACTACTAAGATTTTGAATTATTTTTTTCTTCAAAGAAAAGGCAAAGTTAGTTTATAAATTATATTTTTCAAATGCAAAATCAAATCTTACGCTTTCTGGCCTCACCTCAAAACCTAGCCATGTCCTTCTTGTGCCTTGTGATCATCAGTGTGCTTTTTAAAGAGAGAGATTTTGAAATAACATTAAGAATTGTTGGTTTAAGGCTATAGAGGAGCTCAAAGCTGAGTCTAGAGATCCTAAAGGTATTTTCAGTTTACTGAGTGAGAGTTCCTGTTAGGGCTAATGGTGATACACCTGTGGCTTTGATGAGCACCACTCTGAAGATGATGCACAGAAGCCAAGTAAGACTTTAGAAGAAAATATCACGTTTGCACTCTGCAACAGTATTTTGAAGATGAGGCCTTGAAGAAAGTGACTTTAAACCAAACTGGATAATGCCATGCTGGTATAAAACCATCCTTCACAACTTGGCAAGTGGGAGCAGAGTCCTGAGGCAGGTGGCTCTGTGGTGCCTCTTCTTTCCCCATGGCCATCACTTCCCAGCTGCAGTGCAGGCTGCCAGCTTCAACCAGTATTCCTTCCTGCTGGGCTCCCTCTGTGCAGCTGGTTTCTTCCTCTGGCTTTGCTGCAGCCACGCACCCTCTTGCTCTGCTTGTGGGAACACAGTTCCCACTTGAACAGGTGAGGGATGTCTAGCAGTGATTTTTCAGTGGAGGTGTGGGCAGGTATGTAATGTAGTGGAGAGGGAGCTGAGGGAGCTCTTGTTTTGCAAATAGGATGTGATGAAATGTAGTTAAACTATTTGAGCAGCAGAGCAGTAGTGCTGTACAGCTGGCAAAGGAAATACAGTTGGCTGAAAGATGATGATCAAATTTTTTTAAAAAAAACCACCAGTTTTCTAATTTAACTGATACATCCTTTAGTCTGCTCTTTGGTTTGTTGTGTTACTTTTATTTATTTTTTTCTGCCTCTTGCAGGAGAAACTGATAAGTTTTCCAGTTGGGTGTTGAGCAAGGCTGTTTTTTTGCATGGCCTAAGGAGAAAGACAGGTTCTTTCCTGCATTTGCGTTGGTTTTTATACTGTGGGGTTCCTACGGTTGCTGTGGATACGCAGCTCATCTTTTTAACTTAATGCCTATATTGTTTGGATTAAGCATGATTTCAGAGTTCAGTTGAAACCAATTTCGTTCTCTTTGGTTGCAGCAGAGAGTGTTGGGTGGGTTAATTCAGCAGTTCAATGTGAGTTGCTTCAGCAGTTTAGTGCAACCGTATGTTTAAGCTATTGAGCAGTAGCTGAACTGTGCAAGATTTCCCCTTTAAGCAATCAAAGGCAGTGTATAGCCATTAATACATGGGCATTCCGAAGGCGTGCTCCCAGCAGCTTCCTTTCCATGCCCTTTGCAGCAGTCCCTTGCTGGTTGTTTCCAGGTTTATTTTAACAGAAGGGAGGTGGAGGTCCTCAAAAAAGACATTCCACTATCCAGCATTTTACGTCTGCACGCTAAGGAAGGAAGAGGCAGAGGAAATCCTGAAGGATTTGAGCCAGCTAGGTTTTCTGGGGAAGCAGTCCAAATGTTTCCCAGATTGCCACAAACTGTTAAGTTGTTTACAGTAAATTTTAACTGGAAGATCCCCAATGGAGCCAGATGCCGTGGCTGTCTGCAGAGTGATTGGGGGAGTGGTTAAGTATCTGGGAAGTGGAGTTCTAGAGATGGGAGCGTGTAGTTGGAGGCAGAGTGCTGGCAGCTGTAACTTGATAAAGACATTTTGCAGAAGGGAAGGGAGGAAAGGTTCAGATTTAAATTTAGCTGAGATGGTGTAGGAATTTTTTTTTTCATTTGAGGACTTGTAGCCAAGAGTCTGCCTCTTTCTTTTCATCTCCTCTTTAGGTGTGAGCAGTTTCATTACAGAGTGAATTGACTGAGCTTGTAAATCATCCACCCTTTTACCAGTAATTCAAGACCTAGACCTTTCAGGGTATGGTAAAGATGTAGCTTTTCCGTCTAACAGACTACTTGTAAAATTCTCTCTTCTTGTCCCTGTTAGTAAAGTGTTACACCGTTTCTGGATCTGCAGACCCACAAGAAGTATTTGGCTTTGTGTTGCCTGGACTTAAAAATTCCTGTTCTACCATTGCTTTCAAAGCAGCAACAAGCACAGCAGATTAGTTTTGGCAGGAAAATGAAGACTATGTCATCTTGAGACAAGTCTATTTACTGTACTTTTAAAAATAATTAGCAGTTGAGAATTTAAAATTCCTCTTCTAAAATGTAAATTGAAAATAGTATGTAACAAATCCATTTTTTATGGAGAAATTTGAGGACTGAGGAAAAAGGGAACAGGAAAGGAAACTGCATCTTCGAAAATGGAAGTGGGTAAGGAGACTTAATCTTTAGAAACATGATTAAAAGGCATAGATATGCAGTGTTTCTTCATGATTTTTGGTTTTTTTGAATCATAACAGGATGTTTCTCTGTAAATGATGTAGCGTGGCAAAACTGAATTTATATGAGTGGATACTCTTCAGTCAGTAGTACACAGAGAAAAAATTTAGATTATCATTTCATGGTTATAGTGGTAATTTCTGTCCTTAATGTGAATAAATACCTAAAGGTAACTTCATTTTTAAATGTCTGTTTTGACTTGGTTTTTACTCTAGGACATCAGATTTTTTTCTTCCCTCTTACTTACTTGGGTACCCAAGTATAATATTGACACTAATTGTTTTATGATATCAAAGAAAATAGTCAGGTTGAAGTTCTTAAACAGGAAACAGTTTAGAGCTGCAAGTACAGGTGCACACAGTTTCCAACACATTGTTTATTTGTATTGGTGAGAGAGTGGGCATCCCAGGGTAGTGAAGATGAACCTAAAATATAGAATGTGATGGTCTCCAAAGCTTCAATAAGAATAGGACTCCAAACTGCAGCATTTTCAGAAATATGTACATGGCATAACAGACTGTAGAGCTGGGAACAGAGCTTGACTTTAAACACGCCTTATTCCAGGTTTCTGAGACTCCTGGTGCTTCCCCTGAAGCAGGAACCGCTCTCTGTGGTTATTCATCCCTACCAATATTTAAGGTGCACACACCTGCCTGCACTGTACAGACCACTGTACAGACAGTGTTGAATGGTTAACTCAGTGGTGGAGGTCTCTATGTCTTCATATATGTGTCTCAGCTGAGCAAACCCAAGGGGAAACTAAGACTTCTCAGCCTTCTTTTTCCCCTTCCTTGCTGTTTTCCAGGAGTATGTCCCCCAGATTCCTGCCTTCCAGGCATTTCCGTTACGCTGTGCTTCTCATACAGCAACTCTGTTGCCTCCCTCTCTTTTGTCATGTGGGACTGATGTGTGTCATGTACATTTGCACAGCTCTTCTTCTGACATGCTGCCTAATATTTTGTATTTGGTGTACCTTGTCACTCTGCCAGTCTCAAGCCTTGTCTCATGCCTGAGATTGAGGTACCCTACGTACAACATAAAAGGACATCCTGGTTTTACTTGACCCTTGTTTTAGACCTTTCTGTTACTGAAATAAACCACAAATATAAGCACCCTGGTATAAAAATGTACTGTGTCCTGCCACTTAGAAATTAAGATGAAGTGCCTCATATTGAGATACAGCATGTAACTGAGCATGCATGAATGCACTTTCACCATTTGTCCTTAGAGAAGATGGTCCCCTTTAGCTCTGCTTTTGTTTGTTCTCACACTTAATAGTCTTGCTTGTCTTTGGCTGCAAGCTGAGCAGAAGAGAGATGTTCACGGTATGTGTATTAATAAGAAAATGTTGAAAGTATGGTAGGAACCAATAATGGAGGGTTTGTTTCCCTTCTGGGCACTAACTGATTGAATATGACCATAGATTGGAAAGGACTGCATGATCCTGACATCTGTAACAACTGCAAAGCTGCAAACTTTTCTACTCTTCCAGAGTACATGAATTTTAATAAGGAGGTGCTCATTTCTTTGTGATAACTGATAGGACAAGAGGAAACAGCCTCAAGGTATACCAGGGGAAGCTTAGGTTGGATTTTAGGAAACATTTCTTCACTGAAATGGATGTCAAGCATTGGAACAGGTTGCCAAGGGAAGTGATTGAGTCACCATCCCTGGAGGCATTTAAAAGATACACAGGGACTGTTAGGGATGTGGTAGACCTGGTAGTGCTGGGTTAATGATTGGAACTGATTGTCCTAAAGGTCTTTTCTAACAAAAATGATTCTGTGATTCTGTGGTTGGTTGTGCAAGGTCTTTCCATCAATCCACAACTTGAACAGTACTGAAAGGACCTTTTTACTTGGCAAGGTGGTGATGCTGTGACCCAAGTCCTACTGGAAGGCCAAGGAGGGTGCAGAGGCTGCTTTACTTCACAAAGGAGAATGGGAATACATGCCCTTACGGCTATCTGATCAAGGACCCTCTTCCCTGCAAAAGGGGTACTGAATAAAGGGGGCAGCAACAAAGCATGCAAAGACATAAACTAAGGGAAAGAGATAAACCTAATGGAGGCATAGACAAGAAACAAACTTTGTTAGCCACACTAATTGGTGGGCTACTTGTAACCTCACTTGAAAGTCACATTGCATAGAAGATAGCTCTGAGTTATGAGTTCTTATTGAGCTTAGTCTAAGATAAAACACTTCCACATGCTCCCCAGCGTGGACCGGGCACGGCCAGAACCTGACTTCATTGGTGTCAGAACACTTCTATAAGAAATACCTGTAAACCCATGTGAGCTAGATTAGAAGTATCCATGATGTCAAGGAGATGTTACAATTTTCTTCACACTAGTTGCATTAGGGCATCACTTAATATGTTTAAGTTTGGGCATCAAATAGAGAAAATTTTTCAGTTATATCACTCCTAGAATACTGAAGTAGGTCTTATTTTATCTTCACAGTATTTTTTCCCACAACCTCAGCTGAGAAGGTTTTAGTCATTTGCAATGCTAAACTCAGGAAAAATGGGAGTGGTTTTAATCAATTTTTCACATCTTGTCAATCTGGAAAATAGAGTGCATAAGAAATTGTTACTTATTGTTGAATTGCCATTTATATCATCTCATGTTCTGCACTGGAGAAAGATATGTAGAATTGGAGTCTTCAGCTGTGACTGTGGTGCCTGAGTATTAGGCGTGAAATTATTATAAATTCATATGATTCGCTGCTTAGCCTTCAACATATGTAGTTGAAGATGTCAACTTCAAAAAAATCTAATAGGTTTCCTGAACATATATTAATTGTACCACTTTTCTTGAAATGTCAGGATTTCAGAACTTAAAATTAGTTAAAAATCATATTCTATATTAATAATCTGAAATATTTTGCTGGCAAATGCACTTCTTAATGTCATTTCCATTCAGCTCATGCTCTTCTCTGTCTGCCTGTCTAGTCTTAATAAATGGGGACAGACTCACTTTGCTTTGACTGTGAGTGTGTGCTGGAATAACAGTGTCTGAAGAACAGTGGATTAATCCGTGCCACGGGCTGCTGTCATCCGCCTCCATTTAATGTGAGACAGTAGGACTTCTTGCGATGAAACACAACATGCTCAATTTTCATGTTGCTCATTCTTATCTTTCAGAATATATGACAGATTGTTTTGTGTAGCAACAGTTTGTCATTTTTGTTATTAGATAATGTTTATTTTTACCAGTGTGTCCATTCTGGTAATTTCCTGTGTTGTTTGTGCTTGAACATTGCCATGGGGTTCTAGCAGGATGTGCCCCACAGGGTGCTGAATTCCTTTAGTTCTCACAGAATTACAAAAACTTACTAAGTTTCGATACCTTGTAGGAGTGTTCATCTCTTGCCCATTTCTTTTCTTGTGCCACTAATAATTCATGCTTGGAAGAAAAGTCAAAAGAGATGCTACCTGAACCTCAGCAAGGTGTAGTAGTCCAAACGAACACAAGAAACGTAGGTGTAAGGCTACATTGTATTTATTTTATTAGTTTGTTTTGGATGAAATTTTTCAGGATGTACCTACCTCTGTCATGTTTGGGATGCTTAGCAAAATAGGGAAGCAGAGAAAAAACTGTGGCTCATATCAGGTATCATGAAACTTCATGTAATGCTGCTGGCAGTGTCTGGTTCAAGTACAGAATTATTGAGAAAGGACTATGAGAGCATTAGTCTTTGGCTCTCAGTTCCCTGGTATTGGGCTGGGAATTTCTGTGAGCAGTCATAAAAACAAGCTGCAGAATATGCAGAGGTGGAGAGTTTGTGTTTCTTCCCCTCCAAAGCTTTGGGCACTTTTGCAAGTGTATCTCTGCTGGTGATACTCTCAAGTGATACTGCAGAGAGAGAAGCAACCCAACTTTTCCTTTTTTGCAGCAGTTAAGTCTGGCTCCTTACTTACTAGTGCTCTGTGTACATACAGCCAAGCACAAAAAGGTATTGAAACTTTCTTCTCTCATCTGTTAAATAATTTCTTTAGAAATGTAAAGAGTTCAAGCCCTAGCAAGGTTTCTGATTAATACCTGCTTCAAATCATTGAAACATTTGTTTTGTGACCAAGGTCTTTAGTTTATTTTTTATTGCTGGAAGTTACATGTATTTAAAAACCAATGAGTATCTCCTCCTAGGAGTGTATGTACTGTCTTCGTCTGTCTCCCCATATGAGCCTGCTGCATGTTGACAAGTTCTATAGAATTATTTCCAGCCTGTTTGAATGTTTTTTCCTCTTATTCAACTGTAAGCACAATGACAAAAATAAAGCTGCAGTATAAAATGTATTTTGCTGGGAAATGACCATGATGAATTTGATGCTGTGCTGGTTACCTGCTGTATTTCAAGGCAGAAGAGCTATATTTGATCTTGGGGGTGGTAGAGAAAACCACAGTGTGCAGGCTGGTGGCTGCTCTGTTGCTAATTTATTGGCAGTTTTGGGGAAAAAAAATCTGCATTTTCTTTTTATTTTTTTAGGCCAGATATTAGCATGAAATATGGCTCTAACTATTTCAACAAGAATTCAGTGGAAAATTTATTTCCTTGGAGAGCCATGTGTAGTTCTGAGCCATAACTAAGTCTTTTAACTCCTGCAAATCATAATAAAGAGAAATAGGTAAAAGGCCACTGCTCCTTTAAATCAGTGTCACCAGTGACTCAGAGTATCTATTGATTTTTTTCTTTATTTCTACCAGCAATTTCAATTAAGATGCAGCAGGTCCACTCTGATAAAATGCTGCCTAATATTTTTTGTTAATACTGCTTTTTAAATTCTCTTTAAGAAGTGAGCATTTAAAAGTAGTTAATCTGTAACACATTAAAACATCAGTCTAAAAGGCCAGTATAATGCCCATTCACAGCTTTTTTTTATGTATTTTTGAGTGTATAATTACTGAAATGTTCATATATATATATTTCATCAATTTTTTTCAAACAGCAGCTATACAAATTTATAAAGTCAGTTGTATTCACCCAGACATACTGCTTTCTGAATATGAGAGAATTGCAGCATGGTTTTGAAAAATAAAACCAAATGCTGTATTCTCCCTGCAAATAGTGTCTGTATCAACAAATCATCTGGACAAAATGATTACAGGCTGTTTATCTTCACTCTTTGTAATGCACTTAGCAAATTTTAGTGCTTCATCCACATGTGAACCATTTGCTAATTTGGTGTTTATACCACATTTGTCAGTCCCTTTACATGTGTTCGTGCATTTTTGGGAAGCTAACTCCAGATGTGCAACAGCTGTTGTTCCACATAGGGTTGTGTGATGATACTCTGCGTGGAAGCCTGGTGGAAGGAAGGTAACCTGAGGCTGTGTCGTCCTCTATGAGATCTGGAAAGCTGCAGAAAAAGAAATGAGAAGGGCAGCCATTAGGGAGAAGAGCAAGATGCATGTGTAGAATAAATGCTAGTAATAAAAAGGTTTGCCTCCTGATTCACTGTGCTTCCCATACAAATTTCCATATTGGCATGTGTCCACTGCTGTAATTGTTTGCATTAAAAAGTAATACCAGGAATGCTCTTGCTACAGCAGTTTATCAACTAGAAACAAAAAAAGGTTAACATTTTACTGTAAGACAGTTTTCTGAAGACCATCTGAGGTCTGTGAGATCTGTGGATCCTTGTAATTTGGAAACCTTTGGCAAGAAATCTCAAAGTACAACACAAGTATCTCTGAAATTTCAGAGACACATATTTGTAGCTGATTAGTTTGTTACTTGGTATGTGTAGATACTTCTGAAGTCTTCTGCCATTTCACAAACAACCTTAGATTGTCCATTTCCATTTTCACTTGGTAGGCTTCCATTCTGTTTCCTAAGTGGCCAGTAAGGTTTTCTCTGCCTTCAAGATTGTGTGTTGGAGAACTTCACTTGTTAAATGTAACTTCATTGCCATCAGCCTTGGGAAGGAGGCCTCCGAGAAGTGCATTAACTTACCTACACATTTGGTTTTGTACTGGTTTGGAAACTGGCAGGTTAAAATAAAAGAGCTGAAATGCATGTCCTTCATTGGGAGTGAAAAATGTTAAGAGATAAATTGCTGGTGTACTTTTATGCAAAGAAGGATTAAGTTAAGGGAGCTGCATTGAAATGGGAGTTGAAATTTCCTGTATTGTAATTCTAAAATGCCAGAACAGTAAGAGACCTTTAAGATTGAGTGGTATCTGATGTTTATGGCTGACAATTCATTGAAGGGCTAATGTTCTTTGGCTGTTTACCTGAAGAAATGGAGAATATTGTAAATTTACATTGTAAAGAGTAATGAATATAAGCCCAGAGCAAGGAGGATTAATCATGAAGAAATGCCACCCTTTTCAAATGCCTTGGGCTCCCTGAAAATGTGACACCTTCCGAGGTATTTAAGTATTGTTAGGACCCTGTGCTGCAGCTATAATGAGAAGGACTCTTGAGCAACATCACAAATGGAATAACTAAGTCTGGTGCACTTGCCTTGGAAGGGAAAAGAGTGACAAGAATTCCTAGTTTGTCTCAAGGAACCCCTGTTTATTTACAGGAGCAGTATCAGTAAACAGGTTGAACAGGATATCCTCCTTTACGTAAAGGAAAATGTGGGGAGAAGTGAGATGAAAAATAGCTAGAATAGGGGAGAAGGAGGACTGGGAAACTCCCCAGGTCAAAACAATAGGAAACATGGTGAAGAACTGCAAAAAATAAAAATAAAAAATAAAATAAAAAAAAATTAAAGCCAAGCTATTTAAAATTTTAAAAAGTCATTGAGACCAAGAAGAAAAAAAAAAGAGCAATGGAGACATGGAGAAAAAGACAGGTTTCTAGAAAAGATACAGATTTAGCTTTAGCCTTTGCCTCTTTGTGAAACATGAGTTTGGAAGATCTTTGCTAACCAGATCAATAGAATCTTTAAAATCATTTAATTAGATTGAAGGCCAAAAGATAAACTCTTGTGAAAAGTAAAAACTGTTCACTGTTCATTTACCTTCTAATTGATTTTTTCCTTCAAGCTAAGAAAGAAACATGCTATATTTGGACAGAAGGCAGCATTGATACAGAAATGTAGAATATGAGGCAATGGTTCCTTAGGCATAATTAAAACTATAGAACAAATGGCAAGTCTGCCAAGATTCAAGAGGAAGCAAATTTATATCTATGTAGGAGAAAAAGCTGCTCCCACCTACTGTTCAGCAATATAGGTATGAAGGATGATAGGCTTTATTTCCACTTGCTGCAACTAGAGAATTTATTTCTTAATTTAGTACTTTAATTAATTTATTTAGACTGTTCAGATATTAAATCAGAAGCATGCTGAGTTTACATTTTAGGTTCTTGGGTGTATCTTTACAAAAATAAGTTGGTGATCTCAAACATTACAGTGGTTTTTAAAGGACTGTTTTATCATTTTATGTTTGACACTGGTAAACATGCAGTTATTATTTGCGTTAATGTACCACATTAATTTCTGTTCGGAAAGAAGCAAGCATCTCTGTATATTTATTGGGCTGTAAGTCTTAGGTTGTGTTTAGTGAAAATTGACTCTTCTGCCTAAAAGATACACCTTTGAAAATAAAACAGCATCACTGATGATGAGCATATTAATTGTACGTGCTATAAAGCTCTTTTGTCTGGAGGGACATTGTCCTGCACCTTCCTAGAGTTTGGTTTCTTGCATCTTCATTTCAAGTGGCAATTCTTGAGTGCTAAACCTGAAGAAAATGGGAAACTCCCTCTACACCATCATACGTGAGCTTTATATTTCGCAGGGATGAGCTTGACGCAATATCTTCAACCTCTGAGCTTCTCAACGTCTTTCCCAAAGAGGACTCAAGGTCACCTGTTGTTGTCTATGTGAAAGAGACTTCATTGCACATTGGTTTGAAGCTGGGTGGATTTCTCTGCCTGCATGCTTTTAAAAGTGCTCCTAAAACCATTATTTGTGCTTTCTTACTACTGTAATGCCAAAAGAAAGGTCACAAAAATTTATATTTTTACATTAAAATATCTAAAAGAAGGTCATAGAGTCAGCAGAGATGGATGAAAAGCTTTTTCATTCCTCATCTGAGTAAGCTGTGAGTTTTTGGGTTCTTTTGGGTTGGGTTGGATCTCTTTTAAGAGCAAGGGCTTCTTTTCAACCTGAGCATTAGTCTTTTGGAATGAAATTTGTGTTCAGACATTGTTTTTAGTATCTCCCTTCAGAGGTTCTTGGTTTTCAGCATTTCAGTATCTTCTGTAGCATATAGCACCCTAATAATTCAGTGTCCTTAAGCAAAAATAGAGAAGGAAAAGCTTAATTCAAAGAGTGCATCTGTTTTGCCTTATGATTTGTTTGCAGCTGACCTTTGATAATGGCTGGTTCATGCTTGCAGATTTTTAAAATTCATTTGAGTGTGTGCTGGTCTGAACTTTATATTAATTCTTTTTTCTTTCTCTTGCAGATTACAGATAGAAGAATCTTCTAAACCTCTAAGGCTATCACAGCAACTGGAAAAAGCAGTAACCACAAACTACAAACCGGTGGCTAATCATCAATATAATGTAAGTTGCTTTTTCTCTGCTTCAGGAGGAGTTTGGCTTAGGATTCCAGAATTGCTCTGCTGCAGTCCTGCAGCTCTTTCACTCATAGTTGGCCACTGTCTTTGGAAATGTTCCATGTTACCTATTTTTTTCTCTGATTTTGTCTTCTGGGGATTTTCTTTCTGTCTCAAGACCAATATCGCCCTTGGGGCTGAGCTCTGCCAAGTCTAACTGTCTTGTGTTACTTGACGGAGGACAGACCACCTTCACCCGAGACTTTTTAGTGGCTTTATTACATTCTTCCTTTAGTCTTTTTTTTAAAATGCAATTTTGAAGTTTATGGATAGAAGGCAATTCTGGCTTTGTGCTATAAGATGTGTAAGCACTCCTTCGAGCCAAATAAAATATCCTCTGGAGGAGATAAAGGACTTGAAAAGAATCATTAGTTTCCAGTCCTTTGGAGGAATTGACAACAAGCAAAGAATAACAGCTGATAATTTTTCACAGTTTCATACCTTCACAGTACATGTTATTGGCATCATTGGCTTTGTCAATATTACACCCACACTGCTGTTCCAGATCAGTTGATGTACATACAAACTCTAAAGTCCTCTTTGAGTAATTTGTATGTATGCATATAGAATCACTGTTACTGTTGAATGTGAGAAATGTTAAGTCATACTGAAAATGAGTCACTGTGTTAGTCATTTAAACTTTTACTCTTTTTATTAAGATTTTATTTACATAAAACAAATGACAATATACTGGATGATATTTAAGCATTATTATGAAAGTTGGTCTATTTCCATGGAGCCAAAAAAAAAAAAAAAAAAAAATCATTTCTCTCTCATGGGACTGTTTTGTAGTAGTTGCTGTTCAGTGTCTGATCTATACATAGATGATCATACCAATATAACTAATGCAACTGAGGGAATGACATTTAACCAGAATCGTCACACTGGTGTATCCTGCTATGCAGATGCAGTTTTGTATGATTATATTGTTTTATGATGCTACTGTTATTCCCCTTCTTTAATTCTGGAATAAGCTTCGGTGATGTACAGCTTCTCTTTTTAGCAGGATGCTGTGCTGTTTCCCTGACACTAGCATAAATACAGCAGTATGACTTCAACCTGGAGACAATCTTTGTATCTTTATTCCAGTTGTAAACTGCTGTCGTCATATCATTAGAGAAATTACAGTCTTGTGTGACCTTGAGGGCGTATAACCAGGCCTCTTGAAAGTGATGATGCTCTTGTAATGTTTTTATTGGTTACATATCTGTCCATGGTGATGGACATCCATTGGCAGTGTGTTTACCTCCATGTCTACCTTAAGGGTATGCTGATGGGAAAACTCTAGTAAGACATACTTGTACTTGAGTCACCCTTGACCTTTCTTTGGCTCTAAAGGCCCAGGCATGACTGCTTTCTAAAACATCTTTCTTTTCATTAAGTCTTTTATTAAGGTTCAAGTTAGATGGCTGGAAGTATGTACAACTGGGAAAAAGTCTGTGAACTTTTTAAACCTCTTGTTTGAATTTGTCTGCTGTTTTCAAGCAGCAATTTCTTTCTTGAAACTTGCTGCACTGCTTGTATATGACAGCTGTGTTGGGGACAGGACTTCTCACAAGAAAGAACTAAAAACTAGCATATATGCTGATGCATTCAGTCATCATCTGTGCAGTTTCTGAGGAAAGAATGAGTATCTGCTAAATAAAAAAGAAAGGGTTAACATTTCCTGAAGGAAAGAGTATAAAATGGGGCTTAAGTGTGGCTGCTCCATGTACCTGTACATTAACATACAAGAGGATGGAGGAGGAAAATAAATTTTGTGTGGATGGGAAATAGCAATAGCTTGTTTGAATTCAAGGATTGGGAAAGTTATTAGGTTTGGGTTTTTTTCAAGAAATTATGTCAAGCATAACTTTTTTATTAGAAGAAATTGCAATCCTATTACAATATATGCCAAGACTGTAATTTAGCTTTTCTTCTCTGGGAAAGAGACCTTCATTTTCTGTATGTCTGCAAGTGTTACACGTGTTTACAAAGTTGCAAAGTTAATATTCTTGCAGCTGGAGTCTTTCCATGACTGCATTGTAATACAGCAGAAAAGTTCTCTAGTGGTCCTGTTTACCCCTTCAAAAGCTTCTTTGTTATCCCCTCTTCCCGCTGTCCTCTACTGTAGAGGTTGGTACTGATGCTTCAGGATGGGGAAACCTTTAAGACTACTGTCAAGCATCTTCAGATTTAGTCTCACTTCTCTATCACCTTTGTATTAGCTGTCTACCAAAGCAGCTACATCAGCTTCAGTGTTAATGGTACCTTCCAGAAGGCAATTTTGTCAGCTTCTCAGCAACCTTAGCAACATCCTGGGTAGGTAAACAAAGAGAAATTGATTTCAGTATGAAATATTTTAGGGATAAACTCACAACTTCTGTGCTAAACAGCTTCTTCTAAAATGATCCTTCCTTGAAATCAAATTGTATTTGAATGCTTTTTAAATTAAAAACCCACCCAACTTTAAAACAAATGTAATTAGTTTATAGTGTTGGTGCATTCTATAATATGTGTTGTTTTCTATCAAAAAGTGCTTTAAACCTATTGCATAAAAGATCTGGTTTGCAAAGAAAACAGGAAGGAAAAAAATGAAAGGTTGCATTGTAACTTGCTATGAGCACTGTATTCACAAGACAAAAAAGAAGAAAACAGTAACAGAAGATACCATGCCTTTTTTTTTTTCTTTTCAATAATACTTCACAATGGGCTCTGTGTTTTTAGACAACAGTGGGAGCTGTCACTAAAGTTGGAGGGAAATACTAGAGTGTTGCTAATTAAAATGTGGGTAACTGGGACACCAGCTGCAAATAAATTTTCAATAAAGGGAGGGTTTGATATGCAGTTTTCTGTGGGAGTTGATTTTATACATTAATGAATTAAGAATATTAGAATATTCGTATTGCATTTGTATAGGGAAAACAAATATTCTCATATGATTTACTTTAGCTCATCCAGAGAATGTAAAATAGAAGCTCCTATGGAGGAGAGTGTACTGAGGCACTAAAATAATAGAGGAAGAAGAATGCTGGACTTTGCAATTTACTACCAAAAAAAGAAGACACTGCATTGGTTAAAAAGACTACTTCATGTTATTTTCTAGAAGACTTAATTGTGTCACTGGGATCTTATATCCAGTCATGAAATAGTCATCTCAGAGACTTAACATCACTGAAGAATTTCCTTATTGTTACTTTGTTCTTTTGTGTAGGAAGCATCAATTTTTAACCAAGTAGGGTTTTTAATCCACATGGAAAGAGTTATAGCTGGTAGCTAGTTGCTAGCTAAGCATATTTTCACTATATGTCATTTGAAGCACTGTTTGTACCATGGATTTTTTGGTGTTGTTCTTAGATATTGCCTTGAGAGTCCCAGCAGCTTTTCCCATTACAACCATGTTGCTTACCCATTATTCCCATAGATCTGCCTTGTACAGAAGGAATAATGCTCTTGTTCTTGCTCCTTAGAAACAAAACCAAAACTGGAAAAGGACAAAATTGGTTTCTTCCATCACTTCAGCTTAACCTTCCACCTCAGGAGACTGCAGTTTGTTTCTGGTTTTCTTGTTCATTTTGGTTTTGTCATTTGGGGAGGTAGGAGGTTGTAGAAGTGTTGGTATAATAGCTGCTGCTGTGGCAGAGTGATGCAGCCTATAACTGGCTGTCTGTAGCTTTTATGCTACATCTTTCAGCTGGTGCATTTTTGAGTCAGAGAAAAGTTGCTAACCTCAGAAACAAATGCACAGGTCCTTGCACTGAAAAGTGACCTTGGGTGTACGTAGGAACTCAGAACTCAGTCAAAGGTTGCAAATAGAGATGCCTTCATCTCTACTACCATCTTCTGAACATCATCTCCAAAGTGTTGGATGCTTTTCTGGCAACCAGTTAAGTCTGGATAATCCATCTCCTCTTGTAAAATGTTAACATGTGCATGTATTCAAAATATCTTTAATGTCCTTGGTCTTAGTGCTTGGTGGAGTTGCCACCAACATTTCCCTGGTAACTGTGGCCATGTTGCTTGGTAAGGAATTCAACTTATGTCATGCTACGGTGTCATCATTTTCTACTGTATGAATGGATGCTGACTGTATTTGGGGTCTTTAGTTCTGAAGTATATCAACTGAGTAGACTTTTTAATTTAGAACATTTCAGTGCCATTGCAGTTCTACTTCACGTGTTTATGACTAGATGCAGTCTACGTGCATTATCCTGCATGGTGAGGTTGTACTAGTGGAGAACCGGAAATGGAATCCACAACAGAGCTTTCAAAGCTTGCAGTTAAAACCTTTTCATGGTCAACAGAGGCTCCCAGTAATTGTCTGTTGGACTTCAGAAGAAGAAATGTTTTGACATACTATTGTTTCTTGGAAGGCCAGTGTCCTAGGTTTATGTTCCTACTCTAGTGTCTGTGGTGTAGCAGTTCTGCTGTAGATCATGGCAACCAAGATGATGTACTGTGAAGCTGACTTACTTGATGTTACAGTTTGCTATTGTTGCAAAGCTTTTACTGTTTTGAAGATTTATTGTTCTTCAAAGGCAGAGGCTAAAGAGTTTAATTACACTAACCTGTATTAGTGGATAAAACTCAATTATGTGGTGGGTTTGTGTGATTAGATTGTAGCTTTTATAACACTAATATGCAGTTGGAAAAGCAGATAAGTATTTGGTTGTGCAAGCCCATTTTAGGTTTAAAGCAGAAGAAACAGACTTCAAACTATAGATTGGGGAAAATTGCTCTACATTCAGTTTAATGATGTATATCTGTTTCAGGATTTGAAAGAGATAGTTGGCTGGCTGGAGATCTGTGAGCTGTGGCAAAGGTGGTAATAGTCTTAAGCCACTTTGGGACAGCTACGAAGTGTACTGCCTGCTATTTTCACTCTTGAGAGTAGGAGGGAGTTAGCTGGCAAGGAAACATAAAAAAATAAATTGTGCCATAAAACCAATTGCTCTTCTTAAAAATAAGATCTTTTGTATCCAGTAGAACTGTGAATTTTTATTTCAAGGCATTTTATTCAAAGATCCTCCTTTGGAGGATCAGGTTTGAGACATCAGAAGTGGAACAACTCCCATACAAAATTATCCCACTTATAGCCAGGCGTGTGTCCCTCATGGATCACATGCATCTCTTCTGCTGTACATTGTGCTGCTATGGATTCACCCACGCGGTTTGCCTGAAAGCACTTGGTGATTACGTGAGTTATATTACCTTCTGGATCACTTTTGTTGGTTCCGAGGAGCTTGATGATTTTCTGTTATTGAGGGTGGTATTAGGGGTGGATGGGGTGATGTGTTGGCAGGGGTTGTGGTTGGTGCTCTGTGGTGATTGGGGTTTGCTTTGAGTGTGCTGGTCTGTACAAACCATGATTTTAATGATGAATCAGAGGAAGTATTTTTGGAGGTGTTAAAAGTTCCTGCAAAAATATATGGTCATCTTGTGCAGATTATAATAGTTAAGTAATTTTTAATATGCTCTTTAAAGTAGGATGATGTGTGGCAACAAGAGGCCTCTCCCTGCTTAGGAGGTTTGTTTTTTCGAACTAATGTAACTTTGCATGTGCTGTTGGGATTTCTCCTGGAGAGAAACCATCCACATCCTCAAAGCATGTATTCCATTGCTGCAGATTGATTGTATGTTGACAGGGTGGATGCCTTGAGTGCTGTTTCTGGAACAGATAAAGCAGTGTCCAAGGGCTGTCTGAACATCCTTTGGGCAGGTGGTTGTTATGATTGCAGATGTAGCCATGTTGGTCTGTGGATTTTCCCAAGTATGGCAATTTGTAGGTTGTCTGACATTTGTTGTTGTACTTCAGAAGCTGGTATTGACAGAGGTGGAGTAAGAATACCACCTCAGTTTGGATTCCTGTAGTGTTACTAATTCTCTCTCCAGGTTTGGGCACACCATGCAGGTTCTGTTTCTGCTTTTTCTTTCTGATTAAAGCAGAGATAAATGTCTGAAAAGTTTACTGTGCTGAAGACAAAATGCTTAGTTTATGTTCATAAAAGAACATTTGAATGCTCAAAGGAAAATTTTCCAGATGAAAACCACTGAGTCATTGAACAGTGTTTTATTTAATAGAAGAGATTTTTTATATCTTAATGTTCAGCACTAAGAATTATACAACCTTACATATGAATGTCTTTAAAATGTGTTTTGTTACAGATTGAATATGAGAAGAAGAAGAAAGAAGATGGAAAACGAGCTCGAGCTGATAAACAACAAGTGTTGGACATGCTTTTTTCAGCCTTTGAGAAACATCAGTATTACAACATTAAAGACCTGGTGGACATAACCAAACAACCCGTGGTATGTACTAGAAGTCTTGTAAATACAACCATTTTCAGTAGTTAGTATTGTGTATATTTTACGTATCCAGCAAATAGTTTAGTATATGTTATATACCTTTGAAATAGCTCTCTAAATGTGTTTTACAATGTACTGAAATCATCAAGATTTAAGTTCGCTATTGTAGGGCAGTGTAAGATACCAGTCATTGCTTTGAGTGTACTTTTTCTTGACAGAGATGGTTTGAATAACCTAAACAGTCACTTTCTTGGTTAGGTTTGCTTTAATACTAAGAACCAAATTCTGTAATAGTTTCACGTCTCCTCTGCTACTTTCCTCACTGAAACCTAGTTCTCTTGGCAAGTAGACAACTTGTATAAGTGTGTGGTCAGTTCTTCCTTCTGCTTCTGGACTTGATCTTGGCAGAGCAACAGGGATTCCTCTTCTTCTGTGGGTTTAGAAAACTGTGTTTCATGGAATTAGTATTAAATGCAGACATTATCTATGTTAGGAGCTCAGGCATCGTGTCAGTGTGCCCAACATCACTGAATTTCCTTTACAAATGGAATAATTTTTGGGTTGAGAGTTTAGGTGGTTGATATTTAGGATTTATTTTGGGTTTTTTTAAACACTGTTTTGATACACAACCAGGAAAAGCACAAAGACATCTGCTTAAATGATGGTTTTGTTGTCTTGCAGTGTCTGCCAGCTGCCAGCCTCTTCATCTGTGAATGCTAACTTTCCAGTTCTTTCCCGTCTTCCCCTGTTCAAGCTTTCCTTGAGCAGATCAGGTGGGAGTGGGAGGGAGATGATAACACATGAAGTATCTCTGGTGTTTTTGATGTTTTTTACTGATGATTTTAATATTTATCCTCAACGCAGCTGCAGATTTCAGAAGACTTGAAGGGACCTAATTTTGAGTCTAGACAGAGCAAAAATGTCAAAAGAGCTAAAGCAGAGGAAACAACAGCAACATCTGGGTTATGTAAAAATATTCCTCTGTTAAAAAAAGGGTGAAAAATGAAGATGCTTACTAGTTTTGCTAACTTCACATTTAGAATTAAGTGTATCTGTCTCAGAACATTAGTATAAGGTGCACAGTCTATTTGGACTGCACAGAGATGTTACCCAATTCAAACCCATGTAGGTTCACCATATTCTAGTACCTTGAAAGAAACTAGTTGAGTAATATATTTGTGTCTTTCATTCCACTCGTTTATCTCATGAGTCAACTCCTTAGCTGTGTGGTAGGGAAGGTGTGTGGATCATGGGAGCAGAGAAGGAGGAAGGAATAGGAGGAAGATACGGAGGAAGTGGCAAGAAAATTTGAAGTGTGGAGGTTTTTTTGGTTTGGTGGTGGGGTTTTTTTCTCTCTCTGTTTTTTTTTGTAAGAGAGGTGTAGCAGTCACTGTCTTAATCACTTTGAATATAAGTAGGTGCAGATTTATCTCATCTAGCGTGACATCAGCTAGCAGTAGTCACCCACAACTCTCACTTAAGCCACTGGAGAACTTGAAGTTACAAATAAGTAAGGGTATTTTTCTTACGTAAGGGTAAATTTTAAATAGTAAATTAAACCCTTGCTGCAGAATATGTTGCATGTTACACGAGAAATTGCTGCCATCATGAAACAACAAAGCAAGTCTGTTCTGAATGCAAATTAACTGTTACATTAGGGAAACCTGGATTTATTTGTTTTTCATTTTAATGAAAAATAGCAATTTGAACTAGTAGACCAATCTCTTGCCATCTACCCGGATGTAAGTACTGAGTGCTCCCTGGAAATGCTGCAGTAATTCTAGATTTGGACTTCATGACTAAAAACATAATATGATTTTCTGTGAGGAATCAAATGTTTGTGAAGAATGGAACCAATACGGAACCAGTGGTCTAAGATGAACTGGGTTTTTAAAACATTACATATTAGCTTTAAGTGATGATTATCCTAAATACACTGGTGTTTGTGTTCCACTCAGAGTTTCAGGAGGTTTTTCAGAACATGGAAGTTAACTCCTCAGAAATTTGTATCCCATGATTCTGTAATAACATTTCACTTTCTACGGGAAAAAATCAAGAGGGAAGGTTGAACAGAGCAGAGGATTCTTCTCAGGTACAGACAGACTGCATACACATCAGTTTCTGTGTTAGAATTATGTGTATATAAACATACTGAATCTTTGAAAAAAAATCGTGGGCCCTTGATTAGTGCTCACCAGGCTCTAAATTCAGTATTTGGCATCACTGTGGGAAATGTGGGATTTCTCTCAATGTTATGTTATCAGAGCAGCGTGCTTCACGAGTATAAGCCAAACTGGTGCAGTGTGAACTTGGGTGGAGAGTCCTGGTTTCTAGTAGTGATCCTACAGGAAAAATCCTAGTGTCCTCTGAACTTACCTCATCAAGCCACAGTACAGTGCAGCAGGATTATCTCTGGTTCATAATTGCCTAAAAACTCCAACAGTTCAGGGTTGTCTGTGCACACACAGTGATTTTTGGGTCTCATGTTCTCAGCTGCCCTCCCTAAAGCCCTGCTGCCTGGTTCCCCCCTGCAGCAGAGGTGGCAAATAGGAGTATGGTGCAAACCCTCAGTTGCTGCAGTTCACGGATCCAGCTTGAACTGCCCTTACTTGTGGCACAGACCTTACCTTGCTATTCAGTTTAGGTTGGTTTTGTTCCATTTTGTTATGCTGTTGAATCAAAACTCCTGGAAGTCTGTCCCTGAGAAAAGCAGAACTGCCTGGGGAGTTAGGTCTGAAAAGTATGTATGACCAGTCCACACAAACAAAGATCTTGGGAAGGGCTCTCCCCACGTGGGTGTGCCCTTCCAGCCTGCACAGTGGATTTTTTAGGTGAGGCAC
>JAWWEU010000001.1:56132414-56226154 GCA_035583155.1 Acropternis orthonyx | reverse complement strand
AGTCCTAAGGTCCATTTGCCACGGCCGAGCAAGCTCGGACAGTGACAGTGAAATCCTCGGGACTGTCTACAGCACCCAGTACTGACCGGGCCTGATCCTGCTGAGCATCCGAGATCTGACGGGATTGAATGGCAGGGAGGCATTTAACTGCCCAGGGGACAGTCCCTGCTGAGGACTCGAACTCGGGCCCTTGGGATTCAGAGTCCAGAGTGCTTTCCATTATGCCACGGGACCACCCCAGGTCTGAAAAGTAGCTGAAATTAAAAGTAACCTTCGTGTAGCTGGGTGGGGTGGTTTTGGGTGAGTGAGCCGCAGGGAGCTGGGGAACGTGCAACCATAGTGGTTTTGTTCTGCCTGAGCCCAGCAGCATTGTCACACACCTTGTGACCCAGCTTCCCAGATACACCCCTGTCAGCCCAGGAACTGCACCTGAAGGTACTTCATGGGACTAAGTGCAATTATAGGGATTTTTTTTCCGATAATCTGTCCATGTGGTCTAGAGCAGAATTTACCCTTCCATCCAAGTGTTCCTCCCACACACTCTGCCGTGTTTTGAAGTGTCTGTCAGTGGCACTTCGGAAAGCTACCTAGTGTGCATGCACAGGGATTGCAAACAAAGCAGTGAACATGCAGGGAGGGATACACATCCCCGTGTAGAAATCGCTTTCTCACCTGCTTTCAGCACCTTCTTAAAAAGTGTGTGGCACAAAGGCGGTGTCGTCCTACAAAGACGCCTGTGCGCTGATTGCCACTGTAGTGCGTTTTTCCGAGGTACCTGGCTCTGGAATAATGACGGCATCTCTGCAATAGACAAGATGCGCAAAGGTGTGCGGCGGGAGGTGCAGCGATCTGCTGCTGCCACCTACTGGGGTTTTATTTTGCGTCCTGCGCCCTCGAAGACTGAGGAGCCATCCCCGCAGTGCAAAATGAACTCGCTGCTCACAGCCCCTGTGCCCAGCCACTCTGCTCCAAGAAAAGACCCTAAGAGAGTAGTTCGTATATGCAGTCTGCTGCGGCCACCTTTCTCACTTGTTAGACAAACAGCCCTCGTTGCTCTGAGGTAGGTTTTTAAGAAAAATTTTGCTACATGAGTCCAAATGAAGTGTCATTAGTGTGGGATCTGGATTTTTATATTGCTTTATATATTTTTGATGTGTACCTGGAGAGTAATGATCAGTGTCTTTAGAAGAGATTTTGTTTTAATGACTGAGAACATACTTCTTATTTATGTGTTTCTCAGCTTTTCCATTTAGCAAATAGGGGAGGAGTGTAAGGAACAGACTGGGCTTATCAGCTTTTCTTTTTTTCCTGTGTCCTCAACAAATTATTTGCTGGTTTTAATGAGTTGGAGTATGTTGATATTTGCACTTAGTGGAACTGTAGCTGTAGAAAGTACAAGGGTTTCAATAACTCCAGTACAATATATGTACTCCAAGAGGATTAAATTGCTCAAACTAAAGCAATTCTGAATTTAATGTGGGGATTCCTAAACTGTGGTCTGTGGTTGCCATGGCGATCCATTCATATCAGTCTCAATATTTAAACAAACAAGCAGGCAAATGACTCTTAAGAAAATTACCGGTGTTTATTATAAAGAGTAAAGCAGAGCAATATTAGTGAGCTGTGTTTTCTCAAAGGTTATACTACTGGTATGATAGCTTTACTTGTTTTGGGTTTTTTTTCCTTTCTCTTCCAAGCCTAAATATTTTAATGTATTAGAAAATCCTCTGGCATCTGCTCAGCTCTCTTCTAAAAATGAGGCCTCATAAAATGTTTATTGGGGCTTTGATGGAGTCTGAATAAAGCAAAGAATTTCAAGATAATCCCAGCCCAAGCAAGAAAGACCAAGGGCTTTTAGCTCAAGTGAAGGAATTCCAGCAGGATGCCCAAGATAACCTCAGCATCACCTTCCCAGGGAGGTGCTGAGAGCTTCACTTCAGCAGCCCATGGAGCATCCATCTGGTGGTACTTGGCATGGGAGCCGTCACTCTGGGCGTTCTGGTGCTCCCTGCTGCATCCCTGGGGCTTGCAGCGGGTGTTGCACCTGGGCTGCTCTAATCCCAGTTGGTGCCTGAAGGTTGAAGTCTGTCACAGAGTCATTATCGCACGCCCATCAGCCAGCCTTGCTGTCCACCCCCTGTGAACTGAGCCAGTGCAGTTGAGCACATGTGTAGGAACCCTGGCAAGTGCCTGCCTGTATAATATGAATTTTTGTTTCCTTTCAGATATACTTGAAAGAAATTTTGAGAGAAATAGGTATCTACAATGTAAAAGGGACCCACAAAAACACATGGGAGCTGAAGCCGGAATACAGACACTACCAAGGAGAAGAAAAGAGTGACTAACAAAAACATGTACAAAGCAAGAGAGAATTGGAGTGATTGCACTGAGGGAACTGTGGTGGCTTTACACACAGGACTGAGCACAGTGCAATTCTGCAAGGATAAAGATGAATTAAAGCAGCTGATACTTTGTAATTTTCTGTAGCTCTTTTCCCATGGAATATTTCTCCTATGTTTCTATAAGTGCTTTGTCTTTTGACAGGAAAAAAATGTCTGTAGAATAAACTTGTATTAGATTTACCTTTATTAGAAATCTTTTGAGTTTTACTTTTTTGTCATAGCTTTGTGGATTTTCCAAACCTTTGAAAGAAAACGTGTCCTAGAGGAGCCCAGAACTTTGTGGGTTTGCATTGCAATATAACCCAGGGTTAATACCCTCAGTTCTGCTGGGATCTGTCAGGGATTCACCTGGAAGGCTGCAAAAGTATACAACCCTTTGTGCAGTGTTTGGGTGGAATAGACATCATGCTCCTTTTGGGATCAGGCTTTAGGAAAAACAGCCACAACCATGGTGCTCATCACAGTCCTTAGACTCTGGGAACAAATCAACGATTAAAAACCCGTAAAGCAAAGGCTATTTGGTACACAGGTCAGTGGGAAGAGGACAGTCCCCTCCAGGTGATTACTGAGAAAGAATTGAAATGTCTTTTAGGTACAGCAAGGAGTAGTTTTATCTTTTGTTTTGTCTTCATGCTGATACCTATGTTTTGTTCAACCATATCAATAAAAAACATTACTTTGTACCATGCGGTGTTCTACATTATTGACTGAACATGGGGTTTAGGTGGTGTAGGTCTGAAGGGTTTTTTTCCAAACCAAGGGGGTTTTATTGCTGGCTTTGCCACTGGGTTCCTCTCTGTTTTGGGAAAGATTGCTAAATTTATCTGTCTCTGTTCCCTCATTTTTGAAATGCACATTGCAAGGGTTGTCTGTGCAACATCCTTTTGGGAGGGAGCAGTGAGGGGACGATTTAATTCTCAAAGCTTTTATGTTAAAGAGCGAGCAAAGAACACAGTGGAAAAAACCTCATTAGTAACTGAAGCAGGTGAGGTTTGGTAGCACAACTTGCACACACTCTCAGGCCCTTCAGATGTGTGCATCATTTCTGCCCATTCTAATGAAACTACATCTGTGTGAAAAGCAAACATTACGTTATTGGTCCACTTGAAAACAATTAAAGACCTGGAGGGGTGTCAAATGCTTCTGGAGGTTTGTAACGCAACTATGACCCCTTATGTCACACAATTTTGCTCATTCATTTTTTCTAGACTTGTTTGTGTTTGTAATCTGTACAGATATACTTCCTGCTCATGCTCAGCTCCCTGTGGCATGAAGTGTTCCGTTCCTAGGAGATGGACTGCTGAGTTTGGAAGAGCAGATCACATTCCAGAGATGTGTGCATACTTTCACAAATATTGGCATTGACTCATGTCTCCTTAGGCTCTACGAGCAGGACCCAGCATGCTATCAGCTGCAGGAGATGTCTGAGGATGCTGAGGAACCCAGGAAGTCAGCCTTTGTGTCTTGCTGTGGTACATTATGTGCTCCCCAGCAGCAGCCACAGCCTGCACACATTGCTGTCCTCATTGGGCTGTTCCAGTCCTCTGTGGGCTTGTGTTCACAGGCATGTAGGATGAGAGCTCTTGCTTTTCATGAGCTGGGTTCTGCTGTTGGATTCGTGGCCTGTTTTAGCAGCTGAAGTACCTAGCAAGTCTAGGTCAGCTTTTCTTTTGTGTTGCTCCTCACATGATCCTCTAAAACCATGCAGGGGAGTGCCACGCAATCCTGATGATGTAGTGGTGTCATTCATTGCCACAGGTAAAAATGGCAGAGCCATTTCAGAGGGAAGTGGTTACCTTTACTGGGATCCCCAGCAGGATTAGCACAGTGGGAAAGTGTTTTGGATCTGCCTGTGTTTTTGGTTTTTTATGAACTGCTTCAGTTTGTCTTCAGTTGAGAAGGACAAAATCAGTCAGTGTGCAATGCCAGAAGATCTAAGTAAAGGAGGTATTTTATTGATCTGCAGAGTGCCTTTGGACAGGGTAAATAATCTCTACTCAGGTGTAATGGAATGTGTACAGAGCTTTTTATGGGTTTTTGCAAAAGAATGATTTTTTTTAAATGGGTATCATTAAAATGTGGAGTGCTAGAAGTAAACAAGCAGTGGAGTTTTCAATCAATGAGCAACAGAAAGATTGAGGAATGCCAAGGTGCACTGCTTGGCCTGCAGCCTTCTCTGGAATAGCACCAGTTATAAAACATGACAGACAGGATAGTGAGGAAACACTGTTTCAAAAATGGAACTAGGAAATGCTATGCCAGGGTAAACTAAGAAAAGATAACCATCGAACTGTCCAGAAGCCAGGCAGCTTGTGAACCACTTTTTTACCTCCTTCCTGCATGTTTTTGAAGACTTTCTAGCTTGCTAGGGTGCAATTGGAATTTTAGCCCCAAAAGCTGCCACAAAATCAAAGTGGCATGAGAGAAGGGAACAATGAGCCCACAGAGATACCCATGTAGAGCATGAAAAATGTGCCACACATTCAAGGGCTCTGCTGGCTCCTGCCTGGTGGGAACACATGGTAAAGATGAAGGAGTTTTTAGGTGCCCCTGGCATGTCATCATCCAGCCTGAAGCCAAGCCATGGGATCTTGCAGCACAAACTGTCCTGGAGACAGAAGCAGCAGGAATAACCATGCTCCTGTGGGCCCCATATTCTCCCTTCTGCAGCGACCCAGGGCACTGTGGGACTGGTCTAACTTCATGCAAGGCTGTGATCATGATTGAGCATTTGGGATGACCTCATTTGGACCCACAAGTCAATAACCAGCAAAACTCTCCAGCTCTGCTCCGTGTTCTGCAAGAAGACCTTATGCAAGTGCTGTTAGCAGGATTGCCATCTGCCAGAAGAGAGGAGGAGGCTTGTAGACATTCAGGTCTGATTCTCTGGCCATCACATTTGCATTAATTTCAGCCCTGGACTCACAGCAGTGATGAACACCAATTCCCTGCTGGGCTTCCCATGTGCTGCTGTTTCTGCGCACTGCTGAACTCTGCTCATGCAGATGTTCTTGAATATTAGTGGTCAAAACACTGGTCGAGCAGCGGGTCCCATAGGCACAAGCAGAAGTACTGATGTGCCAAATACCATTAAATGAGATTAAAACCATGTCTACCCTCTAGCATTTCTTCTCCTGAGTGACTGGTTTGAGTCATTGGTCTTTTTATCCTCAGTAAGCCCAGGCAGTACTGGCCTGGACCTGAGCAGACACGAGGTGATGGTAATGCAGCCACCCCACTAGATACCCCCATGCCAGGGGGCTAGGAGTGGGCAAGAAGGCAAGTTACTGGAGGCTGCCAGTGCAAACTGGGAAGGGCATGGATTTGAACCCAGCATGGGACAGACTGGTCCCAGTGCTCCTGTGCCCCACTCCCTGCCAGCCCACAGCTCTGCCCGCCTCATCATCTGCTGCCCTGCCTGCAGCCAGCCAGGAGGCTGCTGGTGGGACAGCCCAGTGGGCTGTCAGGATTGCATGAGGAATGGGAGCAGAAAGCACCAGGAATATTAGCTTTGAGCTGGAAGTCATACAAGCCCTCTGCTGCTGCCACATCTTTGATGCAGAGCTTGGAGTGGGATCACAGCTCACTAGCTGCCGTGATACCAGTACATGTTCCCTAAAAGTTGCCCATACTTTGAGTCACCCAGGTATTGCCTTCAGCTGCCTGGAGTTGACTACAGCTGAACATACCTCTTGCATGTCAGCTATGCCCACCCATGTTCACATGTCCCTGTCGCCAAGATGGCATTTTCATGTCAGTTTTTTTTCTGGACTCCTAACAAATTGTTTTGCTCACTAATGCAGTATCAGAGCTGAGCCACTGCTCCAGGCTCACCTGAAAGACTGTTCTTTAGCTTTTCAAAGAGCTGTGGCTGGGTACAACCTGCACCTTTTCTCATACCAATGGTGGGACTGGAGGACTCTTTCTTGGCTCTCCTCATCAAAGCTGTGTGTGGCTATCAGGCTGTGGGGCCAGCCTTTCTCAGGAAGTGTTTAGTTATTCACACAAAGATGACAAATTCCAACTCAAAGGATAAAAAAAGGCACCTGTAAGCCAGAAGGGTCAATGAATGTGGGTGCCAGTGAGCCTCCTTTCAGGTAACCACCCCTAGGGCTTGTGTGAGGAGTAAGGGTTCAGCACTTAACAGTGGAGACCCTGTTTTCCTGTCCAGCTCAGCAAACCTCATCACAAGAAACTGCTTGGGGCTGGTCTTAGGAGTACCTCAGCCTAAATGTATTCCTTGGAGAAGGAATGCACCCCCAAGAGGGCTTTCTGCTCCTGATGGTGTTACACAGGTGTTTAGGTTTTTGCAGGCAGTATGTTTGGAACTACAGGCAAATAAACAGCACAAGCTGCAGTAGTTTGGTTTCAGTCTTGAAAGGAAGAGAACAACTCTTTCTTTTCCTCTCTACTTCATTAACTGGTTTCACCTCTGGAGCTCATTCTTGAGATGGTACCTGTGCACCTCCAGGAGGCAGGGAAGGTTGTCAGCAGCTGTAACACAGATAACCAAGTACTGAGCACCACAGGAACAGGCAAGGGAAAGGCTTGATTAAAAGCAACAAACGAAATGATGGGGAGTCCTTCAGCAGCCTCCTGCGCCTATGCCCCAGCACTGTGGTGGGAGGCTTGATAGCACTGGGGGAGTGAAATGAGACCTGCCTACCAGGGGCTTCACACCTCCAGTTTCTGCCACCCCACCCCCTTGCCCCGAGAGACTCCCATTAAACCTTGCATGGATTTCCAAAAAGGCTCCCTCTGGCACCTGGCCAAGCCCAGCTTTGGGAAGAAGCTATTTATACTCCAGCAATGGGAGAAACTGCCAGCAGCAAGGGCTGTATCGACCCAGGGTCCGCCAGTCCAAGCACGCCCAGACACAAGATTTTCCCTTTGCATGTCCTTCCCACTGTGAGGTGACCACAAACATGGAACCCTCCTGCTTGTGGGCAGCTGCTATATTGCTCCTTTGGCTTAAAAATTAAGTGGGTTTATGGGGATCAAAGCACTGTGAGCCCCACCACGACAGGTGAAGGAGACAGCACATGCTGCCAGGAGGTGGCTGCCAGCCTGGGGCAGCTGAAGCCAATCGGTTAAGGGCTGCACCACTCCCTGAAAGCCCTTGGTGTGGGCAGTGTGAGGAAGCACCAGCAGCTGCAGGCAGTTCTATGGCTGCAGCCCACAGCAAGCACATAGCTGCAGAGGCAGCAAACTTACCCTTCCCTGCCTCAGCTGGAGGGGCTGAGAGTGCCTGGCTCAGGTGCAGACACAGCTGTCCATAGAGGAGATAAACCTCAGGCCCTGAACCAGACTATTCCAGCAGCAAGTGGGGCTTTGTTAGCTGAGCATCCATGGTGAGCAGGGAGGGAGCATCTGGCTTTACAGGGCCATTTCACAACTAGTGTGTACAAAGAATTTGAGATGCTAATCTTTAAAACCTTTTGGGACACCTACTTTATGGATATTCCTTATTAACAAAAACACCCAACCAAACAGTAGCACTGCTTTGGCAGGGCTGCCGGCATTCCCCCACCGTGCTGAGGATAGGAAGAAAGGGGGCTGCACTCTGAAGTGCCAGCAGTGCCTGCTCTTGATGCTGCTGGCCACAGATGGGGAGGTGAATCCCAGCTCTTAGCTTCAAGGGTAAAGGGAGGGCTGCAGAGAAACAATTGCTCAGCATTTTTATCACCATCCAGCTGCAGCCTCTGGCAAGGTTGGCATCACACAACCAAAATAGTTTTAAAAAGGCCTCCAAGTGTGTTTGGCTCCTTTCTACCTGAAGTGGAAGGTGATGAATGCAGCTCTGATGGATCTAAGCACCCAGCAGCTATGTGCATCCTCAACACCCTGTGCACTCCTGCAGAACACACTCGAAGGGTTGCCAGCATTTGCTGGCACCCAAAAATGCTCCCTCAGGCCACCAGCCCTGGCCACAGCCACGTGGCTGTGACCTTCGCACAACAGCTTCCAGCTGCAGCTTCAGCCAAAAGGCAGCCAAGAGAGGGACTGCAAACCAGCATGGTTGTGCTCTTGGCAGCAGATTTTGTACTGTTTATGGCAAAAACTTTCAGGCTTGGCTAGGGGCTTTCTTCCCTCCCACGAAGACGTTTTTCTCTGAGCTCAATGAATACGGTGTTTAACTGCTGCTCTCCCATTGTGGGATAGCTGCAAGAGATTTTCTGGCTGGCTGGTCCAGAGCTAAACATCCCAGCTTACAATGGCAGCCACATCCCAGTGAAACAGCTACAGAGATGAAGCAGAGATGGTGGTTCACAGGAGCAGAGCGAGGTGTCTTATCTGCTCCAAGCCAGCAGCAGTGTGTGAGAAAGCAGAAGTATCTTGAAGCAGGTATTATTGCTCTTAAATAAAAGCATCCTCCCTAAAGGGGTGTCACTGAAAACACTGCCGGGACTGCAGCAGGCTGGCCTGTGCCAGCTTGACAGCCAGAGACTTGCTAAGGGAAGAAAACAAATTGCAGCTTTTTACTTTTTTTTCTATTTTTTTTTTTTTAACTAGTGTAAGTTTACTTCTCTGGCAACAACCATGTCCTAAGCTTATGGTAATTCCTTCCTGGCCATGAGCTAAACCAAGTTTTTAAAAAAATCCACCAAAAAAGCCTTCCCAACCAAGCAAACCTGTGTTTCCTACATACTGTAAAATTTTCCCTTTGAAGGTTTTCCCTCCTTGTGCCAAAACTGAGGGCTTCACAAGGCTCCAGGACCGTCACCCCCTTGGGCTGTGGCATCCAGCCCATGCTGAGTGGGCAAAGCCAAGGGACAGAATGGGGCTGGCTTGGCTGGGTATTCAGGAAGGGGCAATGGGGACACCAGTGCCTCTCTGAGCACACCAGAAATTCCCTCCACTGCATGAACATCCCCAAGTCTGCTGTACCCTTTCTCTCATAGCAGGCAGCCAAGGAGCAACAGGCTGCTGTAGCAGCATTTGCACATTAACATCACTGTTACTGGTTCACAGGAAATGGGGTTTTTGTTTGCCTTCAGAGGGCAAAAAGAGAGTGGATTAGAAGATGGGGCAAGACCCAGGTGAAGCAGCAAAACTGAGACAAAAAGCAGGTATTAAGGGGGAACAGGGGTGGGAGGGCAAAAGGTCAAGGGGACTATGGGACAGGTGCCAAGCACAGCAGCTGCTTCCTCCAGCCCCAAGACATCACTCCCTTAACCACAGAAATGCAAAACTAAAATGGCAGGGTATTTTCCCTCTTCATAAGCAACCAGCCTTTGTTCCCCTATCAGCATCCAGGCCCATAGTGGGTGCAGGAGACCTGGGCCAGCACGGCAAAGGTTTCTTCTTCTGCTGCCTAACCTGCTCCACGAGGCTCAGGGAAAGAGCTATTTGGATCCTTCCCAGTTCCACAGCCCTTCCAGCCACTGAAAATATCTTTCCAGGAATGTGAGATACAAGCCTGATAAGTACATTTTAAAACAAGATGGGGATAGGTTTTAAATCTGTCCCTCAGTTCATGCTTGTGTTTAAGCAGCACCAGAATCATTTGTTATCATTAGGGATTTTTAATCAATTTAATAACTCCAAAGCTGCTGTGTAAAGTACAAAGCTTTGTCTTCCCAAATCACTTCAGCTTTTCATCCCCAGGAAAGAGCTGCTTGAAGGGAAGATGGGCCAGAAGAGGAACTGGGTTACGAGGAAATACACTGACTTCCTTTCCAACTCAGAGTTGTGTCATGGATCATTGACAAGTGCATTTACCAGTCACAGACCTCCCACTTCACAGCATGTAGTGACTCCCAACACAAGGAGCTGGGCCCCTAACTCTCCCTCACCCTGCCTCCACAGCAGGCAGCTACAGCACTGTGGCTGTGACAGCTGCTTGTCACTGCCACAGCTTCTTCTCACAGCCACAGTCCTTCCCTGCCATTGTGGTTTAACCTCTCCTCCCTGGTGTCCCATAGGCTTGACACTGCAGAGCAGCAAGACTTGCCCTTTTCCCTGGGAAACTGAAGGCAGCAATACATTTTTTGAGAAGTGCAGTGAGTGCAACAAGCAGCAGAAACACTCCTCTTGCAGCTTACTGAACGAAACAAATATAACCAAGTACTTAATCTCCAGAGCCTTTGAACTGACACTTCTTTACAGCAGGCTGGAAGACTTCCCATCAGAGGCTCTGCTGTGCAGAAAAGCACACGAGACTGCTCAGAGCACAGAACTCCCTTGTTAGGCATGTTTGCACACACCAATATACCAATTAGCCTAAGTACAGACAGGATGACACACAATTTGCCATTCAACCAGACAGCAGGGCTGTGCTCATCATGGTTTGAAGCACCTGCTTTTCAAAGCAGCACCTCATCTGTACACAGGTGCCACACGGCAACTTGCTCCAGGCTGGTGCCCAGGGCTCCCATGCTCGGCATAACCAGCCAGGCAGGGGGAGGAGCCATTTCCACTCCCACATATCAGTTCCATGCAATTTTAAATGTTTATGATTCACTGGAAATGGGAGCCAGGGCTATTAGGGCCCACACAGCCATACCAGCACTGCCCTTTCCACACTAACTTCAGGTCAACTGAGAAGCAAAAGCCTCAGCTAAGCACCTGTTTCCTGTTCCTTTCCTTTAATGCTCACAGTTTTTAACAAAGATGCCACAGGAAAGGTAAGAGAACATCCTCACCTGGCCCCATTAAACAAATCCTCTGCAAGGAAAGCAAGAGTTGGCTCACAGTGATTTTATCTACACTTTGAACCTGTCTCCCTACCTTTCAGCCCCGCTGGCGCAAAGGCAGGTTACACCAAAATTATATCTCATCCAGAAGCTCAGCTAGTCCAAGATCCTTTCTTGGGAAAGCTTAAAAAGAAAAAACAAAACACAAAGTTCCCACAGAACTAAAAGAGGTTTTTAACCAGACAGGAACTTCAGAGATAACTAGGGCACACTCCACTCCCACCTCGAGTCTCTCACTCCTCCCAGCCTGCTGCCACATCTATCTCACCCCTGCAGAAACATACTTCCACCTCCACCCTCCAGTACCAGCGGCCAAAAACTGACACAAGATAGCAGAGATGCAAACACTCTGAAGGAGATCAACAGCTGGTGAGTGGGCCATGCCCTCCCCTTTCAGGCACCTAAACCTCCTCTGCCATCACTGCAGTAGGAAAAAAGTTAATGATTTGCAGTCCAAGGCAACATCCCTGGTCAGGCACACAGTCAGCAGCAACAGCCAGGTGGGTCTGTGAAGGCATTTGTGTTCCTTTATTCAATCCAAATTGCCACGAGGTCAGACAGGTAGAAAGCGCAAGGAATCCGTTACTGTTGCACCTCAGAAAGAACCAGAGAAGCAACTGCATTTGCTTCAGGTCTGTCAAACAGATGCATTTCCTAACAGGGAACAGAGCAGCAACAGTTATTTTATAAATACTCACGTAAGTCATAAGCACAGACACGCGCTTGGTCTGCAGGAAGTCTAGGGGCCATTCCAACAAGCTCTCTCCAAGAGGTAAAGTACAGAAAACCTCCAAATCCTGCAACCTGGCAAGAGTTCTACGCTACTTAACAGCTGTCATGCACAAAGGAGCTAGTACCACAGTCAGGCTCTTGGGAAAACCTAGTCTTTTCACCCTCAGAGAGTGCTGGTCTTAAAACTCCTCCTCCAGTCATCCTCCTACCTTGATCTTGGAGCCGTACTAGAAGTGAGGACAAGTATTCTTGTCTGACAAGGAAGATCAGCCAGCGCTCGGCTTGAGTAGCCCATATTCCACTCTTGTTTTTATTATTCACTTCTTATCTTTTCCAGAGATAAATCTGTGCAATCATGAAATAGGAAGGTGGTCCACTCCATTATGACATTTCTTGGACTTTGCCTTATTGACCTCAGCCTTCTCTTGCACTCCAGTGCCACAGGCAAACTGTGTGAAATCTGTCTGGAAACAGTCCAGTTGTAGCGCACTAGCACCAGGCTACACTACTGACAGTACCAAATCCTTGGTGCAACCTCTCTTGTGAGTCACCTTAAGAAATACATCAGACATCACCTAAAATGGGTTTAAATGAGTTTTATTTTAGACAACCTACATGATAGATGGTTTTTTTCTTTTTCAAAACAATGCCTCCACTCCAAATCAGGGTCAAAATAAGTGAATAAAGCTCAAGATGACATCAGTCCAGTTGTTAGACATTGCTGATTCCTGGTGTTGTGCCAATGAAGAAGAAACAGCAGCCAGCTATGAAGACAAGTGATCCAAAACCATACTGTTTGATTTGTTACTGAAACAAGAGTAGCAAGTGTTAGCTGAAGGTCATGACAGTCACAGTAAGTTTCTTATTTTTGTATTCCCTAATTCAATCTGGGCTGCCACAATCAGGCAGGCAGAAAGCGCAAGGAAATTGTTTTTGCATCTTAGTGCAAACCAGAGAGCAACAGGAAAAGTGCCCGTGGTCTATCAGAGGATGCTGACCATGTTTACAGTCATACAGAGCAACTGGCACCAATCAGCTGCTGAGCAAGATGGACAGAATGCTCATTCATACCCTTTTTGCTTGACACACGAAGGTTCACATTTCCTCTCAAGTAAGAGCACATCCTAAACAACTACCAAAGCTTATGATGTACATGCAGTCTCTTAAAACTGGAACACCCTGTCAATATTACTTCATCTTGAAACAGATTGCACATCCAAAAGTGTGCCCCCTGTAGAGAAGATGCACACAAGCTTCTGCTTCCAGGTGACCACCTGTTCTACAGCCCAGAACAGACATCACCCTTCCATCAGGCTGCGGGAGGTGCCATGTCTGTTTTGGCCAATAGAAGCATTCCTCAGTTGGCCTACTACTCCACACTAGAAGCTGGCTCATCTTTACATGACTTGCATACCAGAAAATCTCTCAGAGGCTTTACAGATAAATTTAGCTGGCTATAAACAGACTTCATATGTCCACAATGACTAGGCAAAGCAATTGGTGATCCCACACTGTGGTGAATTCCACAACTCTCCAAATAAGCAAAAGAACACAAGTGTTGAGATCCAAGTACTATTTTTTGCAACACATTCCAATATAGAGTAATTTAAGCAGACCATGAGAGCTGTCTTGAGCTCAGGTAGTTGGAGATTCCAGAGAGAATAAGGTTAAGTACTCTGTCAAGTGTTACTGTATTCTAAAATTTAGGGCAATATTTAAACTGACAGTTCTTGCATAAAATAATAAGGGCATCAGATTAAGTGAAAGAAGATGGAATATGATGATGCAAGGTACTTCACAATTAAACCCCACTAGAGGGATCTGAACTACAAGTGCTTCATTTCAGAGCACATTGTCTTTAATAGTTGAAAACCAATCCCAATCACACACATCTCACCAGGACAATTCCTTCTGCATTTCTTAGCTGTTAAGTCACCATGAATCATTGCCGAGACACTACTCCCCTCTGAGTACAAGTGAATACCATTCAAGGGAAGTTTCAGGCACTTTGCATAATATGAAGCACCAATTAGGCTGTACTTACAGAAACTTCTGAGTTTTCAAACTGGCAGCTACCATTCGACTCACACAGGGATACAACAGAACAAGTGCTGCATTGAAGGAGCTCACCATGCAGTCAGGCACATGCATCCAGCTAAGGTCAGTACTTACACATTTCTCGATTTCTAAGCCATCCTTAAAGAAAATCATATATGGGGTTACACCATCCTCACGGAAATCCAGGAGAGCCACCATACCATCTGGATTCATGTTCTCTCCTACAAAGAACTTTAGAGCAATGTGTTACTGAGACATTTAATCAGCTATTACCAGGAGAAAATGCATTTTTATACAAAAACAATACAAAGTCACCAGGTTCAGCTTGCAAGTCTCCCTGACCAGCTGCAGGGACTTTGTTCTCCGCAGCTTGTCCATTTCAGTACCACAGAAGGGAAGGGATGCCATCCAGAGGGACCTCAAACAGCTAGAGTAGGGGGCCCATGGGAACCTCGTGAAGTTCCCATCAAGCATGAGGTCCTACACCTGGGTCAGGGCAATCCCAAGCACAAACACAGGCTGGGCAGAGAATGTATTGACAGTGGCCCTGAAGAGAAAGACCTGGGGTATGAGTTGACAGAAAGCTCAACATGATCCAGCAATACACACTCACAGCCCAGAAAGCCAACTGCACCCAGCTCTGGAGCTGGGACCTCAAGGTAAGAAAGATGCGGACTTGTTGGAGAAAGCCCAGGAGGGCCACAAAGATGCTTATGGGGCTGTAGAAACTCTCCTACGAAGACAGGCTGAGGAAGTTTGGCTTGTTCAGCCTAGAGAAGAGGCAGCTCCAGGGAGACCTTATAGCAGCCTCCCAGTACCTAAAGGGCACTACAGAAAGTCTGGACAGGGACTTTTACAGGGGCACATTGCAATATTATAAGGGGGAGTGGCCTTAAACCGAAAGAGGGCAGATGTAGATTATGTATTAGGAAGAAGTTCTTGACAGTGCGGGTGGAAGTCACTGGCCCAGGCTGTCCAGAGAAGCTGTGGATGCCCCATCTCTGAAAGTATTCAAGGCCAGGTTGGATGGAGCCCTGAGCACCCCATCTAGGGGGAGGTGTCCCTGCCCATGCCAGAGGGGACTGGAATTAGATCCTTTCAAATCCAAACCATTCTGTGATTCTATAATTTTACTACACTGCTATGAAGACATAAGGGCCAAAGTGATCCACCTTTCAAGACTCAACTCTACGGTCCCTAAATCACAGTAACAACAAACATAGCTAACTACAAGCACTAGGAGATAAGATCCCCAAACACCTAACACCCTTTCACTGTTTCTCCTCACCAACTCTCAAGGCCCCTAACACTCTCTAACAGGGGAAGTTAAGACATCCTCACAACAGGAGCACTCAAAATCCTCAACAAGCCAGTCCAAGAAGTGAACCAGATTGTAACACTGTAATACTAATAAGGAGACACAAGATACCTGGTAGTTTTTGAAGTTGGCAAGGATGTGTTTGATTTGTTCTGCAGCTCCTGTCATGAAAGGCTTTACTCTCTCTGGCTTGTGTTCCTCAAGTCTGGCTTTGATTCTGGAGAGCAAAATAAAAAAGCAAAACTCTAAAAACACGTTCTAGCTTAATAACTTCACTGAGTGGCATCACATCATAACAGAAACAGTCACTACCTGTCAATCTTTGATTTTGCTGCCTTTCCCCCCACTCCCTCTCAAAGCCCTCAAATTTTAATTTAATTTTGCTAGTGAAATAGCAGAACAGTACCTGCCACTCAAAGCAAGGTCATTTTACTTCTAGGCTAGTGGCAGACAAAAATCAACAAGTCATTTCCACAGCACCAAGAGTACTATCACTATCACAAAATGATTTGGCCTTTAGTAGTAACTCACTGAACAGCAAGCAACAGAAATACACCTTGAAGTAGCAAAAAGTCCCATTCGCACATAATTTTTTAGTCATTTGCCAACTTAGAAAAGCTTCAGAATGCTTTTCTTTACCACTTCACTCTCCTTCACATGAAGTTTTGGCAAAAAGAAATACAGAAGAAAACAGCAAAGTTACAAACTAGATCTAAAACACATGACCAGGTCTTCCACCTCAGCCAAGATAAACAGATATTCCAGCATCAGTCTTTAGAGCTCCAGTTTTGCCAAGTATTCAGATATTACTGAAGTTCACAGCCAGGTTCTTACCTGTATCAGAAATAACACCTAGTAGGAATAAGTCCAATGCAATTTTTAAAATATCAATCACATAAAACCTCTGCAATCTCATTCAAAGGAAAAGCCTACCAACACTTACGCTTTCATGTAATCCTTGATGTACTTCTTGTAGGATTCTTTTGTGAAGCTGGTCTCCTGAAGGTGGTGGTTAATTACTATATCAACACCAGTTATGACCGTGGCTTCTGTTCCATCTCCCTCTGGACCTTCAGCAGAGGCATTGCCACCAATTAGAGAATCATCAATTTGACCCTCTGTCCTGGTGACCATCTAGATTTAGAGACATCAAGAAACTTAACGGCTCTGCAAAAAACCTTAATGCTACCACTCTTACACACCTATGACCTGACAGCAGGGCACGACTCCAGAGCCACAGATCAGTGCAAGGAACCTAACTGCAGCCTGACCACTAATTTCACAGTGACAAGAGAACGGGGAACAGATTCCAATTGAAAGACAGTAGATTTTGATTAGGAAGGAATTCTTTACTGTGAGGGTGGGAGGCACTGACACAAGTTGCCCAGAGAAACTGTAGATGCCTCATCCCCCCCATCCCTGGAAGCGTTCAAGAACAGGCTAGATGAGGCTTTGAGCAAGCTGGTCTAGTGGAAGCTGTCCCTGCCCAGGGCAGGAGGGTTGGAACTACATGATCTTTAAGATCCCCTTCCAGTCCAAACCATTCCATGATTCTGCGACTGCCAAGCCGGGCGCCTCTCCTGGTGTCTGACCCAGGTTCCATTACACTCCAGCCTGGCTGTCCCAGGCCGCATCAGTACTGCCCCTGCCCCGGGCCGCGGTGGGTCTCCCCTCCCCTGCCTCCCCGGGGCCCTGGCAGGGACGCCACCCCCTCCCCCCGGCCCTGACTCACCGCGGCATCGCTCCCTCCCTCCCTGCCGCGGGGCGAGCACTCACCTTCCCCTCCACTTCCAGGCACAGGCCGTCCGCCACCTCCCGGATCTTGTAGATGTCCGAGAACATCTCGTCCTCTGAGGGGAAACACACACACATAGCGGCGGTCAGCCCCCGCCCGCACCCACCGCTCCCCCCAGCCCGCCCCGCACATGCGCGGCCGCACCGCCAGGCCCGGCCCGGCCCCGGCCCAACCTCGCCTCCCCCCCCACCCCGCACCGAGCGCCCTCCCGACCGCGGCCCCGCCGCCCTCCCCGCCCCGCGGCCTTACGGCTGATGCAGTCACGGTAGATGATCATGGCGGCGGCGGGGGCGGCGGGGTCTGGGCGCAGCGACCCGGACGCAGGGAGGGAGCGGGGCGGAAAGGGCCGAGTCAGCGCCGACCGGGGCTCATATAGCGGGCACGGCCCCGCGCGTCACCGCGCACGCGCGCTGCGCACCGTCCCGCCCCGCCCCGCCCGCTGCGCGCGGCGCCCCCGCGCGGCCCCTGCGGGCACCGGCCGTGAGGGGGGCATGGCCCGGGGGGGACCCGGCGGGAACCCGGGACAGCCCGCCCCACCGCCTCGCCCCCGCAGTGCCCCCGCTCCGCCAGGGAGCCTCCCATGGGCCTTCCCGCCTCTCCTGCCGCGCCGCCCAGGTGAGCTCCGAACCCCCCGAGCCCCGGCAGCGCTGGGACAGGTGAGGGCACTGCCAGGAAGGGCTCCGGTGCCTGGCAGGGCAGGGAGCCCCGTGAGACATCATCGCAAAGAGTCATAGGCTCACCGAATATGCCGAGTTGGAAGGCACCCAGAGACCCACAAGGATCATCGAGTCCAACTCCTGGCCCTGCACAGGACCATCCCCAGGAGTCACACCATGTGCCTGAGTATCATCCAAACACTTCTTGAGCTCTGTCAGGCTTGGTGCTGTGACCGCTGCCCTGGGGAGCCGTTCCAGTGCCCAGCCACCCTCTGGGTGAAGAACCTGCCTCTAATATACAACCTAAATCTCCCCTGACACAACTTTAGGCCATTCCCTCGGGTCCTGTCACTGGTCAGCACAGAGCAGAGATCAGTGTCTCCCCCTCCTCTTCCCCTCACAAGGAAGCTGTAACTGCAGTGAGGTCTCCCCTCAGTCCCGTCCTCTCCAGGCTGAACAGACCAAGTGCCTTCAAACGCTCCTGATATGGCTTCCCCTCAAGGCCCTTCACCATCTTCATTGCCCTCCTCTGGGCACTCTCTGAGAGCTTAGTATCGTTCCTATACTGTGGTGCCCCAAACTGCCCACACTATCCAAGGTGAGGCCACCCCAGTGCAGAGCAGAGAGGGACAATCCCCTCCCTCACCCGGCTGGCGATGCTGTGCCTGATGCCCCCCAGGACAGGGTTGGCCCTCCTGGCTGCCAGAGCACTGCTGACTCAGATTCAGCTTGCAAAATGGGGAGGAGGGTTTCATCCCTCCGAAGTCAGAGGGGGTCAGGGCTGGCAGGGACCTCCGGAGTGCATTCAGGCCTTCCCTGTGGCAGAGCAGGGTCGGTCCCTCTTGCTCATCACCTGTGGTTGCATGTCTTGCGTTTCAACACCAATTTTCCTCTTTCTTCTAATTTTTTAACCGCTCAGTAACACTTTTCTTTTTGTCTAGCTTCTTGTGATGTTTCTGGTATGTGTCATCCCTGGTCCATTTCTCATTACACAGAGTCACCAAGCTGGGCTGATCACATTTTCACTTTCTTTTTGCCAGTTGGTGCAAGCTGGAAGCAGCTTTTAGGCACGTCTATGCATCCCTTTTTTTTCCTCAATTTTTTTTCTTCCAAGGGAGAAAATTATGTACATCCACTTTCTTTTCCTTCCGTGGTATTATAAAGCATCTTTGCACCCGCATATTCCAAACCAACTTCCCATTTAACACAGGCACACTCATAAAAGCACACACTGACTTTCCAAGGAGAAATGCGCCCAGCCTTTCCGAGGCACCCTAGGGAAGCCCTGTGGCTGGGGTGCCCCCTCCATGGGCAGCCTGACAGGTGTGGGTGTGTGTGTCAGCTGCCCTGACCACCTCCAGCTGCTGCCTCCTCACTGTGATTCCATTGTCTGGACTGACTGCTGCAATGTGAGGCAAGCTCACACACTACTGAGGGGTTCCAGACCCCTTACAAGGGCCCTGACACTGGGACATGGATGTTCATTTGTTGTGCAGGGTGTTGCACCTTCTCCAAATAACTGATGTTTTTCAAATGGGCAAATAATTAAGAAGCCATTAGAGTCTTCCTGTTATTACTCCCTCAGGTAAATCAAGTTGGGTATGTTCAGAGACACCACTTCTGCACTTGCAAAAGGTGAGGGTTGGGGCAGGTATATTTTTCTTATTTTTTTCAAGGATAAGTGAGATTTAGCCCAGCAGTCAGGGTTGAAATGAAAGACAGAAGGACAGTAATGCCTAAACCTCTTTTCCCCCTTTGGACATACTTTTCTGCAGCAGCCTGTCACAGTTGAAATAAATCCAGACCTCACTTGAACCCTGATTCTTCAGGGACATTGATAAAATACCTTCAAAAGACATCATGGGACCTAAAACGCTAAGTGCTGCTAATGATCCTGGACTTGACAGACACCAGGGCACAGGATACAATTCCCTGTCCCTCACCCTCCTCAGGCAGTAAATTACTCATTGCTTTCTTTGTGTGTGCTAGAGGAGCTTCCATTTTATCTCCTCCCCTGCTCTTCCTTCCTTTGCTCCAGATAACAGTGTCCTTTTTTTTTTTTTTCAGATGGTCTAGCTGCTTACATAATCTAATTAAATTTATAAGTCATTCTTTGCTGTTTTTCACCTTCAAGAATATTGCTGCTATTTCAGACCTGGAGAAGGGGCTTCTGCCCAAAAGCTTATCTGTCTTTTTTTTCTCAGTGGCATCTGGCCTGATAAAAGATAGCCCCTCTTTTTACAAACTACAGTAGAAAAAGAGCAACTTACATCTTTAGCAGTGGGTTGAGTGACAGGGGAACATTTGGCTCCTTCTACGTAGTGTAATATGCAGCTAAAAACATCCAGTTAGTAGGTGTGCTTTAACTTGGTTTTATCTTGAAAAGACTGTTCTAGAAAAATGAATATTTTTGCGGTAGTGTGGAAACTTCTTACAGATTCATCAGTTCACTCAATTTACTGGAGTCAGGGTAGAAACACTTTGGCACAATGTGGAGGTAGATGGACCTTCAGGTTGCTTTGCCTGTAGGTCTATATTAGGAGTTGCAATTGCGAAATGTGAGATATTATTTTAAAATGCATCTGTTAAATAGGTCAAGGGTCCTGTGTGAACACCAATATGATGTGAAGTTAAAACACTACCAAGCTGAAGAAGCTTCAAATGAGACTAGGAGTGTTGACAAGGTTTTGCATCCTTTTAACTTGTGTTGCTTTTCAAACTGATTTAAACTCAGACAGCTCTGAATAAATCCCAGGAGTAAGTTAGCAATATCCTAGCTGGTATAGGCTTTGCAAGAAACACTTCATCAAGGTATCCATGCTGAAAATTTCCTGTGATAAACAGATAACTATGTCACATGCTGATACTTTTTGATGAACTAGATTTGAAAATGCTTTTTTCCCCTATTTATTTATTTATTTATTTATTTTCAGAAACCAGTGTCATTTGGAGAAAACTTTAGTGTTCCTTCTGCTTTCTCTGCAGGCAGCCTCCAAGCCAGAGTTAATACATTCCAGAGTGATAGGTTAAAATGGTGGTATCTCCCTCCCTCCACCTTTTAAGGTGCTGACTGACACCCAAAATGATGTGACAGGTTTTCCTGATAGTGCACCTCATCTTTGGTGATGTGTAAATCCCCAAGGACTGATGGAAAACCTGTGGTTTTATAGGTGACTGTTTTAATAGTATTTGAGGAAGATTTTCTAGGCAGATGTGTGCAGATTCCCATGAAAAGCCTTCCTCATGGAAGCCACACCTCAGTTGTGAACTGCAGTCTTACTTCCATCACGTATTAGCATCTGGATATGACTGTGCTAAACTAATTGTGTCTTTGATTAAAATGCCAGCTGCCAGCTGATGCTATGCCGTTCCTTCCCTAAATAAATAGTACATTTTCAGCCCACTGTGGCAACTCCCATCTAGCTGTAAGAAAAGGGAGGAGATCCTGCCTGCAGCTAAGCGTCCTGCAAAATGCAACCAGTGAAAATAAATGAGAGGTGAGGCTGGAGGAAGAGAGGTGATACTGGGCTATGATGTAAGGGGTGGCACCAGTGTATTCTTCTAACCTTTGTAAAAGGCTGTGAAAGTCACATAGTAGTGATGATATTCTACCGGATTTGCTGGGTGCAGGAGACAGGGTCCTAAGAATATAACATATATCCTGGTAGAGAGAAACTGGAAAATTGAAGACTATGTGACTGAGCAAGCTCTAGCACTGCAGAGAGGCTGTCTGGGCAGTCTGTGCCCAGTGTCCCCTTCCCCAGTGCATCTCCTGGCATCAGAAGAGAGGACGCATGATATGCCGCTGATAAGCTTTTGCCTTCACAAATCTGTCTGGAATTTAGGACTGAAACAGGAGCTGTAACTTTGTATCCCCTCATTCTACCCACACATATAGAAACTGTAGCTCTAACTAGTTTTGATCAAGTTCTTTCCCCAGGATATTTCAGCGAAATAAAGATTTGATCACTAGGTGTTAAACCTTCTTATTAGTTGGGAACTCCAAAAACTAGGCTTTCAGTCTGATTCTTTCAGGTGAGTTTAGGTTATGCAATACAGCCAACCTTTCAGTTCTTGGCAATCCTTGGACTGTTTCGGATCTCAAGCTAAAATTCATAATTTAGATCTATGCTGGCAGTGTACTAAGCCAGAAGCCCTGATCCCAAGATTAGTATTTGAAAGAGTTGAGCTTTGATCATCAATGTACCTTATCAGGTGTGATCTATTCACAAGTAACAGACTATGTTAGACTGGACTAGATAGATGAAGATACCCCAGACAAACGCGTTACATTTTAGAATACAAGAAAGGTCTTTGGTTCAGCAACAACCCGTTGCACTCAGAACAAGTGCAGGTGTTCTTACCCTGCCGTTCACAGTACTTACCTCCTGTTGCAAGTGGGTCCCTGAAAATCCTCGGCATCTTCCTTGGCTGTACACCCACAGCTCTGTTTCACTTGATGGTTGCTGCACTTCTTCAAACAAACACAGAGGTCACTGCACAGCCACAAACCTCTTTTATCTGTGACATTGCATGCACCAGGTCAGCTCACCTATATCCTGCCCTGGAGATGTGTGAGGTATCAACTGGCACTGCAACTACTACATTTTTAGGAAAAACAGGAGTGCGATTGCCAAGATAATAACCTTGAAACAAGGTGCTGCCCACCTACAGTTTGAGGTTTAGTAACCTTATAAACATCCCGCTGAGTCAAAGAGCTATGGTAGAAAGGCCTGCACCTGCTTCTTGGGTCTGCTGCCAGGGTCTCACTAATATGCTGAATGATAGAATAAAGAGTGCATTCATTAAAGTTGCAGCTAACATTAGGTTGGGAAGGATCTCAAGTGTACTGGAGATTAAAATTAGAATTAAAATTGATCTTGATGCATTGGACAAAAGGCCTGAATTGTTAGAAGGCACTTGGACAAGGCCAGCAGGTCAATGAGGAGTAAAACAGATTTACTAAAGGTGAATCTATTGCAGCTTTTTAAACTCACAAATGCAACACAACACTCAAGTGAGCTCTGAGCCGTACACTACTAGGAGCTGAGAGACACATGGAGGGAAGTGCTGCCTTATTCAAGCCCTGGTCCTCTGCTCTGATGTAGGCTTCTGCCACTGGCAAATGCCAGGAGATGCTGAGGTGATGATGTGCTCCATATGGGTGCCCTGATGTCATGCTCTCGAGTGCAGAGCAGAAATGATCAGCTACAGACACAGGACAGAAAACTGGGCAGCAGTTCTGCAGAAAGGATCTAGCATACTAGTGAATCCAAAGCTGAACCAGAATCATAGATTAATTGAAACATTTAATTTGAAAAATGCTTCTAAGATCATTGAGTCCAACTGTTAACTCAGCACTGCCAAGTCCACCACTAAAGCATGTCCTCTAACACCACATCTACATGTCTTTAAAATACTTCCAGCAATGGTGACTCAACCACTTCCTTGGGCAGCCTGTTCTGATGATTGACCACCCTTTTGAAGAAAAAAAAATTTCCTAATGTCTCTTTTACCTATTTTGAGAAAATCCCACACCATATTGGAGCAGATAAGCAGTGATGTCATGTCTCAGAAACCTCTTCTGTCCTGTAGAGGTGAGAGGCTGAGCTCTCTTTGGTGCTGCTAGTACCTCCTGGAGCACTGACTCCAGCTTTAGCAACACATTTTGAAAAAGGTATGGATGATCAGCAAGGGTTCAGGAGAGCAGAGGGAATGAGTAGAAGGAATATGAGTTAGTTTATTTTGGTGTGAGGGAGTTTTAGATTAGGCCTTGGAAATGCTTTTCATTACAGCCAATAGCAAAGCAAGGAATAGGCTGTCTACTTACTTCTAGAGCTGGACTCGATCCTTGTGGGTCCCTTCCAACTCAGCATATTCTGTGATTCTCTGTCCCTGCAGGTTTTTGAGAATAGTGTAGAAACCTGCTCACTGTGAGATGAGAAATTGTGAAAGTTTGACCTGACTCTCTGCCAAAAGCCAAACCTCACAAGAAAGATTCCCCCCCGCCTCCCTCTCCACAAAATGGCAAAAAGCAAGAGAGAGAAATTGTAGAAATATATATATATATATATATATTTACATATATTACATTTATATGCTATGTACAATGAGGCAGGACCCCCCACACAACCCCAATAAGGGACGAGGGGAAGGGAAAGGGGAAATGGGAGACAAAAAGGGAAAGGGCAAACAAATATATACAATCTAAAGTCAGGAATTAACTCAATAAATAATGAACACAATAGTAAACTCAATACTTTCCTTAAGAAAAGAAGGTTCTTAACCCTTGCTGCTGGCTGAGACAAACAGCTCTCAGACAGGCCTCGCTCACACAGATAAGCAAGGCCTAAACACAGAGATCTGTCACTGAGCTCACCCGAGAAGGAAAGAAAAAGAAAGCACCTCCTCCTCCAGTTTTATACATCTGATTATGTAAAGACATGGGATGGAATACTTCCTAGGTTTTGACCCTGGTTACCAAGGAAGGCCTACAAAAAACAACCCATCACAGAAAGCATGCTAAATCCATCATTAATGACACAGATAATGGCTGATTCTACCCCACAAGAGAGGGACAGGCTGCTTCTAAGTCTTCTCTAGCCCTATTCATCACCCAGTGATTCTTAGGTGAACTATGTGCTGTCATCTACACCTGTTTAGACTGATTACACAATTGGGATAAAAGTAATATCCTCATATCCCTATTCAGAATGAACCAGAGGGTTTGGAAAAGGAATGTTATGAGAGAGGAATGGGTTTGTTGTCCTGCATGACAAGGTGGGTCTGCTTGAAAAATCACATGTGCTCAGAGGGAGAAGCATTCAGGTACTACAGTGCACAGAGCTTTAATCCTAGTGAGTCCCTACTTTAGTCCTATTTAAATGTAGTGTGGTACAGTCCTTTGACTCAGGTTAGAGGTACGCTGCAGAAAGGGCTCCTTCTATGCCAAACCTAGGGGAAAGGTGAGCAGGGATTTAACTGGTTGTGCTTGCTGGGACTTCGCTTAGTCTGTGGGCAGTAAGCCTGACTCTCTGTCTGCAGAGAGATCTGCTCTTACACCAGAGTGGAAAATTTTTAAATTCATTCACAAGATAAAAAATCAGTGCACGCCTGGCCAGTTCAATTGTTTTGCAAAGAATAAGAGTGGAATTTATCCTATTTAACCTCCACAGCAGAGATAGCTCACCACTAGATCCCTTTGTTAAGTGAGCTCAAGCTGACTTCTCATGGAGCAGCCAGGCCTGATACATAAGGGAAGGATAGCTGGGAGTGTGGGTGGTGGTGAGGCAGGCAGGGGAAGTGTCCCCCCCAAAAAGAGCTCAGTCCCACAGTGCCCCAGCCAGGCCAGCAGTGTGGGACCAAGATCTGAAGTGAAGCCAGGGCTCGATGAGCAGGACAGGGGGTCAGACACAGCCTGGCTGCAGCATAGCACAGGCAGGGAGTGAGGGACAGGCCTGAGTGCAAACACAGCAGCTGAGCTGTGGGAGAGGAGGATCCCAGCAAGGCAACTCATGGCTTCGTCCCACACCACAGCTGGTTTTACTGCAACATGAGCCAAGGTTACAACTTCTATCTACAAGCACCACTCCAAAGTCAATCATCTTTTTTTTCCCAAGGCAAATGCCTCTGCCTAGTTTTCCACCCTGAAGACGTAAGCTGAACTGTATCCTCAGTGAACTTAGTGATTCTGATCGAGAAGACTCAAAAAAGACTTCCCTCCACCAGCTCTGTGTTTTCACACCAGATGTAACACTTTCTGTTTGAGTGCCTGGGACATATGGAGACACCCCACTAGATGGCAGGACAGGAGCTGGTGGATGGCAGGCAGTTCTCTGCTCACCTTGGTAGGAGGCCAGAACTTTTTCCACTGCTGAGGGTGTTGTTCCCATGTGACCTGAAATGCCCCAGGACCAGCACAAATAAAATTTGATCTTGGGTCTGTAACTGATACAGCCCCTCTGGGCTCCTGGCCAGCTGGATGCTGCTCACAGATACTATTCTCTCCAGATAATTAGCATCCACATGTGATGAGCTAGGGTCTGTTGAGTTTTTAACCATTAGAAGGGCTAATCCTGCCGTGCCACACTCAGTTGCCTTTTTTCAAAATGGCATTTGCTTCAGAAACGTTTTAAAACCTGAAATTGAGTTCTGCCATTTTGATCCATCGCTGTGTGCTTTTTAGGTCATTGTGATATGGTGTGAGCTCTTGGTCTTGTGAATAGAGAAATAATCATCATATCACACAGAATGTTAATGGTGTTATCCCTAAAATTCTGACACTACCAGTGGGTAATAAATAAGGAACACAGTTACATTTAGGAAGCAAACTTTGCTGCAGATGCTCCAGGAGAATGGCAGGATTTAATACTCATTATAAGGAAATAGGTAGATGAACCTTTTGGTCTCTGAGTTGTGCAAAGCTTCACTCTAAAATACTGTAAGGGAGAGCAGGCAACAGCACTGAAAAACTGCATTTTGGAAAACATCTTCTTAAATAGCAATCCAGTAACTTGAGGTCATAACGCTTGTCAGCTGCAAATACAAAACTGCTGTCATTTTCAAAGATCCAAAGACAGATTTTTTATTTATTATTTCCTGATAAGGATTTTGTGTCCACTATATTCCTCCCTTCTGTAAAAATAAAAAAGGAACCTGAGCAACAAAGGATATATTGGAGGATTAGAAGGTATCTCCCATTTTCTGAGTGATTTTGAATTGCTCTGGCTTCTATTGTGTTAGGAAGGTACAGTAGTGCTGTAGGAGCCATTATGAAATGGAGAATTTTAATGGAAGGATGATAGAAAAAGCTGTGTGCAAATTGTCCCCACCAATGCAGTCCGAGAAAATAGAGGCAGATCTGTTTATCTATCTGTGAGATGGCTGATAATCTGAGGCACTTCAAGATAAGGATAGGAAAGGACCTTGAGAGTTCAGTCAGCCAGTCTTCTTTCATCAGAGGGTTAGTTAGACATGCACTTCTCTGGGGAGATGTTTGACTACCTTGTTTTTCAGATTTCCTGTTATTGGAGATTTCCATCCTCTTCTGCAGAGCAAACATTTACTGAAAAGGGGCCTGGGGCCTCCTATTACCTCAGCTGGTTAGAGCATGGTGCTAATAACACCAAGGTCATGGGTTTGATCCCTGTGCTGGCCATTTACTTAAGAGCTGGGGACTTGGTGATCCCTATTGGGTCCTTTCCAATTCAGAATATTCTGTGTTTTTCTGTGATTCCCCTGTGAGTATTGTAAATACAGGATGGATCATAACCTGCACTAATATGAATTTGGAGGTCTGTCTGATGCTCAGATCCTTATGGAGCTCAGTGTGCCTCATTCTACACGGACACTTGGCTACACAGTTTCTATATTTATTTTAAAAAAACCCAAACTGTATTATTTGTCACTACTTTCACGCAGGATGAACCAGGGTGTTCCTCACTGTTTGGTTTCTCCACTGGGCCAGTGGGCTCATGGAAGTCTATCTGCATAGCTGTAATACTGCAGGGAGACAGGGAAAATGGAAGAACCAGCCAAACTTTTGTATTTCTAAAGGAGCTTTACATATCAAAAGCAGTTTAGCTAATGAATATGATTCAGGGAAGAGTTCCCTGAAGTGATAATAGATACTTCTGTGAAAACATAAGAGCTGTTCTCAGTGCTCCTCAGAAAATTAAATTGTTAATGAAATTTTAAGAAAGAAATAGAAAATAAAACCAAAAACATTCCTGCCATATATAAGTCTGTATACACACACACACACACACACACACACACACACAGAGTAAATATATAGATATAGTATATAATTGCTGTATGCCCAAATGCCAAATGCCAGGTGCAGGCCTGGCCTCTCTGTGTCAAAAAGGTATGATAAAAGTAGGAGCGGTACCAAGAAGACAGGCAAGGAGCAAAATATTAATCTGGAATAGGGCACACCAACTTTAAAAACAGATATCTGGGCTGATAGATGGGATGGCAGTCTTTGAAATCAGCAACAGCACTGAGAAAGTTAAGAGATCAATTATTCACTGCCTCTCAGCATACAGGAACTATGGCAACATCAATAAAATTTTGAGGTGGCAGGTTCAGAAAAGTAAAAAAAAAAAGCTTCTTTTAACACCCTATGTATAGTTATATTGTGGAACTTATTGTTTGAGGATGCTGTGGATGCCAAAATTTTTGATTATTGCAAAAGCAATTAGAAAAAAATGCAGAAAGGGCTATTAAGTACTCCTGGCTCAGGAAGAAACCCTGGACTGTTAGAGGTCAGGAAATTTAGCACTGAGATGTTACCTTCCTCTGCATAGATTTGTAGGTTTTGCAGGAAGGAGTTTGGAAGAGATTTCCTGTATCCTTGAGTCCCCTTTATTAACTTGTCAATCATGTGCAGCCTTCTGGGAAGGACATTTCTAGAAAGGTTGAGGGAGCAAGGAAATCGTGAGGAGACTAGGGAGTCATCTCTGGCTGTTTCTCTGGCCTGAAATAAGCCTTGGCAAACTGTGGGACCATGCTGAGGTGAGGGAGGACCGCTGCCCATTCTGCCTCACCAGCTCCCAGCTATGCCAAGCACATTAGCTGCTGACCTGAGGATTTCTCCTGGTCTGATCTTGCTGTATTGTAGTTCTGACCCGGTTTTGACATTTGAAAGAGCAAGTAAAACCCTCATCACCTGTGTCAGGTCCTTTAGCTGCCATCAGCTTCCTTACTGTTTAATGACTGTGCTCAAATGCCCAGCCAAGGTGGTGTTGGATATCCCTGAGTCAAAGGATTATAGAGGTGCTGTGAGGTTAGGCTGCTTTGTTTCAGTTGTGCCAAGAAATCACATCCACCTTCTGCAGTCTTTTGGGCAGCCACAGACCCCCTCCTTGTGTCTCGTTTTTGAGTTGTTCTGCAATATGGTCTAGTCCTGTGTTCCTTCAGCTGTAGCTCACTGGGCATTAAATCACAGCAAATTTCCCATCTGGGACATCTTGCCATACGTGGACACCTCAAGCCACAAAACATTTACACGTGTACAAGCAAGTGGAGTGCATCAGGAGGTAGAAAAGACATATATGCACATCCAAAGTTGGGCATACATATTTTTCTGCTGAAAATAAAAAACACAGTGGCCATGATGCACACAGTGCCTGTTAGGCTCGGTTTTGTTGTTTTTCCTAAAATGTCATGCTGTCCTTCAATTTTGGAAAGCTCATCAGCATGGGTGGAAGCACACACCTGTGAGGCAAGAGAGAAATTCTGTGTGTCAAAACTGGTGTTTAGAGCTGCTCTTCTCTGTGATAGCAGTCTGTACACAACCCTCCAGTCTCAGATTCTCCATGCATGAAAGGAGGCTAGTAACATTTATCCACCCACTGAGAGGCTTGATAGAACAAATCATTACTACTCTATGGGGATAGGAAACCAGGAAGAAATCTCACTGAAATAATTAATAGATACAAGAGCAAGTGAATGCAGAGAAAAGAGTGAGGCGTGGGGGTGTATGCTCTTATAGCACAAAGCAAATGATTCTCTACTGAGAACAGCATGAATATGGAAACCATGCAACAGATGCACTATGCTGAACATCAAATATATGTAAATTATTCTGCTCATCTTTTTGGCCCATTTCCTCACTATTCACGAATGGGTTTGTGCTGAACATCCAAAAGAGAATCTGAGAAGCTGCTTTTGGGTACAGTGGGTGTTACAGACACATGGTGAGAGCATGCGGGGTATGGTGTGCTGGTGCTGCCCAGAGCCGTGGTTGGCCCCTAAATAGCAGGATAGAAATTGACTTCTGCTTTCAAACTCCTCTGAGGCAAGGCAAAAGGTTGAGCTCCAGCCAGGCACTTAAGAGCAATGACATGGAAATGGGGACAGTTTTTCTTTCTTTCCATTAATCTGAGTTTATTATCTGCATTGGATTTCTGCTGGTGGCAGTGCTATGTAAAGACTTGGCTTTTATCCAGAGCTCGCACTCGCATTCTTCATATAAGAAACACAGGCAGAAAAATAGCAATTTCTCCATTAGTTCATTGAACAGTTCTGCTGCTGCTGAGCACAAAAGGCACCATTTCAGTTTCTGCATGCAGTCCTGACCTATAAGCAAGCTGCTTCCCTGAGGGTCAGCTTTGCCAGAGGAACAACCCTGACCACTTGTGTCTGTACTACCTGCAGTTTGATCTAGGCAGAGAGAGGCTCAGGGTAGTGATTTTTACTTAAAAATCTTTTTTTTTTTTTTTTAAGGATTTCACATGAAAAGTGCAAACACAAAGGCTGGGTTTTCTGATTATTGTAGCCCACTGAAAATTAAGGGCCAGGAAAATTCTTTTTCGTAATATCTTTGATTTCTGATTAGATTCTCCATTCCTGAAAACAACCATGATGATTGGTAGATATATTGGCCAAATGTTTGTTCCCTTATAGCTTCTCTCCTGATGTAATGCAGTTTCAGAATCATAGAATATTCAGAGTTGGAAGGGATCCACAAGGACTGTGAAAAATTATTATGTATTACCATAGGTAGGGAAACAAAACTATGGAGATTATGGATATTCAAGATGGACAGTGAGAAACTGAGATCTTGCCATGATAATATTTCAGTGGTGCTGATGCAGCAGTTTGGTCTTCGGAGAACTACAAGGTTTGTTTTCACAGTGTGGCATCTGGCCTAAGTTACAAAATGTTAACCTTTAAAGAGAAGGATGAAAAAGAACCGGGTTTTGGACTGACAGTCGGGAAGTCCCATGTCCCAGTCCTCCTGGAGATGTGCCTCTTTCTAGTGCATTCAGGGCTAAGCCTGTAAATCTGTATGTAGGAATCAAAGTAATTTTCTGATTCTCAGCAGATGTAGGAGCTTCCTGTCATGCTCGGGTCTTGCTCTTGGCACTCAGTTTGGGTTTCCATCTTTTGGTTTTAGTCCCTTTATTCATAACATGTACCTTGAGCAGTAACAGACCATACAGAAATATCCTGAAGAGTCATTGCTAACAGCTCAGAAGTGCAGTCTATGGGATGAGATGCTTTTAAAGCCTCAAGGAAGAAGGCTATTGCACCCCACTGCTCAAGCAGGAAGAAGGCATTGCACCCCACTGCTCAAGCCCAGTTGCAGGATGTGAACAGCAGCAAACACTGTCACAGCCTTTTTTCACTATCAGTGCAATTTTAGTCATATCCAGGATTTTTAAGTACTTTATTTGCCCTTTGATATCATTAATATGAAGGACCTACTGGCTTAAAAACTATAACCAGGAATAGCTGTGAATTTACTGGAAGGCACAAAGAGGAGAAAGACAGACTTGCATTATCCCCACAATATTTCAACAGTCCCTTATCATCCATATATCTACCTCAAAGAATAAAAATTATAGAAATATGCACACAATGTTAATTACTATCAGCTAATATAATAAATAATTTTTATATGAAAAATATGAAAGCTACTGACTGCTTACACTGCACACCTGGACTTGAATGTTTAACTCATGGAGAAAGTACTTTAGTCTTTTAATACAAATGTCCAGTAGACATCTGAGAGCTAAAGACTGTTGAATACATGGGTTCTGGTTTTGTCTGGTGTGTGAGACAGGAGTAATATTAAGATGACTGTAGTTATTTTTTTCAGTCACACAGTTTGCAAGACAAGTGCTGTGATTTTCAGTGCAGTGTTTTATTTTCCATGCTCTGGCAAGTGACACCATGGCTTTCTTTTGACTTAGTTCAAACAAGAATTCTTATGTTAATAATGTATAGTAAGAGGAAATGAAACCAAACAATGGAGATTTGCAAAATTTTAGGAACAATTCTTTTATGATTTTCCATTTATTTTTCAGTGCTTGCTCTGCAAGGAAGTGCATTTGGGCATTTTTAAAATAAGAAAAAGAGTAGTCTGAATTACCACTGTGTAAAATCAGAGTTGGCATAATGTTTTAGCTGATGCATCATCAATATTACCACTGTTGTTATTAATTAACATGTTGAATGTCTTGAATGTATTAAGGCATAGTAAATTTGTATTCTGTAGACAAGGTTTATGTTAACAAAAGTTTGTGATTAGTTTACAGTTGATATAAAATACAGTACTATATTACGAAAAGTGATGATGAATTTGCTACAGGACCTTATGCATTCCATACAAATAAATAAACAGCTTTAGTTTTCACTACTCTTCCTAGTATTCTTGTGATCACACATTTATTTCACAAGTGCTGTATTTTTTTTCTGTTTGTTTTCCTTGCAGTAACTGAGACATGAATCCATTAATGCAATTACAGAAGTGCAAGACAGAAAGCAAAAGACTTTTTTTTTAATACACGGGTGCAGACTGACCCCACGGTAAGGTCACACTGCCTGCATTGGTTCCTGTCTATGGTCAGGAAAGGTGTCTTGGAGTTGGTTTTGGAACCTGGCACAAGTTTGCTCTGTCATGTGCTACTTGGGGGAAAGTTCAGACATTCAAATCTGGGCTCAAAATAGAGGCAGCAAGAACTAAGATGCAGTTCTGACAGAGAAGATTAGTTATAATTTTTTGCCTGTCCCACCTTTTGGCTGTACTTTTAAAAGCTCATGTTTGCAAGCATCTCTTCAAGGATGAAGTAAGGTTGGGAGTGGGGTGGAGACTATATCTGTATATGTGGTGTTCTATGATGAACAACATTTCAGTCTATACTTCAGAAGATTTTAAAATTGAGACATACTGGAGCCAAGGTGGACCAGTGCATTAGTACAAATAGAACCAGCCAATCTCAGTCATCAAAAATTCAGAGTGACTACTATTGTGCCTTTCCACCACTGACTCCTCACCCCTAGGGCCACAGTCAACTAGAACCATCAGAGCAAAGCCTCTACGAGCTCAGAGCAGTGTTGGAACACACATCTTGTATTTACAATGCAATACCTAATGTCAGTATCTTGGCATGTCTTTAGGTCTAATGCACACTAGAGAGGATCCTCTGCTTTATAAATTCAGATGCACCTTTTGCAGCAGCACCTTAAGTGCTAGTGCACATAAAGTATTTTGACATTATGGTGTCTAGCCTCATATTTGAAGGCCAGACCATCAATTTAGTCATGAGCAGTCACTGGCTTCCTGGAAAGAATATTTTGCTCTTGATTTTAATTCAGGAGTATTTTTTTTCCATTTTTGCTACCAAAAGTTATGGCCTGAGAACATTACAAAATAATAATCAGCCTCCCACCACCCTCTAGAACCAAACTTCTGGCTTTCCAAGAACAGTACATTGCTAGCAAGGATAAAAGAGATCAGCTAAAACTTGGAAGCAAACTTAGGTCCATTTAATGAGCCTGTAATTCATTAACACTTAAATGGCCAGTTCTTTCAGTGCACTTGAAGTAAACAAAACAGGGAAAATAAAGGAGAAAGAACTGAATGTTGGTGAGAAGCTCTAGGGTCTGATGCCATTACCACTTGTCAGCAAGTGGCAAATACCTCCAAACCTGGCAAATGCACTCTAGGACTGCTTAAACTGTTGAGAGGGAGACCACTGGATGAGAGGAAAACTGTTGTGTCCTGTCTGAACAATTGTTTTCCACAGAACTGATGTATTTTGCAGTGCATTTAGAGGAATTAATAAGACAAAAATAAAAAGCTATTCAGCTAAGCTTTCTGAGCAAGCTGATTTTGACCAAGAATGCCATTTATGAAAATGCAAAAATGTTGCTCATTGTTTCTAATGCAAAACAAAAAAATCTGTGGCACAGGCAGAGCAGCTTTGATCATAACAATCTTGATTCCAATTTTCCTGCTACAAGAAGTGCTCACTTGCAACAGCATGCCAAGTATTCCAATTCTTAGTGCTATCCCTCTGCAACATGTAAAGGAGGGTTTGAAGGTCTCACTGCTGCTGCAGCTCTGTCTCCTATCACAATTGGTAGGGGATTACAGCACAGTGTAGAGCTCAAGTAAATTCTCAGAACCATTTCTGGGCCAGTAGTCAGAAGCCAGTGTCTGGTTAAGTTTAGAGTGCTTTGCAGACAAAACTAATGTGGTGCCTGAAATCCTTGAAGTTAGTTGTGTTAATTTGAATGTGCTAACATGGTCAGATTAGTTCAGTTTGGGAGCTAATTCCTTCTGCACCAGTGACGTGGGCAGTGGTTAAACTAAGATCTTTTTTGCTGATTAGAGACTTGCTGAGCTAATTGAATGAGCTCTGTTCAGATAAACCAGAGGGAGCTGCAGGAGTCTGCACACCACTGTGATTTTTCCCCACCTAGTCTTTAACTACACCATTTAAATGCCCCTATGATGTGCCAGATAGTATGGAGTAAGATCATCTCTACTGTACACTGCACTGCTCACTCTTTCACTTCTCCTGTTCCTTTCAGATGCTGTACACTTACTGATCAAAAGCCATCCTCTGGGGTTCCCCTACTTCTGGAACTGCTTCTGTACTTTAAGGTTTTAGAAATACAGAGCAGCCTGTTTGTAGTCTCCAAAATGCAATGTTACAATGGAGTCTGCAGTGACAATCAATATCGGAAAAAAGTGCTATCATTTGTATATTACTGAGATACATTTGGAAAAAAAGTTGTGGAGCTTCTACAGTTACCTCATTTTCATACACATATAATTACCTCCATTATAGAAGCCTTCCAGGTAGGGACTGTATAAAAATATAAAAGATATAAAAATAATAAAAACAATGGATGTATGTCTCAGAATCACATAAAATCCAGGATATGTCAGAACTACAAGACCTGGCCTAATTTCCTGTAAAATTTACAGATATTACAAACACACAAAGTTTAATTCCATCCAGGGGAAAGTATATAGTCTATTGGTAAGTCCTGCTTTCCAAGCAGCTGGGAAGGATGGCCATGCTGGGTCTCCTGGGGTGTGACTGCATGGTGCTGTGACCTTCCAAGATCCCTCAAGACTGCTTCCTGGAAATTCAACTCAACCTCCAGTCACTTTCCTTGGAACATTTAAGCTCTCAGACTGCTGAAAGTGTCAGAAGCAGCTTTCACCAGTAGTGCTTTCCTTTGGAATAAGCTATCTAAATGTCTCAATCCTCACAGCAACTATTACAGAACGGGCAGACCATCTGTTTTCAAAAGATCATTTATTCTTTTCACTTAAAAAAAACCCTCTTGTAATTTCAGACAGTCTAGCACCACTAAAAGCTTCTACACAATTTATACATGCCTGTTCTTTTCATGCCTCTTGTCTCAGCCTTCATTTGCACTATCTTCTGTTGTTCATCTCTGTTACTCTTAATTGCTTTTTTCTCTCTCTTCTTCCTGACTTCTCCATGGATTTCCATTTGAAATGAAAAGCAAGGAAATTTGTAGACTAGTTCTTTGATTTAACAGGAGTGGATTTCCCATGGCCCTAGAGCTGAAACAAGACCAACCCATCTCCGGTACGAATTAGACTCCACATTTTTAGCTGTACTGTAGGAGTCCATTCAAAGTCCTTAGATAAGGTTTTACACATGGTCCAGCTGGTAGTCTGCAGGCTGCAAGGTGGCTCTGCCTTGTCTCTGTTCTCTGACCTTGAAGAAGGTCAGAAAAAGTTGTTAGTGCACTTTGTGAAGTCTGGAGATTAATGCCACCTCCCGCTCTCACTGCAAACCAGACAGGAGGCCAGTCGTATTAGGATGGGGTGTTAAAGGCAGGATGAATACTGCAACCCCTCAAACATTTTTGCTGTGCCAGGTACTTGTGGCTAAGTCCTGTGAGATGTTGAGGCATTCTAATATTTTGAAGCTTCCAAACAGGCTGAACCCAGGTCAAGTCACGCACTCCTGCTGCTTCTGTTACATTGGTGCTGGGGCCACTGTGAATCCAGTTCAGCTCCATCAGCTGGCAGAAGCCTGGATTTTGATGGGTGCATTCTGTAAACTCAGTGAGTTGAACCTACTCATGAGTCAGATGAGAGCCATCACTGCCCTGAGCAAAAGGCCAGAACTGTGTCTAGGAATGGGATGGGAATGTGGATAGGGAAGGGAGCAGCCCTTTTTCTGGCAATGAACTGCTACACTGGTGCTACCATGTTGCAGAATCCCCTTGTTATTGCTAAAAGGCAACATCACTGTGCTCACTGGTGCTGCCAACCGAAGCAGGAGTGAGTCCAAATCTGAACTCTGTGTAGGGAAGGATGACTGTGGAAAATGGCGGGAGATGTTTGAACATGTCAGCTGCCATTTTTCCCAGAAGCCGAGGGTGTCAGTCACTGCAGTCTGCACCTCTTCACCCCCTGGAAGACAACAGTTTTCTCACTCTGTCAGGTTTTGCTGCCAGGAGTGAATGGAGATGTGAGTTCCTACCCCTGACTGCTGCTTTGCAGCATCAGCAAGGAATCCCACTGCAAACTAAAGATCCTCAGTGACTTGTTCAAGATGTGTTTTTCATGACATGTCCTTAAGGACAAAATCCTACAGCTGTTTTCCCTTGCTGTGCAGAACAACCCATCTTGCTCAAGGTTAACAGCAATCAGTTCATCTTGGCCAAACACAGTGTTAGTTCTGCTGTTGTCATGCTGTGGATCAGCAGGCCTGCAAAGCAAGAAAGTACTTCTTCAGAAAGCATCCTGCTTTTTCAGAACTTTTATTTTTTTTAAAAACTGTGATGCTACTTAAATGCTTCATTTTACAAAAATTTATAAACTATATTTTTAAATTTAAAAATAAGGAAATGCTATTAAAATGCTGATAGCAAAAGCTGGGTTACCCAAAGACATGGTAAACAGAAGAAAAGATGGATTATTTGGGTAATGATTTAATGCAAAATATTCTGCAGACACTATGAAGAAATTATCAAAACTTGGGAATCAGGGAAGAGAACAGTGAGGCTCCTTTAAACAGTAACAGCACTGAAAGTCTGTAATTTTCCTACATAGGCACTTCTGTGTTTTGATCAACCTAAATCCTGCACTGCGAAGGACATGGCTTAGGGTCACATGTCACCATATCTTACTATCCATTGTCTTGAATAAGTCACATTTCTGTTACTGTGGAACTACTTCAACTGCAACTCCTCTTCCACAAGATAGTCAAGTGCAAATATGTATTTCCCCCAGCAGATGCTTCCACAAATATGTTTCCCCCAGCAGATGCTTCCTAAACGTTATTTGATGTCATATCAACCTCTCCATCCTTCATCCAACATTGAATCATCTCCCATATGGAAAAGGTTAGGCTGTATCTTATACCATGTTCTGCCTGGCTTTTAGTAGGACATAGAACAATGTTTGTTTTTCGTTGTTGTGGCATCTACCAGCATTCAAATCGGCATTCTTTCTTCTAGTTACTACTTGTTTAGCTGCAGTGTCATGTTGGACAAAAGCCTCTGTGAAGCAACTGTGACTGATCTTTATTTAGCAAGGATCCAGAGGACAACAGACCACCTGCTGAGCTTGGAAAGTATTTTATACTAGTGAAAAGCCTTCCATAGTGCCTTTCTATCTGAGAAACTTTAACAGCTTTTCATTTGCTCATTCAAATAACATCAAGTCCAACACTGTGACGTACACAGAAATTATTATCTCTATAGGGAGTCTCAGAAAAGAGAGGAAATCAATTTCCCTGGACCTGTTGCAAGATTGCAACACTTTTGGAAAATTTTGTATGGTTTGCAGGTTTACATTTACTAGAATTACCTTGCTGGGACTTTATGACTTTGTTGTCCACCCAAAGCCCAGAACCATCCTCAGTTCCTTTACCCTCAAAGCCTGGAACTGCCCTCTGTTCCTTCACCCTTTACCCATTACAAACAAATAACATAATATATCCACAAAACAATGATACAATAAAGACCTTTGGCTCTTGCCAAAAGGAGAGCCCAAATCAGATTATACATATAAAAAAAGAAAATATTAAAAAAAGGCTACAAAACAACATTTACCACTGCTCCTGCTTTCACTTGCCTTTCTCTTTGAACTCTGCACAGGAGTCTAAGTTAGAAACTTAAGCTGTGTTGTCATTGTATGCCTATATGACATATGCTAGCAGCAGGAGGAGGAAATTTCATTGAATAATTACAGAAAAATAGGCTGGAAAGATCCTTGTGAGTCCATCCCAATGCTTGGGTTGGATCACTCAGACTGAAACTACACCTGAAAAACAGCTGCTCAACAGTTTTTAAAAGCTTGCGGTCATGAAGGCACTGCAAGCTCCACAGTCAGTCTCATCTAGCACAGTCTGTACCACTAGAAAGTCTGTTCTAATGTCTAATATAAGGGGTAAAGAACAGATAATTAATTTCCTCTTTATGGATAACTTTCAGAATTGAAGTTTATGTTATCCTTTTTTTTTTTTAATAAACAAGCATATTTCTTTCAATTTTTCCTTGCAGATTGTGTTTTCACCCCTACCCTCATTATCCTAACTCCTCTCTACAGCCCTCATGAAATGTACCACTCACAGCTGAATGTGGTCCTCCAGCTGAGGCTTTGCCCCGGCAAACACAGTGGAAGGACTGTTTGATGTCTTTTATTTTTACACATGCCAATAGCACATTCAGTGTTTATTTTTCTAACAAAGTCATCTGCTGTATGACTGAGCATCTGATGAACTTTCTCAGACAGAAAATGCAAACACCAAAGATTAAAAAAGTCTGTGCCAGGGCAAGGAGCTGTTGACTCCTGTGCCCTAGACTCGCTTTCAGCATGCAACCAGTGGGACACAAAGCAAAGGAATTATGTAACTAACAACTGTGAAGGTTTCCAAGGGACAAAGGAAACTCTCCAGTGGTTATAATTAGTGACAAAATGACAAGGCAGTTTGAGCAATGCCCTAAGACAGAACTGTGTCACTTCACTAACCATTCATTTAAGCAGTAGGACACTAGGCAAACTGTCTTTACTACTGCAGAGACCACAAGAGAAACAATTTTCCATTGTAAGTAGCAGTGAACAGGAATCAATGCACAAAAAGCAGAAGTCTGTGGTAAAATTGATTGAGAGTGGCCCTCTTTTGCTTAAAAAAGAAACATAAAAAATGTGTGAGGAAATTCAGGAGCAATAAATTTAGGGGTCTGGGAATTAATTAATTAAACCGTAGCTCTACGCAGTCCATTGAGAAAGAACTGGCTTTTGGACAAAACTGTTATAAGACTATGTAATCAGTAGCACATGAATTGTTCAGAGACATGTGAAAAGATGCTGAGCACCAAAGTCAACTGCTCATATGACGCAGGTATCAGGCTCAAGGCAGCTTGCCAAAAAGTAGTCTATTGGCTGTTGATAAAAGCATTACGTATCTCCTAGTATGAATTGGGTTGAGAATACAAGAAAAGATGTTATTCAGAGGACCCACACAAAAGTCAGTAGCAGTAACAAAAGTTAACCTGAATTTCTCTGTATTCAGAAGTACATTGTTGAGAACTACTTAGGAAATGTGATTGGGTGCAAGCTGTAATGTGTGAGCAGGAACCAGTTTGCATCAGAAATAATAAAACCTGGCTGCCTGTGAAAGGAGCTGGCCAAACTCCAGGAAAAATTTAATGTCAAAGTGGAACTAAAGTCTTTCTTAAAAGGAGACAGAAATTTGAGAAGTCAGAAAACCGAAGTGGCTGCACAAAAGTACAAAATCACTCAGTGTTAGAATCAGTTCAAATGATGTGCAAAAAGAAATAAAGGAACCATTTGAATTTTACCTCAAGTAAGATCCTACCTGCTGTAGATATAAAACTTGGAAAGTACTTGAGAGTTACTAGGAGTTTTAGGAGGGGGTCTGCACAGGAATACCAATTCTGAGGTGGAAGTTTGTAGCAACCTTCTGAGAGGCCTCTCTGCAATGACAACTTTGCAACACTGCAATTGGAGCATGAGGCAATATGGGCAGTCTTAACAACTGAAATGTAAAATTTCTGGGAGATCTGTGATGGACTTGGATGGTTGTAGAGAACTATTTTCATTGTACAAAGCACTTACAGCATACTGGAACCCAAGTTTTGGATTCCTTATGTCTTTTTGAAGGTTGCATGCAAGGCCACATCCAGCTTCTTAATGAGAGCTGAATGAGTGTTATCCCCTTTCCCCACCAGCCAGTAAGCTTAAATAAAGTTTCTCAGCTGCCAGCCTTGCCCTGAGGTTAGTGAGGGGAGCAATACTGCAGGATGTTTTGACCTTTCAAGGGGAAGGCATGCCATCCACATGTAAGGCAGCTGAGTGACAGCAGCAGCAGGGCTGCACTGTGGGGGTAGGTCCTACAAGCACTCCTGGCAGCTCTTCAGTCAGAAAGAGAAAGCACTGAGTTGCCAGAACACTGCCTTTGGTGGCAGCAAGAGAGCCGATTTCAACTATTTCCAGGGAGTCCTGGGCTCAGAACCAGACTAGTCCTGATTCTTGGCCAGTCTTTGTGGACTGGTCACTGTCACCTGTACAGTGGCTGACACCTGCCCTTTTAGATAGCCCCTGTGTTTCTTCTGAACAGGCACTGGATCTGTATTTATAAAGCAACGTAAAGCTTATGTGCTGAATGCATAGTTTCAGTATTGGTAATGGAAAGAAACAGACAGAACTGCACAAAACTGTGTAATAATAACATTAATAATAATAATAATTAAAAAAATCACCTTTTTTGGTCAAAAATACTCAGCGGTGTATTCTAAAGAACAAAGTAGCTATTTAAGCCCTCCTTGCCCCTTCCTGTTCCCCCACACAGCAGGTAGCTGAAGGTTCCTGTGCCTACTCAGGAAAGCTTAGCTCAGGTACTGCTGAGGGTCGCTGGCAGCACAGGTGCCCAAACGACCGCAAACCGAGGGGCAAAATCAATGTCCTTACAGGAGAAAGAAACCCTGGGGGGCGAGTGACGTGCTCGCTAATCAGGGAGGGCTGAAATACCTCACACAGTCGCTCTTGGGGCAGGAATGCTAATGGAAACGCCAGCACAGCAGCCTCCCGAGGCCAGCGGCGAGGGGAGACCTCTGACTGCAAGGTCAGCGTGGTTAATCTTTTCCCAGGCGGGCTCGGCGTTCCCTTCGAGCCGACTGCATCTTTACACCCCGCCCTTCCATTCCCGCTCCCGGCCCCTCTGGCGAGCCCTCCCCGGGGCGGAGCGCCGCGTCCCCCAAAAAGCGCCCCGGCAGCAGGGATCGGGATCGGGAATTGGGCGCGGCGGGACGGGGAGACCGAGGTGGTGAGTGGAGGGGAAGCGGCTGCTGCTGCCTCCCGGGTCCTGGGCGGGTGGGGGACCACCTCTCGTGTGGAGTTATTTATGTAGTCCTTGTTGACTCCCTAGAGCCGAATCCATTTTAAGTAGCTAAAACTACTACTACAAGCTGGAGCATACCGCGCGCTTAATACGCTAACGATGTTTCAACCAATGTATAATTCGATACGTGACTTTTCAACCTGTTCCCCAACAGGGGAACATCGAGCTATTTAAGCAATGCGCTCTTTTGTGGAACCCGGGCGTTTGGTTTTGTTCCGGTCACGCAGTGGTTAAAAGCAAGCGGACTTGCTTCTGACTTCTGCAGAGAGCGTGGATGAATCTCTGTATTAAACTCAACCCAGCAAGTATCCCCTCTGGCATCACTGATGTTCAGGGAACAACAGTATATGTTTGATAAAGACAGTATCTTTCTATTAAAACTGGAGACTTTATAATGACTGCTGGATTCCCTTTCTAACTAGTTTGCCACTCACTCACCTGATACGGAATTCTTCTACGGAGACACTTATTATTTTTATTGGTATAGGGAAGGAATTCTGAGTAAGAAGCAACCCAAGAATTCAGAAAATGATCGGACACTGAGACAGCTGAGGTCATGGGACGAAATTACTGGCTGGTGTGTTTTTTTTTGTTTGTTTTATATTTTTTTACTGAGATAAGTTCTGCCTCTGCTTTAATTTATTCTTCTTTTTCTTCATACTTCTCTCTAAATTATGGAAAGCTAGAAGGAGGGATGTAGGATAGAATTGGAAAGACTCACATGGTTAGTGTGGCATACTGACAGGAGAGGACAGTAGTAACTTTTCAGAGGTACAGGCCTTGACCTTCACCTTGGGATACGTCAAAGGAAGAGTGCTCTACAAAATTTCTACATTAGGGTATCCTATGTGTATGTTAAAGCTTCAACTAATATTAGTAAATCTGTGTACAAATTGAAAACTTTATTTGGCAGTGCACAGAATTACATAGAAAAAGTGAGTAGCCTTCACTACCTAGACAGAGTGAAATATAAAACAAAAAAAGTATATATTTTACTTTTATCAGTGTTGTGGTATGTGTGATAGATGAAAATTTGTTCTAGTATGTTGGGGCAGCAAGAGTTAACTGTCAGCTTTAACAAGTTTCTCAGAAGCAAAGGTCAGTGTGTGGCTGATAGTGGGCAAACCAAGCTTGGCTTTGTCTCTGTTAATTAAATGATCTGTCATTAATCATGGCAGAACAGGAATATGAGGAACTTGGAGCTAGAACTGGCTTCCCCCTGATACAGTGTCATACCCATGTGGCTCTGCTGCATTTGTGTTGAAAAGCTGGTATAGCCTATGCCTGTGGGTCCTGGCCTCTGTACAGCAGGCACTCTTTGGCAGTATAGAAGGGTCTCCTTAGTTGCAGTTTCCTTGTTGGTTTGGTTTTTTTTTTTTTTTTTCTTTTACATCAGCAGTGTTCTTTGCAGTGGTCTAAAGAATAAGATGGGTTTCTGTGCACATAGGTGTTGAGTATTTGAAATTGTGTGCTTTGGCGTTTCATTGTATTGTGTGTCAGAAGACCCAGATAACTCTTCATGAAGTAAAGTGATAAAAGGAAAACTAGGGATGCAGAAACTATTCAGGCATGCTGAGTGTCTGCAACTTCTTAAACTTTATTTGGATGCTGGATTAAGAAGGTTCACCTGTACAAGAAGGCTAACAAAAAATAACTGGTGTATTTGTGATATTTTCCAGCTGGCTGTTACACATGAATAAACAAAGTAACAGGCAATGTAAGTGCCATGGGAAGTACTTTCAAGTACAATTTCCCCATAAAATTAATTGGCAAAAGATAACTGTAGAATACAATGTTTAGGAGGATATTATAGAAAATGGGGAAGTATTTATATTATGAGGAAGGGGAAGAATAAGCTGCGGACAGACCTGATTGGTTTTGGGAAAGGCAATCTTACATCATCTGGACTAGTTCTTATCTCTTTTCTAAGATAATTTAACATCTTGCAAAGCTACACCATAGTTAATTACAATCTGTGGTCACTTAGTCGAATTCACTTATTGACCTTTAAGTAAGAGCAGCCTTTTTTACTGTAAAATGCCTTATACACCTGATTACACTATTTTCATGTAATGTTGACTAGAATCGACATTGTGAACGGAGGTAGCAAAAATAGGTCTTAATGGAAGCAAAAGGATTTGTGCATTCTTACTTTCTGTCCAAGTGTACCAGCTCAGCTCCTTTCATGTTGATATTGATAACTGTCTTAAGTTCCATTTGATTGTAGGATGTAGTCAAGCTAGTTCAAATTGGTAGAAATTCCTGGAGGCTATTCACTGCAGTGCTCCTTAACATCATGCCTGGGAGACAAACTGCTTTAACCTTTCATGGTGAGGAGAATAGTGGGCCAAATAAATAGGAGAGATTGATTTGAACCCAGGTGCCTTTATACAGTATTCCTGAGTTTCTTCTGATTGTCAGTGGTATTGCATGTTTTTTACTCTTAGTATGTTTGAAAGGCCCATTTTAAATGGACAAGGCACAAAGTTTTATTAAGTGTTAGCATGTATATTTATAACATGTACTTACAGAAGCATTAAATTCCTTTACTTCACAGAAAGAAGAACCTTTAATGTCAGCACTAAACTGGAAGCCCTTTATCTATGGAGGTTTAGCATCAGTCACTGCAGAATGTGGTAAGCATTTCCTTGAACTGTTTACATGATTTTGTTTATTGAGATAGTCTCTGTTTAAAACAATCTTGGTTCCATGCCATCAGTGACACAGTGTGCGGTGGTCTACAGCATAGGAGTTTTTTGTTTAATGCTGACTGAAGATTTGCCCTGATCTGTTACAATGTCAGAGCACTTGTGTCTGTAAACTCTCATCCCTTGTGAGTCTTATTTTTATACAAATTTTGCCTTTGCACTTTATTATTTGGTGTTTGTTTGATCTGTTCTTAGACAATGGTCATAAGTAGATACAGCTTTTGCTTTGCTAGAGTAGACAAGCTAAGCTCTTAACTTGTAAATTTTTGTCTCAGCTTTTCTGAATATATGTGTTGAAGTTTAAATTCCCTTTTCTTGAATGTGAGTGGCTGATTAAATTTGAACACTTAAATTCAGTTAGTGAGCAACATAGAGTAATTGCTGTAGTGGGACAGTGCATCTGATGTTTTAGGGCTACTCTAAAGACAAACCTAAAATACCAGCATCATTATAAAGCCTTATCTGAAATGCGTATACATGAAAATAAAGGAAATGTAGATTTTCATAGTAGCAGAGCATAGTTGGGCATGTGGTTGGGCTTTCATGTGAAGTCTGTCTAGTAAAATAGATGCAGTATAAAATGACATTTAAAGCTACTATTTTGTTTTCAGAGAATCATAGAATAGTTTGGCGTGGAAGGCCGTCTAGTCCAAACTCCCTGCACTGACTGAGCAGAGATATCTTTAACTAGATTAGGTTGCTCAAAGCCGTGTCCAATCTGACTTCGAATGTTTTCAGGGAAGGGAAGGATTTCCACTTTCTCTTACAAAACTTGTGCAAACTTGAGTTTAAAACTTCTCTTATTTGACTTGACTGAACATGGCCAATAATGCCAAAAGCTTTGTAAGGAAGACAAACAATTCACAAAAGTTTGTGTTGTCTGGTAAACCTTGTTAGAACAGATGTAGTTAATCCTGACTCCTGTTAGTGCTTAGGTCAGTAGTGAATGTTGAGGTGGTCCATTTCCTAAAGATAAGCTGTGGAGGGATATGCTTTCTGAACCCTTTCATAAAGGGAACATGGAGAGTATGAACTGAACATAGCAGTAGGCTACAGGAAAGCAATAACAGAAATGGGTACTGCTTCTATTGCTTTTTTAGATTCTAGGCTAGAATCTGTATAGCTTGTCCTATGGAATTTATTTGCCTTGAGTGACATTCTCTTCAAAGGTGTTGGTATAATACACATGCAAACTCTGTACTTGATTGTGATTATAGTATCCTATTCAGTGTGGCTGTTTTCAACCAGGCAATACCATGTTGCCTGAAAATACAGTGAATACAGGGAGTAGCTAGGGCCTCTGATAAGCTTTTAGAAGAAACAAGGTGATACAGCATGAACCACTTGTTTAAAAGGAAGTCTTGTTAACAGAGACTTCTTTATCCATTGGAGTGTGTTTACAAGTTTTAGTATATAAGAAAGGTTGCTTTTTCATATATGATGTTCTTTTTTGTCTTTGGTTAGGTAAGTACTTGATTAATTTTCTCACTGATTTTTTCCTTTAAGGCACTTTCCCCATTGATCTGACCAAAACACGTCTCCAGGTTCAAGGTCAAGTTAATGATGCCAAATATAAAGAGATCCGCTACCGTGGAATGGTGCATGCACTCGTCAGAATATGCAGAGAAGAAGGATTGAAAGCCTTATACTCTGGGTAAAATTAACTGACTTGCAGCTATTGCTTATGAATAGTCTATTGATAAGTATAAGCCCATACTGTGTGAATTCTTGGGGTTTAGAATTAGAAGGTATTTGGTTAGCCTTAATCTGGAAGTTTAAAGGCCCAAGCTTAGATTGCTTCAGTGTTTGCACTCTATAATAGAATGTCATGTTTAAAAAAACCCTCAACAAAACCTACTTGATAAAAAACAGCTAAGCATACAGTTATTCTCTACAGTGATGCTATGGTTGTTCCATCTCTCAGAAGAAAAACTGAATTAACCTTTGTGTGTAAGTAAGGACACTTTTCTTTAAAACATGCAGGATGGTGGAGGAGTTACATTTCAGACATGCCTGCCAGCTAATTTTATAGATCACAAGTTGAGGCGCGGTCTACAGATCTACACAGTTCATTCATGTTCTTGTAGGCTTTATTTTAGAAAACAAACGAACAATAACCCCCCCCCCCCAAAAAAAAAAAACCCCAAACCCACAACCAAACAAAACAAAAACCCAAAAAAACAACCCTCTGAAGCTTGTATTGTCTATAGTGAGTTCAAATTGTCGATTTAAATGAACCAGCCTTTTTCTGGTAGATATCTTGTGTTCAGCCTCCTGCTCTAGAAAGTACCTGCAGATCAATTTTTGTGATCTTGAGCGTAAACATTATTGCTGCTTGTTTTCACAGGATTGCACCTGCAATGCTGCGGCAAGCTTCATATGGAACTATGAAAATAGGCACTTACCAGAGCTTAAAGAGAATGTTTGTGGAGCATCCAGAAGGTGAGTGGTTATTTTCCATTTAATTGAGGACTGATTTGCTTGAAGCTGGTTGTTTCCATTTGGTATCTTGCTGTAGCAGTTTGAACAAGTCTACTTAGAAGATATTCCTTGTACCTGTTACAACAAAGTGAGTCAGCAAGGATAACTTGTTAGAGCAGTTCTTAAGAATTCTGTAACTGGCACTGTCTGTGGTTAAAGGGGAGGCATCATCTTGCCCTGATGCACCTTAAGATTTGTAAATCTGCAGCTAAACTCTTTTTCTTTGCTTGTGAAATAGATGAAACCCTGATGACAAATGTTCTGTGTGGTGTTCTTTCGGGAGCAATCTCATCATCTATTGCAAACCCTACAGATGTCTTAAAGGTAATTATGCAGAGTTAGTCCTTAGTTTTTGCTCTCTCATTGAGGTAATACAGAATCTCCTGATGAATATAGGATTTGTTTTGTAACCCAATTTATTCTCATCTTTTAACTTTTAAAAAATTAGTAACATCCTGACTTCTTGGAACCTCCTGCTGGTCTGTACTAATTATTTGAAAGTATGCACAAGGAAACTGAAGGCTGGGAAGGTAGTTGGATCCACATAACTATTTCTGAGTGTGGCGAGAGAATAATATACAGTGACTTTTTAAAATACTAATCCTATAGTGTTTGTGTAGAAGCCACACTGTATTTCATCTGTACTTTTTTGTAACACTATTACACTAGGATGTTTTTAGAGCTCAACATAGGTGAAGATCAATTCAGAGGAAAGAGTCCCAATGAGTGCTACTTGTACTGTATGATTCTTTAACCCTGTAGAGAGGCTTTGCAATCCTATAGTCCATGGAAATAGGGTTCCAGCATCAGTAATTTTAAAGTGAATTGGTGAAATGACCATGTCTTTAAGAAGCTGTTTGCTTAGCTCAGTTGGTTAGAGCATGGTGATAACACCAAAGTTGTGGGTTTGATCCCTGCATGGGTCACTCACATAAGTGTTGGACTTGATGATCCTTGTGGGTCCCTCTCAACTCAGAATAATCTGTGCAGTAATGATAATCAGTTACTTGAAAGGGTTGGTGGAATTTATCTTAAAAAACCGGAGCTTGTGATTTACATAGCTGCTTCTAATAGAAAAGAAAGTCAAGAAAACTCTTTATATTCTCCTGAAACTACTGAAAAATTTAATCCTTCATAGTGTCGTTATGTAGTGGCATTTCAAACATAAGCTTGTATTTCAAGTGTGGCTTCAATTAGTTATTTCCCAGAATTATGTCCACTTACCAAGTTGCTTGTTGCCAAACTTGTATTTGGAAGTCACTGTGGCAGGTTTCTAAGGATGTTATTAGAAATCTATAGGGTCAAAGACCATGGTTCTCACTGGCTGAAACATTAATCTTTTTAACCTTTAATTTCAACGTGTTCCTGTGAGCACACTCTAAAGGACATCCTGCAGAACCCATCTGTCAGTCTTACCTAAATGGAGAAACATGCCCATACAGAAATAGAAGTGATTTAATGCCGCTAAGAATTCTACCACATACTTGTTCAAAATTAGCAGCTGCATTTGGATGGTTAAGGCAAAAGATTACTTTATGGTTATGATAATGACAGCTCTTAATTGATACTCAAAGAGAAATTGACTTTACTACTTAAAATTGTAATGTAATAGTTTAATACAGTTTTATTGTTTTTTTGGTTGTATGTTCAAAAAATGTTTATCTTTTAATTTTGTCTTCAAATGAATCTCAGATTAGAATGCAAGCCCAAGGTAGTGTGATTCAAGGAGGAATGATGGGCAACTTCATACAGATCTACCAAAAGGAAGGCACTAAAGGATTATGGAAGGTAAGTTTTTTTTGTTTTGTTTTTTTTAACTATATCTTACACTTTAGGTACACTTTCTTGTGCAGTTCAATTTCATCTATTTCTACAGTGTTCTCAGCTGAAATACAGAGGAGCTAATATATATGTCATTTGTCATGACTGCTTCACTGCTGGTGTCCCAGTGCTTTTAGATGAAGGGTTACTGCCAGTTTGTGTTCAAGGATTAGCTGCCACTTAAAAAAGGGAAAACAAACGTAGGCTTCAATTAGGGTGAGTGGCTCTAGGATGAGGTCAACAACCTTTTGCGTGACACCTCGCAATCTGTATGTTCTATCTGTTTTAAAATGTATACTAAAGAACATTTAGAAACAGAGGTACTAATGAACATCCCCTCTTGCTCAGGATTCTCATACTCAGTCTTACAGATTGTCTCTTATGCCAATTACAGTCAGTGACTGTATAACAACTGAAGACCTAAAATAGAAAATTGTTCTGAAACAGCTGGAAAATAGAAACATTTTTCTATTAGTGTGTTTTTCTCTGCAAAGTTTCTTGATCTCCAGTTTTCTGTTCATCTTTGTTACTATGTCAGTTTTTGAGTTAGCAGCAAAGGAACACAGTTTTTTCATGTTTTAGCTGACTGTGGATGCAAGAATTGAGATGTTAAGCAGAGATAAAAAATAAAGGAACTGAAGTTGCCATTCTGTGTGGAGAAGTGATTTATCTGTTACTTCAAATTTATGGTTTTTGGAGCATGTACATATGAGACTTGTATTATTAGCCTTATTTTAATTCACAATGCTTCTAACACATTTGTAGTGTGTCGCTTTGTATTATAAGAGCTTGGCTTTTCTGATGGCGCTGAAAGGTTGACTTTAAACTTCAGCTACGTGCTTTCTTTTGCCAGGGAGTATCACTGACAGCACAGAGAGCTGCTATTGTTGTTGGAGTGGAACTGCCAGTGTATGACCTTACCAAGAAGCACATAATTATGTCTGGATTTATGGGCGATACAGTATATACTCACTTCCTGTACGTTTGTGTAACTGTTTGTATAGCTCATCACTGGTTAGTTCTTGTTATGGGAGATGAGTATTTTGATTTCTTTTTTGTGACATCAGTCTAGATGTAAATATGCTTCTGATGAGTCATAACTTTTAATATAATATCTCAAATGGCAGCACATAGCATGGAAGCTAACTTTATGTAGGACTTGGATTTAACTTTCTTTTGAAATATGGAAATTTGTTTTGTGGGTGGTCTGAATCATTCAGCTGTGCAAATTGAGGTTAGAAGAAAGTTCCAGTCAAATATTCTTCACAAGGGCACAACATCTGTTCAAGCATACTATATAAGGGCTGCATAGCAAATCTTCAAAAATATGCTTTTTGTAGTAAATGAAAGTAATTTTTCATACGTATTAGCTGAGATAACTTTTAACTAAAAGCATTAAACAGCCATTATTACTGCATGTTTCTTGAGGAAGAGGAATTCTTGTGTATATTTATAAGTGTGGTAGATCAATTTTCATTAAACCTTTCTTTTATTAGCTCAAGTTTTACTTGTGGGTTAGCTGGTGCCCTTGCATCCAACCCTGTTGATGTTGTAAGAACACGCATGATGAATCAGAGAAGCCAACAACATGGCAGGCACTCAAACTACAAGGGCACTTTGGATTGCTTGTTACAAGTAAGTAGTTCATTATCAACACAAATACTGCTCCCATCAAGCAATGGTTTTGATGTAGAGCTCAAAATTATTCCATTTCCTTAGAAATTAATCCTAGTGATTTAGCTGTGCTTTTTGCCATAGTGCTCAAAAGGACTATACTGCCAGTAATCACTTGGTGTGAAAAGTACTGTCTTGACAGAAAGGCAGGAGGAGAGTTAGTGTCTGCTGTGGGCCCTTACTTCCTTTTAGTGCTTGGATGAGGAGACTAAGGGTCTCAGCAGCACTCACTATGTCCAGCTGATAGGAAATTATAATTTTCAGTTCTCGAAGAACAAGTTCTTCTGGGACAGATAGTTTTCTCTGTTGCTTACTGCATTGTGGAAAGCCTGGTACAGCCAGAGGCAAGGTCAGTCTCTGCTCTTGATTACTTTGATTTGATTTCTTAAAACTCTGAATTTGGTATGAGGTGGGAGCATGGCAGTCTTTTACATGGAGAAGAATGGATAGTAAGCTATTGCTGTCCAGCTGTTGACTGAATAGTCCAAGTCACACTGTTCAGTGAAATTTTGTGAAGTCTATAAGGCAACTAAAAAAACTTCAAGGGAATGCCTAATGCGAGCTACAGGCTTACATGCCACACTCTGCAAGACTTCTTTTTTTTTGAGTGGGGAGAAGTCCAGGAATGCAATTTGATCAGTCTGGGTTGGATAATGAATAACATAGACTGCAACTTTACTTGCCAGGTAATGCTGCAGACACTACTAATCTTGGTTTTACCTAGTGAAATTTTAATTTGTCCCATTGTTACAACATGTTTAAATGAGGAGGGCTTAGCCCTGTAACCTTCTTTTCTGATATACTCCTGTTAGCTGGGATGCTGTCTAGATTTCTCACAAATGAAGAATTACATAAATATGTTCTTACTCTGTTTTGTTTGTGTATTTTGGTTTTTTTCTAGACATGGAAGAATGAAGGCTTTTTTGCTCTATATAAAGGGTTTTGGCCAAACTGGTTAAGACTTGGTCCTTGGAATATCATTGTATCCTTTTCAGAGGTGTGCAAGGCTATTACGTTAGTCATACAACAGCAAGTATTGTTTTTCATGGAATATTGGAAAGTGTCACGTCAGCACAGATATTCCCTTTTTATGAATAGGAAGTGTAATTGACAGTTCTTTGGGTTTTTTTGGTTTTCTTTTTTTTAGTCAAGTGCTGCTGATCAGATTGACTTTATGAGTCACACAGTGAATATTAAGATGTGATCTTGCAAAGTAGTTCTCTGTACTTCCTATTTCATACCTGTCAATTTCCTTAGTTTTAAACAAAATTGACCAATGAGTTAGGAATGGGGGCTATTTCCAGAACTGGAGATACCACTGGCAGTTACTGATGCAGTCTTTTTGTTTATCTGTCTCACACAATTTTGGTTGTGTTTCAAGAGCCAGGTGATCAGAGCCCTGGGAAGGGGGTTGGTAGTAATGTTTTTTACCATGAACAAACCTCCCATAGCCCATCAAAGCTAAGTGAGTAAAGACTCTTAGGACTTTTGCAGTATTCTCCTGCCTTCTCAGTCCTGTACTGAAGACCCTGAGGAAAAGGAATGGGAAACTAATTGGCATCACCAGCCTTAAAGCAAGTTTCATTGTTCTGCCTGGTATTGGGCAGAAAAAGTGGCCTACCTGCAGCATAGCCATAGGAGGCAACAAAGAGTGGAACACAAGTTTCACACAGACACAGCTGTCCTTTAGTGGTGAAGTGACCCTTTTGCACTGCACGAACAGAAGATTTTCCTCAATCAACTGTCCCAGTTCTTTCTGACATATGAACAGCTGAAGAAGTTGGATGCCTGACATGCTGAATATTGTTAATGTACTGTTTGAGTTTAGAGCAACTTGCAAGTTGTCTTGTGTATTTGCTCTTTATTGTCTGAGCTGCTGGCCAAAGAAGAGGTCACTTCAAGACTGTTGAGAGTGAGAAGAACCTGAAAGTGATTTCAAGGCAAACTGGCTCCTGTAACAGTGGCTTCTGTGATTCAGTGGATGATGCGCACTATTTTCTAGACTGAACCAAACATGGTGGAATACCTTCTGTCAACTGTTTCAGTGTTCTTGAGTGTGCTGATCTGTAATGCAACTTTATGCTGTTAAGACTCATCAACAGTGTTCTGTAAGAGGCAAAGAAAAGTTTTTTTTCTTTTGTATTTCTGTAAGGAAAGGAAGACTTCTTTAGAGAAATCGTTCCTTTACAGAAAGATAGGCAGTACCAAGGAGCTGGGTTTTTCCTGCTTTCAGCAGTGTATACAATTTGAGTGTAATAGCTTAAGGCTTCTGATTAACTGGAAGTGTCACAAGACATCTTTGCAGGCTTTCAGGTCAGAAAAGTACCTACTCCAATACAAAATCTGCTTCTGGTTTTGGAGCTTTCCTGTGTTCTAAGTCCTAAGATGTCTGCATAATTTGCTGGGAATAATCCAGCTTCATTTGCAAGTGTGCTTGCTACAGTTGGTGGTTTTGCATAGCTCAAAGAAAGTTTTTTGCAATGTATCATGATGATTTTCAGCATAAGTGATTCTTCAACATACTCATATGTAAATTGCAAGTAGGAATGAAGTTCAAACAAGTTCATGCCCGTCTGCTGATCTTGCAGAGAAACTTTCAGTGCCTTTTCTCTTGTTGGGAAGAACTATTTGTACTGGTTACTGGCTGTTACCTGTCATCTGAAAGGTGCAAGTTTTACACTGAGCAGTTCAGGCTGTCATGTAGATGTCTATGTGAAAAGAATCAACCCCTCCAAAGGTGAATCTACTATAAAGGCTGCTTTTCTTCCTTAAAGACACCCAAACCCAGAACTACTTAGCACTTTCATATACCAAAGAGGCTCAAGTTGCTGTTACATGCAGGTAAACACTTTATGCAGAAATCAACCACAACTTCCATAAAGCATTACCTTTAGGCTTAAGTGTGTATCAAAACTTCAGGGCCTTTAAATAGTTATATTCTTATTAAATGCTGATGTTCGATTCCAGGAAAGTGAAAGTGTGAGATGCAACTCAAATGACGGACCTTCTGTGTTTAAAGCAGGATGCACAGCTTTGGATTTTTGTGGCATTGTGTTAATCTTTCACACATTTTTCATAGAATAATACATTCCACTTCAAGAATTTTCATTGCGCTTTCAAAATTATTATAATCACTTAAAATTACTAATTCTGAATTCACAAATGGATTTTCAAATGCACAAGGCACTTTCTTTCCTAAGGCAAAATGTTTTCTATATATGTGTATGCTGATGTGCAGTGGTTTTCCTTACAACTGTTTCTGTGCTTTAATAGAAAGATTTGTAAATATTTTTGTACGCTGTATAAGCGAAGTGTATGTTTTACATTTTTAAGCTTATTAAAAGTGTTAAAATCATTATGCAGTGACTCTGAACTGGTGTCAGTTTCTAAGTTTCAAATGGTAGGGGGCTGAGGCAGGGGTGCTCAAATACCCCAAGGTGATTAACAAAGCAAAGCTGTTGCTGACATTGAACTGTTTGGTACTATGAGTTATTTAGCCAAGGCAGGCTAAAGTTGCTGTAGTTAAAATCATGCGTTCCTCTAACTTACTGGCTGAACAACATGCATTAACCATTGGTTTTCACTGTTCTTTGGCATATGTTAATTTGCTGCACCATTTCCTGGTCTGTTATGAAAACTGCTTGGTCTGGAACAGATCCATCAACTCAGTTTCGTGTATCAACAAAACAGGTTTATTACACCTGTGACCAGCGTGGCTTTGCGGAGTTCACGTAAGACAAAATGTGATGGGCCAGCTCCGAGGGGGGATGAGGAGTCTGCCGGTTCGGTGCGACAGGGCAGTAACGCGTTGCGTCAGTTAGTCCGTGGGACAGCCGGACAAGATGGAATGAAATAAACCGCTCAGCACCAAAGGCACCCTAACAGTGAAACAGGAGTGCAGGATCCCACCCGACGGTGACTGTTTCCAGGCCGAGGGGCGGCACTGCCCGCCCGCGCCCCTCCCGCCGCCAGGGGGCGCCGCCCGCCCCTCCCTCCCGCAGTGACGCCGCTGACACGCGACGCGGTGCGGCGCGCGCCGAGCCGCCCCCGGAAGCGCCGCCCCGCTCCCGGCCTGGATCCCGGATCCCGGCCCGGATCCCGGCAGGAGCAGCAGCACTAACAGCACTGACCATGCTGGAGCCGCCACCCACGGAGCCGCTGCCCGCGGGCAGGGACGTGCGGGACCGTCTCAGCCTGTGGGAGCGCCGCCCGCAGCCCACCGCGCCACTCAGCGACCGCCAGACGGACTCGGTGCTGGAGCTGAAGGCGGCGGCCGAGAGCCTGCCGGTGCCGCCCGAGGTGAGGCGGGGGGACAGGGGGAGGGAGGAAGGGGAGCCGTGCCACGTCGCCGGGAGCTGCCCTCCCTCCGCGCCCCACGCCGCCCCGCCCTGCAGGGTGTGCGGGCAGAGGTGGCCGCTCTCCGCGCAGCATCCGTGGGGCCGTCTCTGCCTGCCCCTCCTGCTTCCCCCAGCGGGGTTTGTTCTCTTGAAACAGAGCTTTAGCCGTGGAGTTTAACGTTCTTTCGGCGCTCTTAATTTGATCCTGATCAGTGCGTGGCTGCTGGCGCCAGTGGTATTTCCTGGTGCGACTTGCAGATGATCCAACGAGTGTGTAAAGCCTGGAGTAGTGGTAAAAAGCTTAATGAAATTTGTCAACACCGTAGGGGACATGGTCTCTCACTCAGCTATAGAATGTTGAGCTCTGAGAAGGCGCTTGTGTATGAATGCTCCCTTGTCTGCAGAGGGAAGTGGAAAGGAATGTTTGCGTTCCTTAACTGCATTTTTCATGAGAGGCCTTGTATTTGATACATTTGATATATCATTATGATATGACCAGGATCATAGCACAAGATATAGTGCCATATAATCAACGAAGTTGGCTCTCAGCAAGTGTCTGAAAGCTCAATATAGCAAAGGGGGAGTGTAAAGCAATTCCTTCCTGAAATGCACCTGTTTAATTTCATTCTTCTGGTTTCTTTTCTTGTGTAAACTGTATGCAAAAAGTAAATATTGGCAGTTATCCAAACTGGTTGTAGCAGGATGTGCTTAAGGATCTGAACCAGCTTTGCAACAAGGCAGGTACCATATTTGCCAGTCAGGACAATGCCAGTGCCAATGCCAAGACACTGAGTTCTTCAGTGGACTGGGACAGTGGCCTCTCAGCTGCTCTGAGAAATCAGGGCCTGATGGACTTGTCTGTTCCTCAGTAGTAGACATGAGAGAAACCCTGGCTCCAGTGCTAGAGTCTTGCCTGTTCTAGGGGGCAGGGAAGAGGAATGTGTGGAAGTTGAACAACATATCTCAATCTGTCATTTCTCAAATAGTTGAGATCCTCGTTTTTCTTTCTTTGTCCGACTAATATTGCCAGGCAGTGAATATTTTACTAAGCAAGTTGTTTTCAAGAGAGATAGCAATTTGTATTTAAGCATTATTTTCTATTTTTACATTACTGATGTTCTCAGCATTTGAAAACACAGTTCGTTATGTTAATTAAAGAGGCTATTACATTAAATAAGTGTATATAATGGTATTTGTTTTCTTGAATTAATGTCTTCCGTGTAAGCTAATTAATAAGCTCTGGCCATACTTAAATACAATTTATCTCAGGTTACTTTTGTTCCCCATATTTTTCTCACTTAAACAAAATAATTGTGGCTAAAAAATAATTCCAATTCAACAGAGCTATTCCTTGTCTTCTGAGAGAATCCTGGCAGTGTTAGGTCTTGAATTTTCCTTGAATTTCTGGCAAAAAATTCTGACAATTCCTGTGTGATGGTGTTGCCATGTGCCATAGACAATAGTGCCTTTTTTTTTTTTTTTTTTCTTCTGTGTTAGTTCTGAGTTCTTATGTTCTCAGATACTTTTCTGGTGCATCTCTCTGGGTTAGAGCCAGTTAAATTGGAAATTAAAGTGTAGCTCATCAATATGTCTGGTACACGTACCTTCAGTTTCTGTTCTTACACAGACATGTCTCCATAAAATGCTGTATAATGTTTTCTGGCTTTAAATTGTTAGGTATTTCTGAATTAATAGCTGTTGTAGTTGTGGGTGTAGTGGTTGGACTTGATAATCCTAGGGATCTTTTCTAACCTTAATGTTTCTATGATTATCATATTGATAGATAAAATGTTAATTGCATTTGTTTCTTCAAAAGTAGATGCCTGTCATTTTCTCATCTTGTTGCTTTGGGTTGTGTTGTAGTTGAGCTACACATACTAATTCCCAGTGAGCTCTCTAACGAAAATTTTTTGGGGTTTTGTGAGCAGCTCCCAATTGAGGATTTGTGCAGCCTCACGTCCCAGTCTCTACCTGTTATGCTGACAGCTGCAGTGCCAGAATCCACAGAGGATGTCCTTTTGAAAGGATTTGCAACACTGGGGATGGAGGATGAAAGAATTGAAACAGCACAGCAGGTAAGTGATGCTGAACATCCTCTAAGATGCAATCTTCGGAGAGTTCAGTTTGTTTCTGTGTCTCTCACCTAGCTTTTTTGTGGGTTTGCTAAATTTTTGGGGCCTTTTTCAAGATACATAAGGCGGAACTTGGGGGGAAAAAAATGGTTGAAATCTTAGCTCCTAAGTGGCAGATACTTCTCCCATTTGGAGTGGAGTCTTACATGAGAGTAAGGTGCCCCTTCAGTAAGGTGGTGTTGCTCTTAATGTGGAAGAATGTTGTGCCTGCTCCCCACTTTCTAGTGTAACATCCTTGTTCTTGTGCAAATAAAACCAGATGAAATTCAGTCTTTCCCATTTTAATTCAGTGGAGAATAGAATGGAATGTTTCAGTTGGAAGGGACCCTACAGTGAGGAATTTGTTTCCTTGATTAATAACTGAGCTCTGAAACAGCTCTGTTTTTAACAAAAGGTCATCTTCATTTCATAGATCATAGATCTGATTTTTTTTTAAAAAAATTGATTGCATGTGATACCTATATTGTTCACACCGTAAAATCTCTTCTAGTTCTTCTCCTGGTTTGCTCAGGTGCAAACTCAGATGGATCAAGATGAAGGTGCCAAGTATAGGTATGTGTTGTTCCTCAGTTCCTTTCACTATAAGCAGTTCAAACCTTGAAGGACTTCACCTTGCCCATTAATGTTAGCACGTGTTCAGATTCAGTTGGCGGGGAAGGGGGAGTGTGTTGGAGCAGCTGAATCTTTCCAAGGCAGTGTACTTCATTCCCATGCTGAAGGCCATTGCCCTTGTGGCAGAGCAAAGGGGATGCAGATTTCCTTCTGAACTGCCCGCCCAGTAGGTTAAAACAGACAGAAATTAGTTTTGACTTGTAGATAGGGCTGTAGACAAAGGCAGTCTAAGAGCTTTCCTGTGCTTTCTTAACTTCTGCTGCAACTGGAATGGCATCCTCTGAGGGTGAGACTGTGTAAGCAGATGGGTCTGGTAGTCATGTCTGCTCTCACCATTTGGCTCACCAGTGACTATGGCTGTGATTCTGTATCTGCATTCCCTGCATTCCTTGACGTTTTGCTCAACTTCGGTTTGTGGGCTTGTCATTCTCATCTGTTTCTGCTTAACTGACTTTGCCATCAGGCTCAGAAGAACTCCTTCCCACTGACATTCACTAGACATTCACTCCTTGAGAGTCTGAAGTCCAGTTGAATGGCTTAGCTAAATCTGCTGATGGCTTTTATGGAAACTGGCTTGTGTTTTGAGCCTTTACAAACTTGCCCTTGTCTGCAAGAGGTGCTGCTGTATTCCCTCTTCTGCTTTTTCTCTGCTTTTTGTCTGCTGTTTTTTCTTCTTCTTTTGCTCTGACATTTGAGGACACATGACTTTTCTTAAAAGCAGAGGGTTAGGCATATAGGAAGCCCATGATCAGATCATTAAGAACCTAAAAAGAGTAGCAGCCTTTCACTTTGTCAGTTGACATGTTCTTAACAGAGCACATGGGTGATTAAGTGTGCCACCAATGCACAGTGGTTTGTAGGATGGTCAATATGTATGTAACTGTTTGTAGGAGGCCAGAGAGGCAGGAGGAAAAGAAGTTATTTGCCTGTTATGCACTAAAGGGTTACATAGTAAAGGGACACATGGCTACAGAGAACTGTTTTGCTTGGTACTTTGCATGTGGTAACGTAGAGCTCAGAATTTTTAGCTGACATCCAAGAGCAATTCACTTTAAATGATGCTTTAGTTAAGCTGAATGCTTGACATGATATCTAGTGTTCATTAAGAATTTAGATCTGCATTGAGCCTTAGACAAATTTGGTGACATTAGGCACCAGATCTCTTTCACCTAAGCCTCTTTCAGTCCTCGCAGTAAGTTTTGAATCCTCTGGATAATTTCAGCTACTTTAGGAGAGAAAAAGTAATTTCTAAATGGAAACCGAAAGTTGTGTAGAGAAAGAGACCCAAATTAACACCCCTGTTGGAAGCAAGGCAGGTAGAATTTGGCTGCTAGCAGTAGCTTGCAGTAGTCACTGTGTTTGTGCTGTCCACTTAGACAGTATTCACATTGTTGTGGTGCAAGCTGCTTCTTTCTAGGTAGGCTTGCTGTAAGGAATGTCAGGGAAATGAAGTTATTGCAGCGGTTATTCCAAACCCTTTAGCTCTGTTATTTCTGCAGTTCATGAAACATCTTCTGACTGTGCGCTCTTGATGGATGCAACTGGTCTTTTATTCCTAGAGAGGGAAGGATGATGACTCTGTCCCTGCGGGCAGCTGGATTTGCAAATACAGAATGGGAAATTTTACTTCTGTTATCTGTTGATTCTCTTTTTCTAGACAGATGAGGGATTACTTGTCTGGCTTTCAGGAGCAGTGTGATGCTATCTTGAATGATGTGAATAGTGCCCTTCAGCACCTGGAGTCACTGCAAAAACAGTATCTTTTTGTGTCCACAAAGACGGGAACGCTTCATGAGGCCTGTGAACAGCTTTTGAAAGAGCAGGTAGTCTTTGATGGGAGGATTACTGGGAATTTAAAAGACATCTTAAAGTTTCTTTTTCTTGAGCTGAGAAAACTTGTGAGCTGTGGTTACAGTCCCTTTGTTTGCTTTGGAGCTTATTTTTGGGTGTGTTTCACCTGTAGCTGGGGTGTCGGGCTCTGCTGTAAAATGTTCAGTAAGTGTCAATATATGTTTTAATCAAGAAAGATAGCTAGCTGAGGGCAGGTTTTGTAACTGATGCCTGAGAAGTGCAAACTGTATTGAAATTAATAATTCATATACTTACAGAAGTATTTTGAGCTGCTTATTACAAGAACAAAGATGTTTTAAGGTTGTGAGCTTATTTCCCAGATACTTTCTTTCTCATCGTAAACTGCTCCAACAGTGATAAAATGATTGTGTGTTTTTTTAGTAAGGCTGGATAAGAGAGAACTTTTTAAGACTCCAATCCTGAAATGCAGGTTTTCTACAATTCTCTGTAATACTGGTGGCAGTGTTGCTGTTTGTATGCAGTAGTGTCTGTGGAATACTGACAAACCTGTAGAATAATTTTTTTAAAATACACACTACTGACAGTAACGTGTCATTCACTGGTAAGAGAGAGCAAAAGACCACTGCTGTATTCTGCATCTTTTGTTGTTCTTAACAAGTTGCAGGTTATCTAGGACTCTTTAACAGTGGTATGTGCTGAGAGTTGAAAGGGAGGCTGGACAATTTTATATATATATATATTTAGATATATAAAAATACATATTTAAGCTACTCACTAGGGTGCTGATACTCTTTTATTGTTTTTTTATTAGTCAGAACTTGTTGACCTGGCTGAAAACATCCAGCAGAAACTTTCTTACTTTAATGAGCTGGAAAACATAAACACTGTAAGTATTATACCACTGTTAATAGTCTTAAAAAATGAAAGTGTACTGATCTTTTGAACTTCGCGACCAACAATAAGATGCTTGGGTTCCTTACAATGACTCTTTGTCTTGTTTTCCAAAGAAATTGAATTCCCCTACGCTGTCTGTGAACAGTGAAGGATTCATTCCCATGCTGGCTAAGCTTGATGATTGTATTGCATATATTTCATCACATGTAAGTAATTCTGTATTGGTTTCAGCTGAGTCTTCAAAACCACGTGTTCATACCGTTTTTGTGTGTTTTTTCATATTAAAAATTCTCTTTGCCAAATAAGAAGTCAAATATGGTGGTTTATAAACTTAGGAAATTTTTATTGAATATACTTATTATCCTGCATAATTTTTATAAAATACTGCTTTTGGCTGATATGAGCTGGCATTTCTAGCTAGTTATAAGAGTGCTTTAAACTTTGATAAATTTTTTACTCTTACTGTTTCTGTTTAAAATTGTTTTTTTTTTATTTCTTTCAGCCAAATTTTAAAGACTATCCTGTATATTTGAACAAGTTTAAACAATGCCTTTCTAAAGCTATGCACCTTATCAAGACATACACTGTGAATACACTACAGAACCTCACAAGCCAGTTAATGAAAAGGGTAAGGTGAATCAATAAGTGGTAACTTGAGCTGTACTGAAGTGTCTGTTGTATCATTATACAGTTTTCTTCTCTTTTTTTTAAATTTTTTTAAGGGTGGGAGGTGTCAGCAGTTTTTTGTGAAAATAGGTCAGTGCTATGGTGTTTGTGTAGGTTATCCAATTTTCAGTCAATTATGACAGAGATCTAGGGATTGGAAAGATTTAAAAATAGTAATAATTAAAAAAAATTGAAGAAGTTGAAGTATCTGAATTGAGATAGGAGACAGAGGGAGCTTGCAGTGAATACTTGGAGAAAGTATACAGGAACTGGGTGCTGTAGATGAGAATTGTTAAAGCACAGCTCTGAGTTTGTGCCATGACCATTTCAGTATTATATTCCACTAGTTTATTTTGGGTGCCCTTGGTCATCTAAATATTTTGGTTTTTCTGCAGTGGTTTGTGTAGCCTCAGAGAACAACTGTGACAGGTTCCTACTAGTTTTGCCAGTATCTTTTGGTTTGTTTTAAAATGTTGACAGTGCTACTAGGATGTCCCAGGGAAGAGTTAGGTGCTTTTTCCCACTCACTCCAGTGAGATTTAGGCATAAAGATGAGTTGGGAGGTTTTTTGGTTTCATTAAAATGTTGGTAGCCTTGTGCTGCAATATTTTGGTAGAGGAAAGAGGAGTGGGGAATGACTCTTTCTACCCACTTTGATTCTTTCTCCAAGTAATTGTCATGTGCCTTGTGCTCAGTCCTATTACAGGCAAACTTGGGACAACCAGTGAAATTGCAAGATGCTAGAATTGAGAACTGACAGACCTAGAAGGGGATTTTAGACAGTGTTCATGGAAACTTGTGAAAGAATACTCCTGAAGATCTTGGTTAAGTAGCATTGGACATTTTTCGTGTTTGGTACAAAATTAGCTTTTATTAAAAAAAGAGATATCACAGCTTGGCTTCATCCCAATGGATTGCCATGACTGAGCTGAATTTAAACAGAGTTTGATAAGAAGCATAATAAACATCTTTGATAATAAGCCAGTCTATGGGAAGAAGTGTGTAACCAGGTATCCGGATTTGAATTGCCATTTAGGAGTTTTAAGTTAGGAAAGATACCTCTTTTAGGGGTCAGATGACCTCTTCTTTCACATGTGCATGCAGGGTTTATGGATGTTCTTCATATTTTTCTGAAACATCTAATGCCTGCTTCTGCTAAAAGTGCAGTACTGAAATGGCATTTTTGAGTTGTGATCAAGTGTTGAGGTTTCCTGTTGCAATGATACAAGAGGCCTTGTCAGGACTGGAAAGGGACTGGTGAGATTTGGATGTTCTTTGCTGTAACTCACATGTGAGTGTTTGGGGATGTTGGTCTGTTTGTTGATGGGTGATCAGATTGCTCACAGGGATGAAAGTAGGAGGGGGGAAAGGTGGAAGAGTTTTCCTGTTCCCACCATGTTTCAAAAGGCAGTCATTCACTTTTCTTGATGTCATCAGTAGGGATAAGGGGAAGAAGGCGTCTTCTTTAGTGGCTAAATTAGGTCTCTGCTCTGCTTCATTAGTGCTAGAATTTGTCTGAGTTCAAGCTGTCTGCCCAGCCAGGCTGGGCACCTGCAGGGAACTGCCTCAGCACTTGATAATCCGGTTGGAGCTGGAATACAAGCTGAAATTTAGCTTCTCTGCCCTGGAACTGGCAGGTAAAAGGGAAATTCTATTCCATTTTAGCACTACAGATTAAGGATCAACAGTCAGTGTTACTGTGGCATGTCCAGGGAAAATTATTGTCTCTAATGGACAATGCCATAATTACCAAAAATGTTACTTTTGCTGTAGCAGCTGCTGGTTGAAACTTTTGGTTTGAGTTTTGTTCTTCCATCTGACTTTGAGTTCTGAAAACAGCATGCCTTTCTTGGTGAAAAGTGGCAAAGAGCTGTTCCGCTGGCAATATAAACATAAAGAACTAAGACCCTATTTTAGAGCCTGATTATCTTGGCCATTATATACTAGAAGCCAAATATAGTATTTTGCTTTTTAACCAATTACTCATCTCTTCTTTCAGGATCCTTCAGCCGTGCCAAATTCTGACAATGCTTTTACACTGTTCTATGTAAAATTCAGAGCAGCTGCTCCCAAAGTCAGAGTAAGTAGGCTGGTATCTAACTTTTAAAAAGGAAGTTATGAAAACGGTGTTTGAATTTATCAGTGTGAATGCAAGGATTACATATTGTCCAAGTGTGAATATCCGAAGATTGCATGTTGTGTCCATGGAAAAATACTAAAAGCTATTTTCCAATTATTATAAAGAAAATAATGTACTAATAATACTTTTTCCTTTTTTTTTTTTAATAGACTCTAATTGAACAAGTAGAGCAAAGATCTGAAAAAATGCCAGAGTGAGTATGTCTACATAATTTGTCTTCAACAATTTTAAGTTTTGAAAATATTTACTTTACTGTTTAACACATTATTTGTTTAAAAGAAAGTTTTAGGAATCAAAATTACATAGACTTAAAAGAGGGTATTAGAATGCGTTTTTTGTGTATCAGAAAATGATCTTCAGGATGCAGCTACTGTTTTAATTTCTTGCCTAGGTATCAACAAGTTCTCAATGAAATCCATCAATGTTACCTTGACCAGAGGGAGCTTTTGCTTGGTCCAAGTATCGCTAGCACTGTTACAGAATTAACCAGTCAGAACAACAGGGATCATTGTGCTCTGGTAGGTAAAGTAGTCATGTGTGCTTCTTTGTTATGCCTTAATCCCCTCTGCCCCAAGTAAAATGTACTTATTTAATTCAATCATTGACATGCAGAATTGTTGCTGTTGTCCTGCTTTTGAATAATTAAAATTTTACTAATATTTTCAAGCAGTACATGTTTTGTTTCTGTACAAACTCTACGCTGCTACAAACCTCACAAAGTGGGGAAGATAAAAGGCATAAAATGTTAGTACTTAAATTTCAGCAACAAAAAAGGGACAGAAGCTGTACAATGAACTTCTGTTTATCTAGTAACATCTTTTCAGTCCATCGTTTTAGAGTTCATCTCATTAGTTTTGAATTTTTACAAAGCTTCAGTTTGATCATAGCTATAATAATAATAACACAATATATGATATATAGTAATAATACCTGTAATATCTCCTGTAGTACTGATGCAAGGAAAATAATTTAGTCAAGTAATTGTTTTCCTGTGAATACAGGTACGAAGTGGTTGTGCCTTTATTGTCCATGTATGCCAGGATGAACACCAGCTTTACAATGAGTTCTTCACAAAACCAACACCAAAACTGGAGTAGGTGGTACATGCTGGTTTCGTTTTACTGCATGTTGTATGTAGTACGCTGTGATATAGTAGAGAATATTATATGGCAGATAGGGCTATGTTGAAGTGCTTTGGTAAGAACCAGCAAGAAAAACAACCCTCAACTTAATTGCTTTATGTATCAGAATTTGATGTTCTTTCGTTTCCTTTTTCTTCAAGCGAAGCTGATAGTTTGCATTCTCCATAAATAATCTGTGCAAGTGCTCTGTACATGGTCTGAAAGAAATAAAGACACACAGCTATTTGGAAAATAGCTGTAGAATTTTACAGTGCTACTGCTCTCAACTGTTTTTGTACAGCCTCTATGCTAATGGTTTGCACAGCCAGTTGCAGAAGTGCTTTTCATTTGCTTCAGTGTAAAATTAAGCTGATGAACTCCAGCTATTTTTCATCAAGGATTTAGTTAGTGAGCTGCCCTTACTGTCAAGGAATATTTGCATGTTGCCTGTATATGGGCTGAATTGAAGGCAGGGTATTGAATGCCTGACAAGAGCAGTATCTGTATCTGCTCTGCCTAGTTCTAGAAGAGGGACAAGTTGTTGCTAGACCTATTAATGGCATTATAGAAGTATTGCATGTTTTTTACAACAAACTTGCAATATTAGAGCAATACTTTTGCTGGTATGTTTTAATAATGATATTTAATTTTGAAATTTGTGTAGGTCATGTCCCCCTACCATGAAGTTCATAAGTAATATATTTCTATTCATATAAGTGAGGCACTAGTTTTGAGTATTGTAGTGTCTTAAACTGAGTGCAGCTTAAGTGTGTAACCTGGAAAAAGTACTGTCCACTACCCTCCCCACCCTCTAAAGGTAAAGGAAAACCAAAATACATAAAGCCTCACTAGAGATAAGCCACAATGCCAGAATAGTACCAGTCTTTCTGAGAAACTAGTCTCATGTGGGGCCTGCTCAGAATTTGAGGTGACCTGACTACATTGGCTTAAGAGTTTAGCTCTCTCAGTCCAAATCCTGGAGTAAATATCCCGTATTGAATTCAGTGTAAAATGTTGTTCAGACAGAAATTTCTTTACTAATGCTATTCACACCAAAAATGAGAATAGACTTCTGATTATTTTTGAATCTTGGTGGAAAGGAGTTACCTTATTTCCCAAGAAATTGCTTCCCTTTTTTTGCCTGCATCTAAATAAAATACTTTAAGAAAAACACTTCAGGTAGTAAACTGCTTTATTAGGTTTCTCTTAGCATAATAAATAGCCTCTTTGTTTTTTTTCTGCAGTGCTGAGGTGCTGTGAAGATATAACAGCCAGGTGTATATGTATCGCTAAAATAGTTTACCAAAAGTCTAATCAAGACTAGAGATCTGAGGTTGAGTGTTATATTTAATATTAAGTTTGGTGAAACTTTCTCCTTTTTGTCTGCTTTTATCATGGAGAGCTACTGTTTTACCAAGCTGTTTGTAATACTATAGTATGCAAAGGAGGAGACATTCAAAATGTTTCTTCTGGGAGTATTCTTTCGTGAGCCTTTTTGTTCCCTCTCTGAGAGGAGCTGAAGTGTCCTTGTCCTATTGACAGACATTCTTTGTGCATTAGAAAAGAAGTAGTGCAATAAACTCAACATCTTTATCACACTGTAAATATTTAAATACTCTTGGTGTTTATGTTTCCAACTGGGGATTTACTTGAATTTTCAGCTACTGAATAGCACTGTTACCTAATCTGTGGTTAGTGAAAGGAGCACTGAGAATAGCAAAAATGTCTAGAGTGAGTGCTAGTGGTGTCTTAGTCAAGATACGCATCACTTTGTACATCAGAAAAAATTGAAATGAAGTGGGATTTCTGGTGTTTCATATTGCATTGATATCGTAACTTCAGTTAGATTTAAAGTGGCTCTGCAATGTTGGTAGTTGTTACAGAAAATGTTACCAAGCTCTCCTCCTGCATCCTTCTTCCTCTGCTCCTGGTTGTAATAAACTATGGAGTACTTGGAATCAGATGAACCTTTTCTCAAGGGGAAATTGGGGTTATGAATCTGAGCTCATCAGCAGCATTTCTTTACACAGAAGCCAAGTAAACCAGCTTGCAGTATCTTCCCTTTGTGACAGGCTGAATTGCTGGTTGGTGTGTGTGTGTTTTTTTGGTTTTTTTAGTTTTATTTTAAAATTAATTAAAAACTATACCACCAGTTTTAAGCAGTTGGTAGCCTTCATCTTTTAAGACTTTGTAGGACATAACATGTTCATGTTTTAAACAGTCCTTTCGAAAGTCTTCTCTGGCACTGTGTTGCATTGCTTTCTTACCCCGCTTTCAAAAATCTTTGCCACTAAATAATCTGTGCTTGTGATAAAATTTTTTTTCAGTATTGTGGGATCCTGAAAGTATTTTGCTTTGTTTTATTTCTGCTTCATAGTGAACTCTTGGAGAAGTTGTGTCTCTCATTGTATGATGTCCTGAGGCCAATGATCATCCATGTCATTCACTTAGAGACGCTTTCTGAACTCTGCGGGATTCTCAAAAATGAGATGCTTGAAGATCATGTACAGAACAATGGTAACTTATAGATTGAAGCTGACTGTTTTTAAGTCTTCTTAACAGATAAAATTATTTAATTACATAGGCAAAAAAATTCCTTGATGTTTTCTTCTTTTCAGTGGATCTTAACCTTACCTCATTTTTGACATGTTTATGTAAAATGAATTATGTTCTTTCATTTATAGTAAAGGGCTGTATCTAGGAGTTTGTATATAGCTTCATTTAAATTAATACACTGATGTTAGTCCTATTTTCTCTAGATTGTACAAGTGCACGGTACGTATGTGAGCACCAGGATTGATTTAAATGAACTTTTCAAATTAATAAATTGCTTCACTTGACCCTACTAATGCATCATTCTTGTGGAGCTTTCTGCAAAGGAATGCAAACTGAAATTTTTTTAATTCTCTGTAACCAAGGAGTCTGTTTCCCGGACTAGAAATTTTAACTTCAGCAGAGGAGTTAAGTAGCTGGTGTAGATTTTGGAATTGTGTAAGTGTTCAGAGCTCAAAGTCTCATAGGAGTGACCTGACCTGGAGTCTTACTTCCTTAATATGACCAGTGCATAATGGCATCGTTTCACAGTCTTAAACTTGCACCTAGCAATAAACAGAAGTCATACTAGTATATCACGCAGTGTAGCTCTTTGTTGCTGCAGCTGTGCCAGTAATTATGAAGAACTGCTCACTTTTCTGGAAGTATAATTGTAACACTGTTGGGAATGAGGAAAAACTTGCTGACATAATCTTTTGTCTAATCTTAAGAACTGTCTTCCTACTACTTAAGTTTGGGCTGATACAGTAATTCTTAAGTTGGATGTGAGCTGCTTTGGATCATCTGTTTGGGTAGGTAGATGTTATCAATTCCCAGCAGTCACACCACAAGCATTGGCTGTGGTAGAACCAAAGCCACCTTGCTTGCTGTTCCCACTGAAATGCCACATAATATACCCACGTCTCAAATAATCAGAATGCTTAATTCTGACAAGGCCTCTGATGTAATCAGTGTGAGGTTGAATTTTCACAGTCTAATGAAAATTTGGGGAGCTGAAGCAACTGCAGCATGGAGTTCAGTAATTCCTTGTTTGTCACAAGTTTGTCAGCCCGTCACTCTTCCAAAAACAGTCTGACTTCATCTGCAGCAAGCCGGTTTTGACAGTTTTGTTTGTGATACTTCAAACTTTTGTTTCTGTAAGATTGTTTTGCAATTAACAAATTTGTGCCTTTTTTACCTTTGTCAGCTGAGCAACTGGGTGCATTTGCAGCTGGTGTCAAGCAGATGTTAGAAGATGTACAAGAGCGTCTTGTCTATAGGACTCACATTTACATTCAGACCGATATCACAGGCTACAAACCTGCTCCGGGTGATCTCGCATATCCTGACAAGTTGGAAATGATGGAGGTATAGTATCAACTTTTTTATTGTTCTTAATGATTTTCTTTTTATATGCAGCATATACAATTCTGCAGTACAGTGCTTTGCAGACAAGATTTTCCAGTTCTTAGATGTATTTAATATTACTGGTATTATTAAATTGGCACCTGCTGATTAAATTAGGACCCTAAAATTTCTATTTACGTTCATAAGTAATAGGTATTACCCAGTGTATTTTCTAGTTGAGCTGCAGTTGAAGGGTAGCTTTAGACAGTCACAGCTGCAAGTTTGTTTTCAGAAGTACTGGTCAACCAGGGTCTGGTAGGCATATGTGTGTGCTTGCTCAGTCAATGTGAGGGGAGACTTGCTTGCAACTTCAGATAATTTGACATGTCAGCAATGATTTCCAGTAGCCTTTTTCAGGTTCTTGTCAGTATTAGACATTTTTGTAGTCATTCCAAGCCCTTTGAGTCAAAGTTCCTGTCGAAATGGATCAAATGGATTCTGTTTAATTTAAAAGGTAATATTATATTGATGAAAGATTTCGGAATGAAACTACTCACAGAAATAAAAAAGTGGCCAACAAGAAACTTGAAATCAGTTTTTGACTAGAACAAACTGCATTTGATATGCAACTGAAGGACAGCATTGCATGGAAGCTGTCAAAGGATTGAGTTGACTGAGAGTGGCAGTTACAGTGTGGACTGGCAAGATCCAGATTTTACTGCTGTATTCTGCTTTCCATCTAGCTACCAGAATAGCTGGTGGTGCTTAGAAAATTCTAGGGCTTATTTTCAGCTGACCAGTTGGTAGAGAAGTGGTTGTTGGACTTCAGAATCAGAGCATCACTTATAAGACACAGAAGATTTACAGCTATATATGTATATATTTTGCTACAGGCTGAAAGAAATTAACATTGTGTAACTGTACTTTATTGTGCTCAACTCTTGAGCAAACAGACAAGATACTGAGAAACTTCTTAGCAATGAACTTAACATTGCTATGATAGTCTTTATGCATGAGTAAAGCCTTTATTATGTTACAGTTTATGCTTTGGGCATTATAAGGGACATTAATAGGGTTTTAGGAAAGTGTTTACAAACCCTGAAGCTCATGAGTTTATTGAATACATGTTCTTTTGTACTGAAAGTTTAAGGACTAATACACTTTTGAAGACAAAGCAGAAACAGTAACTGAAAAGTCCACCACACAAAATGTCACTCAATGGCATCCTTCCATTCAGAACAACTAGCAATTAGAAGATTTACCAGTATAACTGTTAGGAGTGGAACTTTGTTTGTTTGATTTGGGGGCTTCTGTTATTTATTGTGGTTTTTTAAATTGTGTGTATAGAACTGGATTAAAAAATGATTTTGAGAGCTTTTTAATGTTAGCTATAACTTCTCTAGGCAAGTAATGCGACTACCTGGTCTGTATGAGACCTTATTTTCTAACAAGGGTCCTATGGCCCTTTAGTTTGGAATAAGGAAGTTCGTTCCAAATTGAGACATTATGCTGCTCTTCATATTGTCCTTATAAGACTCCAGTTTTTACCTGGTTTGAGATTCATTTTGCTACTCAATTGCTTTTAAACCTCAAAACCTTGCTATTTAGAGAGACTGTCTGTCTTAGTAAATGAATTATTAAAATGTTAAAAGCACAGGACAGAAATATTTCTTGTGCTGTTCTGCTCAAATATTAATGCAGTTCTTTGCCCATTCTTGCTGCCTCTTGTTACTTTGAGGCAGACCAAGTAGTGAAAAATGTGGAAATGTGGAAATGTTGAGTACTGTTAGAGAAAAGCTTTTGGTTGAACTCTTGCAGGGAATAAACTGGAGAGTACTTTCAGGTCATCTGCACATATGATTTATGAGAATAAAGCCATCACAAAAATTATCTGTATAAAATCCAAGTGAGTGTTGAATTGGGCTCCCCTATTTTTAACTTCTCTTTCTAGGTAGCTTCATATGTTATTATTATTTAGAGATCAATAAAAACAGGCGAAAGGGAAACAACAGTCCTTTGCACAGATCTGTGTAGTATTTGTGACTCTTAATTGATATTGCAAGGTTTCTGCCACTGTTATGGAAATATCAGGTCTATTTCTTCTTAATGTCTTTGAAACACTGGGAGCTGAGTGTATCTGATTCCCTCTTGCAACTTAGTATGCTTTTCTCTGTTGTAACCAAAGCAGTGAAATGCTGCTTGAATTAAGGAGAAAAAAATATTATGATGTTATTGTGTATCTTTCTTTGCAGCAAATTGCACAGAGTTTAAAAGAGGAACAGAAGAAGCTGCCATCTGAAGCTTCGTTTTCAGATGTCCAGCTAGAAAATCCCGAGTCCTGCAGCTTAGTGAAATCTGGTATGGGATACATCTCATGTTGTCAAATTAATGCATAAAGCTCATGGGAAGTGAGCATTAACTTGCACCATCTCTGAGAAACTTGCACATATCTTAAAGGGTTATTTTCCTAGAGAAATTCTTAAGAGATTTTGACAGGTGAACTTTGCCTCTAAGTTCTTAGCTTTGTATTTTTTATGAGAAACGGCTTAATCTTGTTCTCCTGTTGGCATTTCTTTGTGCTTCCAGTGCAATCCATTAAGTGAAGCAACTACTTTTGCAGCCAACAGTATCTATGGTACTTTTTGTAAAACTGAGCTTTTGTATTCTCCGCTGCAAAGTAGCCATGCCATCAGGATGTGTGCTTGAGGATATTTCTTAATGTTAGCTGTGCTATGTGACCCACATGCGTGTAAATTACAGTTAACTGGAATCAAATTCCATGAAATGTGGCTGTTTTGATGCCAGTTGTTTGAGTGTTACAATTTTTTAAGTTATTGTCCAAGGTCCCTGAAGAATTTCTCTTTTTATTTTGCCATTGTTCAGAATGGTACAGTGTTATTTTTACCAGCATCATCTTTGCCAGCTCTTTATCAGTTGTTTCTCATATTGTTTTTGATTATGTGGTACCTTCTTGGTTTTGGGTTGGAAGGCCTGGGAAAGTCTTTCTGGCTGTTTCTAACTGGACTCCACAAATCCTGTTGAGAATGGAGTTCATCTTACTTCAAGCCAGGTGTATGGAATTTGCAAGTTCTGTAAATCTCACATGCATTCAGGAAATGGAAGGAACGTATGAGGTGTAATTTGAAGATATGTGTCTGAGATAATTGGGATTATTTGCCCTTCAAAGGTGCTTCTCTCCTAGTTCAGTGCCTGCAGGAGTAGCTGAAGTGACTAATAAATAACCTAGGATCCTCAGACTGACAAATTAAGATCTTACAGGCTTTCCAATTAATGTGACAATAAATTTATAGTTGCAAAAGGTAGAAAGGTATTGCTGAATTATTTCAGACGATTTTCACATTGATCACATAAACACTTCACAAGTGCTTTTCCATCAACAGGTAAAACTTTAAACGTTTTACTTTTTCCTAATGGTTACTAATTGAGATCAGAGTTCTGATGCTGCTGACTCAGCTGCTTCCCAGCTTGATTTAAGGACTAAATAAAAATAATACAGTCTTCTGTCTGTCAGGTGGTGTGAATATCCATTTTGAGTATACAGAATTATTACAGAAGTTACTCAGGGGGAACACTTTTTGTGTTTGCAACAACCTTATGACAAAATTGGTTTTGCCGTTATTTTTGCAGTCATTAACATGATGTTTAAACCCAATATTTTCTGCAACTGTTTATATAATATTATCCCCAGCAGAAAAGGAAAACATGAAGTAAAGATAATAGAATGTTTTTTTCCTTTTTTCCCCTGGACATTTCCTGTAATTCTATGATCTCTAACCATTCCCCCCGCTTTTTTCTCCTATGCTATTTTTTTCAGTATTTTTTTGGCCATTTCAGTTGTTCAGCTGAGTGGGAGGTGTGTGTCATTGGAGACATGCCTGTAAAAGTAACTCATTAAGAATGGTCAAGCTGGGCCACCCCTAAAAGCAAATTCATGTCTTTTACAGCCATGTGCTCTATTCACATCAGAAATCTAGTACGGACCTGCTCAGAAGGAAAAAAAAATTAGCCTGTTTGGGTAAAATAAAATGTCTTATTACTATGTAGTCAGTATGAAATGCAGTTGATATTACAGCCTCCTTTGGTTGAAAGGACAGATGAGCAAATTTTTCACCTGTGTATTTTGCTTTTAAACAGGTTCAGCTGAATCCCTTAATCCCAGGCACCAGGCCACGATTTCACCAGCAGATCTGCATGGAATGTGGTATCCTACTGTCAGAAGGACCCTAGTGTGTCTCTCCAAACTGTACAGATGTATAGATGTATGCAAAAATTTCTTTATCTGTTTTTTTAAAGTGAAGTTACAAAGCGTGTATAGCATCATGTCTAAATATTTTAATATAAATTAGGAATGGACACTTTGTGGCCTCTTATCTCTTAGTTTTATTGCTGTCTTTATATAAAACAGAAGAACTGAAAAATTTAGGTCATCATTTCCAAGACCATTTTGTATTTGTAGAATTAGAAAAATGGTACCTCTATTGCTTTAGCTATTACAGAAGTAATTCAGTGTCTGACGTTCAAGGTACTGGTTGCATCAAAGTTGAGGATTGAATAGGACAAGAAAGGATAGAAAGTTCTGGGTCAATTAGAGATAATGATTTTAGTGCTGAAATTATTGCATGAATGTTTCTTTGTGCTTTGCAGGACATCAGGCAAGGGGATGTTTCTGGTCTTAAAAGTGGTGACTCTACTACTTCTGTATTTTAGAAATGTTCTGAAAATTTTTTTGTGGCACATCTTTTCAAGTTCCAAAATGTAGGAGACGTTTCCAAAGTTTAAGACAGTAGAAGTCTTCGTGTCTAACAAAAACAAAAGCAGTGTTTACTTAACACATATTTTGAGACTTGCCCATTAGAATCTGTTCTATTGTCTCTCACCTAATAGCATAATAGCTGATAAGTCTCTGAGGAAAATAATGCAAGTGCTTTTGGTTTTCTGTATGTGTTGTATCTTTATTGGATACATACAGTGCATTTTAAAATATCTTCGATGGGTGTTTATATGAAACTGCTACCAAGATGCTGTTGCTTAAAAAGAAGCAAAATATGAATGCTTTATTGCTTAAAACATCAATCTCATTAAAGATAAATGAGTATTTGCCCTTGTTTCAGCTAGCCCTTTGGAGATGAGATCGTTTTTGCGTTGTTTGCAGGGCTCATTTATAGTGTGTCTGCACAGAGATTAATTTATTTTTCCCCTGAGGAACTTTAGCAGAACTGGTACCCCTTGCCTGCACCCTTTAGATGGGAGAAGGTATGAATGAAGTTCCATTGGCAAGTCTTGTGGCAGTCAGGGCTGTATGTCCTCCGTTGCAGTGCTGGTGGAGGGGAGCTGTGTTCCTATGGCGGGCTCAGCCATAGGATGTAGTTCCTGCAGCCTAGTGAGTTACTCGGTGTCACCCCGGCCACGGCAGCTCTCATGTTTGTTTACTCACCTGTGGCAAATGTGAGGTAATTGGAGTTTGCTTGAGGTTAAGCTCACCCGAGGGATCTCACGTCCATTGCAGGTGTAACTTGCACGCGCAACACAGGTAGTTACCCTGGCACACAAAGCGTCTGGTCAGGTTACCCAGCAAACATCATTCGTGATGTTGGCTCTGAGGGCGTGAGGTGTCACTGGCCATGCCACTACCCGGGTGCCAATTCAGAGCTGGAGGGTGAGCAGGACATGCTTAAGAGTGCACCTGTATCCAGTCTGAGTGCTTGTAGCAAGCTTTTGTATCACACCATCCTGTCTTACTGCATTTAGACAACATGTTTGTAGCTTGTTGGTCTAGAGATTTATAGGTTGGTAAGCGCATCGTTCACACACTGCAACTCTCAAAATTCTGCCTGAGCTTTGCTAACACCTTTTTGGTTCGTGTGATCTCCTCTTCCCCGCAGAGGGCAGTGTTTCAGGGATTATCGCAAGAGGCCTTATCTGCCTGCATCCAGTCGCTGCTGGGAGCTGCCGATTCCATCGGCAAAAACAAGGTCAGAATCTGTGTCATGTTTTCCGAGGCCCCTCCCCTTCACCCCACGTGTATCTGAAGTCATGAAGCAGTTGTTCAGAATTCGATTGAAATCTTAGTCAAAGCATGTTGCTCTGCCCCCAGAGACCTGACGGATTTGCCAGTTCTTAGTTAAGGTTAATGTATTGCACAGCAAAGATAATGATTCGCATGCTAGCCTATCTGGAAAGGGAAATACAGATTGTAGCAACTGTGTTTACAGGCTGCTCTAACTCGTGGGAATTCAAGGAAGTGATGTCCAAAGAAAAATTTCTGCTAGAGGACTATGTTTCCTGTATTTATTTTCACTGCCTGTTACTATTTTCTCTTTTTCTTTGCTTCTATTGTTTGTTTGAATTTTCAAAAGTCTCTCTCACTGTTAAATTCACTGGGAAGACTTTTTAAGTATTCTCTGCTCAGAACCATATTATCCAAAGGTCTGATCTGATGTGTTGCTCAGAATTCAATGCAGATTCATCAAGTCATGTTAAGCATTTTTAATTTAAGTTTAAATAGTTGGAGTAAACTTCCTTTTTTCCTGTCACAATTCTTTTAATACAAATGCTGTAGTAATTTGCTAATTCCTAACAGCCAGGAAGTGGAATAATTAAAAAAAAAAGCCTTAGTAGGCTAAAATTTTTGGATTTTTATAAGCAGTAAATACTTAATACTGAAGAGTTTTAGTTGTGATTAGAAATGAAGAACTGTTTTGGGGTACTTCTTTTGAGTGTCCTTTGAAAAATACCTGTTAAGTATAGTATCTTTAAAAAGAAATTCAGACTACATTTCCTTTTAGCTTGAGATAACTATTTCCTGGGTAATTGATTCAGAATTCTGCAGTTAAATATCCATTCCAGCATTGTGTCCATCATTGACTTAAAAGTATTGTGGGGAATGAAACTTGTCCTGCCGTGAACCCTAGATAGACTGGCCCAGAACTAGGATCTGTGCTACTTTGTTCTTGATGCATGTTAATTTAACATTATCTGGTGAAATCGTGCATGTAAGAATTAAAAAAACTCCAATAAAATGAAACAACTCAAGAAGCCCTTTCACCACTTACTTTTAGTGATATTTTTATTTGTAAAAACTCTTCCAGCTTGCAAAGCAAATTTGAGTTCTGGAGTCCTCCTCCTTTTACCTCAGTGAGCCATGAACTTCAAAGACTAAAACCAGCATACAGTATAAAGCACATAGCTAAAATAACAAGCAGTGCGAAACATCCTCTGGGTGGTGTGAACTTGGCCTTGTTTTATTCTTTCTGTCTTTGCTGTACTGTTTAGAAATTAACTAAGTTTTGTGTTTAATGACATGAGAAAAATGCCTTGTAAGACCTTTGCAGAATAGCAGAGTTAATCAAGGTTATTACAGGAACATTAACTCTTTGGCTTTTTTTAGTCATCGTAATGATTAAATTTAGAACCTCATGTTTTTCGACTGTAAGTGATATGAATCACATGAAATAATTCCTGTCTCTTAAGAAGAATATGTTTGTATCTTTCAAATAGGGAATACCTGTACTTAATAGAGACATTTAGTAATATGGCTGTATAATCTAATTCTTCTAAGAAAAAAATAAAGTCTGCTTCTGTAGTGCAGTGTATTAGGAATAGTATAGAAGTGGGATTTGTTGGTCCCAGAGTATAGTTAATGGCACTATAAACTAATGGGTAAAGCTTGTTAACTAATAAAAGTGGAAATGTTAAAACTTTGCTCTTCATCTAATTGTTTGGGGATTTTTTACATGTAATGCGTGTTCTTTCTTTTGTGCTGTAGACCCAGGTTGATGGACAGCTTTTCTTAATAAAACACCTTTTGATTCTTCGTGAACAAATTGCTCCTTTCCACACTGATTTCACCATTAAGGAAATTTCCCTGGACCTTAAGAAAACTAGAGGTACTAAACAGTTGCTGGCTACAGAATGGGATGGATTTGTCCTCCCTTAATGTGCCAGCATAAGCTCTGGGTTTATTTTATGTTCACTTGCAATGACCTGTATGCTTTTTCTAATCTCTTGCTTTGTTCTTAGCTTCTCTGAAAAAAGCCAAAAACCATTCTCTTACTCAAGGCAATTCAAGATGTATCTAACAAATTCTTTATTTTTGTATGAAATGCATTTATCTGCTTTTTGCTGCTGACCTAACTTATTTATCCAGTCCTGTTTAAGAACAGCTAAGTAACCTACATTTCTATTGCACAGAGTTGTCTTTCCTCTCTTCTGACCCATTAAAGGAATATCTTTTGTTACTGCTGTTTAGCGGGTGAATTTAACAATACAGTCAACTTGCCTAGAACAAATTAAGATTTCCTAGACATTACTGTGAAGTTTTTGTTTTGGAGAGGTTTTCTTATTTTGCAAGTTAAATAAATAGTATTGTTGAATGGTATTATGTAGCAAGCATGTCTGTTGTGGGAAGTGAAAATAGAGGTAGTGGCAATGGGCATGGTTTTTGAAATTGTACTATGGTTCCTTTGTAAAATGCAGGAAAAAAGCTCTCAATACAAAACTGAAGTGTCGTGCACTTTCCAAGTTTATAAAGGTAATGGGGAAAATTATTGGAAGCATGTCAAATTTCTCTCTTTCCGTTCCAGAAGAGAAAGCTAAAGAAATAACTTCTCTTTCCTGCTGTCTAATATGCTGCTCTCTTAACTCTGAAGCAAGCAATTCCTACACTAACCATTTCACTTGTTGCACTTGAACATCAATGAAACCTCCAACCTGTTGAGTGGTTTCTAGTTGACTGGAGGGTAAAGGGCAAATATATCCTTTTGGTGTTTTGCCCTGGCTGACACACAAGTTTGTTTTCCATCTTCATTTCATGGAATAAATTTTTGTGCCAGCCAGTGCTTTGCAGATGGTAGTGGTAAGTAATGGAAAACACTTTCTTTATGCTGGGCGGTGGCAGTGATGTTGAAAAGATGTACATTGTGCTAAATTCTTAATGTGGTGTAGCATAGGCCAGTAAGGCTTTTTATATTTTGGATAAGTTCTGGAAGAAAAGTAACATGGCTAATAGTTTTATTGTGTTCTAGCCACACTTTCTGCACGTGGATTTAAGACTTATTTTGGGATTTACAGACAAAGGCATGCTGCCCAATGTAAAAGTCATGCTTTGGCCCAATTTTTTTCAAAGTAGTATAATATTAAGGTTCATGTAACTGAAATACGCAGTGGGAGAAGGGACTTTTGCACTGACTAGCTCATAGGCTTCTAATCAAGATGTTGGGCTGTCTTTGGAATTGGTGAACTTTCTGGGAAATAATTCAGATAACAAAAATAATCTTTCTCTGTGGTCTCCTTTAACTGCATAAGAGTGCAGATTCTTAGTTCAGTGCTAAACCTACATGCCCGTGTATTTGGTATTCCTTGTTTATTTAATGCCCTGTACAGCACTTCTTTAGCTCTTATGTCTTGTTTCCCTCCCATTGTTTTACACAGCAAGAGGGGCACAGAGTTGCTTTTGAAAAAAAGAAGCAGCAGGTGGATGTGTACGATGATAAATGAATGACTGTAGGGCAATAAGCCATACTGAAACTACTGATAATTTTCTTTTTCCCAATTTGACTAGATTTCAGATTGACAACATCCTGGTAGCACTATAGGAGTATTTTCAGTATCTTATATTAATTACAGGCACTGTTGTGTTTTCTTCTTGGGACTTCTGTAGAGAACATAAATATGAATGTCTATCAACCTTGATATTTTGTTGTTTAGTTCTAACTAAACCAATTAAACACAGAGGAAGAAAGTGCCAATTCTAAGTTATTTCATGCTACTGTACTTGGTTTTACCAGGCAACATGTGAAAATTCTGCATATTATTTGTAAATGCTTAACTATGTAGCTTATGTAGAAGTCTTTCATTTGTAGATACAGTAACAAGGAGAGCTCACACAATTTGCATGCTCATAGCACTGCAGTTAATATCAGCAACTTCTTAGTTTCTTGTAATGTATTTATCTCTTTAGACTGTGCAACTATTAGATGCAGGTTTACGATAGGTACAATTAAAAAATAGTGGATAAGCTTTGTGTGCTTCTGTGCATGTACACTTGTGCATCCACTACTGGCAGTACTGGCATCATTAATGTTACAGTTGTAATCATTCATGCTGAGCCACTTTTTATGTGTAAATGAGTGATTAGGGTTTGTAATTTCTGGAGCTGAATTGCATTGACTTACAGTATGAGTGACTTTCTGATTCACAGATGCAGCATTTAAAATCCTGAACCCTAAGACAGTTTCAAGATTTTTTAGACTAAACAGCAACAACGCCTTGATACAGTTCTTACTGGAGGTAATATGGAGTCTTACTGCATTGAACAGAAGTTGGGTCATTTAAGTGTGTGGTGATCTCTGGCAAATAAATAGAAGAGAATTGTTGTCCTCTGTTCAAGGGTACTCCAGAAATCAGAGAACATTATATCGACTCTAAGAAAGATGTAGATCGTCATCTGAAATCAGCCTGTGAGCAGTTTATCCAGCAGCAAACCAAACAGTTTATAGAACAGCTGGAGGAGTTCATGGCAAAGGTACAAATGTGTTGTATGTTCATTAACCTAACTGAAGTACTGGTAGGAAAAGGGAATTGGTATTTAAATTGGGTATAGGAAAAGCTGCTAGTTCTGTCTGATTAGCTGAAGATGATGTGCTTTCCTTTAAGTTCCAACAACAATTTTCCAGGCATTTTTGAGATTATTGGACTGAAGGAACATAACATAGTTTGTTTTTAAAAGCAACCCTGTGCTCTTCGATCAGGAAGCTTCAGTGTTTCATTGAGTTGAAACAGGTTTGTGAAGGTTGGCAGGAGCTTTTTGTTTTGCAGAAAAATTCCTACCTTGACTGCATTTGTAAGCTTTCAAAAACAGTCTTGGGTCATGTGTGTTCTTGAGGGAAGCCTTAGAGTATGACTGTGAACTGTGTTAAAATTTTCTATTCTCAGCATATTTTACACAAGTGAGGTGTTTGCTGAGCAGAACTTTCATTACAAGTTCTGCTTGGGACCAAAATCCCTGGTAAAAGTTGGTCAGAAAGATTAGGCATCTTAGGGAATAGAAACAAAAAAGATGTCTTTTTACAATACATTTCTTTCTAGAGCCTGCTTTAGAGCTCAGGATCTCTAGGTATCTCGAGAACAACCATGCAGCAGGATCCATGTGGATCCTTATGTGCTGAGAATAAGACACGACCTCAGAAACTGGGGCTGTAGCATTGCATGGGCAGCAGATATCCCAGCTGCTGATTTTTTTGAGAATTTAGAAGATTACAGTATTAAATTTACTGATGCCTGTCATGCTGGAGTAGGGGTCAGTGGCATGCCTAAAATATAGATGAGTAACTGGTGAGATTGATAGATTGACTGAGTGATCCCAGTGATTCATTGGAAATCTGTGGAGTTTGACTAAGCTGCTTAAGTATAAATCTGTTTTGAGGTTTGGCATCCTTTGGTGCTTAAGCGTCTTTGTAAATTTAATCCCATTTTGAATTTTACTTTCAAGAATTGATCACAGTTGTAATTTTGAATTTTATTTCTGTCACACTGCTTCCCCTGTGTGTTGTTAAGTCAAGTAATAGAAGAGAAAGAGCAGGGGAGATTCTGTACACTGTGATATCTGAGAGACTTGTGCAGTTTTTACTTGGTCACTTTGTTGTGAATTCAACTGAAAGAAACATAATTTTGTTGATTTTACTTTTCTTAGGTAGCTGCTTTAAAAACAATGGCCACTCAAGGAGGTCCCAATTACAGCCTATCACAACAGCCTTGGGCACAACCAGGTATTTGCTTTGTTTTATATTCATGTAACTATTAGGAATCTGAAATGGTGGCCAGAATAACTTGGACTGTGAGACTGTGATTTTGAAAAATTGAACTGTTTACCTTTTTCTTGAAAATCCTGGATTCAGTTTTAACCCGTGTGATAGTTTAAATGTCTTCAGCCACCCCTAAATCAAAACCTGACAAACTTCAGAATATGTGTTTAATTGGCGCAATAGATGAACGCCTTGAGTATTTCTCAAGCTGTGACTGTTCTTGCATGTTAACAGCATTTCTGCAACTGCATAGTTAATGTGCTTGAGGAATTACTTGATTATGTTATGATAAAACTTTTCCTCTTGTATGAAAGAATGAATCCGCCTTGTAGCCTTGTACATTTGGTACCTACTTTCTTTTCAGTTTCCCTGCCACTGTGTGAAAATGGAATCTGGCTTTGTTTTTCTCCTCTTGATAATTCAAATGTGAATGCTTCATAGGAACATTTGGAGCAGTTTTAGATGTTCCTGGGTTGTTTTGCTCTTCACATTACAAAGTTGTGCTTTTGGGTGAAAAAATCTGATTATTCCAATTCATACATCAGAACCTTCTGTTGCATCATGTTCTTAAGATGCAAAGCCAGCCATATTCATACATAATTCAGTGCTGCTCAGTGGGTCAGACACTATCAGAGGCTAACTTGAGCTTCTACTTAACATCTCCTGCTTCTCCAGGAGTATTTTTAATGTTTGTTTGGAGATAATTATGTGTGTAGAGGCAGCTCTAAGCAGAGCTTCTGCTGTTTCTTGGAGTCATATGTCTGGGAAGCAGGATTAGGCAGAAAATTTAGATATGGCAGAAACTGAGGAGGGAGGTAAAACACATAGTATATTAACTTCAGTACTTTAAAACAACAAAATGTACTCTTCCCATGGCCTTTAAGCAGCTATCTTGTAAAATCATTAAAATTCCTAGCAATAAAGAAAGAAGGTCTTGTCTGAGAGAGGATTCCTGTCTGGTTGATTGAAAATCCAGATGTCTGTGCAGCCTTTCTTCTCACAGATGTGGCCTGTGGTCAGTAAGGAGAATTTGTGATAATCTGTTCTCCTTACCAGCACTGTTTATTTACCAGGAGTTTCTTTTCCAGATAAGTTTTCTAGGGGAGAAACCTATGTAGAACTTTGTTGCTGTTGGAAGGCTGTGACTTCAGAAACCTCAGGAGTATGTGATAGCTTGCAGGAATGGGTTGGATGCATTTTCTGCAGTGTCTGGCATGCTGTGGTCACGTGATGGGTTTGATATTGCACAGCCCAGCTAGCCCCTCTCTCCCTTTCACTCCAACCTGTGGTGTGGTAATGATCAGCCCCAGTAAAGTGGAGGTGATTTTCTGGAGTGTAGGTTTCAGCTAGCAGAACTCCATTTAGCCTATTAAGCATATTTTCTTTTACTTTCAGCAAAGATCAACGATCTGGTCTCTTCCACTTACAAGACAATAAAAACAAAGCTGCCATCAACTTTACGAAGCATGTCGTTATACTTGTCCAATAAAGATACAGAATTAATTTTGTTTAAGCCAGTCAGGGTGAGTATTGCTGGCATATTTTCCTGTAGGTGTTTCATGATGCTATCTTTAGCTTAAAAAAACCCAAACTCAAACAGCTATCCCACTCTCTGTTGTACTTGGCCTACATAACACACACACACTACAGGGAAGTAACTGGTGCTGTTTATTTTGCACACCTTCCACTTGGCATCCTATGAGCTACCATAAAGAAAATTAACTCTGTCCCAGCCAAAACCAGTAGAGTTTGGTCAGTTATGCACAGGCAGAAGCACCAGAGGCAGAAAGGATGACAGATAAAATGAAAAACCTACTGTAAACTACCAGAAGAACCAAACGTGAGTTTTAAACTTCCAGATTAAGTCTTTGGGACTCAGTGTTTCAGTTTAGCACATCTTAGCTGAAGTTTTTATCTCACAGCCAATGCAGATTCCTTGTAGCTGTTTCCCAAACAAACATGTTTTAGAGGAAAAGCTCTTAAAGCTCAACCACTTCTCCTTGCCTGGTCACTTCAGTTGCTATTCCATGTACACTGTGTTTATTCTGGTTCATGTTTGAGATGGGTGTTGTGTTTCTTAATCCTGAGTTGTTTTTTCTTTCCTTTAAAAGAATAACATTCAGCAAATGTTCCAGAAACTTCATGCTTTGTTAAAGGAAGAATTTAGTAATGAAGATCTCCAAATCATAGCTTGTCCTTCAATGGAACAGGTACATATTGAAGCTCCCTGTTTTATCATTACTCTTTCATGTGACTGGCTTTTTTAAACATTGATTTTTTTTTTTCATTTTTAGTATTTCCAGTTCAGAATCTTTATTTATTTGTTATCCCCCTTAATCCTGGATGATTGAACTTTTTCTGAACTTTAGGCTCTCAGCTAGAAGGCGGTTTTGTTTGTTTTTTTTTAATGAATATCTAATAGTATTTCTTAAACCAGAGTGGTGATTCATTTTGCTGCGGATTGAGTTGTACAGCATTGTGGAAGAGTTTTGCCATTTCTGGCCATTGTCTTTTTCAAGAGATAGCAAAGCCAGTGAATATGCCTTTAAAAAAGCCTGTGCATTTGAAGGCAGTCTTGCTTTTGACAAATACAAAAAGCAGCAACTTTTGCATTCAGAAAAGCATGAAAAGAATTACTAGAGTGCATTTCAAGTAAATTGCCTTGGGAGGATGTGCAAATGTTTATGGAAGTGTAACGCCACATGGTAGGTAAAGTCTTTAGCCTTAGAGATACTGGGTTTAAGAATTCTCTGTATTAGGATTCTCTGATAGAAACCAAGTATGTTTTTTAAAATGTCACTTTGACCTTAGTGGTCTAGGGAATGTGGATATAATCTTGATTATCACAGGATATCAGTCTTCAAACAGGTAAACTAGTTTGTGGATAAGAGGATGTTTCCTCCAGTGAATGTGTGACAATAATCCTGGAGCACAGAGTGGGAGTGATGCACCAGAAGGAGGTGGCTTTCTCTAATGGTTTGTCTGTTAAACCTTAGGATCATTTACCCTACAAACTGAATTGTTTGGGAAACCATATTGTAGTCTGTGGGAAACAAGTAGTGTGTAGGATCCCAAATGTGTTTCAAATGTCTAAGATGAATGTTAAAATTTTTGCCAGTGTGCCTGTTTTTTGGAATTTCTTGACAACACATGAAGTCGTCTTAGAAAATTTGGCACAGTAGGCTGTGACTGCTGAAATAAGTAGTCAGCATGGTCAACAGTTGCATTCTGAAAAGCCTGTGAGTAGACATTTGACTGGAAATTTTGTCCAATTGTTTTGTAGCTGTCTTGTCCTGACTAACGTGCTTCCTAGGAATCCTGTTTAAAGGTTAAAGTATAACACATCTGTGCTGAAACTTAGCTGCTCTAATGTAGGGTTTCCTTTTGTCTTTCAGGTGAACTTACTGTTATCAATGTCTAAATAACCCAACAGTGAGGCTGCTTGAAATAAGCTCCAGCTGAATGCCTGGCAGTGAAGGGAATGCAAAGACGTTTACTTGAAGTAAAGAAAGGATCCCACCATGCAGTCCAGTCTGCATCAAAACTATCCAGGCTGCTTAACCCTGTTCTAGGTGGAAAAAAAACAAAACAAAAAGCCCCAGGTTTATTGATTTGTTCAAGATCTTCCTGTTCCTAGGCTTGAGAAGTGGGCAGAAGAAAACAAAACAAAAATCCCTTTGCTGATCACTCTTACAGAAGCTCAGTTACTGCCTTATCCAGATATTTTCAAAGTTGAAACCTCTTTTTTTTTTGCTTTTTAGTGTAAAAACTATTCTTGCTTTCCTTTAATAAGGTGATGTATGCAACGGAAAGTCACACTTCCAAAGACATGCCAGAAATAAAGCACAGGGAATCAAACGGAAGCAGTAAGACACATTTGTGAGACGTGGGAGATAACCACATTGGTATGGCAATTTTACTTAAGCAGGCATGCCCTGAGTTTTTCTTTAACTTCCCCAAAAATCCTGGTAATCCACTATGTGCTAGGACATAATTCAGAGGTTCTTAGTTGGGACAACTTTATTTCTCACATGTGAAGTGTTTCTTGAAACACTGGATGTGCTGTTTTTCTTACACTGTTGTGATTGGGAGCTGTGAGGTCTGACCTGAAGTTTTGCTAACCTTCCTCCATGTGAAGAGTCTCAGGTCCTTGGGATTTGCAATAGAAAGCTGTGCAATATAAGTTCTGGTGTTTCTAGGGAACTGCATGTTTTCAAATGCTTTACAGCAAAGCTTAGCATAGAGGTTCTCAGGTACTTAGTTTTAAGGTAGAGTTGTTTTTTTGCCTTTCCCAAGATCAAATGGTGGTATCACATTGTTTAAAGTGGGAACTGAGAACGGAACTTGCCCAGCCTTTGTGCCCTGGAGTAAAGGGGAGTGAGGATCCCTGAAATTGAATGTGCAAGGCTGTCAAATCAGCATTGTAAACAGAGGATAAGTCCTCGGTAACTGGTAAACAATGGACGCTGCTCAGTATGCATTAATTGGTCATTAGTGCGGAAAGCTGAATTCTAAATACCTGGCCATTAATGGAATGAAACACTTCAAGCAACTTCAGGGTGTGTCACTGTGTAAATCCTTACTGGGCAGCACTGCTAAACAAAAGATGTGGTGAGTGACATGGCAGATTTTTAACTTATTTATAAAACCAGTTCTGTACTTCTAAATATGAAGAAATTTCCAGGCACAGCGATGGTATTTTGATGTAATAATTTTTCTGTTATAAATTACACAGCTGAAGAACAAGATGGTAGGATTTAAAGCTACCACAAGAAGTGTTGCAGCAGTGGTGCTGAAGTACATAAATGGTACTCCTGGGACCTTATACAACACCTTAAAAATTAACTAAAGGAACTAACGAGGGAAACTTGCCCTTTCTCTTTACTTATGTAGAAGTACAGGCTGTAAAATAATGTCCAGTGCATTGTAATATATGTATATTTATTTTTTATAAAGTTTTTCAGAAGGACCGCATTGTCACTGTACAGAGTTATGGCTGTCTTAATACAGACATTGTACAGAAAAGATATGAAGGGTAAACCATGGCAGTAGTCACTCTTGTGGTTGGGATCTTTTTCTCTCTTAGAGTACCCAGACAGCTCTAGGACAGCTGGAAAGATTAGAAGAGCAATCAGTTTATACAACCTGTTTGCTAAGTGAACATTTGTTTAAACATGTACAGTTTCAGATATTTACATTTACAAATAGTGTAAATACTTTCAAATGATTAATTTAAGATGCTTTATATTATCTGACTAGAAACTTGCTGTTTTTAATTTTTTAAAATAAAAATGTTGCCTCCTATTTTGGTCCAAGAGTAAAGCTTTATTCTGTATCCTGAGGCTTGTCTGTCAAGATAACTGTAATACAGAGACAATAAACATCCTGTAAGCACAGGCAGTGCATTGCTGAGAAGCATTCTTTTTTTAGCAGTAAGAGAACTGAGTTTATTTGGCACAGATACATACCTGAGTGCTGAATGTACAGCTAATTGTTAAATTAATGCCTCTTTATGGTTGTAATAAAAGTAAATTTGTATTTTCTTTACTGACAAGCAATCTTGTGTGACAAAATGGTCTCTTTCCTTACAGTTCTGCTAGACGGAAAAAATCACAACTGTAATACAAAAGCATATTTGAACTGTTGCCTTTTACTAAGAGAAAACGTGGAAACTAGTGGCAGAAAACACAGTGTTATTCTATTTGATAACTGTCCTTGCCTGGTTGCTCACAGACCTGTCTACCCGCAGTTTCTCATTACCACATAGTGTTGTTCTGGCGCTTGGTATTGTAGAAACACATCATCCAGAGGCTTGTGGTTTGTCCCCTGTAATGCCACCATGAAGTTCCCTTCACCCTCTGTCTTTGGCAATGTCATGTGAATGACCTAACCTAAGTAGAAACTCTGCTGTGGAATTCAGTTTCTGCCTGACAGGTGTGGGGCAGCAATGTGTGACTATAGCTTCCTAGATGCTTGAAGCCTCCTAAAGAGGTTTGGCCCTTTGGATTGCATCTTGTCAATGAGATGAATGCCAAAGCAGCTGGCCAGGCATTTGCCCTGCTTTTTGTACAGCAGTGGCACCTGCAGCATAACCTTACACTGTGCCATGTGTTTTTCAAGCAAAAGTAATAGTCATTTCCTCAAACTGCGTGCTTGGTATTGACAAGGTGATGTGGGTACGAAAAGGTGAAAAAGTCTGTGCTGCTGAAGCAACTCTTGGTGACTGCAGGTGGATCCAGGTCTGTGTCCACAAATGCTGCTTGTTCCTACTCTTGTGCATTTTCATCCTCAATGGGCCCTTGAACCAAGTCAACACTATGGAACAAATCAGATCTTTGATACAAAGAGCTCTAAATAGAACAAAAAGAATCAGGTGGCCCCCTTTCTGAGGTGCCCAACCATGCCCCCAGGCCATGGGAATTGTCATCTGCCACCAGCTGGAGCCTGGAAACCCAGGAGACTCCTCATCTTCCCTCTCTTGGATTGCCCCTGGTCCCCTACCCAAGCTGCTGTTTGTGATACCCTCTCCACCAGCCCACGTTTCTCTGGCTGAGAGCCAAAGCAGGTGCATCAATCACACTTGGTACAACCAGTTCCCAAAGTTTCCAGTTCATCAGCTGTAGGATGGAAGCCATCTGCTTCAAAGTACTGCGCACTCGGTGTGTAACCCCACTGATTGGACTATGATCCATCAAATGTCAGCTGTGACAAACATGGTGCTACAAAGACCTGATGTACAGATAGGCATTGTGAGCTTGAAAAAAGGAGCTTTATTTTTATCGCAAAGTGACTGTTACCACCTTGGTGAAGGAAAATTGATTTGAAATGCTGATCTAACTGCTTGCTGTGAGCACTAATATCTTCATTTCAGTATTTCATGCAGATAGAAGATGATGAAATGCAAGGAGTGATATCATTGAGAAAAGGATTGCCAAAAGTATTGCAGCATTGTCTGGTTTTTGCACAGTAGGCTCCTGAGTTGAATCTTTTCAGACTGGAGGAGAAGCTCATCTTCACTTTCTGACCACTTCAGTAGGTGAGTTTTCTCAGGGTCTTTCAGTTGCAACAAGAGCCCATGCAAAGTGAGGAGTGTTAATGCTAAACTCTCTGAAGGGAGGCCAAGTGGCAGAGCATCCTGCATCTCTTGGAACCCAGCCTTTCACACTTACCTATGTAATGTGTCATGTGTGCCCTTTCCCTTTGTGTCCATGGAGCACACTAACCCTACAGCTCACTCTTCCAGCACATGTACAAGGGGACTGAGGAGCTAAACTCGTGACTTGAGCCTGCTTTGGTGGCAGTGGGCTGCCCAGAAGTAGTGGGGCAAGGAAGATGACGTCCCTACCTAGCATAGCAATCGGTCCTGAGAAGTGTGAGTTTTGAGGGTCACAGAGCAGTAGCCAGTGCTTTATGGTTCTGTGTACATGATGCCTTGGATGGTTGCCACCGTTCTGAAGAGCTGCAGCAGAGGTCTGTTTCCCTCAGTGATATGTCTGTGGCCATGTACAGACTATGCCTATGAGCACTGTCAACATCTGGTCTGTGCCTGCACTAAGGAAGACAACTTGAATCCTTTACCCTGAGGCCTCAGTTCCTACCGAAGCAGGAGCAGCACGTGACCTGTGTTTCAGTGGTGACCTGTTGTATTTGCATCCAGCAAAGGACAGGGTTACACACCAGTAGGCTGGGACAGTCACAGTGGCACAGAGCAGGGCTGAGCCCTGGCTAGAAGAGCATTTCCAGCTCCAAGGAAGGGTCAGAGGGGGGAAACCTGAGTGGCAGCAAATACCAAAGAATTTTGGTGTTCCTCTCCCCAGTGCTTGTTTCACGCTAAGTGAAAATCACATTAAGATAAAATCAGAAGCTTTCTGCTTGTATTGACATTTAAAATTAATGTTTTGAAAAGAAACAGTGTTTCAAAATGAATTTGTGAGTCGTCTTGTTCTTACCCTTCAGCGACACGGTTTCAATCTCTTCTAAATGCTTTCCTGACAGGGAATTTCATTAAGAGTCACATAGGCAGGAAATTTGGTTTTGAATGAAATGGTGATTTTTCCACAGGAAAATTTGTGACCAGTCCCAGACAGCAGTCCCAAGCTTATCTCCACTGGGTGATTTCCTTGCTGCTGTCCAAGGAGCTGGTAGACAGGAGCTGGCCTAGGCAGGCCTGCCATAGCAAGTGCTCGCCCTGAGCTGGGACCCCACACTGAAACAGACAGGGTTGCTGTGGCTGGGGAAGAGTAAGTTAATTTTGTCCTAAGCCAGGATTTTAATGGTGGTGTGGCCATTCGGTTTCATGGGGATGGACTGCAAAGGAGATCTGTGATAGTGGTGGCCAAAGTCACGCCACTTCCAGCACTGCTGGCTGGTCCCTGCCCTGTCCAAGCAGATCCCAGTGCGTGGGGAAAAGTACACAACTTTATTAATTTAGGCTCAACAAATTCCTGGTCCAAAATACCATATTTTGTCTGCAATTGGACCAAACTTCCATTTTTCCATTCAAAAGTCACTTCTGGGACTTGATGCATAAGGTCAGGGACTAGTTTTGGTAAGTTTTTGTCCTTCAGTAAAAACATGATACAGAAATTAAATGGCCCCTGGCAGAGCAGTGAGTTCCTGAAGGGCAGGAGAAATCTTTGGATGGAGTGTTGGCCATGTGTGTGCGTGTGTCCCCCTCTTCTCATTGCACATCTGCGTCTTCTGAAAGTCCCTGGACATGGAAATTTCTTTAGCACTGGCAATCTTTATGCTAAAAAGAGGTCTTCGATGCATGCGTGCATGGTTGTGCATGTGGCTGGGTAAGGGGAATGGCCTTGCCAAAATACAAAGGAGAGAGAAAGGCAGTGTGTGAGGGAAATCAGCCGATATTTATGCATACAACTACAAATCAATACTCCCCATGTCATGACATTCTGGGTAGATGACTCTGGGGTGCTGGAGCACCCCCCACCCATGGCACATGCGGAGCTTTTATCATTCAATTCGCAGCACGTGTTACACTGAGTCTTTCCTGCCTAAGCATGAAGAAGTTGATTCTCACCAGACTGTAAATGTGGCTTGGCCTGCCCCAGCATTACCTTGTGCTGCATCTTGGAAAAAAGCAGCAGGAAAAAAGAAATAAATCTAACTTTGCAGCTGTGATGTGCTACAGCACTGGCCGTAGGCAAGCCTGAACCAGTCAGTAAGCAGGACAGGCTAGTGGTTTTCTCTTTTCCTCTCATCAAAACTATCATGTTCTCTTTACAAATATCAGAGTGGCCACTTAGCACTGCCCTTAGTTTAGAGGTGCTGGTGGAGGCTGGGTGGCTTGTAGCAGCCACCCTGGCTCAGTGGCAAGCCAGCAGCTGGCAAGTGGCTAAGGCCCATGGGGAAGCATGTGGTCCCATGGGGTCAGGAGAGACCCATGGCAGGTCAGTGATGGTTTGGTGCTGCCAGGGATTGCCTTGGTGTCAGGCTGGAGACCCTGGCTGCTGTGTGATGGATGAAAGACCAACATGTCTGCAGGCAAATGGCAGAACTGCAGGAGTCTGTTGGAAGCATTATTGCAAAAGCTATTTAAAATGATTTGTAATAGCCAGTTAGACATTTAAAGATGTCCATTAATTAGCCTCAGCACAGGGAGGACTTGTAAAATTGAGATGGGATTTACTGATTCCCCCAGACACTAGATTTCTGAAGGGAAACTTCGAAGACTGGGAATGGAATGTCAAAAATTAGCATTTGATGCTCAAACACTGGCAATTTTTAATAAAGCCATCAGTCACCTCATATTATGACTTAGGCTGCAAAAAGGAGAATGCTCTACATAACCCTGCCTTGGCAGAGGGGTTGGGCTAGAATGATCTCCAGGGGTCTCTCCCAACCATAAAAATTCTGAGATTATCTGAAATTGGTCACCTAAGTCATTATTTAGTGAGAAGCATTCACTGGATATGAGAAACAAGCCAGAAGCAATGCTGACCACAGGCTAACTGACTCTGGCTATTGTGGCTTCCCCTCATGTACAAATAACAAGACCATGTTTTTCCAGCATGGCCTCTTGGGGCTCCACAGGAAGCTGGTAAAGCAGATGCCAGGATCAATCCTCACACCAGGAGGTATGAGGACATCTGTGGGCAGATGTCATTGGCAATTGAAGTGGGGCAATCCCCAAGTGCCCTCCTGCTGTGCACTGCGCCTGCACCCGGAACCTTGGTGTGCAAACAAGAAGCTGCCACCTGGTGGGCTGCACTTCTTTTCATGAGCTTTCACACAGGAAAAAGTAAAACTGGAATAAAAAATGAAGGTGCTTTCAGCACGCATTAAATCCCTGGGAGGCCACTGGGAAGGGTTGGGGGTGAGCTGGGAACCAGTGTCACTGCCAAGCTTGCAGTCATCAGAGGTGGCCATCAAGGTGGAAGCAGACCCTGTGGCCATGGCTCCCAGAGGCAGTCCTCATCCCTGAGTATCTGCTGTTCTTCTGGATGCAACAGGTGAGCAGGGCTTCCTTGGTGAGCATGATAAAAACAGCCGTGTTGCCTAATGGGTAACTGACAAATAAATAGTCCAGGAAAGATGAGCCCATAGAAATCCCACATAAAGTACACTTTGGAAGAAAACCATCATGAGACAGTGTCTGGGGGAAGTGACCCCAGCCTGCACCACCCTTCAGACAGCCACCCCCAAGACAGCCAGCTCTGTAGACCTAACTTCCTTGTAGAAGCAAGATGAGTTATGTAGCCAGTCCAGAAGGCTGAGGGGAGTTATCCAAGGGAGGAGGGTCACAGTGACCCACATCAAAGTAGGACATTCCTGCAGGTGTTCACCCCCCCAAATGCTGTTGCTGCTGGATACTAAACCTGACCACTGCCATCTAGGAACAGGAGAAAAAACATCTGTCTATCAGGATGACATTGTCTTATAGGTTCAGGAGACTGGCAGCGCTTCAGGAGCAAAACTGAGGTGGTGAGAGGCAGGAAGAGGTTTGGGGAAAGTGTGGTGGGGTTGTCTGTCTGGACACAGGGGATGAGGATGCTCTGCCCCAGACCTTCTTTTCCCCACACAAGTACCAAACCCAGAACATTGCCAGATCATCACACTCTGTGCTTTCCACCTAGCCTTGGCTTTTTTTCGGTTTATTTGCTTACTTTTTAATTAAACCTTTTTAAATAACTGAGAAAAACTCATCCTTCACTTCTGTTTTTTCACATTTCATATACAAAACTCTTCTATGTTATTGACTGCTCTCTGATGATATAATTTGCTAAGGGCTCTCTTTCCATCAGGCACATAAGTAATTTATCCTGCAAGGTACTGACAAGCAACACAGAACATTTCTTTGCTAAGGGCTTAGCTCCCAGCATTAAAAGGGAACTGGGTGTAATGCTTTCTGATAGAAATAAGCAGCATTACCACTGGCTTCTCTGGGAAGAACGGAGAGCAACTAGGAGAGGGGAAAAGCAGAGATCATTGTTAATGCAGCATCTAATTCTCACGTGGAGAAAGGGACAGTGCTCGGGTTGTGTCTGTCACAGGGACCTGAGGGACTTGTTCACAGCAGCTCCCAGGCGGTGGCATTTCATACATGTGAAGTGTCTGACTCCAGCTGTAACTGCAGCACTACTTTATATATAACCTGAAGACACACGGTTTGGATCTGCAGAATAGCTAAGAATTTCCTTCCTGGTTGTAAGGGAGAGAGGGCAACAAAAAAAAAACCCAACAAACTGATGATTTTGTTCCTACTTTCATTCTTCAGGCTTTTTATGAGGCCAAAAAGACAGGCAGCCTCAGGCAGGAGGATTTGCTACCCCTATATTTCAAGATGGGAAAGCAGTATAATGTGCTTCTCTGTTGAAAATAAAAAGCCAACAAAATCACTGACTATGTGATAAATCATGGGTAATTTTCTTGCACACTGGCAGGAACTGCAATGCTGTCTGGCTAGGGAGGGGAGAGGAGAGACAGGGAGGGAAGAGAGGGCTGCAGGGGCCAGAAGTGTCAGGAGAATCCCATCCAGCCCCTGGCTGATGAGGCAGAACTCCAGTCTTTGCTTGCCTTCCCAGTGTCACCAGGGCTGGGACAACAGGCCCTGGAAGCTGCTTTTCTTGGGACCTGAGTTGGAGAGGACACTCCAGGACACCCCATCCCTTGCTGGACACAGTGGCGATATCCCTGCTGAAGAATTCGAGGCTGCCTGGACACTGTAAAGCTTTTGCTTGTGCTGTTAAATTGTTGGACTGCGGCTTGGTCTGGGACCAGGAGTAATTTCCCTCCTGATTTCCAGCTGAGGAGTCTGGATCTGATCCCGCTAGGCAGTTTGGATGGAGGATCCTGGTTTGGAGGGTGAGAGGGGTGAATGGTCTGGAAGTGAGTTGAGACTGTTTCCCTGCCTTTAGGTCAAGGGGAGATGCAGGTGATGGGGGAAGGCATGTGTATGCACTTGCATAGGTGAAGTGAGTCCCAGCTTTTGGGATATCCGGCTCACACATGTGACTGGGTGCCCTGCATGTTGTGCTCCTGCCACTCCAGTCTCTCAAGGCAAAAATTCTCGTGTGGCTGGTGGGAGCAAGTGCTGCACACCACTTATATTGTTGATCCCTGCACAGACAAAAGACAAACTCTGCCCAAAGGGCTCAAAACAGGTCTGATCTGGAGACCTGAGTGGCACTTGGCCTTCATATTGCCCCTCAGTACCAGAGGGAAATTTCAGTGTGAGCTGTTGCTTCCATGAAGATGTGATAACAGTCACAAATCTAACCCCAAAGGACTAAAATGGTGGGAGAAAAGAGCAAACAGCAACAAAGCATGGGTAACTCAAGTGACGCAGAAAACCTTTTACCATCTGGGAAAGCATCCCCATTTCTAAGGAACTTCCTAATGTGCTAATGACAAACCTTCAATGCCAAAATGCCAGAGATGGAGCCACTAATGGATGCCAAGCCCTAAGCTTTAAGTGCGCCTAATCAAGCCATTCGGTGTCTACAGTGAAGATGAGCTGCATGAGGACTCTCAGGCTGCCTTGGCAGCACTGACCTGTCCTGATCCAACATATAATTCTGGACCCATTCAGCACTGTTCCCAGCTCAGCACATGCTGCCTGGGGCAGGTGATGGATCTTTTCTGCCAGCAGTACCATTATAGGACTGGCATGAGGAGACCTCAATGCTTGTTCGTGCATGTGGGCAGCAGTGTGATGCCACAAGTAGTTTTCTAATTGGGAAATTCTCTGGGACCAGAGTGGAGGGACTTGGTGATGGGGCTCCTCTCTGCCCACCTGGGACTGGGGCTGGACTTCCTCAGCCCCTTACTGGTGCCTCTTCTCAGCTCAGCATGGGAAGGGTTGGCATGAGGAATGATGTCCAGCTCTTCCTCTACTTCATGTTCACTCGTCAGCTCTTGGATGACAGTGTCAAATGCTTCCTTATGTCTATTGCAGCAAAAGAGCTGTGTGGAGCAATGGGGCTGGCATGGGACAGCTGGTTGCACTGGGGACTTCCTCACCCTCCAACTCCCTCTGCTCACATCCCTCCCTGCCATTGCAATTGCACTCTCCTTTTTTGCCAGGAAGAATCTCGTGCTACAGGCGTGCTCACACAGAATGGGTAGACTCTCGTTTTCCTGGGACTGTTCCTTCAGATCAACCACTGTTGAGATTAGTTTTTCAGGAGCACTGCAAAAAGTACACTTTGCAGAGCCTTCTATCCAGGTGGTCTCTTCAGAGGACAAAGGAAAATCAGCACCAGCACCATTAATATTTAAAGAACTGAATTCGACTTAAGTCTAGACTGTTCTCATAAAGGCACCCAACCCCACTGCATTTAGTGTAACACCAGAACTCCTTTTCAGGATGTATATATATAATGTCAGGAAATGTAGGTTCTATTTAATTATCTATGCTCTCACATAAATACAGTTGGCATGTTTACACTTCCTTCTTAAGGGTTCAGTGGAAAGTTATAGCTGTTTTTCATATGAAAATATGAACGACTTGGGAATTTGGTCTTCTTTTAACATACTGTGAAGCACTGAGAAAGTAGAAAAAAATAGGGTGAAAAAGGCTTTATGTTTTTTTAAAAGGCTTAAAACTTTAAAAACAATTTTAAAAAAAGCAGCTCCTGTCTCTTCTTTTTAAAAAAAGGCCACTGAGAAATGACATTAAAAATCAAGATGCACTCAGTTTTTAAGATAATGTTAATATGCAGATTTTTCAGGGGAAATTAGAAAATTTGCATTTTGGAAAGTAAAATAGCCTTCACATGCAAAGAATTTGTAATGGAAACATTCATGATTATCTCTCCTCCTTCCTGACTGGGTAATTGCAAGCAGAGAATGGACTGTGAGCAGCCCTAAAGAGTAGAACTTGGGAGTGTTGGTTGACAAGAAGCTCAAGAATATGCTTTCACTGCCCAGAGAGCCAACTGTATTCTAGGATGTATCAAAAGCAGTGTGGCTAGCAGTCTGAGGGAGGTGATTCTGCCCATTTACTCTGCTCTCCTGAGACCCCACCTGGAGTGCTGCATCCAGCATCGTGGTCCTCAGCACAAGAAAGACATTGACTTGTTGGAATGGATCTACAACAGGAGGGCCACTGTTATGGATTTAAAATCTTGGAATTTTTCTTTCATCTACCAACCCCACACCTCAGAGAGATAACCTCTCTCTCTCTCTTTTTCAACCGTGGAACCAGGAAAAAGACTGCATGCCCCACAGAAAAGAGTTCCACCTGGCTCTCTCATGAACTGCTAGCAATGGATCATTTGCAGCAGATTGCCGGGGCACACCTGACCCCTCAGGCTACAAGCTGGGTGTTTGGGAACTTCTGAGATAAGAAAAGTGACTCAGGT
>JAWWEU010000001.1:56112229-56132314 GCA_035583155.1 Acropternis orthonyx | reverse complement strand
TTACTAAACTGTAATTCTGACTTGTAATCTGCTTGTGAGTTAGATTCATTCCTCCTGCTGGTTTACCTTTAAACCAGAACCACTACAAAGATGATTACAGGGCTGGAGCACCTCTCCTATGAAGACAGGCAGAGAGAGTTGGTGCTGTTCAACCTGGAGAAGAAAAGGCTCCAGGGAGAGTTTATAGCAGCCTCCCAGTACCTAAAGGGGGCTCATGAGAGCTGGAGAGGGACATTTGACAAGGGCCTGTAGTGATAGAACAAGGGGGAATGGCTTTAAACCGACAGGAGGTAGATTTAGATTATATACTAGGAAGAAATTCTTTACTGTGAGGGTGGTGAAGCACTTGGAACAGGTTGCCCAGAGAAGCTGTGGATGCCCTATTCCTGGAAGTGTTCAAGGCCAGGCTGGACGGGGCTTTGAGCAACCTGGTCTAATGAAAAGTGTCCCTTCCCATGGTGAAGGGATTGGAAGTAGATGATCATTAATGCCCCTTCCAACCTAAACCATACTGACATTCTATGATAATGGCTCAAAAGAGGTTTAAGACTGGTTTAGCTTTAAAGGCCATTTTCCTTGCTCTAGTATTTATAGTAGCCATTCTGGTGCCTTCTACCATGATCAGACCTGCCACCCCATTTTCTTCAGGTTGCTTTCTGGATGGGTTTTCCTTTTCTGTCAGACAGCTGTGGTCCAGGGCTGGGTGGGCTGGCTGCCAGCACAAACCCTGGTGCCACCAGGACCAACCAATGGCATCCATACAATTTTGTGTCTTACTCTGGCTTTATTTGCAGGCATTGTGGGTTTGTGCTGAGTTACACAGGTTGCTGCTACTGCAGCTTGCACAAAAGCTGTGCTCTGCCTACAATCCACAGCTGCCTCTCTGGTGGTGAGAAGAGTTGTTATTGATTACTCATTCCTTCCACAAACTTCCCATTAAGAGAGGAAGGCAAAGACACTCCAGCTCTGACCTGAATGAAATGGGAAGTTTGTAACAGCAACTGAAAGAACTAATTTTATACCCCTTGTCAGTACAGCAGGGCTGTGCAGATGTGTGAGCCAAGCTGGTATGGTTCACCAGCAGTGGGCTGGCACTGGGCACTCCACAGAGCTGTTGCAGCCCCAAATCTTACCCTTAAACAAGTGAGAGGTGAAGGCACACCTGAATCCTTCAGCCACACCAGAAGAGTCCCTGTCACTTGTCAGTCCTCAGCTTCAGTCCCTGCAGTGGGCAGTGACAGGGCCAGCAGCCAGAAGGCTGGGATGGAAATAAAGATTTCTGCCTTGGTACTGCAGGTGGCTGGTGAGGAGGGGGTTGACAGCTGCAATATCGGTGGGTCTGCCACTGGTCTCTTCAGTTTCTGTTTTGCTCTGTGGATTGGTGAAACCAGTGGGATTTTTGTTATGTGCATGCATATGTTTTTGACAGGAGACACAAGTCTTCCCACAGCTCAAGAAACACTTTGTGCCTGAGTCACTGATGCCTACTCTGTTATTTTGTCATCAAATGCGTCTTGGTTGTCTGATGGTCAAGCTTGAGCCTCTGCCCTTTGAAGCAATTTTTGCTCCATTATCAGACAAGAGACATTAGCTTTTTCTCCTTGCAGCTTCAGGAGCACCAAACCACCTCCACAGTGCATTTTTCTGAAAGCCACATGCCTCTTTTCTGAAAGGCACCTCAGCAAAGAGTTGGCAAATCCAGCATTGTTTGGGTCTAGAGGCTGCAACAAAAAATCACTAGTGTCAGGGAGGAGAGAGAAACATGTTCTGTATGACCCTGGGCTCTGAGTTGCACCACTGGACAGAGGTGAGCAACCCTCCACCAGAGCAGTTCACTTTCTCTCCTGTTTTTACCCTAGGTGAAATAATTTCCTGTTCATCTCTGGTGCTGGAATGATGCTCAGTCTGACTTTTTGGCTACAAGTATCAGTGGCATCTCTCCAGCCTCTTCACCCAAACAAGGGTGCCTCAAGCAGAAAGAAGTTGTTGCTGCCCCAAACTGATCCTCTGCCCGGGCACTGCTGCAAGGTGCTGCTTCCTGGGGAAAATACACCACAAAAAGAGTGCTCATCACTGGAAATTTCTGGTTTATCTCACTAACTAGCCAACTGGGTGTTACTTCGCTTGGGCAGAGGGCAGTGACAGCTTCATCATCCTCATGTTCTCCTCCCATGGACAGAGGCTCCTCATCTGGCCCTGGTCTTGGACTTCCTTGGGCAAGTCAACAGGCTTCCAGATTGCTTTTTGCAAGGAAAAGTTGCCAGTCGTCTCTGTCCAACACGAGTTTGTGTAAAGAGGTTTTCTCAGAGAAAGGCTTTGTCATCCATTGCTTCCACTCTGCCTCCTATCCTGGGGCCCCACGACTTCTGCACACCTCCCTGTGCTTGAGGGGAGCAGACACACATCCCAGCAAGCGGCATCATTCCCCGTCCTATCTGTGCGAGGGGAAAGGTAGTTGTGCTGGTTAGGCACAATGCCACTTATTCCCAGAAATGCCAGTGACACCATGAGAGCTTGGGAAACTGCATTTCTTGCCTCTCCCTGGGACCTGGCACTTCAAATTTGAGAGATGAAGCTTCTAAATTAGCCTAAACATTGTTCCATGCTTTTGAAATATTCATAAATAATCTCAAAACAGCAGCAAGCAGGGAGAGGAAAAGTTTGCTGTTGATATTAAGGGTGGTTGAGGCAAAGGTCTGTGAACAGTTGCAGAAAGACCCTCATGGCACTGAATAAAAGGGTTATAAAATCACAGATGCAGTCTGATGTAGATAAATGTAAAGTGATGCGCATGGGAAAAGACAATCCTAGCTTTACATACAAAATAATGGGCTCCGAGCTGGCTATTTCCACTTGGGAGCAAAATCTTCATGTTATAATGGATAACTCTATGCAAATGTCAGCTCAAGACTCAGCAGCAATCAAAAAAAGCAAACAGAAAGCTAGGAATTATTAGGAAAGGAGGAGAGAGCAAAACAGGGGAAATCATTATGCTGCTGTACAAATCCGTGGACTCCCTTCTCTTGAATACCATTGTGCAGTCCTGATTCACTGATCTCAAATATGATACAGGGGAAATAAAAAAGTTATAGAGGAAGGCAATTGAAGATGATCAAAAGCACAAAAGGGCCTCCATTCAGGGAATGACTGAATAGATTAAGACTTTTTATCTCAGAAGAAAAAAATGACTGAAGAAGAAATGTGACCGAGTTTTGTGAAAGGAAGAGCAATGTGACTGGGGAACAGCTGTTCATATTATTCAGTGCTCTTCAAAGGAAGAGAGTCAACATCAAAGGAAACTATCAAGTGACAAGTTCAAAATAAACAAAGGAGATTTTTAGCTGTGGCACTCCTCACCATAGGGTACAGTGGGTGTGTAAAATTTGTGCTGTTCCAATAGGGTGCAAGCTAGTCAATGGAAGAAGAATCCGTCAAGGGCTATTAAATGCAGAGCTGGCATCTACAGATCAGGAGGTTCCTGAGTCACAGACCACTGGGGAAAGGGAGAGTATTCTGGAAAGTATAAACAAATGTTTGCTCTATTTTTGTATTACTTCCTGAGTATCTGCTGGGTCTTGTCCAGGGCAGAATACTGGGCCAGGTGTATTTTGGGGACTAATTCTTTGCAGTCATTCCTATGTCCTTCATTTCGCAGTAGGCCATGTCTCCCACTAAGGCAAAGCAGCAGAAATGTAGCCAGAGGTGTCTGGTGCTGCTGCCTGTAACTGTTTCTGATTCAGCCCACTGCACCACAGAGATAGAGCTGCTTGGTGGCTCTCCAGGCCTCAAGGCTCCCCACCAGGACCAACTTTCAGTTTAAAAACTCTTCCATCAAGACTCACAGGTAGGTACATCCCATTTTCCTTTACCTCCCAAAGCAAAAGCCTTCTCCTGCATGGATAAGCCTTCTCTGCAGGTCCTCAGCTGGAGGCTAAGTTGTTCTGGACTGCAACATTGTGCTCCATGCAGATCTCTCATGTGCATCTCACATTGCAGTGAAAACGTGACCCATTGGTGGCTGTGTCTCAGAATAAGGATGTTCCGTGACAGGCAGCTCACATTCTGGTAGCCTGGCCTGGATCACCCTGGGTTTCTCCTTCCAAGGCATCATGAAAAGACAGTGCCTGGCTATGATCAAGAGGAGATTGAGATAAAAAAAATAATTCAGCACTGGCTCTAATGCCAGTCCAGATCTGAGTGATTCACTATGATTTCCCCCAGTAAATTAAAAGCAAACATCTGGATGCTGCACTGACACAGTATACAAATGCCTCTTGTAGTTGAAACCTCACCACCTTAATGACAAAGACTTTTGTGTTCCTGTGCACTTTTATAAGGTTGCCTTAAAAACCATGCCTTGGCAATTTACTAGCTGATGGACACAAGCTAGTAAACTCACTCTGCACCTCCTTTCCAGCTAGAAATGAGAATGAGGGATAGTGGCTATTAAAAGGTAATCACACCCAGGGGGAAATTCCTGAGCTCAAGCATCTCTGTTCCCCAGATCAGGGTAATCTCATTGCATTTAGCTGGCCATTGGCTAAGCTTGTCAAGCCAGCCTGGCTTGTTACTCTCAGCATTTAGGAGCCTGTCCTATTTCTGGAGGCTGCTGCATTGCCCAAGCAGCCTCATGTGGACATCGCATGCTCAGTATTATGGAGGTGAGGCTTGTTTTCTGAAAACCTACTATTTTCAGCTGTAAAGCCCAATTTAAAGTAAATTTAAGTCCAAATTCTATTCTTATTGACACCTGTGCTATTCTGCAGCAGCTCTGAAGGAGTAATGATGATATACATCGAAACAGGAGGACAGTCAGACACCTGTCCTGTCGATTGATCTGCAGGAGGGGGAGCACAAAAAGGTCCATTAAACACACTGAAGCAAATACACTGATAGTGACTGCTATGGGAAAAAATCCCCACCCACATTTCTCGCCTCTGGATTTCTATTAGGAAGGAGAAGTCCCTGCTCTGTTTGGCTCTAGAAGGAAAGGAAGAGTCTTGGATTTAAGCGTGAACTGCAAGCGGGCAAGTGTAGGAAACCCCAGGTCCTGAATGCAACCTGGGAAAACCAAGTGATTTTCTCCCTCTTCCTCTCTCTCTCCTTCTCCCTCTTCCTCATCCTCCTCCTCATAAGGAGGGTTGGCACTGTCCAGCCCGTGCTGGAGGGAGTTTTTAGCCAGAGAAAGGCAGAGCTCTGGCACCCCACGGCCACATACCCTGTGCATGGGCTGTTGGTGCAGCATTACTGGCACAGGCTCCTCACTCCTGCAATGGCCTTATTTTAATATATTTGCGCTGAATAATACATATTTCCTGTGAAGAAAAGAGTGTATTTCTGTGCAGGAGAAACTTGGCAGCTCTGAATACTGAGCAGCCATTTCCTCAAAGCAGTAGGATTCAACCCCGTAATCAACCCTATTAGCATTAAAAGGAACTGTCTAAATGTCAAGCCAAGTTCAATAAATAAGCACTAACACATTTAGAAATGGCTTAGAAAGGGGAATTAAAAGTTTTGCTGCTAATTATGTTGCTTATTTTAGATTTTTTTGTCAATTCTAGCTCTTCCATTCCAATGGGACAAGCATTTTCTGCCAAGGTGGAGGAAACAGGGTGGCCTAAAAGTGGGCAAAGCTGTTCATCCATAACAGAGAGAGAAAAGGGACCTCAGCCCCTCTTGCAAGCCTCTGGAAGCACAATTAGAGCACAACAGACCTTTCAGTAAAGGTGCCTCCCAGCCTCCTGCTACAGTGAGTCCCAGATCCTCTGATACCTCTTGATCCCACCAGAGCTAGGAAACACCAGGGGGCAAAGGAGAGGATGGCAGACTGCTCTGACTGGCTGAAGGTATGCAGGTCAGGGGGTAGGCAAGCAGAAGCAGGGAGCACAACTTGCTGCAGGCACATTTTATAAGCAGCTTCAGAAACCTGTATTGGTTTTAACAACTAACTCTGCTCCTCCAGACCCACTCACCTCCAACACTGCCTGGATGGAAGTGGCTCACCCACATCTGGTGCTTTGATGTGGTAATGACATATAACTGATACTGATGGCAAAGGCTAATCCACTCTGCCCTGTAATGTTCCCAGTCAATCACGCAATATTCTGTTATTGGAAAAACTCATTTTTGCCCCTCTGATGGTAATCACTGTATGCCCTGAAGCCCAAGGCTTGATAGCCTGTGTAATTTGCAACCTAGCTAAGTGTAACTGCAGATGTTAATCCTATTTATACAAATGCCTGGCAAGCAAAAGTAGGGTTGGAGGGACAAGCTGCAGGGCAGGGGAAGGCATAGAGCTGGATTTCCAGGAGTTCTGCAGATTTCAAGCTGCTGTACCCCAGCGATGGGAGACCAAAAGGTTTGGGGTGGACAGAGGGAGGTGGCACAGCAGTGGCTCTGCAGCTGTGTCACTCCAGTTGCCTGGTATTTATTCCGGAAAATGCTGGAGCAGATGTCACCATGGTGCACATCCTCTGCTTCAGGCAACCACTCTCTAACTAACAAATGCAATCCAGAGGGACCTTGACAGGCTTGAGAGGTTGGCCCATGCAAACATCAGGAAGTACAACAAGGCCAGTACAAGGTCCCACACCTGGGTCAGCACAACCCCAAGCACAAATACAGACTGCATAGAGAATGGATTGACAACAGTCCTGAGGACTTGAGGCTGTTGGCTGAGGAGTCATCAATGTGAGCTCGCAGCCCAGAAAGCCAATTGCATCCTGTGCTAGCTGAACCAAGGCCCAAGGTCAATCCTCTAAGTAAGCTCCTGAATTAGCAGTCTAATATTGTCAACAGAGGAACAGACACCTCCATCAAGTGAGAGTGGTAAGCACCTAGTCTGGGGGGATGTGGAGATGTGGACACAGCTCTCTAGTTAAACACTCCCAAAAGGGCAGGAAAAGACATTTCCTCACCTCACCAGGGTGCAATGAGACCTAAACATGTTGAATGGCATATTCCGGGTGAACTGAGCCCTGAAGTGATGCTCACCTTCTCTGCTCAGCTGTTCAGTACTGAAAACACCCTCCTAACTGCCTCATTCAGGACTAAACTGTGAGAGGAAGGGTTATGTGTTCAGAGAGGCACTGAATCTTCTCCCGTCACAGGTGGGTACTTAAAACAGGCTTGCACTGGTGATGAGCACCTGTGCCTTCAATGGCTCACTCCACCTGCTTCACCAAGGAGAGAGAAGAAGGAGGTCACTGACTCACAGCTGCAGGGACACCCCAGTTTCCAGGATTTCATGCATTCAGGTGAAAACGCACCAAACAAATATCTCAGGCCTCAAAGAAAAGAAAGGCTTAATACTGCAAGCCTGGGCTTTGCAGGAGCTGTGACCTGCTGATGGCAATTGTCCCATCAGTACAGATGGGCCCAGTGTCACAGAGACCCAGCCATCCAGCAGCATTTTCAGCCATGGATTTCCTTGGACTGGCTCCCCTCCCAGCAGCCCTGGAACACCCAGCAGCTACACCCTGATGTGTTACTGCTGGCATTATCCCTTGTCCTGCAGGATTAATGGAATAACAGCATTTCCCTGGTCTTGTTCCAGGTTTAGCTAACATAAACTGAAACCCCCAAATTCCCCAAACACAGTCCAAGGAAAACTCAGCTCCATTACTATTTCACTAAGAATGATACCTCTGGAAAACATAGTCTTAGGCTACATTGCTGTGGTTTGTTTTCCTGCTATTCATCTCTAGGAATGTCTCCCACTTGGGCAAGAAACATCAGATATGCTAAGAGCACACACTTATGGGTGCATGCAGCACTTTACCACACCAACATGTCCTCTCTGTCTGGTGACACTGATCTAGTTTGCTTTTTAGAGCAAGGCTGTGGCAACTTGGCTCTGTCACACATTCCTATAGATTCAGCACCCCCAATGGTGGCCAAGAGCCCCCACTTGCTGTGGTTTCAGCTACAGGGTCTAAGGTCAGCAGCAAGGATGGGCTGGCAGGAGATGGTAATATATTTAATTGCTTCTTTTAATATAGATGGAAAAGAACAGGTGAGCATTTGGGCACATTTGTTTTCTTCCAGACCTGGGAAAGAGTTGGTACAGCCAAGAACACATTTTCCAACCCAACTGTATACTACAATTGGTCTAATAAAAATTTGTTTCATTTACCTACAAAAATCACTCTTCCAGGCACTTTATAGCCATAAAGAAGGTTGGTTTCTATTCCTGGTTTCTTTTAAAAGGCCAAGTCTTGCTGCTGTATTATAAAATTCACCAGACACATGGTACAGCCCAGTGAGCACTGCTGTAGGAGTCTTCACATTATAGTTCTCTAGGCTTGATCGTCCACACACATAAATGGATTTTACACTCATGGTACTCCTGGGACACTAAGGCAGCTGCTTCAGGTTTTTGCCAGTTTAAGTAAGATTAGTATCGGACCCAAGAGCTTGTGTGCCTTGCAACAGCCTACGTGTTGCAGGCACTTTAACCTTGGAGAGCTCATGTCTGTGCTTCCATATCACAAAGAGTAGTACTGGGATACACAACTGGGATGCATATAAAACTAATGGTTAACGGTGGAAATGGACAAGTAAACCTATAGGAAAATACGAAAAACTGGTCTACGATCTGATTGTGATGCACGTGCCAGCAAGTAGCTTCTGGTCCTTTCAGCATCCCTGAGGCCACATGTAAGGGATGGCTTGGTCAAAAAAGATGTATTAAAAACCAGAACCTTATGTCACCCCCATTGGTCTTCTGCGGGCTTAAGGCTGCTCCTGCCACCCGCTGCCTCTGAGCTCTTATTCTCCTCTCTTATTACTGAAACAGTCTAAACATCATGTTTTAGTTATAAAGTGAGTTTAGTGGATAGAAGGGTGGGAGGGAAGGGGGATTAAATTTACTGCCTCAGTGACTACAGATCTGAAATAAATCTCTGATTCAATGATAGATCAATAACATCAAGATTGGGTTTAAATTATTAATAAACTATGAGAAATGAGGATAATTATTCTATGAGTCACAGCTCTCTAATGCACTGCACATTTTTTCCCTGAGACATCTGCACTGAAGCACGACCTGCCTATCTTTTGGCAGAAAGCTGTAGCCAAGCAGTTAATGTTTTTTGTTTTGCTAGCTAAGCATTTCAAGAACCCTCATGGGCTGAGACAGCCTAGTGACAATGTGCTTCACTCACGGAGAAAACCCTTAGACCAGGAACCCCTAAAACATTGAGGTTTATAATGAGCCCCTGGAAATCAGTGTTATTGATTTGAATCACATTTGTGAATGGTTCAGAAGGCCCACAAATGTCCTTTGAAACATGGATGTCTGGTGGTGGAGGAGTTGTGCTGGCCTAAAAAGAGATGACGGCCTTGAAAAGTGGTCTTGGATAGGTGCAGAGGCCCATCTTACTGGTTGCAAGAAGGAAGGACAACCTGAGGAATGGTGGAGGCAGGGAGGGGAGCAACAGTTTTTGCACATTGCTGGTAGACTGCTTTGACAGCACCATCAAACTGTTGGTGGATTTCAAGTGAATTAACTCCACCTTTTCAAGCAAGAAGAGAGGGAAGCATCCACCTGAGGAGGCCTGTTAAAATCAAGAAGCTGAAAACTAGAATATTCCTCCATTTTGGGTCACTGCCATATCTGTTGACTGAGACAACCCAAACTGACGCAGTTAGGCTGGAGATGCTGAGCACCTCTGGGCATCCTTCCACCTCTACAGGTGTCATCTCTCAGCATCATGACTTAGGTTGGTGATGGATAACAGCCTTCTAGGGGCAGCTCACTGCAAAATCAGCTAATGCCTGCTCTTTGGCAGAGTGGGGTCAAATTGGCTCAGAGCATTTTTGGTGGTGCTTGTCAGCTGCTGGGCTATCAGCTGAGGTGCTCAGCATTGCCTTGGCTTACTAAGAGGGTACCTTACTTAAGAGGAGAGGAGCAGAACTCAGAGTATTGGTAATGAAAGGTATTTATCCTGTGAAAGTGAGGTCTGCAGCATGCAGAGCGGAGAGATGCACTCATGAACCTAAGAACAGCAGAGTGGAGAGGGATAGCTGCCAGCACACCAAACTGGACAAGGAGTATTGGTAGCAGCAGTGCACAAGGTCTTGTATGGTCTTACTGCTTTCCTTGCCTCTGGTTCACTGGATGAAACAACGTTTTATGAATCCTAGAATCACTCTCCTGTTTATCTCAGCTCACACAGTTCTGCAAATGCATTAGGTGACCCCCACTCTCCTGATGATATGGTACCACTCTGCACCTGCATGGACTGGAGCTCTGCTGGGACACCCCTCCTTTCGCATAGCATGTCCAACAGCAACTGGGGCTTTCCATACACCCTCTGTCTCTTTTTGCTTGAAGTTGTCAGTCAGGGTACAAAATCATCCTGAGTCTACAGTATGGAACTATCAAGGTGTCCAGATACTTCTACCTGTGCAATGTAGGGATAATTTTTTTATAGCCCCTGTGATATTCTAATTTAAATATGCCTGTGGCTTTGGCATATTAAAAAAAAAAAAAGAAAAAAAGAAAAAACCCCAAAACCAAACCAAAAAACCTCACCAGCATCGCCCCCCCCCCCCCCCCCCCTAAAATGATGAAAATGAAACACTGAACAAACTGTGTTTGGGGCTTGACTGTGATCTAATTCAAGGTAAGTAATGAAGGGCTTTTTAAAATTTTTTTTATTTATCTCCATTAGTAATTCAACAAGGCCTTTACACATCACTGCTTTCTTATTAGTTACCTATGAATTATAAAGGATTCTGGGCACAGCACACCCAAATTAATGCATCTGTGGATGAAAACTTTTGAGGGATAGGGGGAGTAGTGATGCTTTGGTGCCTCCATCATGTGTTTGCTCTCCCAGCTCTGCTGAGATAGTAAAATGTCATCATCTCTGCCTTATACATGAGGAGCAGAGCCCAGTAAAGGGCCACGTGCAGGCTAACTGGGAACGGTATCAAACCCAAATCTCATGGAAGCCCCGTTCCTGGGACCAGGGAGTAGGTGGGCAACTCAGGATGCTCTATGGTGTTTGCCTGAGGATGAGACATGCTCAGCCTGAGCAATCTGTCTGCCCATGAGGGATTGCGGTGTAGCAGTGCATGGGCAGCTGGCTGCTTTCACCCCAGATCACGGCCAGTCCCTCAGGGACAGCTCAGGCCAGGCCTTTGAGGAGGGGCACTGCTGGGTCCCCTCTTGCAAACCCCTCAGATTGAGGGAAGTTCTCTTTCTTTCTTTCTTGCACTTGTGTAGTGACTTTCTGCTAGCCAGAAAACTTGAAGACTGATTTCCCTTGATATTGTACCAGAGGTTTCACCTCAGTTCACAATATTTTCAAAATCTGTTAAAGAAATGGAGTCTGCACTCTTTCAGGCTGCAAATTATGAATGTACAATATTTATTTATAGAAATATTAAACAATTAAACAATTAAATATATATATAAAATTTATAACATATTTAAAATTTGTATGAATAAAATTTGCAAACTATATTAAAAACCACCTTGCTGCATGCAACAGTTGCTATATCTATTGCTATATCTATATGTCTATATATCTATATATCTATATATCTAGTTGCTATATCTATACTGGTGCCAAGGGCATGTGGTAACATCTTTTAAGAAAAAAGTAAAAACATCCCTTGGATATTCATATAAAGATTGTTATCAGTGAACTGAGTGCCATTTAAATTACACTGAAGAAGAACTTATTCTTTCTTTGTCTCTTGAACTACTGTCCCCATTCAATTTCTTTTCTCTGCCTTCTCTCTGCAAGGAAGGTTAGATGTGTCTGTGTGTTTATGTTGGACAGACAAAAGGAGTGAGCTACGTCTCCAGCTGGTGTAAATCCGTGTTGCTGCAGCAGCCTCAGTGGTGTGAAGGGTGGTATTATGCCGATTTACTGTTGCTGGGGAATCAGACCTCCTTTTCCTATCCAGATGGAAGCTGTAAAATAAAAATCACACATTTCAGTTGATTTGAGAGGTACTGCATGGGATTTATCTGCCTAACAAAATAAAAACAAAAACCAAAGAACCCCTCTGCAGAGGCTGGCAGCACCCTTTTTAATACAGTGAATGTCAAAGGGCCCAAAGACAACCACTTGGACAGACATAACTTCCAGTTTATTAATAGCAGGGACACAGCAGTGGCTGCCAGGCAGTGAATGTCTCAGGCATTCTGTAAATTTCCACTTGTTAAGTGTTCCCGCTGCTCACCTGTGTATGGCAGAAATACAGCCTAACATGACTGAATCATATAGAAAAATGTTACCAGTTACTCTTCTTACTTGGATTCCTTCAGCACAGATTCTGTGGGCTGAGCTGGTGGAGAATATGTCGCTGGTGCTGAAGGGGAGAGAGAAAACTTTCTTTAAAAATAAAAAAAAAAAATCCTCATTTTGTATAGAACAGCAGGGATTTTTTCCTACCTTGAGATTTCTTGCCATTTCATTATTTTGTAATTCAGATAAAACCTTCCCACCTTAACGAAGAACATTTTTCCCCATCAGTTTTAATGGTACGATAAATTGTGGGAGAGCGGAGAAAAATGAACCGTAAAAAAGGTTGCTGGAGACGGAGGACAGGCTTTGCAGAGGAAGAGACAAGAGTTACAAGCTAATTTACTTTGCCTTTCTGTTCAGGTTTCATCTGTAAACAGCTTGGGCCTCATTACTTGCAGACTTTTGGGGGCACATATTCCCATGAGTGTTTCAGCTTCCCTGTGGCTGCACAGGGGCAATGGGGTGAAGGGGACTGGGGTTGCCCCTCTGTGGGAAGGTCATGATGCTACAAGAATGAGGAGAAGACTGGTAATTTTGGCCCAAACACCTGGTACAGGCAGGTGCCCTGAGGGGTTTGCTGTCGGAACAACACCTTTCTCCTCCAGGTTGCATTAATTCAGTGGCCACAAGCTGCCAGTTTCCCTCTTTGTGCAGAGCACAGCAGACCTGGAATCTGTTACAGCCCCCATCTACTGGGTTAGTTGTACCTCTCAGCTTGTCTCAAATGCTCTGTTAGGTAGAACAGCTCTTATGCAACCTACCTCAGTGTCTGCATACCGAGTGGTGTTACTTCCAAAAAATCAGTAAGGGCAGATGGAAGAGATTTAGGACAGGCACATGCAGAAGGTGGTGGGAGAGAGGAGAGATGTCTGTGGGCATGTATTGGTCTGGGGAAAGATGGTGGACAAGGAGACATTTGGGAAGGGCAGGAGGGTGGCAGATGAGATGGTAGAAAAGAAAATGTAGAAAAGTAAGACATGGAATAAAAGAGAGGTATGGCTATGACAGGGAGCTAGATAAAGCATAGAAATGAAGGCTACTGCTCAGATTGCATAAGCCACTCCTATGAATGACAAAAAACAATGAAAAGAGATGAAAAGAAGCCCAAAAAAGCCCTATGAATCACTGTAGTGTACAAATTCTTGAAGACATATTAAATGTTGACACTGGGTCCCTAATGAGGCATTGCCATATTTGATTTTCCTTGGTAAATTTTCTTGTGTCTAAATACTAGCTCTCTACTGAAACAGGCTGAAACAAATTTCATATATCATCTGAATTTTAATTGTGGAGTGGATATCCAAGAAATGACTGCTTGGGATAGCACTGAGAGGGATTTCTGCATGCATTTGCTTCCTGTCTTTTGTGGCTGTTTCAGACCCTCAGCCCCTTTCCAGGACAGATTTTTCCTCAAGGATGCAACGCACATGGATGCCTGATAAGAATACTTGATTTCCACATGGAAAGCTCTTAAAAAATAAACCTTAGTCTGAACAGTTGATATTTCTCATTCTTAGGAGCTGGCAAATTTGCATTGAGAAAAATGCAAATGTGAGCAGAAAACACTTCTGTTGGTCAACCCCCAAGGAGGACTAATGCACGAATTCTTTAGGAAATAGGAAACCCTTTACTTCAAGGAATAGCCATTCTCTTTCATGCTGGCTGTGCATTTCTGCCTGTGCCAAAGCAGGCTGTGCTAAGGGCTCCCCCATAACAGGTGAGATGCCTGCTTATAGCACGTTCAAAGAATACAGAAAAAGTCAAATCTTTCCTCCAAAAAAATTATTTATACTTAAGATAAGGCCAAGTTGCCCCACTTGAACCCCCGTTTGTGAACCACCCCCCCGTTGCATAAAGCCAGATTTTCCCTATGTAGGCAACCAGTGGCCATTCCTCATGGCTGCTGCGTGGCCCCCTTCCAGTGGCTTTTGGTGGAGCTACTTGTCCCTCCTTCACTCCCTCTCAGGGGACAGCTGTGGCCCTGTCCAGCATACAGCCACAAGCCACGTCCTGGTTTGCAAGCAGTGTCACCACAGGCAGCCAGAACTGAAATGGGACAAGTTCTTAAAGTCCTTAAAAAAGGGGGTTTATCCCCTGTAACTTACAGGGGTTTCTTTTCCATGGTTTAATGATATTTTCGTCCATGCTATCTGCCTCCAAACATTGGCTGGATTACTTAGTGAGTTGTAAAGTGTTATAAAAGCATGGTGTGTGTATATATGTATGTATATAAATATATATATATATATGAAGTAACATAGCTTGTGACATCCAGTAAGAGAGATAAATGTTCAATATTAATTTGCTCATGTTTACATTCAACAGAGCAACTCTGATCCAAACAAAGCTAAAATGAATGCTGTCTAGAATGAATCAGCAGGTTTTATGCTTCAGCTCTGTGCTGGTTTCATTGTGATTATGTTGAAACTAGCTAATGGTAAAATCCCATTCTTTCCAGACTAGTACCTTGCACTAGTGATAAGTTTGCTCCATGGTCGGGATTCAGGTTTGGATGTTGGTTCCCCCTACCATGTTCCCACTGCTCAATACTTTTTTCCAAAACATGGTACAAACCAGCCCAGCAGTCCACACAACTGTGGCCCTCACTAGCAGGCAGGGAAGGGCAGGCCTATGTTGCTTCTAGAAATCTATCACCGTTTTAGGTGCACATGCATGGCACTTGTATTAACCATATGATGGACTGAATGGGAAGACTAACAAATGTCATCTACCTAGACTTCTGTGAGGCCTTCAGCATGGTCCTAGATAACTTTCTTATGTCCAAATTGGAGAAACATGGTTTTGAAGGGTGGACTATTTGGTAGATAAGTAACTGGCTGGCTGGATGAAGCCAGAGCTGTGGTCAATGGCTCTATGTGCAGATGGATACTAGTGGTGTCCCCCTGGGGCTCTCTTTGAGGTCTCTTGAATATCTTTATCAATGACACAGTGAGATGGAGTACATCCTCAACAAGTTTGCAGATATAAACAAAGATGAGCAGTGCAGTTGACACAACAGAAGGATAGGATGCCATTCAGAAAAACCCAAACAAGTTTGAGAAGTGGGCCCAAGAGACCTTCATTAAGTTCAAGTCCAAGTGCAACATGCTGTACCTGCATTGGGGCAATCCCAGACATGGGTACAGACTGGGAGAAGAACTCATAGAGAGGAGCCCTATGGAGAAGGACTTGAGGGTTCTGGAGGATGCAAAGCTGGACATGACCTGGCAATGTACACCTGCAGCCCAAAAAGCCAACTGTATCAGAAAGCCAGCTGCATCAAAAGGAGTGTGACTGGCAGGTTGAGAGAGGTGATTCTGACCCTCTAATCTGTCCTTGTGAGATCCCACCTGGAGTACTGTGTTCAGCTCTGGGGACCTTAGCACAAGAAAGACATGGACCTGTTGGTGTGGGAACAGAGGAGGTCATGAGGATGATCAAAATGGTGGAGCACCTCTTCTATGAAGACAGGCTGAGACAGGTGGGGTTGTTCAGCCTGGAAAAGAGAAGCTCCAGGGAGACTTCAGCAGAGGTCTTTCAGTACTTAAAGGAATTTTATAAAAAAGAGGGAGAGGGAGTTTCTACATGGAAAGGGGAAGGACCAGGGAAATGTTTTTAAATTGAAAGAGGGAAGATTTATATTGACCATGGGATTAGCTCTGTTGGTCAGTGCATGGTGCTCACAACACCAAGGTTGTGGTTTGATCCCTGTACAAGCCAATAACTTAATAGTTGAACTTGATGATCCATGTGGATCCCTTCCAACTCTGAATATTCTGTGATTCTTCTGGGACTAGATGTTAAGAGGAAATTCTTCACTGTGAGGGTGGTGAGACAGTGGCACAGGTTGCCGAGAGAAGCTGTGGATGCCCCGTCCCTGGCAGTGTTCAAGGACCGGTTGGATGGGACTTTGAGAAATGTGGTCTAGTGAAAGGTGTTCCTTGGCAAGGGCATTGGAACTAGATGATCTTTAAGGTCCTTTCCAACCCAAACCATTCTATGATGGTTCACTTTGTGATTCTTTGGTATGCAGGCAGAAATGTAGCAAATATCAAGGATAGCTGACTTAGTCTCTCTCCTTCCCTCTAACAGCTTGATAAAAAATACCTGTTAATGACTTTCCTTTCTTCAAAGGTCTTCCAGGAACCTCAGTTGCAATTTTTGCTCGTTTTGCGGGCGGGGATGAGGAGATTCCTTCAAGCTCTGCATCACAGACAAAACCTCTGGTGGTTCTCCTAGTTGTCTTTTTGTTGAAGAGAGCAAGATTAGTCTGCTCAATATAATCTTGTACTCTCTGCATTTTGAAGGTTTCTTCAGAAGTCATATATTCCTCTTCAAGCCTTTTCAAATTTTCCACTGTGAGAGCATAACTGGAATCTGATGACCCGGTCTCAAGGGTAAACATTTTTGGTTGGGACTGGTTACTGCAAGACCCTGACAGCTTGCTTCCATTAAACATATCTGCAATGCATTAAGGAGATGAGAATCTATGGCAACAGGCAAAGTCAATTCATCATTCTTGTAACAAAGAAAGAAAGAAAAGAGAAATCCCATTAGTCATTTACTCCTGACGGGCATATTGATTGATGGTGTTAAAATGTTCACACTAAGATAACCTTATTAGATTGAAAATCACTTTCTTTTCAAGAGGATCTACTAGGCTCCAATTCAACAAAGCACTTAAACAAATACCTGATATTAAGGGCATGCCCAGGTCCTATTGGTGGGATTTTCTTAAATAGTTCCCATCTAACACTTAAAGACCAAAGCTTAAGATAGCTACAAAGGACAGCATAATGCCTGATCTGTGTTTCAGATTGAACCAAGGTTGAGCAACCAAATACCTCACATCCAAACACACAATGGTACCCTCTGCCTTACTAAGGCTGTACTAAAGATTGCATCAGTGATTTCATTGTTAACCTAGTTTGCTTTGGCTGTAAAATGCTGTACAGCTGAAACTTACTGTGTGCAGGCTGGAATAGAGTGCACTTTATATTCATTACTAGTACTCAGACAAATTATTTTGGACATTTTTTGCTATATGCTGATGGAGAAAAAAATAAAAATGTACAGTGGAATCTATTGAATCTGTTTAATTGGACCTGCTGGTGGCCATCCGACCATGCCAATTAAATAAAGACAAACAAAAGTAGCTCTCAGAGGACCTGTAGTGAATAAACCCAGGATAAATACTGCATGATTTTTGTTATTGCATTATTCTGTATAGTTGTGTGTCTGAAACATAAAATAGCCATAAAAAGCAACTCACCCTCCTGTTTGCAGTATCTGCTTAATTGTGTCTGCATCTTCCGTTCACCCACTCAGTCTGTTTAATGTCAAAAGATAAAGGAAGGCAAAATAATAAGGTTAGTTTGGCAGAACTAGTGTTTTTCAACATCTTCTTTCCATGCATTCCCCTCTCTATCAATTCCCATTGGGCATAATGCTCCTCTACTCTGTCAGACTGCAAACCAAGATGGCCATTTCCAGGTGTTTTATCAATGCAGGAGGTCCAAAACCTTCCAGTGCCCTGGGTGTCAGCTTTGGGGCACACACAGATCACCTCCAAACTTTGCAGACATCTGTCCACATGGGCAGAGTGGTCCCTGCCACCATGTGCTGGTTTAAAGGTAGACCAACAGGAGGAATAAACCCAACAGGAGAGATTACAAGTCAGAGTTACAATTTACTAAAAAGATTACAATAAATACAATGATACAGAAAAAAATGGTTTTAACCCAGATATATAACCCAGCACTCTGTGACACAAACAAAACAGTGTTCATCAGCACCTGTGCTGAGCACCACGTGGTCCCCCCGAGTGCAAAGTAAAAGGAAAGAAAAACCTGTTGGTGAGGATGATAGTCACAGTTCTGTCAAAGTAATGATTGCAGTCTTGTCGAGAGTGGCAGTCGCAGTCCTGCTGAGGTTCTGGTCCTCCTCTGTATCCAATGAGTGGTACCAAAAATTCCAAAACCCGAAGATTATGTGTGCTCAAATTCAGGTGGGAATGCCCAGCACCTCCCCCAGAGTGAGGAGTTTCACAATGGGTGATTTAACTCTGTGAGTCATGGGGTATTTTTGGAATCTTTGATGGTCTAGGTCGTTGCAACTGCCTATTGTGCCAGTCCCTAATGGCCCATTAGCAGACATGACCCCTCAGGCTGGGTGTGAAGGTGCTGATGCCTCCCCGGAGGGGAGTTAGCACAGCTGAGTCACTGGTGTGAAGACAGAAACACTCCCCTGACTCGCAGGGTTCTTTAACACCCAGTTAGTGGCCTGAGGTGTGCCCTGGGCAGCTGCTGCAAATGATCCATAACAGTTGGTCAATAATAACATAGAGGGTGTAGAATACACAGTTCTGGTTATACCCACACAGTGATAAACTGGTCCCAGCCCTTCTACCTAGGACAGCACTGTGGGAGCCCACAGACACACTTGCACTGAGGCACTGCAGGTGCACCAGGGATCGCTCAGTGAGACATGAACTTCACCCCTTGTCCAGGCTTCCCCAATGGAATAATTTCTGAGAAGAGAGTTGGCAAAGGCCAAGAAGGACCAGTAGAGCGCTGTCCAAGGTGAAGATGCTGACTAGGTAAGGTCCCAGCCAGCACTGTTTCTGAGGTGCTCTGGCAATGGTCAGCCTTTACCATTTTGTGTGTACTAAAGACCATATATCTGTGACACAGTGGTTAACATGTTTTAATCCACAAGGCTGAACTAGTTTACTTGCTTAATATAAGGGCCTGACACAATGAACTAAAATGCTACAGAGAAGCAGAGGGTAATAATAATGTCTCTCCACCTTGTGTTTGGAAGTCAAGTCTAACCAGGCTGTTTTGGTTGCCACTTCTTCCAACTCAGCGCTGCCTGCATTTCCCTGCCGTAATGCCCTGTAATTGCCATTTGCCTGGGATTGCACCACATGCACCTGGGCCAGCTCAGAGAATGCTCTGGGGCAAGCCAATGCCATTTTCACAATGTCTACATGGCAAGGGCTGTCCTGGCCTTGTGTCTGTGGTCTGTGCACGCCACCATTGCTTAACACAGACTGCTGTCCTTGAGCTCTTCCTCTTTCATGAATGTTTTAAAGGGCATTTTATAATGTATTATTAGTAAGGCTTTTAAAAAAATTTCCTTTGCTACTTTGAAAATGGAGAATTGGAATATATAAAAGCACAGCTGAGCTGAGCATTTTTCAAACCCGGTGGAAGAGCATGAGCCATGAAACTGTGTGCTTAGCTCACTGACTGGCTCCATGCAGCAGCAGCAGCAGCAGGAGTACCTAGGGGCAGGATCTTGTCCTTCATATAAAACTTGTCTATGTTGCTTTGTTACACTTCCTATCCCAACTTCCCCCAAAGCAAAAGAGAAAAAGTGCAGAGAACTCTTCCAGTGTCACTCCCAGTGTCACTCCACACAAAAACATATATCTGATGCTATGAAAACCATGTATCAGGAGGGCAAAGCCTTCAGACAGTTTTTGGCTCAGTGCTTGTACTGTACCTGACAGGCTGAGCTTTCATGCTCATTGGTAAGGTCCTACTGAGTAATATGAATTACAGCAGCTTTTAGAGGACCGTCCCTTGGCACTTGGCACATCAAAGCTGCAGAACTCATGGATCAGCAGTTTCTGCATGATTTAAAGAAATGCAGTACTTGAATGTTCATATTGAACTTTCCCATGAAATTGAAGAGGATCAAATGAAGTGTTTTATTGAATTCTAAATATGGAGCTTTATTTCTTTCTTTCTTTCTTTCTTTTTTTTTTTTTTTTTTTTTTTTTTTTTTTTTTTTTTTTTTTTTTTTTTTTTTT
>JAWWEU010000001.1:56073570-56102870 GCA_035583155.1 Acropternis orthonyx | reverse complement strand
CCGGCCCTCCAGCCAGCTCTTAATCCAGCAGAGAGTACACTTGTCCAAGCCATGGGCTACCAGCTTTTCCAGGAGTAAGAGAGAGAGAGAGTTATAAAATTATGTTTCAAGGATGCTGGTTCTCCTTGATAGAACATGTCAAAAGCTCGAAATATCCAGTCATGGGCTGTAAATAGCTTTGACAATATGACTGGTGTGTGCATTAACTGAATTCAAGATAGAAAATATATGATCCTGCAAGTGCTTATTTTTCCTCATGAAAATTATTACCACAAGCACTTTGCACAGTGACATGTATGTGAACTTGTACCTGTGGTTTCTCAGTCACAGTACAAAGATGTCAGGATAATGAAGGGCTACTATCTCTATCATTTGCTTTATCTGTATATGCAAATGAAAAGGAATTTTAAACAAGTATCTTTTTAATAAACTTCATGTTCCGACCAGATTTGAGTTAAACTTTTGTTACCCACATCTGGTTTTCTTTACTTAGGAAGCTTTTCAGTGGTTCTGTTCTTTGGGAAAAGAAAAGGAAAAAGGTTGTGTGATGTTACTTCTCAGGTACTGATGTTTTATATGCATTATGTAGAGGGGATGCTGCTTCATATTTCTGTGTCTGTGCTTCCAGTGCTATGTTTTCCTGCCTAAGAACATAGGTATCCCAAGAAGGATAACAGTTTCACTTGGTATTAACATTCACTTAGATCTCAGAAGCGGTTTCTTTAGAGGTTTCCCAAGAGATCTGCAGCTCAGCCCTGGCCATCACCCAGGTATGTCTGTGCATTGGTGGTAATTGTGCATCAAAGATAATGTGTTTCAACAACGAGGCAAGCCATTTCTGATTTCATTTGCTCAAACACATTTATTGCATCTCAGTATTTGCCTTAAACATACTGCCTTGGGCTTCCTCAAAAGAGAAAATATGACAATTATATGTAGGTGTAAATGGAGATGATTGGAAATGGTTTCTAAGAGCTCAGCGTTAGGTAGGGTGGAGCTAGTGCAAAGAGAAGGAAATGGAAATGCTGGCAGGTGACAGAACAGAAAGGCCTGTAAGGTCTGCTAACAATTACACTGGCCAGAGGAGCTGGAGGCAGCTGCTGTCTAGTCTGTCTGCTTTTCTCTTTTGAGGTGGAGTTGTGTGAAGTAGATGCTCGTAGCGTGGTCTTTTACTTATATAACAAGGGAGCTCATTCTGGAAAGAAAATCACAGAACAAAAGTAAATATGACAAACCAAAGACATATATTGAGGCAAATGTCTCATTATTTGCAAGATGGCATCTGCTGTCATCAGGAAGAAAGTAACTTCTCCCAGGGGTGAGAAGGAAGTTTGACCTCTATAAAGATCCAGAATTTAGATGTCAAAAAAAGAGAGAATCCCCTTTTTTAAACTTTAGTTTTAGCAAACTTTATGATTGTTGAAGGCTTGCAGTTGGCAAGGCTGCACTTAGTCAATGAGATTGTGGAGTACAGCAGATAATGTATCTTTGATAAATCAGGCAAAGCAGATAAAGACACACTGCAAAAAATTGACCCACAAGCCACAGAAGTATCTTTTTTCTGTCATTCATCAATTCTTGGGATAAAACTGTAGAAATTAATCAGCATTGAGTTGGAAGGTGAGGGAGATACAGGCTGATGACACGCACCTTGTCTGTAAGATAATGACAGGCTTTGGTTTAGTCATTTCAGATGAGGATTCCCAGGTCACTGGACTGCCCCTTTCTGCCTCCAGAGGTGGTGTCAGGATGCTGTCTTCTTATTAGTGTCAGGTAGAAATTTTTGCTAGAAATAGGAGGCCAGTCTCCAAGTACCTTGTTAGATACAGAAGATGGGAAAATCACAGCAGAAAATAACACAAAGAATTTCATGGTTCTGGAAAAACTTGACGGTCTCATAAAAGAAGGGTTGACAGAGATTCTGCAGTCAGAACAACTCTTCTTTTCCGAGCAGTTCAAACTTGTGAATAAATGTGCAATCAGGCACAGGTGTAGAGGAGTAAGTGTGCAGCTTTCTACAACTACAGACTAATGACAACTTGGATTTAGACAGGTACTATTTGCACATTACTGTCTTTCTATTATAAGTACAAGAATCCATGTCCTTGGTGCTTGTCCATTCAGCAGTGAGCACCGTGGTTCTAGGTCTGTGATCACCTGCAAAGCACTGACAAGCATAAACAGTAAATCATATTCCTGGTACTCTGTCTATGCAGCATGTGACTGTGGTAAGATAGGAAGAGTAACACCAGCACAGTGCATAACCTTGGTGTTTGTGTAATGCAAAACAGTGTTAGTTAAGGGATTGACTGCCACATAGTGTATGTTCATTTTGTACAGAAAGTTCAGACAGATTATAGTTTCTACCACAATGCTCAGGTTAAATACCATGCTAAGTATTTTAACAGACATTGCATATTTCTGCCACCTCATCCCTGCATACAGGTGGAAAGAGAAGATCTGCCTTTTCACTAAGCAGAAGAGGCTTAGCCTTGCTTCTTGTACTGCCAACTCTGCTCAGACCAAAAGGGATACCTGGTGGTGTTGACATGGCTGGCAGCTCAGTCACATAACATGACTTATGCTGTAAGAGACACTTTGCAGAAGAGACAGTGTCCCTTACTCTGTAAATCACAGATCCAAAGCTTATGTATATGTGTGACCTTGTCAGAGTCCATATCACAAACCTTCCATGAGGGGCAGTTGCATCACCTGAGTGCACTGGAGAAGAGCTGATCTAAAAAGGCCACTAAAGGAGAACCAAGGACATGTGAAAGCTAGCAGCGCACAGCTAATGTGCAGTTTCATGATCACAGTGCCTTACAGTTGTCCACAGAAGAAGGGTTACCTTCACCTTCACTCTTACCATCAGCAGTCTGACGGCAGGTCACATTTAGCAGCGCAGAACAAGGTTGCAGAATTTTTTGAGGATTGTCTCTCCCCATCTCATCACATGACTTGCCCCACATAAACCTTTTTTCTTGGACTTTGCTCACTGAATCATTGACATTACCATAATGTGAACACCTTCATGGAGTATGTCCCTTCACCTAGGTCTGTGCTTTGACTGAGATGTGTGAGTTTTTTTCCTTCTGGATGGTTAAGAGTGAAAGCTCTACACCAAGTAAGGAACAACAGTAGTAATAAAAAGTAGTGCAATATTTTTTAAAGCTCAGTAACTGCAGTTGCTCCTGCTGAGATACACCTTGCTATGAAGCTTATGTCACTGATGGGACTGCTCATTTGAGCGAGGCAGAGCAGCAGGGACATTATAATTAATAATGCTTAGCAGGAAAGATGTTATTGTGCTTGGGGCAGAAGGGCAAAAACTGTTCTCTATTATTTTTTGAAGAGTTAATTGGTAGTAGGCAAAGATTTGCTGCGTTGAGCCAGCAGGTGCTGCTTTATGACTACATTAATGTTAATGATATCCTCCAGACACATATGAAGACAGGTTAACCTATTTCTTTCTCATTGCATTTCTTGGGTCAATGTGTGTTCTGGTTCCAGTTACTTTTTGAATGCCACCACAAGGCACTCGGACAGTGACCCCAAATTTGCACAGATGTTTGCAGGTAGTTTTACAAAACCAGGTAACTTTTGTAACCTCTATTCACCCCGGGACAGACTGCAGATTTAAAGTTGAGGGAAATGGGTAAAAAGGGCTGCTTCTCTGGTGTAAAATCATTCCTAGGGGTTGCATAACATTTCTAAAATTGCCTGTTTAACTGTTCCTAGGTGTGCTTAACAATAGTACCTGGGATCTAACTGTTTATTCTCTTCTTTCATCACTGAAACCTCTACACTTTTGGCATATTATTAAAAGAGTACTCTGGCAGCAATTTAAACCCAGAGATGAGCAGGTGTTAAATTGTGTTCCTCTAAGCAAAGCATGCCATGGCCCATCTAAGCTTGATACAAACTAGAAAAGCTAAACCAGTGGTTCCACAGAGCTTGTAACAGTCTCATTTCAGTACCACTCTGCATCTGAAGTTTAGTTATGAGCCTATATCTTCTTTTCTTTATGTGCTTTTTGAATATCTCATTTGACAAAATTGCATTGTCTGGCACTAAGCTTCAGAGACCTTTCAAGGTATTTATATTTTTCATAGAGTGCTTGCTTTGCACAAGCCCATCGGCTCCAGTAAAAATCTGGGTGCCATGGCAGGCAGAAGTGCTGTGAAAGGACAGTCCTGGGAGCTGGACGCAGAGTTTTTTTTTTTCCTGCAAAAGTCAGATGACAGAGTTACCATTTGAGAAACCCACAGGGACTGATTATGAATGCCAAATCTGATTTTTAATAAGATTACCAGGTGGGTCATGTGCCTTGTTAGAATTCTGCTCCTGCAGATCTAGTGTTAACAAAGTAGGAGAACAAAACTTGCATGTCTATACAGGCTAGGAGAGTTGTACTCAGCAGTGTTTGCCCATTAGAACACAAATGTAACTCCAAGTAAGCTATTTCAAAGTTTCTCAGAAAATGAAACATGAGCAATCAAAAAGGGGGAGAAGACTCTGTATAAAGTCTTAGGAGTGAGTGCTGGACCTTAAATACTCACCATTTTAAGAAATGCTGTCTCTAGGGTGCAATGCTCCTCTAGGAAGCTCAGGCCTCCTGGTCAAAGGGAAGGGGTTTGAAAGGGCCAGTTGATTCTGATGAATCAACAAATGATTACACCACTGGTGCCACAGCCAGAGGTTTGGCTGCTTAGATCATGGGACTCACTGAAAAACGTGGTCTACTGGGAGCTGGTGGGGTTTGTCTGTCAAAGAAGGGAAAGAGCACCTTTGGTCATAGGTTTGACAGCCTGGTGAAGGGGGCTTTAGCACTGCCAGGGGAGGGAAACCTCAATCCAGCCCACTCCTACCAGTCTGATGCCAGTTCCAGCCAGAGATGCTCAAAGCCTGGAGAGGGATCCTAGCAGAATTGGAAATAAATGAAGAATTACAGAAGTGTACATGCCTGCAGGGCTATGATCTTATTGGCATCCTGGAGACATGATGGGGTAACTTCTACAAGTGGAGTGTTGGAATGAAGGGATACAGGCTCTTCAGGAAGGACAGGATGTCAATGATGAGCTGAAGTGCATGGAGTTCTGCTGGGGGATGGATGACGAACCAACTGAGAGTTTATGGACTAGGATTAAAGGGAGAGCAGGGGGCAAGTGACTTTATAGTGGGGGTCTGCTACAGGCTGCCTGACCTGGAAGACTGAGTGGATGACTTCCTCTGTGCACAGGTAGGATTGGCCTCATATCACAAACCACAGTCCTTATGGGTGGTATCTGTGATATCTGCTGAAGGAACAACACAGCAGCATGTAAATGATCCAGGGTGTTCCTGGAATGCACTGATAATAAATTCATTCTCCAAGTGATAGAGGAGTCAAGAAGGAAAGATGCTATGTTGGATCTTGTTCTCACCAACAAGAGAATCTAGTGAGGAATGCGAAGCTCAAGGGCAGTATTGGCTGCAGTGACCACAAAATTGTGGAGTTAGAGTACTTAGGACATCAAGGAGGGCACACAGCAAGCTCACTTGGACTTCAGAGGAGGAGACTTTGACGTCTTGAGGGATCTGCTTGGTGGAATACCATGGGATAAAGCCCTGGAGGGACAAGGTGTCCAGCAGAGGTAGTTAATAATCAAGGATCACTCCCTCCAAGCTCAGGAGTGATGCATTCCAACAAAGAGGAAGTCAGGCAAAAATGCCAGGAGGTCTGCGTGCTTGAATAAGGAGTTCCCGGAGAACCTTAAAAACAAGATCTGGGTTTCCAGGTTCCTTGATAATTTCTTGGTTTAGCAACTGAATGGAATTTTTACATTGCTTTAATGATGCTTCATATAGCATTGTTTACAGTATAGTGTCAATCTCAAGTCCTAATAGGATACTATCTTTTTAAGGTCTTTGCTTCCTCTTCTGTACTGTTTTTAAAATAAAATGAAAGGGTAAGACTTGAGTTAAACAGATCCTTATTAAAGTAGGAGCTAGTCTGATAATGACTTAAATTTGTGCTATGTGGACATCACAAGTTATTTGATAACCATTCCATTATAATTAAGATGTGGCTAATAGACAATTAATATACAGGATTACACACTTAGCTAATTAGATGATTTTAAATGTTTGGGTTTTTTTGTTAGATTAAAATGTACAGGTCCCCATAAATCACTATTAGAGATTGCCTAATAAGCCTGAACTCTCAATTTTCTCCCTGTCAATCAGCAATGGAAGCACTGAATTTCCTCTCACCCAGAGAGATTTGTCACATGGAAGAACTGCTGTGTTCAGCATGAGCTGAGATGCCTTCAGCTCCCAAATAATTGCAACTGTTTGCAGGACATCGCAGCTCAAGTCTGTGCTCTTATGTTCTGTTCCACTTATCAAGACTCTCAGCTCCTGCCCTCACACATGAAATGGAATTCTCCCCCTGTCCCTACACTTTTAGCAGTCTCTTGCTGATGCCCGTGAGGGACTGGAATTTTTCACATTTTGTAATCCTTGTCAAGAAGGGACAATTCTTTCCTGGTCTGATTCTGCTTAGATGTCCTAGGCCATGCACCAGTTGTTGGCTCAGCAGCACCTTACCTTAGAGGGTGCATGTGAGAGACAAGCTGAGCTGGAGGTCTCTGCTGGTGTTTGAGGCTCTGTTTTAACCACCTTAATTGAGGAGACTAACAACTGCAGACTCCTCAGCACTCAGTGCAAGGAGAGACAACTACATCATTAGAAAGTAGCACGTCATGTCCAACAACACTGTGGGCTAGGAAGAATTCACCTCCAAACTGTTGACAGATACACTGAGATGTCTACATGTAATACCTACAGGACAGTAGAGTGTTTGAGCTCTACTGCAGTCAGCAGAGACCTAATCAGTGCAGTAATGAGGGCCGAAGCATCACTTGGCTGACAAACCATGAAGGGCTGAAGTCTGTTGCCTGAACACTGTTTGGGATTTGTGGGTATCAGAGCTCAGGACAGCACGTTCAGCATATGCTGGTAGCAGGCCTGCCTCTCAGAGTTTCTGCTGCAGGCCATGTGGGATACCCCATGGTCACACATAGCACATTGAGATGACTGTGCCCATCCAAATTGTCTCTGTGTGCAGAAAGACCAAGAAACTCCTCTAGGTTCGACATCAGCTCTGCCTCTTCATCAGCTGTGGTGAGTGTGCCTCTGCCTGCAGAACTAAAACAAGTGCACCAACCATCATTTCTTCTAGTATTTATTCAACAGTCAAAAACTGATGGGTTGTTCCAGCAGCAGAGAGCACTCTGTAAATTTTGATCTGATCAGACAGAACTAGGAGAGTGATACAGTACTGGATCTGTATTTTGTTGGCAAGGCTCACAAGCAGTGTATCATAGAGGCACAACACAAAGGAATAGTGCTGACAGGCAATGGCTTAGAGTTGACCAAGAGACTGTACAGGGTTTTGATGAATATTTTGAAATATTCATAGTTGAAGTAGAAAGGAATCTAAGTGGGAATGAGATCTAAGGTGAAATAACACAAAGCCTGACATGTCTGTAAGATGTCACTTACTAGCAAAAGTCAAATGTTTCGCTTCACCTTGGAAACAATGTGTGTATTACAATCATGGGGCTAAATAAGAGTGGCATGTAGGGCTTCTTTACTGTCATGCTTTTATGTTCAATGCCTCTTACAAGTGAAAAATAATTTCTCTTGACAGCTCACATCAGAAAGTCAGCATCCCAAACTCTCTGAGAACCTGAGGAAATGGAGGTATGGGAACAGATGACTTTTCCTCTGTCTAAAATGAAATTAGAATCATAGGGAAGGTACAAAAGTAGATATTTCCGCCTTTCATTTCAGCTCTCAGCAGACCCAGTGTTGATAGGAGCATGCAGAGTTTGGTGTTTTGCACAGCACTGAATGCGTGAGGGTTACACCCAGGCAAACTAGCAGCAGTGCTGTAATGGTGTCACTGGAAGGACAATTAGTCCAAACAGATGTTGACATAGGTGTGTCCCTCAAGCCATTTATCTGTCTGAAAAAAAAACTGATCTGGAATTTTTCATTATTGATTTTCACACTGCTGACAAAGTGCACTCATCTCTTCCTGGGCAGAACACAATGCTGAGATATCACCACCTCTCCCTCCAGACACTTCGCTGCCTCAAAATTGAGAAAACATCGATTTTACTCCCTATTCAGTTCTAGAGGTCAGGAGATGATTCAAGAGCACTCAAATATACAAGAGTCTTTTTAGTGACTAGTTGGGATTTGCATCCAGGCTTAATGCCCTGGAGGACACTGGATCAATGTGTGGGGAGACCAGCCGGCGTTGACATGAACAGAGGCTGGCATTTCATTCTGTTTGGGATGGTAGAAAGTGGCAGCGGATGCCTTTGGCTTCATCAAATAAAGATTTGGGAATACAGCATACTTGTGAAAACAGAAGAAGAGAGAAGATGCTCCAAATTCAAAGAAACATTACACTTTTACTGAAGAAAAACCTCCCAGATTACTTTTAGTTCAGGCACTTTAACAGATCTTCTAACTCAAGAGCAAAGGAAGGAAAGGGATGAACTTTACTGCAGGTACATGCTACCATTTACAATAGAAAGGAGGCTGGTATGGGGTCTCCAGGGTCTTTCTTGCATGATCTTCATGGCAGCAGTTCAGACCTCACTCTTCCCCCCCTCTTTCAACCCATCACTGGATGACCTTTTGCACCCCAGCATGGAGCATGGAAAACTATGTGAGTGTGTCTGGGATCATACACTCTCTCTGGCTGGATCCATTCTAGAACTAGAATCTCCAAGAGGAAGGACAGTGAAGTCAGCTGAACAACCTGGTATAAGGTGTGCAGGTGGGATGGGGAATATGACTTTCATTCCAATTAATATTTAATCCTTTGTGTAGTGAAACATCTTTGAAGAATTGAGTAGTCTGAAGCTGTGGACAAAAAACTCAGCTGGGAAGTTAGTTCAAACCCTGCTTACAGAGCAGGAGTTACTTGTCTCTTGGCAGGGAGGGGAACACATAGCATTATTTCTGCCTTTGTAATCTTGTGAATGACACCTTTTGAGAGTCCAGCTCAGAAATCAGTGTAACTGCTACAAAAATTTTTGCAGTGGGCTGTTACAGCATTTCCAATTCTGATGTACACATAAACACACCTCATGATATTCACTAGATCTAATCCAAATGTACTGGCATTTGAATTGATAATTTTCAGCAAATAAATGGCTTGGCAGAAGAACTTTACACAGCTTTAAGGAAAATGCTGCATAAGAAAAGGCACAGCAACACTACCAACTTAGTTCTCCAAAGTTCTTGATTAAGCAGGCTTTGTCTGCTGATCAGTCCCATGCTGCACTTGTCTCTATTAAAGTCAGCTCTTAGACCTCTAAATGTTCATCAAATGTTGCTTTCAGTGCCCATCAGTTCTTCAGAAGTTCAGACTGAGCATTTCAGTCTCCTCTCCTGAAAACTGGTTGCACTCGGTAGCACCTTTAAGTTCCCATCTGATGGCAGACCAAGCACAAGCACTCCATGACAAAATCTTTTCCTTTCTCTTTTGAAGATGTTTTTCTGTTCTTCTGTACAAGATTCTCAAATAAAGCTCAAATAAAGAAGAATGCTCCCTGGGGAGTTGCCATAGTAAGCTGTGATGCTTTTTCTGTTGTCTAAATATAAGGAAGGGAGAAATTACAGGGAAGAATTTTACACCTGAGTTTATAATTTTCATGTAACACCAAGGCTGAACTGTATGTCCAGCTTCCTAAAGCAATAGCAATCACCTTGGGGCTGATGTTAACATGGTAATTTTCACTGGAAAAGAAATTAACTGCTGTATTTATTATTCAAGAACTCTGATTAGAAAAAAATTTCCACATCTGAAAGATGTAGCAAATAAGAAAGAGAATTAGTAATGTAAGGACATGGAAGTGGGAATAACTGCTACAAATAATATCTAAATTTGCACTGCATGAATGCCCTCCATTTTCTATTTTCTACTTAATAGGGTTCAGTGATAGTCTGCTCGTAAATGTATTGTGAAAGAAGAACTCCAAACCCATGCTGTCCCTGGAAAATAACTTCAACTCTCAGTGCATACAAGGGAGTAATTTTTGAATGTATCAATATCAGTCTAGCAAGAAACATAATTTGAAGACACAGAATACAAGCAAACTTTGTTTTAAGAAGCTGTGATGGAGAAAGAATCCATCCAAACTACTCTCAGTTATGAGCATCAAAGGCAGATCAGGAAGTCTGGGATCAGGAAAGGGCATGGGAGCCGAGCTAGAAGAAAGGTCATTTCCTTGAGAAATAGGCCAAAAGAGCAGTGCTGGGAAAAATCGAAGACAATCTTGGGACGACAGAAGCGAAGGACTGCAAATGTGGGCTGTGCAAGGAGGGTGTGCACGACCTCCCGGCCCCTGGTGGGGAGTGCAGGTGGCTGCTTCTGGGGCAAGGTCCCTGCTAGTGCTCACATTGCCATCCGTCCTCTCTGTCCCCTGCTGTTCATCCCTTGGACACCCCACAGCAGCGAGACCTCAGACCGCACTGCTTGGCTGTACCGTGGGGAGAGGGAAGACTCCTGACCTCATCAAGAAGGTGAGCATGTGCTGGGTGTGTAATTTACTACTCCCAAATTGCCCAGCCAGTCTTGATTTTGTGTAGCTTCCCTGCAGCTGGCTACCCTGCCCATCCATCCCAGCTGCCCAGCATTTTCCAGGGTTATTCAGAGATGGGGGAAAAGTTATATGGGAGGTGTGAGTACTTGAAGTGTCTCTCTGAAGCTTGGGTCAATGACTTCCCTGCAGTGCAAAAGAGCTGACAGAGCCACTGTCAGGTTTAATTGTCCCCAAGATAATGTCTTTCAAAGCCGTATATATTATACATTTCTGTTTATCCTGAAAATGTGCTGTCTAAACACTTTAACTATAAGTGACTTTAACAAATCTAGCTGCTGGCTCATCATACACAGTGGCAGGTGGGTCTGGGCTGGTGATACTGCAAGTTTTCTGCATCTCCTTTGGATACTTAGGGGTCTGTTACAAATTTTGTTGATTTGCCCCTCGCCCCTGTCTTGGGGCTTTTGGGGGAAACAGAATCACAGAATATTCTGAGTTGAAAGGGACCCACAAGGATCACTGACTTCAACTCATAAGTGAGTGGCCCAGTGGAACTGGGCATCCCAATGGAATGGGATAGATCAGAAAGTTTGCAGGGGAAAGGGTGCAAGGGATGGAGCGATATATGGCTCTGAACATGGTGTAAGTGAAACAGAAACCTCCAAAAAAGAGGTTTTGGGGGAATCCCTTTTAACAGAGGAATGATATGATGAAAACACAAGATACGAGATAAAGCAGGAGGTGATGTGGAAGACAACCCTGAAAGTCAGATGAAAACCCTATTGAAATAAAATCAAGTGTTACTGCAAACAGACCTATATGGCAATATCCCTCTCCTATATGAGGGAATTTTGGATTTTAAATGAAGCAATAATTTTATGACCATTTGGACAAGCCTGGTAAGGGGGTGAAGGTTGCATCTGTTGATGTTGGCTCTCAGTAGAAACCTGGAGGAGTCTGGAGATGCAGTGCTGGTTGGTGGAAATTACAAGGAAAAGGGGGAGCAACAGGTTCTGAAAAGGAGAGGGTAAAAATAGGACAGGGGGAGCACAATGTGATGGCAGACTTGGAGGCTGAGGAGATTGTGTGTGGGGGTCAGCCTTAATGCCTGGGGTAGAGACGTGAGAGCAAGATTGATGAAGGTAAAACTGTCCTCATGGACAAAAAGACAGAACTGGGTTTTCCAAGTGATAGAAGCGCAACTGGGGGACCTCAGTTGGGGGGAGGAGTAGACTTGAGTGAAATTGATAATTGATGATTGATGATAACTAACTTCTTTTTTTTTCTTTTTAACTAGAAAAAGGCATATCTTTTTTCTGTTAAAAACACTGTTCAGAAGCCCTAAGAATTTCAATAATTTGGTTATAAAAATAGTTCAACCTCAGTTCAAATAACTTCATCATGAAAATCACACAAATTTAATTTTGGTTAAAACTGCAGAAAATAAGCTTTTCTTTGGGACAAAACAGGTTTGATTGGTTGGTTGGTAGTTGTTTGGTTTTTTTTTCTCATCTAGAAGACTGAAATCCTTCATTTGCCCCGGTTTACTCATGACTAGAAGCTGATTTAAGCTGCAACATTTTTGGTAGAGGAAAGGGGAAAGAGTGTTCAGCAGATAAGTCTGAGGTTTCAAACACTGAAATGAGAAGCATTAGAGGTGAGGCCCTGTAGCATGGATTTTAGAGATGAGTTTTCGATGATGTGAAGAAGAGGCAGATGGACTGTAGGAAAAAGATAAGCAATCACTATTGCAGGGCTAGAAAGCAAGAAAAATAACAGAGCTATCAAAGGATATGAAGAAAAGAGTGACAGGAGAAATAAAAATGAAAGACTTATAATTATCTATGTGTTGTGACAGTTTTTGGACCAGGGTGATGCGAGCTTGTCAAAAAAACATGCAAAGATCAACAAAACTGTCTCAGTCTTGATGTCCCAGGGCTGTGGTTTGGAGTTTTAAATTATCTGTGCATATTGTATCACTCAGTGCTCTTCCTGTTCACAGTTCTGCAAATTTTAAGATCAAAAAGCAAAACTGCCACTGCATTTTTGTGGTGTCCTGTGAACACAGGCTGCTCAGCGTCAACAAGGAAAAACTGCTCTCCAGGCCAGTTTTTCTCTATGATCTTTTAAAAATGTTTTATTTTGAAAAGTTAGTTTCAGCCTCATAACAATTTTGAATTCGTTTGTCTGTCAGTCATTTGGGAACAGGCTATTCTGAAGCAAAAGATGTTCTTGAAATTTACTCCCTTACAGGTCTTTAAAAATAAGGAAAATGAGACAAAGGGAAAGTCCAGGTTTTTATATGACAGCTGGTAGTTCTGCCACAGAGGTGCTTTATCTACCAATGCCAAATTTCTGAGTGTCTGTAAGCTGAGTATCTGGTGTATTCCTTACCCTTCAGCATCAAAGGGGCAACATGGTCAACTGTGAGAACTGATTTATTTGCTTGTTCCTGTCATTAATTTAGCTTAATTCTGATTTGGAATTTTTGCAGTAAGTCTATGAATTTTTGTTCCCTCTTCTTTCAGTCCTAACCAAACTTCTCCAGTCCCTCTGTGTCACCTACTCCTTGACAGTGGACACAGACGCCTTGCAGAACTCCTGGAAGAAGCCTTTTCACAGAGTACTTCTCAATTTACTAAAGAAAGGACATGTCTGCATTTGATTTGAGGAACCAGAGCATGCAGTGTACAGAGCCCAAGACAGACTATATCGTTCCCCAGATGAAACCGAGGGATGAGATGTTTGTCTTTATTGACAGTAAATGGATGAATGAGATCTACTGCCAGCCACCCTTTCCTTCCCACCAGAAACTCTTTAGCAGGAAGGCACAGATTGAGTGGAGCATCTGGAAGGAGAACAGAGTACTATGCCAGGAAAACCAAGTCCTCCAGATCAAAAACAGGATGCTCTGGGAAGAAAACAAGGCTCTACAATGTCTCCTGTCACAGAACAAATCTGTCCAGGTTATTTACACTGATGCTATTCAGCCAAGACTCCAGAACAAAAAGAAGCAATCTCCATGCTTCCAAGGGAGGAACACAGGTTTTCAGTACAGCCCAGGCAAAACAGGTCTCCAAGCAGTCCAGGAAAAGAATAAAGTCTTTGAGAATTTCCAGCAGGAGAATAAAACAGTCCCTGTTACCTGGAAAGACCAAAAAGCCATCACAGTCGATAAAGAGAGAAAAGATGCCCCCTCAGATCTTCAGAAGAACTCTGATACCATCACAGCTGTGGAAAAAGGTAACCCTGGTCCAGTTCCCCAGCAGAAACAAGAAGGTAAAAAGAAGAGCACTACTCCAAACAAGAACAAGATCAAGTCTGCTGAAAGTATACACAGCGAGCATGAAATGCTCCGGGTTCTCCAGGACTTATGCGAGCTCCTTCACATCTTCCTCAAAATGAACCATTTTCCTGAGGAGAAACAGGGCTGTGATAATCTTTATGATGTGAATGGATCCTTCCAAGAAGAGTACAATAAATTAAAGCTGCAGCTGAATGCTGTGAAAAACACTGTGTCAGACATTACAGCTCAAATGGAAATGCTGGAAAAGGAGATCATTGCCATCACTTCCCCAATGTATGAAGAAGAAGGACAGAAGCTGGCAAATGAGCATCAGCTTGGAGACATGTAAAGCTGGGTGCTAAGGGCTGTTAGATGAATTCCTGGAAAGCTTCCCTTCTTTCTTTCTGGAAACCTAATAAAATCCCAGTAGAGCCTGAGGACATGTGGGGAACTTTGTGTTATTCTGAAACTTTCTTGCAGTACTTAGATTTATTTCACTTTCTGGTTATACGGTGTGGGTGACTGTCATGAATTTGCCTAGTGTCAGGAATCATGGTTTTCAGAACTGTTTTTCAAAGTTTCTAATAATAAGGTCTAGGTTTTCAAAATATAATTCATACTTGAGGATGCCAACCGTGAGCTGAATTTAAGTCCCTGGTAGTCACTTTCTTTTATTACAAAAGACCAAGTTCAATGGCTGAACTGTATCTTCTGCCATGCACTCGCATTTCATCTTTCATACAGGGTAAGAAGTGGATTATGAAAATGTAGCCTTCCAGATGAGATGGACCCATGAAAGGAAACGGGACACAGGAAAACACACTATATGCACCACATTCTTTTGGGGTAACCCCCAATATCTTCACCAGCCCTGCTTCATCACCCAGTGGGTACTCATTGATCAAACAGCTACAAGCAGGTGGGGAAGGGCTGACCTCTGCACCTTGGTCCTGGTGTTGCTTCTCTTAGGATTTTCACACCCTGTCCTTGTAGTGCTTTTTTGTTTGATTTTGTGTGATGATTTCCCTCCTTTGTTTTAAACTGCTGGTAAGTGATTTCAACTCGGCAGTCCCCTCGCCAATGTGTTTTCATCAGTTTTGCTTTTGAATCCTGTACAACTTGGCAGTTGTACAACCACCATCCTCTCTTTCATATAGACCAGCAGATGGGACACTTGCAGTTCATCATCTCCTGCACAGAGCAGTGAGGTCCCTCTTGATTCCTTGGGTGGTCAGATAAGGCAAGTTTTTACCTGCCCCAGAGGAAGTAAGTAGGTTGCCCAAAGTGGTGTTTTGAGGGCTGTTCCATGACTTAAGCAGGTATTCGGAAGTGCATCTGCTCACGTTATAGTGGACACACCAGTCTCAAGTGATCTGCTGACATTGGAGGTGGTGAGCGTGTTGATATGCTCATGTTTAAAAATCTGGTCTAGTCTCTGTTGTGTGGCCAGAATGGCAGTAAATGCATTTTCCTCTGTCTTGCATGCCCTGGGTGCAGTGCAATTTGTCACAACCTTTCAGGCAGAATATGGGAGTCTTTAGATAATCCAATGAGACAGGTTCAAGGACACTTCTGCAGAGCAATTGCAGGAGTATTATTGTAAAGCAAAGGAACAGTTACGGTGAGGTTTATCTCTTGCAACAGGACCCCAAAAGCAGGTTGTCACTCTAGTTTATAGGTGTCTAAGTGATTTGGCACCAAATTACCTAAAGCAAGAATTATCTTTCACCTTATATTTCGCTCAGACAACACCATACCAAGTGCCGGTGATGACTGTTTACTTCAGAGGCTTAAAGCAAGCAGCACTTTCTTCTGCTGTTAGGGATTCAAGATGCTGAGGCAAATGTCTCGTGGTTGAAGGTAAAGGGTTGGCTCTCAGTGGTGCAGGGAGGGCTGCCTGTGTAAGAATCAGGTGAGAAGAAGAGGAGCAAAGTTCATGAATAAGTAATGTGCAGACTGCAAGTTGCTCCTGCTTAATGACTGGATCACAGCTATAAATAGCTGAACACCTTAGCCCCATGCTGGGGAACATGTTCATGCTTCTGTGCCTTCAGACATGCTGCTTTTCTCTTAGCCATCTCCCTCACCATGTTTGAATGCAGTATTTGTTAAGAGGGAGAAATAGGACTATGAAGACCCTAATCCAGAGCTCCAAAGGAACATAGCGCTAGTGACAAGCTTTGATCATGTGCTTGCATTTAACGAAGTTAAGAGTGTCCTGTTAGAAGAAATAAACCACTCCTTTGCCAGTGGTCAGGGCACTGACTCATGCCATGTCTCTGTACCTGGGCAGGAAGCACACATGGGGATGTAGCTTTCCACCAGGCCTTTGGGAGTAGTCATCTCTCCCAATGTTAAGTGTTCATCCAGAACACGACACCCAGATCTCAGCTAGTCACCCTTTCTAGCCTGTAGGAAGAAATGAGCACCTTCAGGCTGTGATTTGTCTGACTCCTTTTAGACAAAAAATTTAGGGTAGGTTGTGTACCAGCTGGAGTCCTTTGTTTCTCTTAATTGCCTCTGTAATTACTTTGGAGCCAATTATCTCCAACTTAGACATTCAGTTTTGAGTTCTCTGAGTGAGGAGCTTGGCAGTTCCAGGCAGAGGAGGTGCTTCATCAAGTGGTGAAGTGGCACCAGCTTGGGAGTGTGTCCCAGTCCCTGGCTTTGCTTTCTGTGAGATGCCTTCATTAAGCAGCTGACTCAGATGTTTCCATTGTGTGGAGAAATTATTAGTCTGTGAATAAAATTGAATCAGTTTGGGCAGAGTGTAACTGTCACAAACACATGTAGGATCCTGAGGGGAATACACTACTTCTCCCAAATGCTAATGATGTTCCTGGAGGGAATTAGGTTTTGGGAATCCTCTGCACTTTGATCACTGTTTTGGATCTCTGATTTTCCTGGTTATAAATAAGTCTATAGCTGGTGTATGTTTTTTTGGCATCTGTCACAGGACAGTTGAATTGACTCATTCCTTAAAGGCTTCTCAAGTCTGTTATGTGCTGAGATGACAATGACCATAATGAATGCCCAACACTTATTTTGCAGAGGACTGTGTGATAAGTAAACTCTAACAATTCCGGAAGGTACCAAATCACCAGAGAGAGATAGTGACAACAGTGAAGGATAACTGCTGGGTGGTGCTAGAAAGACAGATGATCATGAGTATTGTTCAGTCTGTTAATGTTGAGCGCACAGACAGTGAGATCTGACTGAGTTGCCTGCAGAGTGCTGCAGGACTGCATGGGGACAGCCCTAAGCAGTGCCCATTTTCAGCATTGCTCTGTGTTCCCAGCCAGGGTCATTAGAGGTTGGACTCGATGATCCATAGGTTGGACTCAATGATCTCAGAGGTCTTTTCCCACCTAACTGATTCTGTAGTTTATTCTGTGATTAACCACTTCAGTGGAGGCCATCGCAGTATCCTGAAATGGGCTGGACTTACACCTTTTGCACCCTATTTAAAGTACAAATGGTGGAAAAAAGAAACAGCATGTATTTATAGGAACAACTTTTTAATTATCCTAAAATTTAGGCAGGTTTGGGAAAAAATGGAATAAGTTTAATAATTTTTCCTAGCCTGTTAACTGATTTACAAATTCCTGGAAACTGTCTATTCTGGCTTGAAATGGATGGATGTCATTCTGATAGTGTATAATTTACCTTTTGCAGAGAGACAAACTTTCTCTCTCTCTCCTTCTTATTGTTGCTGATTAGCTCCTTATTTTTGCACTACTCATTTCTCAATACTATTTTTGGAAAGCTGGGTTTTTGGCAAGGTCACCATCAGCCTTTTACTTCCCTGTAAATTGGATTATTGCCTGTAGCTGGGCTCTGAGTAGATGCTGACTTTCTTGTTCTCATTTCTTATTAGACAGCCTAATACAGCTGGGTTTGTGCTTGTCCTCATCGAACACCCACCTTGCCCTTTGGTGCTTGTCTTAGCAGCCCCACCACACCCTCCCATCCCTAAATTGCAAGTTAGGAATTTTTTCAGAGTGTGTTGAGTTTTCTTGAGTCCTGGCTTGCTCCTGTTAAGTGCTAAAGGCAGTTTTCTCAGAGTTTTGCTTGTGATTTCATGAAGTTGAGGATGTGCTTCAACAGCTGAGATTCTGGCCAAGCCCCATGATCTTCATAGTGGTGCAGACTGTTTGTTGGTGTTGTCAGCAGCTCAGTTTGTTCTCCCAGTGTCAGTCCCAGCTTGTCTCAGAATTAACCGTAAGTGTACATTTAAATGCAGGATATGGTGGAAGTTGCTCACTCAACCTTTTTGCTGAACCAGGACTAGTCATCTTCTCTTTTTGACACTCAAATTTGAGCACAGACTACTCAAAATATTCCTGCAGTAAGATGCAAATAAGAGGGGGAGTGACTCTTCAGGTAAGTCTTTCCTACAGTGGCTGTTAGCTGGTTTTAAAGCAGATGGCTTTAAAACATTACCACGTTTTCCAAAGTGGTATTCATCTCACCTAAATGAAAGTAGCCACCGAGACCTGTGGCCACCTGAGGTGACTTCTGCAGCTGATGGAGGAAGGCAGGATTGCCAGAAGGTGCAGGTCTTTCCCTGCTGACTGCAGAGTGTCTGGAGTGGCCAAGTTGGGAAGAGCTGAGGACTGAGAGATAGTCACATCCCTTAATGAGATGCTTTGGCTGGAACTGAGGGAAAAAAGGAGAGTTTATGACTTTTGGAAGAAGGGGCAGGCAACTCAGGAAAACTACAAGGACACTGTGAGCTTATTCAGGGAGAAAATTAAAAGAGCCAAAACCCAAACAGAACTTAAGCTTGTTACTGTCATAAAAAAATAGTTTCTATAAATGCATCAGCAACAAAAGGAAGACTAAGGAGAATCTTCATCCTTTAGTGGATGTGGAGGGAAACACAGTGACAAAGGATGAGGAAATGACTTTGGGTACCTAATGCCTTCCTTGCCTCAGGCTTTATTAGTGAGACCAATTGTTCACCAGTTACCCAGCCCCCTGAGCCTGGGGACAGGTCCTGCTTGACCTGCTTGATATCCTTCTGTGATGAGGTGACCTGCATAATGGATGAGGAAAAGGCCATAGATGTTGTCTACTTGGACACTAGTAAAGCCTTTGGCACAGTTCTCCACAGCATTTTCCTGGAGAAACTGGCTGCTCATGACTTGGACAGGTGTTGGGTTAAAAACAGGCAGGATGGCCAGGCCCAGAGAGTGGTGGTGAATGGAGTTACATTCATGTGGCTGGTCACTAGTGGTGTTCCCCATGGCTCAGTGCTGGGGCCAGTCAGGTTTAGTATGCATTTCAACAATCTGGACAAGGGGATCGAGCACACCCTCAGTCAGTTTGCAGAGAACACCAAGTTGGTTGGGAGTGTTGATCTGCTGGAGGGCAAGAAGGCTTCACAGAGGAATCTGTAGAGGTTGTATCAGTGGGCTGAGACCAACTGTAGGAGGTTTAACAAAGCCCAGGTGGGTTCTGCACTTGGGTCAGAACAACCCCATGCAATGCTACAGCCATTCAGACAGCCCTAGTGTTGGGGATTAGGCTCCGAGCACATTTTCAGCATTGTCTCTGAGGGGACTGTCCAGTGCTCCTTGAAGCCTGTGGTAAAACTCCCGCTGAGCTGAGCATCAGCAGGGCAGAGGATCATAGTTAGAGCACACAAGCAAATCTCACCAAATTCATTGTAAATATATACATTTTAGTTCTTCAGCCGGATTTCATCTACCTGTCCTACGACTCTCATTTCATAGATTTTTTTTTTAAAATGTTTTTGGTGCAAAAGGTAAAATTGCAGAACTTTCAAATTTTCAGAAAAAATATTATAGGCAGAAATATTTTCTAAATGCAAATTGAACATTTTCCTTTTGATCGGGGGCTATGCCAAAGCTCGAACAGACATCTTTGATCTTATGGCAGTGTCTGGAGAAATTATGGGATTCTAATATGGAATAATAGATTCTCATCAAGACTTTTAGCTTTAGGAAATTGTTTAATCTCCATTCTCAGTGGCTGTTTCTTTGATGCAGCTGTGACTGAAGGGCCCCAAGTGCTGGAAAAACAGCTCACCAGCTCAGAACAAAGCTGATTATGTAAATTGTGCATTAAGATTCAGCTTCAATTTAATTTTATTCTGTAAATAAATATCCCATTAACATCCATCTGTTAAAAGTCAGGTAAAACATTTTCAAAACCTCCATTGCTATGGCAGATGTGACTGTACCATACGTAGTGATGGGGTGGTGGTATGAGGATGTCAAAGTAATGACTGTGAAGCACATTTAAGAAGTAAGGAAGGTGATAACATTTAATTATAAGAAAGGGACCTTGTCTGATCGAGACAGACAGTGCTTCCATTTGTGTTGTTCTCTTTGCATTATGCAAAATTCTTTCTCTGATCACCCTCTCCAAGATAACTAATAATTATAGCTCATTAGTTCACTTAAAATACAAAAACATTTCAGCTGATGAAGGTCATTACTGAATTATGTCCAAGCCTTTTGCTTAATATCTTTTTGTTTCAACAGCTTACTTGGGAGTAGTCATCTTCCCTTGGTCTAGCTGGTACTTTACCACCCACGATGTAGTAGATTATACTGATCCAAAACAGAATGATGAACCCTGTCAGGTTTTCTAAATTAGTCTTCAAAGAGCATGTAAAGGTTCAAGTGCTCTTAACCCATAGCTATTTTAAACTATTTTAAATAATCAGAGATTTCATATGCACCGCAAAAGAGCACTCGACTAGGAAGCAACCAGGGGATTGGAGCAGATTGTACTTATATTGGAACAATAAAACTGTGTCTGTCAGCTGGAGATCAGAAACAGGTTCCTTATATATTCTTTAACATCCTGAAAGAGGAATTGTAATACTGCTAAGTCAATTCCACAAGGGAATACAAAATTATTTTCTATAGGACACACTAAAGGGAATGGTTAGAATAGTGGATTTCTTTATGCTTCTGAGATGGAACAAGTGAGGAGAAATTACAATTCTTCAAGGTACTATCAGCCTTGAACACAACCGTTCAGTCTTCTGCTATTCCACCTAAGCTCCTCGATTATAGAAATCTGCACCATCTGTGCAAACCCTTACTGCTTTGTGGTAGATAGCCTTAGGCATAAAATCGTATGCCTGTAAATACCTAATTGTTGATACAACAAAATGCCATATGCAATGTTAAAGCTGCCAGTCTAATTCCTGGTAAAACCAGTGTACACTAATTTATCAGGGCAAACAAAAGCAGAGTTTGGCACCAAGTTTCAAGCATAGTTTACTGTTCAGTTTAAGTGTGTTTGCAAATCCAAGGCAGTTCAGTGGTCCTCCAGGTGCTGGATATCACAAGCTATGTCCTCATTCCTGTCCAATTTTCCAAAGAAAGTGTGAGGTCATGGGGACTGTAGATGCAACTGAAGAATATGGCTGATATTACGGGCTCTTCCCATGTACCAGTACAGAGCAAGTCTGTTTTGACTGTACATTTTGTCAGCTGGCTTAGGCTTTCATCTTCAACTGGTTTTTACAGTGGTGTGGGTGTTGGGTGAGGAATACAGGGCCATGCAGTTTTGACCACCTCCGGTGTTCCCAGCTGTCACAGGTTCAGCTGGATTATAAAAGGGAGGTTATCCCACCCCACCAGGCCAGAGCCAGAGCTCTAATTGGGCATAAAGCCCTCTGAGGGGCCCTGAGTTTTACTATATTCGCTATCACTGCCCTGAGAATTGGTGGATAAGTCTGTGAACCTTAGAATCACTTGAGCTGGAAAGGATCTCTAGGATCACTGAGTGCAATCAAGGCCAGTATGGATCCCTTCTTGAATATCCACTCATGTCTCTCCTTCTCCATCATATCTATAGGCAGATCTTGGACAGAAACACCTTCTCCATCATATGTCCTCTAAGACACGCAGGTTTCAAATATACCAACAGTCTGGGGAAACCAGACTGTGATGAGGGGAGGTACATTGAACATCAGCGCTGCAAGCAAAGCTTTGCTCAGGTGTGGTCTGAGAGACCCTGAAGGGTTTTCTGGCTCTAATACTATGTGTGAAATACAATACACAAACACAGTCCTGCTCAAAAAGGTTGGACATTCCATTTATGACATTTTGCAGGATGATGTGCTCTGCTAAGATGGCAGTGGGGAAAGCAGCAAGTGGTCCTGCTAGAGAACATCTTCAGATGGGGAGCATTAGGTTGACCAAGACTGTCCAAGAAATCACTGTTTTCCTGGCACTGACACCAGCTATTCTGTAAGTTGACAGCTCAGACTCTTCCTGGGAAAAAACACATATAGACCATGGATGCACGCAGTCCATGGAGTTGCTCTTCTCCAGGCAAATATACAGCCACAGACAAAGCATTTATTGCACAATCTGTACTCTTTTACAACATAAAATAAAATATTCATTTGTTGTTTTTCAAGATTCAGACACAAAGATTAACTTGTCTTAAAAAAAGAAGTGCTTCTGTCCTCTTTCTCTTGACAGCCCATGTCACAGCTTTCCTTTGCCCTTCTGCCCATGATGTAACATGGTGATTATCCATTTTCTCACCACATTCCTATTCTCTCCTCAAATTCTTGCCTGATCTCATCTCTTAAACTCCAAGAGCCTTACCTGGGACAAGTTACTATAAGTCATACAACACACATGTTAAAATTTAAAATTTTGGGGGGGATGAGGTTCTTGGGGACTCTTGGATATGTCACTGCTATTGCTGGTGTCTAAAATTGGGCTTGGATTTCACATAATTTCAGGAAATTAGTTGAATACAAAACTGATCAGGGTTATTTCTGTTTTATTTATTTACTTTTGGCAGGGAAAGGAAAACTGATGGGTTTTCCATCTTGAGACAGGCAGAGAGCAGTAAGACTTCTGGGGCTGGGTGGGCCTGCTGAATGCCTCCCTTCACCCCACGCTCCCAGAGGGACATTTTCCATTCATTACATGTCGCCTATCCAGCAGGAAAATCTTTTTAAAAGAGGAGTTTTAGAAGACACATGTTATTCTAATCAGATGCCTCTGTGATCTTTGCAGCAGAGAGGCCAGGGATTGTTGGCAAGCTTTATTGAGTATGACTTAAATGCATTAGATTAGAAAGCACTCAATTTAGCTGGTTGTTTTTCTTGATTTGCTTGGCTACTCCATCCATCTCCCCCTCATGCACCTTTATTGTGATGGAGATGCCATGAGACTGGCATGCAGAAAAGATTTCATGTCAGCACGTTCAGGGTCCTAAAGGCAAGATGCATTTATGATTGCATAGCACAGCGATGAACAGAATGCCAGGGCTTCCTAGTTATCTAATTTATCTTCCCTCTGTATGGTAAATCACAAGTTAAATACTAGAGAGGGATAATTCAAAGCCTGATATTCAGAAGGTCAGCCTTGCAATTTGCATGGACTCCTTTCACCTGGGATTGAAAAGCAAGCTCAGATAAAACTGTTGCCACTTTCAAATATTTGCTGGGACAAATGGGGAGAGATGCAAGTACACAGGGAAGTGTTTTGCAAGTGCAAACAAGGACGTGCAAATTTTACTGGCAAAAAATGTCATCAGGTAAAAGGGAGAGCCAGGAAGATCCTATTTGGAATGTTTCCTCTTCAGAATTTAGCTTTGAGATTTATACCGTTGCAACTTGTGGCAGACCTGTAGGGTCAGTGCAGCCACAAGGCTGTCGCTCCAACACAGTGGGATTTGGCATAGATGTAGTTCAGAAATGCATAGTTGTAGAGGGATGCATTATGCTAGTAAGACATGCTGCCTTCTTTTAAACCTCTGTAGTTCCCAGCAGGACGTACCTGCTCAGACATGAAGCTGTACTAATTTTTCTGTGTAGATGCTTAAGAGAGTCAGGTATGACTGAAGTCCCTTGCTTTAGTCTGTACCCAGCCAAGTTCTCTGTGAAAAGGGAAGTGTTGTGTTAGAAAAATTAGTATATTGTGATCCAGGATGGGTTGCAAGGGATCTTTTCCCCTGAAGCCAAAGACATATCAGTTCTAGCTCCACAAGTAGCATTTTGCAGGATGTGCGAGGGAGGGGGAAATTAGGTGAAAGAACTGATGACAAACCCCTTTCCCAAGGACTTGCACCCTCTTGCATGGCAGCCTTCAGACTTCAAACATTTACCTCTTTCAACCCCTCCTTTAGACCCTGAGCATCCCACTGTAGAAGCATGGAGCAACAGCTCTCTGCTGCTCCACTGCTGAAGGGAAACACACAGTTTTCAACTCAGAAAGAAGGCAAAGGAAGGGAGAGGGACAGGGAACTGTGGTTCATGCCCAGGACTTGCTCCCAGCCCAGTGATTATGACAGAGGATCAGGCAGCACCCTTTTTCTCTGGGAGACATGGGTTGAAGGCAGAGAACAGAACGCAACTGGTCCTTTTTTTTTTTTTTTTTTAACAGTGGTTTAATAAAAGATATTCCCAATAACAGTCTTCAGCAAAGGGATTTAAACACATGTAAAACAGTCTGAAGACCTATCCATTTTACCTTAGGGCTTGACATGACCTGGAAGACAGCCAGGTTCCTCAACAAGTTCTTGGTCTTCAGAAAGGGAGTTAGCTGTCTGCCGTACCCAGTCTTCACGAAATGATTTTTGGAGCTTGGGCTGCAGCACTGCAGCCTCACCCAGAGCTTGAGCATCACTTGGAATGACCTTGTTTACTGGTGGATTCTTCATGTACAACAATGAGTTTCCTTTCTGCCTGGCCTCCTACCCTCTGGCTATTAAGATAACCAGTATGTGTGCCCAGTAAATACCCCACGAAAATATATGGTTGGGGATTTCCCAGTTGTTTTGGGAGACAGGAGCCCTCTTACTTCTTCACTGTCATAACTCACCATTCCAAATCTGTTTTAGCAGGCTGAGTTGTCACCAACACAGGCAGAGACACTGGAAACAAAGCACTCATGCAAATACAGGTCAGGGGTAAAATGAAGGTGAAGAGGTACACAGTTTATGGCTTGTTAATTCTTTTTCTGGATCATCTGTTTCCAACATAATTCTAAGTTAATACATACAAATATATAAAATATATATAAGCCCTATATACATGTGTATGTGCACACAAGTGTATGTGCACAAAAGTGCATGTGCACACAAGTGTATGTACACACAAATGTATGTGCACAGAAGTGCATGTGCACACAAGTGCCTACACACACACACACACACACACACATATATGTATATGGAATTCATTGTAATAAATTTTCAGATCCTTTAAAAGTGCCCAGGAATACATAAATAAATAAATAAATTTATAATACCCTTACAGGATGGGTTGTGTAGATATTTACAAAGGATAGAAATATGCTCAAGTATGCAGCAATAAGGCTGGTAAAAGATAGTCTTGAAAGCACAGTCCCAGTAATACTTACACAGAACTTTGAAACTTCACAGTGAGCTGAAAACAAATAAATCCCATGAACTGAGCAGCTTGGTAACACTACCTTCCCCTTTCAAATGGATTACGAAGGAAGAAACATCACCATTATAAGCAACCGGCTTCATTTTTTTTCGCTGAAGAAAGAAATCGATGACTTGAGCTCAAAGCTGAAATGTGTGGTTTTCAAGTTTTAAGAAAAAAAGTAGTCTTATCCTTGAAATAGGCTGTGGGGATCCATCATGGCCACTGGCACAAAGATCTCCAGCACAGGTGCTGGATGTCTTCTGCCACCACTACCTGCACAGGGGACCTGTGGCAGAACCCCACAAGTGTTTGTTTCCTTGTATGCAGAGGAAGAAATCACCTTAGATGTAAACATTTACATTTTAAATTATAAAGCTCTGTGAGACATCTCTGATTCCTCATGCTACAAGATTCACTGCTGCAAAGTCCAGCTTTCTGCATAAAAAAAAGCTAACAACAGCAAAAAATTGAAAAGGTGCCACAGTACCATTAGTTTCACTTCAGTATGGGAAGAGATAGGTTTAGCACAGATACCGTTTTCTACCCTGAAAGTGTTTACAAGCCATTCTGCTAATAACCTATTGAATAGTTAATGCATGTTTACATACACTGCTGAAACAGGACCTGAAGCAAACGAATGCAGTCGACAGAAAAATCAGCTGGTGAAATGAAAGTGAAAAAGGAAAAAGAAAAATGACTAATCCATTTTTGTGATGTCTGTGACGATGATTAAAATGAAACAGCATGGGACGACATTTCACTAATATAAAACTTGCAGAAGAAAACAGTCATGAGCCAGTGACACACATTGCTTGATCCCTTGACTCCATGTGCATTGACAGGCAAGAGCCCTGCACAAGCCCAGTTTCACTGTCCTTCTGGGACTGGTGCTACTGCCGATGCTGAAAAGTGTTTCTGCGCGATCCATGTTTGCAATGTTATTGCTTAATACGCAATTTGCTTTTAGGTAGAAATGGCTGGAGAAATTAAGTTGCGAGCAGTGAAGCTTGAAGCAATGCCACAAATGGCACTAAAGGTTCCTTGCAGTATTGTACGCATTTCAGAGCAATACACTCTAGTTTAAAGGGCAGGTGACAAAAAATATCTTTGCTGAGTTTTTCCCTCCTTCTTTAGCACCTTAGATAAATTATAACATCTCTTACACTCCCTTCTCCTCAGAGCAGAACTTGAATTTAAAATTTCATGGTATGCTGGAAAGAAAAGAACAAACAAAAACAATGACATAATAGATCTACAGGGAAAAACAAAATGATGGACTGAACATTCTGAACATTAGAGGTGTCTGCTTATTTTCCTGGGTAATAGAGTTTTGAAGTGGTTAGAGCTACCTTGCTGTATCACACTCACTACAGTGAAGGCATGAAGGTTTGGCTTCCAGTTTTCACTTTAATCCTTTTTAATCCAGAATGAAATAAAAAACAGGTCTTTAAAAAAAATAAAAGAGAAAAAGAAAAGCTCAGGTAATAACATATTTCCTGGACTTTAGCCTGCCAAAACATACAGCCCATGCTGAAGGCTCACACATTTCATCTGAGTAGTAACAGTGGGGGCAGAGCACTGAGCATAAAATTAACAAATCATTTCAGTCTGACAGGGCTGAAGTTTACTTCTTATGCAAAGTGTGACCAGTAATAAGAAAGAGGGCACTGTAAGTGACAATCCTCCTTGATATCTTCAGTCTTGTTTTCTTGCTGGCAACCTTGGAAAGCAACTGAATGTTCTCCTAAAGTGCGCCATAGCTCAGCAAGAAGTTTTGAGCTCCACCTCAGACTACTAAATGAAATCAAGTGGCTGTTAATTCTGTCAAGGAGCTCAGACTAGGCAATTAGTTCCTTCCTTGGCCAAGAATTTACGAATTTTGAACCAGCAATGGTTGGCACTGGTAGTTCTTAGTTTTAGTCACAGGGCATTTCTTCCCTGGCTAACTACAAAGATCCATCTCTATAGAGGACCAGAGGCAATTTGTCTTCCAGAATAGGTTCTCTCTCTATAATAACAGCAGAAGTGGGAAAGGGTGAGAGGATATCCTAGATGTCAGACCCCAGGAACAGCAAGAATTGTCTCTTTGAGGCTATGTCCTTTAAGATGCATACAGATTTAACCATACTACTCACACATGGTTTCTCAAACATGCAGGGTTAGCATAATGTGTTCCAGGCAGAGGATTGTGGTGGTGGTGTCTCTGTGGGAGAAGGGAGTTTTCCTGCCTGATCTTCAGTACCACCAGGGTGTGATAAGGCAGGCTCAAGCAACCTGACTTAGAACTGCAGGATAGAAGTCATCATGATCTGTCCCTGAAACACTATCTCTCTTTCGCTTTCTTTGGGCGCTGGGCATTTCTATTGCCATCAGTAGAGAAAAATGGCTTAACTATGGGAGACTCTTGGGAGGAGCCAAGCAGACAACCTTTTGTACACTAAACCATGTTCTTTTCCAGGACAGTCATAGTTGTGGCCTGTAATGCATCATTCACTGTCCTCATGTGCACACCTCACAAGTGTATCCCGCCAAAGACAAAGCTATTCAGCCTAGTCAAGTCAAGGAAATAATCATTATTTGTAATATTACTGGAAGCTGATTTTATCATTAAAATTTCATTAATGTCTTTTTTTTTTCCTCTGACTGTGCTAAATTCCACACTTTTAAAAGCATCTCATTCTATTATATTTCCATTAACACTAGCCACCACATTAATAGCCTGAAAATACAGGTTGATACATTTGTGCTACTAATGAGCATTGCCCTCCCTTTCTCAAAACACAGCTATGCCATGAAAAATAAATATTACAGCTAATGCTTTGTATTCCTCCCATGGACATGTTTTAAAGACATCAGCAGGGTTTCCAGCTGATTGCAAGGGTTTGGACACCAAACCACAGAGTTATTATTAACTCCATTTGAGCACAGTCACAACCTGGCTAACAAAAAAAAAAAAAAAAAAAAAAAGGTGTCACATTAATGCAGGCTGCTACTTTGTCTTCTTCTCCTGGCTTTGTGAAGGGTTGTTTCACAGGCAGAGACTCATCCTGGTGCCCCTCAGCAGGCCTTGCTGACCCTTCCAGTGACATGGTTTTCTGCACTGAGTTCTCTGCCCTGTGGTGCCGGCACTTCTCCAAGAGGGTTTCTCTGTTCCACCCGGTACTGCAAAACTGGCCGTTTCCTCCTGAAAGCTAGCAGCCCCATATGGAGGCACTGGTGAGCACAGTGGCTTGAAAAACTGAGTGAAGGAAATTCATCAGGAATGTGCCACACTGTGAGAAGGAATTGTTGACACCGATCGGACTTGAAAAAAGCCCCTCTGTTCTGTACAGTTCTTCCCTGTTGGTTGCCTTGCACACCTGCCTCTTCTCTTGCTAGGGTATGAGCCAGGAGAAAATGCATGGGGAGGTCTTACCTGACCAAAGGATGATGGAGGATGCCAGAGAGGAGAGTGTTTCACCATGTACCGTCATTGAGCATCTTCCAAACGCTTAACCCCATTGGCTGCCGACTGTGTTGCAGGGCTGCCTCTGTTCCCATCCCCACAGGACATCAGCCATCTCAGGCTCTGGCTGTGGGCTGTAAGCTCCTTATTACAAAACGTATAATCACATCTCGCCAGTGTGCTGCTGAGAAAACATCCTTCACAGCCTGTCCTGCTGACATTAAAGGCAGCTTTTAGGGATGTGAAGATTTGGCTGGATCAGGAGCATCAGAGACATCAGGATGACCCCTGATGCATGCAGATCGTGCAGAGTATAATCCTATTAAAAAAGTTGCTCCTAATGACCAGAGAACCAAGGAGGCAGAGGGATTGAGGTGCCCTGGCACACTGATGTTCTCCCTGACAGGACCTGCTTGCTGCTGATTCACACCGGTGCACATGGGAGCAAGAGCTCATGGATTGATTCAGTGTCTTGCGAAACACCATTGTTATGGGTTTAAAATCTTGGAATTTTTCTTTCATCTACCAACCCTGCACCTCAAAGGAATCACCTTCTGT
>JAWWEU010000001.1:56010027-56073470 GCA_035583155.1 Acropternis orthonyx | reverse complement strand
AACTGTAATTCTGACTTGTAATCTGCTTGTGAGTTAGATTCATTCCTCCTGCTGGTTTACCTTTAAACTAGCACAACCATATAACCCTCAATGGCTGGAAAAGGCCCCCTCTGTTCAGCTTTTCTGGCTGTGTGGGTAGTCTTGGTGTGCTAATGAAGCAATCAGCACAGAGGCAGCCTGCTCAGCTATACCAGTGACTGTGCAAGCAGGAGTGTTTATTTCTTATGGGTTTCTAATTAGGGGCAGAGAAAAAGCTGTATCCATGCCCACCGTCTCCTGAGAGGAGACTGAATTTTAACACATAACTTAAGGAAAAGATAGAGTTATCTTTTTCAGGACCCAGGCTAATCTCCCATTTCCACAGGGGGGGATTAGGGTTAGGGTGGTAGGATTTGCAGTTTTAATCAGGGGAGACTTGACAACTTGCATTGTCTGCTCCAGATTACTCTGGCTTCTCCATATCCTCCCATCCCTCTGAATAATGAGGAGCTGTGGACTGAATCCTATCTTACTGATACTGCTGGGCTTCTATGACTTTATGAAAATTGGCAGTAACTTAGACTGTTGCATCTCCTTTCAGAGAAAAATGAATGTTTTGTTGGCATTGAGCTATTGCTGTGCTCCCTTTGGTGACCCAAATGGTCTGGAGAACTTAATGAACCTTTTCTACTGGTGATGGGAACACCAGGTCCAGTCCTGTCTGGTGTGAGTGATGGCTGATAGATGGTCCAGAGCAACATAGCGAGAGGGGGGAGGCGAGGAGAGGAGAGGAGGTTTAAGGGAAAAAAAACCCTAGGCTTCAGGACTAGATGATTAAAGAAATTGACAAAATATTATAGATGTTCTGTTTTGGTGTATGTACAATAGTAATGTTGTTAGTAGGGCCTAATGTATTTTGGCAAACCACTACTTATCCCATTCCCCTTATTGAAGTAGAAACAAGGCATTTTTCCAGCTCAGAAATCCCATTCTGGTGAGCTCTGACCAAACCCACTCTCATCTTTGTCTTTATATTGCTAACCTGCCACTGTTCCACTGACTCCATTGCTGCCAGCATCCTCACAGGGCAATTCTAAGGGATCAGCTCTTGCTTGTGCAATCAGAAAACCCAAAACCGGCAACAACTAGCAATAACCAGATCTTGAGATGAAGGTAATTGTCTTGGATGAGGAGCTACCACAGTGTCCACTTACCCAGCAACAGAAAGAAGCTTAATTTTCCTTTCAGCTGGGATGTCTGGGAAGAAAATATATTTAGGCTAGAGGCAGAGATTTTTTTCTTTTTAATCAAAAATGCATTTTTATAAGCTTCTTTTATTTTTTTTACCTGAAGAAGGTATTTTTTGATCGTGTATTGATTTGGAACATGTTTTCCCATTCTGCTTTAGTGAAGTTTGAGGTGGACGGTCTGGTTATAACCTTGAGGGTGAGAAACAAAGGAGGAGAAAGAGAGAGAGAGACCTGAAAGCCCTGACCTTTTCAATCTTCCAAGGGACCTTTTCAATCTTCCAAGGGACCTTTTCAATCTGCTTTGACATAATCCTCTGCTGTGAAAACCATCAGAAGTTAGGGGATTTCTTCTATATGGGAAAATTAAAGCAGATTTCAGAACTTCAAAAGTTATGACACCAAAATGAATTTCCACTCTCCAGCCATCCCTTGTGTCTTGCACAGCCAGGTGCTTCAAGCTGGCCTTGAGCCTTAACTCACCTGCTAGTCACCACTTAGCCCCCTCATATTTATGAGTACTTCAGCTTATGTGTAGTAGTTCAGTCCCAAGAGAGGGTTGAAGAGAGGAGGCTGGGGATGCCTCTGTGTGGGAAGTAGTGTATGTGTGGGGGGGGTGGGGGGGAAAGAGCTTTGTTTTAGGCTCTTGGAGGCAGGACATATGCAGGCGTGCAGCAGGATCCAGCAGCTGAGGAAACTCATGGGTCCAGTTATCTAGATGTAGCCATGGTGAATAAAAGACCCTTTCACCATGAACTAGGTGTAAGGGCACCTGGTGTACCACATGAAGACTTCCTGCTTGCTAGGGAAAATAGCTCTGAATGATTTCTTGGGAGCAACAGTGATTCAGAAAGGGAGAAAGCACATGAATAGAAGGTTTTCTTAATTAAATGTAAAAATAATACTTGCTCTCTCAGCATTGCTGTATTTATATTGATTGCACTCAAATGTGCTTATGTTTGAAGTTGGATGCTCTCAGCCTAGGGTATGAGAGGCTCCTTCGACTGGTGCATGGGGTCTGCTCTGTATTGCCCAAAGTGTCCTGATAGGGCCAAAAAGGGCCCTAAGAAGCTGATATTGTACTTCTTGTGAGAAAACACTGAAATTTGCACAAGAGTTTCTTGTAATTGTTTTGGATTAATCTTAGTCATGTCAGTGATCCTGCTGGCATGATAACTGACCTTTTTCCAATTCACCTGTATTGTCTGATCTAGGACTGATCAGCTTTAAGTCAAAGCTGATATTCTTATTAAAAAATCTAGAAGCAAATTGAGTTTGCATTCAGTTTCTTTGTCTATAATGTAGTTTTCATTGATGCAATAAATTTGCAGAATTAATTTCTTCTGAGAGTCTTTATTATATTTGTTAACAGGAGCTGGGCAATTCCAGTGGAACATTTCTACCATAGCATTTTAAATACAAAGATATTTTAATCTCTCAGATGTTCTCATTAAACTTAGTGGCTTAAAAGACATGACCCTGTCTGGACATAACAGGCATGAAGAATTTATCATTTGTTCAAAAACACTCATATCTTTCCTGAATCCACCCTTGGCTTGCCTGCAGCTCTGGGAAAACCAGGGTTTATTTTTTTTATTTTGTGGGTTTTTTTACAGATATCTGCAGTCTCCTGCATTACCCTGTCACTTCCAGAAAATAGGATTTCTCACCTACAGATGGTGAGGAGAGAGGAGGATAGCCGTGAATGTTAGGTTGAAATTGCTTGTCAAGTTTGATCAATTCACAGAAAGACAAAAATCCCTTTTGAAAAGGCACAGTTGATTTTTGAAGATTAGTAGTGGTGTCCTCGCAGATCCTTTGTTTGCGTAAATTATGCAAGGGTGCAGTTTATTACCTAAATGAAAGATACATTTGCATGTAGATGGTACATAAATTACTTCATTCTGTGCTGGACGGCGCAATAAACAACCCCTCTCCTACACACACATGCACACAGATAAACACACACATTCACCTACCCAGGACTTATGATAGAGGGGGTGGTCCTTTACTTTGTGCTCTTTCCTTTTGTTGGCTTGTAAGTATTATTGTTTGACAAAGCACTAGGGAAGGAGTACATGAATCTATTAAAGATAACAAAGCTCAATTGTGATTCCAAACTCATGAAAGCAGACAAATAAATCTTTCATAATGTGGAATAGCTGGTCCCTATCTCTTCAAGGAGAGAAAGAGAAGCTGCTCTTGAAATGAACACTAATCTGAATCCTGCTGTTCTTAGGGTGACTTCTTGTTACAGCAATTTCTTCTTACAATTTAGTCATGCCATGATGCATTAATTATCATCTGTGTTCTCTGTTTAATGGGAGCATTAAGAGACAATACCTGTTTTGTTCTCTCCCAGAGTAGTAATTATTCCTATAAATAAGGAAGATGAGTGAGTGTGTGAGATGAGCGTGCATGCCAGAAAACAATTCCTGACCTGCTGCATGCTTTACAGTCCACCAACATAGACTGCTAACATGCAGGTAGTCATCTTTGACAGGAAAAAAGATATGTTTCATAAACACTTAGCTTCCTGCTCTGACTTTCAGCCTGGTTTCCTTTGGAGATGTAGTTTACACAGGCCTGTATCATTCAATGTCCTCACCATATCCAAACCATTGGGCAATCTTTTCTGGGTGCATGCGAGCTGGGGATGGCTCAGCCTCACCACCAGCAGCTGCATCTAAGCCTAGATTTAGGTTCTGCTGTGCCCATGCTCCTCACAGATACAAGTGAGCCCTTCCCTCTGCCCCGTCTCTCCCCGGGTGATGGGATGTCCCATCCTCAGGGAATGTGTGAGTTATGTGGGCAGCCAGGGAATCAGGTGCTCTGCAAAAGCAAGACTTCCAGGCTAACCTGGAGCTGCCAGGTGAGTTTCAGAAGTGAAGGTGAACAAGCTGAAGACAGGGAGCTCTCAGTAATGCCTTCAACAGAGGACAAGCTGCATAGTGTGTGCCCTCCCAGGAGACAATATAGAGCCTGGGAAAGGGCCACGAGGACGCAGAAATATTCTAGGCTTGTGGTAAAGTCCAGCTGGAGCTCACAGTTTATCTCTTGCACAAGTCACATGTCTAAGTTTTGGACTGAAATAAAAAAATAAATGTGTGGACAGTTCAGTCTCCTGCACTTAAAAATTGGGGGAAAATCAAAGTTCATCTGTGTTAAGAAATATCCCGATTCCCTATATTGGGCTGAGTGGATATCCACCTGAAATGTTATGAAAGCCTGCTCTGACCCACTTTGTTTGCTGATCACGTGTGAGCAGCCTCAGGAAAAATAAAACCACTCTTGCTCCTAGTTGTTTTCTCCTTTGTCTGTTACCATTTCATTTTCCTAAGATTAACGAGAAAAAATTGAAGACCCAAACAGCCTCATGTTTCTGAAGACTTTGCAGCAGCAGAAAGAAACAAAATGAAACAACCCCTTAAATTATTGCATTTTCAAAAAGAATCATCATCTTATTGTACAGATGGTGTGTGCCTGGCCCTCATTAGCATCCTGCTCTATTTTTAGCCCCTCTTCTTGCTGCACATGAAATCTGGTTGCATTAAAGGAGGTTCCACACTGCCTTCCCCAAACATCATTTTGGTCCATAAAGAGCACTCTGCCCATTTTTGCCTAGAGTTTTAAGGCACAACTGCCTTCTCTATAAACTAAGGACCACTCTGCAACCACCAGGGTATTTCTTCATGGGGAAATGGAGGAAAATCACCTGTCAGGTCTCCTTCCTCCATCATCAGCAATGTTTTATGTGTCTGCTGTGAAGAAAGTTGTTAATCCTGAAGGAGGTAGAGTTCTCTTTAAACCTTGTTGAAACAGAGGCGAGGACTGTGCTGGCAGGCCAGAGAATACTGGGACAAGGGAAACTAAATTCTCTGTTTGCTGCTGAACTGGAGGCTGATGCTAACGCTAAGTCCAGGATTCCCCTTTGGCAACCGTTTATTATTGCCAGCTGACAAATGAATGATCTTCCTGGGTAATTTTAACATGTTGGAGGAGCGCAAGCACAAGATAGGTACCCTTGCTCCTAGACAGCAGTGTTTGGGATAGATTTTTTCCTGAAGATTTGAGCCCTCAAAAGAGTGGAGCTGATGTCAGCAATGTAAGGACTTTATTCCTTGCCTCACAAAGTAGATGTCTAAACATCTGAAATGGATTGCCTCCTCAAAGTGCCCCATCTCCACCCTCCACCATGGGAAATGCTGCTGACTCGTGCAGGACCAGGCACTTATGTTCCATGTATCTAAAATCAGAAAGGATAACATCCATGCTTCATGTCCAGCTGGCTCTTATAGGTGCTTGTAGTCCCTTCAAGTCCACTTCCATTTGCAGATACAGCAGGGGATTTTAGGTGCCTCCACTCTGGGTCAGATACAGTTCTCTTTCAGTCTTTTGCTGAATTATTTAACATGAACTTGATGTCCCTCACAGGTAGGTTCCAGAGGAATGAATGGTAATGAGGCAGTAATTTGTATGAGAGACAACAGGTCAGCTGAAGGTACCCTGCTCTGTGAAGAGGGTGGAGGTTGCTTCAATAAACCATGAATATTCATCTTGAACGTCCGGTCAGTTTTGATCACTCAGCTCTTTTCAAGGCAATTTCTATCAAGCTTCATGAGTGCCTGAAACAGGTTTTGGCAATAAGAAAGCAAAGAAAAAGATTGAAGGTAAAAGGAATTGACAGGCAATAGGGTTAGAGATCCTGCCCAAATCTGATCTTGTGAATAACCAACCTAAAATTAAATAATTTATCTGTGAAGGTCCTTGATAACTTAGGTGGTAAGGTGAAAGTATATTCCCTGTCAGTTATCAAGAAATGAAATAAAAGCAGACAAAAATGAATGCCCAAAGCCTGCAAGAAATGAGTGGCACGCTCATGTTTTTTCCATTAGTGAAATGGCAGAAATTACCAAGAACCCCTTTTGTTTCTGCACATGACCAGCTTTAGGCTAGACACAGGACCAAGGCTCTGATTCCCACATGGGTTTTCAAGCACCTGTAACAAAGTACAGCAGTGCTGAATCCAGCTCATGAGGGCAAATGGGGACAGTCCAAGCTGGGAGTACTGGGACCTGTGTTTTGCCTTTGATTAGGTTAATGCTTTTCAAACTAATTGTGATATAGAAGATTAAAGGTAGGCAATAACAAACTGTAAGGCAAGCTTTAGCAGTCAGTGCGCTTTGGCAGTTGTTTTTTTCTTCCTAATATTTCATTTCTACTCTCTCATGATGCACTACCCTCTTAATAAAAGTAGCCCTCCAATGCACGTAGGTGATACAAGCTGAGAATGCCAAATAAGATTTTCTTGGCAGGCACTGTGAAATGTTTCACAGACACCAATAGAAAGGTTTATTGCTGCTCTTTCATGTAATACATCATCATAAAGATTTCTACCAAATTATATACATTGGTTCAGGTTAAGAAATTCTCCCTGAGGTACCGTTGCATGTTAAACTAGAGCACTTCATACAATGTAATGTATTAAGTTGATATCAAGTATTTGGGGTGGCAGTGGAATACAAACAATAGCAAATACAGATATATGTCAAAATATGTGTAAAAAAACCCCCCACCCTGCTTCGGTACTATGCCACTTTCTTTACTTACATTCCAATCTGGCATACCTCACCTGAGTTCAGGCAGGTTGTCTGTCCCTGTCTTCAAGTCTGTGCTAGGCCAGTGGCATCCTGGCCTGTATCAGAAATAGTATAGTCAGCAGGACTAGGGAGGTGATTGCTGCCCTGTGCGTGCCACTGGTGAGGCTGCACCTCATATCCTGTGTTCTGTTCTGGGCCACTCACTAGAAGAAAGACATGGAAGTGCTGGAGCAAGTCCAGAGAAGGGCAATGGAGCTGGGGAAGGGTCTGCAGCACAAGTCTTATGAGGAGTGGCTGGGGGAACTGGGGGTTTTTAGGCTGGAAAAGGCTCAGGGAGGACCTTATCACTCTCTGCAACTACCTGAAAGGAGGTGGCAAGATGGGAGACAGCCTCTTCTCCCAGGCAACTAGTGACAGGATAAGAGGACAAAGCCTCAAGTTGCACTGGAGGAGGTTCAGTCTGGACATCAGGAAGAATTTCTTCATGGAGAGGGTGATTGTAGAAAGATCTGAAGTGTCACAGCCTTGCACTGGTCATCCAAAAATAAGAACAGTTTCTGTTTCTCAAAGGATTGATTTTCCTGCATTAGCACAGTGACACTGCTTGAATTTTGAAAGAAGAAATGGGCTTTGGACAATTCTGTCATCGATGCTCCCAGATGGACACACCACAGCACCTCAGAAGTTGATCTAAGTATTTGGGTTAAGAGACCTGAATTGTAATTAACCATGGAGTAGTCTTGTTCCAGAAACCCCTCTCCTCCATAGTCCTCTGCTGATCTTCAGGAGTGCCCACCTTGCCAGCCCACCTCCAAGCACTCTTTGCATTCCTTGATGTTTCTTTCTAACTAACTGAAACTGAAAGGATGTTGAACAGTCTCTTGCTGGTTTTCTGCCTGCTGTGTGCTTTACAATGCCGTGCACTAATTTGCTTTAGGGTTAAATGTGTCTATCCTGGGAAATTACGCATTTGGCATCTAACACAAGGCTGAAGATAGAGCCAGGATCCTCTAACCTTTTGGGAATAAGAATATTTGTGCAATTATGTTGACATAATACAGAGGAAGTTTGGGTTCACTTTTTCAGCTGGAAAATTTTCATTTCTGAGGAATTAAAGTGAGGGCCTTTAAGCATTGCAAGGAGATTTCTGTGGAGGAATTAAGGATAGTTTTGTGGGGTGTTTGGGCTGAGGCCAAAGCCGCTTGCCAGGGAAGGAGACTGCTCTGGGGTGGAGTGATGAGGGCACAGCCAGTTCTTCTGCCTCGGAGGTGGTGACCCCATACCCCATGATGGTGTTTGAGCTGGAGCTGCATTCTGAGGGCTGTGGTCTGAGGGACTGAGGACCACACTCAGGATCATGCATCACCATGACCACAATCAAAATCTCACCCAGATGAAGTGATCTGAATGCAGTTATCACCACTGGATGAGAAGATAACAGAAAGCTATTTTAGTGATAATAAATGTGCTTCCCATCATCACCACTGTTATTTCTGCCTTTCCCTAGAGGACCTGAGGCCAAGAATTTTTGAAGCTCTCCAGATCACAGTCTCACATGGGAGTTAGCCAAAATCAGTCTCTAACTACACTGCCTTGTTCCAACACACTCCCACTTGAGAGCAAAGAAGTGCCCAATCCAGTTCAGTTAGTGCTTTTCTGACCAGAGACAACTGCCATTGAGTCTTTTAACATGTAGTTATACTTTGAAAGGTCACTCTATGAAAATGGTGCTGGGAGGCTCCATGTTTATTGGCTCCCTTCCCTGGGCAATTTGCTCAGTTTACATGTAATGAATAAACAATTGGCTGCTGCCCAACCCAACTGGTCTAAAAACTAAGCTGTGTCAGCCCTCTGCCAGGGCATTATTACCAAAACTAAAGGTTGTTCCTGAAAAACCTCTTGACCTGTAGCCTAAGAGTGCCTTTCTCCTGTCACATTTGCATTTGGGCACTTTACTACAATCCCCATTTACCATAATCAATACCAGCATTCCTGTTTTTCTTGTTTTCAGCTGCTGCTGAACTCCACCACTCCCGTACCTGAATTAAATTTTGATGTCATTTGTCCCACTGTCAGTCTTCACCTGCCCAGCAGCTCACTAACAGCTGTGATTGTTCAGATCTGTCTCTTGAACTGGCTGTTGTATCTACTCCAGGCAAATAGGAGAGGAAAATGGAAATTTTCGTGTATATCACTATATCAGCCTAGTAGATGGATGCAACCTGCAGGGTTAATTTAGTTTCAGGATGGGCAGCTGACCCACCATGGCTGAGCAAGTGTCAACCCAGCAAAGTAGTGGGACTGCTAGGGCACGATGGCTTCTGATGCTTGTGCTGGCCCACCTGCAGTTAGATCACAGATCTCTCAGCAATTCACTGTGAACTGCTTACAGATCTGACTGGAAAGGATCATTCTGATTTCATGGCCAAATGATGCAGAAGGAGTTCCTGCAGCAGGTCTGCACCCAGGGGAGTATCATCAAGTCTGGAGAAGAGCTACACTGTGCCTATACAGAAAAGCAGTCACTGAGGAACTGAGAGCCCAAAGTGTGGCCCATTTGACCTGATAGCCTCTAAGGCTGAATAGGAAGCGCAACCATCACTGCACACAGAAAGATCATAAGCCATGACAGAGCTTTCACTTAAGTTGCAACTTGAGTGAAAATGAGTGTGTTTAGCAGAAATAAATCCTGTTTCTCTCTGGACAGGAGGATATATGAAGTTAAGGCTCATACTCAGAGATTTCTCTGCATTTGAGTCAGTGTTCTTTGGTGTTTCTCGCTGTGTCCAGCACTGGGCCCTCCACAATGAACACTGCTGTGGTGCTTCACTGCAGGCCTCAGTGGTCTGGAGATCTCGATGGATGGTGATTCAGCTCTGGTTCACCCAAGTTTCCAGCAGAGAGAGGAACAATCGGGAGCCATTGGTGAGGTGCGATCCATCACTGGCAGTATGATTATGTGCTCACCCTCAGTACACTAAGGATCTATCTCATGCAGAACTATTTTTTCAACATGACTTTTCAATGTACACACAGCCACCAGCCAGCATATGTCAGTCCTGCACAACAAGCTATAAGGCCGATGACTTTGCCACAACCCACAGCCTGGCTGTCAGCATCAGCCAGGGCAGACACACTGCTGGAGGGCCCAGGTTTAATTCACTGGTTTTCATCATGGGCGTTATCACACGCAATCACTGTGCAATAGCAACAACAATTTACAGGCTGCTAGGATTGCAGCCAGTCCTCCTCAGACCTGAGGCTGTCCCTGTCTTCTGCCAATCCAACAGAGGAGCCATGTGGAGGCTTACCCAGAGGAGGCTGGATAAATCACATTGGCAGCTCTCACTCTGGTCAGGTAACACCATTCAGGGGATATTTAGACTCTTTTTTTGCAGTCCTGATTAAGTATTTCTTTGCAAAAATCCCTCTCTTCCTACTGGAATTCCTTTTCCAAGGACACATGCCACAAGAAACTGCTGCCCAGAGGCAAGAGCAATATATTTCTGTTTCACTGAGGACTCTTGTAGTTGATTTTTTTTTTTAGCTCAACGTTTCTTTGAGTAATCAGGGTAGCCCTGAGACTGTCACTCTTCTGGATATCTTCTTCCTCTTTTCAATAAGGCAAAAACACAGGCCTGAAGCTCATTTTGAGTAATGACCTCTCTCAGGATCATCTGCTATTTTGAGATGTTATCAGTCCTTACTGTGTTATTATTTTATGTTAGTATATTATACAATTATTAATTTATATTACTGTATTTCCCAGAGACTCTCTCTGGGTCAGGACCTTACTGTGGAGGTTACAGTAGCTCTTTGCCATGTTTTGTACTCCACTGTCATTGTCAGAAGCCAGAGAGGAATCTGTATTCCAAAATAGGAACCATCTGATGGAGATATGAATGTGCCTAATATTTCTGTGTAAGAGACTATTTTAATTCTCAAAGCTGATGGAGCAACTCACATTGATTTTGCCTGCTGTTGGACTGAACATCTCTAGAAGTGATAGCATCCAGTTCTGTGGTCCAGCCATTTGCACAGTTTGTTAGGAAAGACCCAAACTGATCCCCATGGGTGTATCTAGTGGTCCTGCTGTGAGAGGCAGAGGCAAAATGTACAGCTTGCCTGCATCCCTTCCATGCACTCACCTTGATGAGCCTTGTAGAGCTTTGGTGGAGCCTTGCTGTCTCGTGTCCTTAAACTACCTCAGCCGAGAAGTCGATATTGCTAGATATTTAGAGAACAGTCTCAAAGTCATCAAAGGTTTCAAACCAACTGCCTGACAGCTGTCATCTTCAATGGTTGAAGCAGGAATTGCAACATGAAGAAAATGTCTATATGGGCTGTCCTTGAGACTCTGGATTCACCCCGAAAAAATAGGATATGTAGTGCTCTCCACAAAGTCTACTGGCCAGGTAGTTTGATCTGAAAAAAAAGGTCCTTTTGCAGACTTGTTTCATACCTAACAGTGTTTGCTTTTTAAAGTGGTCTCCTTCAGAAGAGAAACAAAGAGTATCTGAGTTATTTTGAACTCAAGCCAATAGGACCTGTCTGGCAGTGAAACATCTCTTGCTCTGCAGACATCCAGTCTCAGCAACAAGAAAAGTGCTTTCATCTGAAAACTCTGTCCTAAATCTCACATTTGCATTTGAATAAGTTTATTTCTTTGTCTAAAAGCTCTGCTTTTTCAATCTGCACTACATGGATGTTGAAGCAGTTCATCACTGTTGCTATGAAAGTTCAAAGCCATTTATCTTCAATAAGGTTACTTGATGCAATTTCTAACAGCAAGAACCTCTCTGTCCTCAAGCTTTCTACAAGATTAAGTGATATGTTCAGATAAGCATTGTCTCAAGAGGATTTTCAGTACCTGGAAGACATAAAACTCATTCTAGCTGAAGGACAGCAGGTTTTGCAATTGTTTCCCATTTGCCTATGACTAAACTTTGCTAGTCTCTTTCTTGGAGCCTGGCGTCCCTTTGTGAAAGTACTGTAAGAGCCATCTTTGCCATGAAAGTTAGTCCTCATCCTTCTCTTGAAGGTGATCACTGCCTTCTAATCCTTCACCTGCATGTTCTGGAGAGGCAGAGCCCAAAGGGAAATAAAAAATCCTATGCATTAGTCTATTGCCTTTGTAGAGAGAGAAAGAAAGAGTGCTTGCAGTCTTAACCAAGGGTATGATATATAGGTTTAATGTGATGTTCTGCATTTTTTGCATTGTTTTCAACAAATACTTTATTGTCTTGGTGGGAGCTATGCAGGCGAAAGCCAGCAAAACTGTCTGGTGTCAGGACTTGAAGGAATCACCAGCTGCTGCAGGTAGCTGCATACCCACCAAAACCAGAGGAACTGTTGGACAGGATGGGGCTGGATGTTTGGCACTCACTGTGCAGCGTCATTATGCAGGACCATTCACATGCAGACCCAGCTGATCTGCTCATCTGCACTGCTCCAAAGACAAGGCTCCCAGCAGGTGAGAGGCCCTTTAGCTGGGTGGAAGGTGCTGGTGTGAAGAGGCACAGAGCCTTAACTCAGGAGGTCTGATCATTTTCCTGACAGACCCTGCTGTGACCTCACTCCAAGTGGTTTCTGTTGAGTAACATTTCTGTGCAGAGGTTGTGCTCTGCCCTCAGCTCTGTGCAAACACCTCTGGAGCTCGCAGGTGCTGCCCAGTCCCCTACTCTGCTGTGAAACCCCCTTGTTTTCTGCAGGCCCCACCTCTGTGGAGGAAGAATCATCTTTTTGTGTGTACAGTTCTGGTGATGATACATGGCAATCTTTGTTTTCTGCCATTCACTCTGATGGCGTGAGAGTGTAGAGTTAATTTGATTTAAAAAAAAAACAAACCAAAAACATAATAAAATCTTATGCTTTTGTCTGAAGAGTTCAGAATCTGCAGTTCTTCCATGTGAGGAGGTGTTTCTGATCCAGCTGGAGAGGAAGGACATCTGAGTCTATTTTGACAGACTCCTCTCTGATCAGTGATTTTCAGGTCTCTGTTGGGCTAGAAAAACAGATAAATCCCCTATACTAAAGTACTGTCAATTGGATTTAGTTTCTCTGATGGACAAAGAAGAAAGCCATGCAGCAGTACCCTGCAAGTTGTTGTAAATGACTCATTTTGTTATAACCATTTTATTATTCAACATTTACTATCTCTCCTTTCTTCAGTAGTTTACTGGCCTGTATTCATAAAGGGTCACATAAAGCAGAGGGTGTGATAGCAAGTCCAATGAGAAGAGGACTATTGCCCTACTTCTCAACAAGCCCTAAGGCTGCACTGGCACTGCAAGATCCTTTGTCATCTTCAAGATGGTGAGACTCAGGATACTTCAGCTGATTTATAAGGAGTTGTGGATATATGATGTGAGCTTAATTCATAATGGGATTGAGCTGAAAGCACTAATGCTGTTTTACTGCAGATCTGACATTTACATTCACATGGTGTCTGATGGATAGTGCAGAAGAACCAAAGTAGGTTTTTGTAGTGGGTCTGGTGGTAATCCATCTGGCTCAGCCTGATGAAAATATTGTTGCAACTTACTAAACTAAGCAAAAGAAAATCCACCTATATGTAAAAATCCTAAAAAAAATCACCAAAACCCCAAATGCAATATTTTCTCAATGTAAAAAAAAAAAAAAAAAACCAAAAGGAACGCTACTGTCAGGTAGGTGGGAAAACAGAATTTTGCAACAGCTGCATAGCAATTTTGCAAGACCTCATTTTCTCCTTCACCTTCTTACTTCAAAGACATGTAAGGCTGTTTTCTTCACAGGAAGGAAGGAATTAGTGTGATTTGGTTAAATACATTATAAAAATGCAAAATATTGGAGTACAAAATGAATTCTGGAGGCCCTGATTTCAGCATAAATTTAGGAAGCCAAGCTACAGGTACCTTTCAACCACAAGCAGAGGGCTGTAAATTATATTATGTGCTATATTATGGGCACTGAAAGAGTGAGTGCAAACTGAATGTCATTGTTGATCTTTATTTCCAGCATTTTACGATTTATGTCCTACCATGCAGAAGATCTGCTTCACCTTTGCTTTAGGACAGTATAAGGTTGCTCATAGGACTTGAATTACGTCAGAATCAGAATGCCTTCTATGACAGAAAGTCTCTGAATACATCCTTAAACATTTGAGCTTCCTGTTGAGATGCTAATGAAGGCTGGATTTAAGCACCCATATCTCATTTCTCCCCAAAACATGTCTTCTTTTCTGTACTGGGAATCTTACTGGACAGATTTTTGTTGGTACTCCAAGGTAGTGCAGTACTCCAAAGTAGTACTCCAATCTAGATTTCTGAAAACCCTGTTAGAGGTGGGTCTTTGCAGATGTGGAGAAAGCCAAGCAAGGAGATCACTTGGTTAAGTTCAAAAAGCAGTGAGAACAATTTATATGATGGCATGCAACAGGCAAAAGCATGAGAAGGCAAGAAGTGCCATGGGCTCTGCAAGTCGCAGGGTGAAATCAAGGCTGAGGGCTTGTGAATGGGCTGAGAAGAGCAGCCACCAGAGGAGGGGAGAAGACTGGAAAGGAAAGGGAAAAGCTGAACTTTTGGTGTGATCACAAGCAAGCTCTGGGAGAAGGACATGTGGGATGTGAGGTAGATCATTTCAAGGAGGTCACATTTCCACTATGCCTCTCTCCTGCCTCTTCAAAAGTAGGATGCTGGCAAGGGATGGAGATAAACATACCAGAGAACTGGTTCTGTCATGTTTATGCTGCCAGAAATACACTGGTCTTTTGGCAAGGACCAAACCCTCAAGTACCTACATTTCAGTACATATTTGAAAAACAAAAGGTGCCAACTAATAGGAAGTAAATAGTCTGGAGAAAGTGAATAACCAAGGAATATACCTCTCCGTAGAACTTGTCATCAGGTAAAAAAACGTATCATTACATTTTGTCTCTACCCCAGTGTATAAAGAGATCAGGAAGTTTAAGCTAGAGGAACTGTTTTTATTGGGGGTTTTGCTTTGTTTTAATTTAGCAGCAGAATATTTGCTGGAGAAGCTGGATAAGCCAGTTTCAGTCCACAAAAGTGCTAATGATTTATTTATTGCTATCATTTAGGGAAAGGGCAGCACTTGCTGGTTCTGAATATTTAACATCACAGGGAAAAAGCAAGCCACTCTGAAGTCTGCATGTTTCAGTGAAGCGCTGCAAATCAGCATGTCACTCCCTGGCCCCTGAATTTCAGAGGTGGGAGAACTGTCAAGCTGTGCTCCAGTATATTCTTACAGGGACTGAAACTTTTGGACCTCAGCTTGTGTGGTCATGAGCAGCCTGTTGAAGACACCCTAACTCTTCTCTGACCCACTGTGAAAGTCCAGGTAAGGAGGGGAGACACATCTATGTCTCAGAAGACATTGCCTGCATGGCATTCATCTCAAGAAAACTTCATTTCATTTCATGCATCATTTATAATAGTTCTCAGGAGAGCAATAGGTGGGAGAGACCAGCATCAGTGTTCTTGCCTATCCAAAGCTAGCCACAGCCAGATGTGTTTTGAAGTGCTGAAGGACTATTCTTAGCTTCCTTCCCTGCCTCGGCTTTCCAAGGGACTCAAGCTATGACCCTCAGTCTCTCTAGCTACTAACTGACCCAACCCACCAGATGTTTCTTGACAAAGCATTCAGGAGCAGCCAGACCACAGCCACCCACAGGCAGAAGGGAAAACAGGAAAAGACAGTTTCCCATGCCTCTCATGTGTCACACTCCCTGTAGAGCCCCCTCCTTCTACATGTCACCTACCGCAGTGGGATTTCACTGCTGTTCTTGGTTATGGAGGAAACAGCAGATGGGACTAAGTGTCAGGATGGCCAGCTCCTGCCTCCTACTCTCCCCAAGGAGCCATCCAAGGCAGATGCTCTTAGAGAAGCCCATGTCTTTTTGTGAGCATTGCTGTTGGCAAAACATGCTCAGCAGAAGAAAGGGATCAACATTCCTCCCCTACTTCCAAAATGTATGGAAGAAAAAAAATTGAGAGGGTTTTTTTTTAAGGAATGCCTTTCAAATCTCATAGCCAATTTACAAACAGATATTCTGTCTCTATTGTTTTAAATCAATATTTAGCAACACAAACTGTGGGTCTATGGGGCACAGAATTCAATAACAAGATCAACACCCGTCCTTATACCTTATTTTCTGAAAATCTCTTTCTGAATGCTTAAGGAAATAGCAGTTAAAAAGCTGAATGCCCCAATGATTGGCTATGGTTATAGCCCTCCTGTAGCCAGACCACCTAGCAACCTCTCACTGCCCTTTGTGATACAAGAGTGAGATTTAACCATGCACACCGTGACCACCCACTAGCTGTCATCCCCAGTTTAATCCAGGATGAGGCTTCCCAGGTCCCTGCTCAGCAGAAGTGATGAATTTTTCTTCTGTAGCTTTCATTGGGTGGTGAAGTTGTTCCTTTAGAAGCTGAAGGGAGCTGTGAAACTGAAAGCTTCCACAGGGCTCAGTTGTGAGCACAGTGTGAGAGTTAAATCACTATTGTTAATATGGTAACCTGAGTGCTCTTGTCTCTTAGTGGAATACTTGACCTTTCATCAGGCACAGGGGCCTCTGGTCAATTAGGCAGGCAATGAAGGATGCTCAGAGCAAAAGTTTCATTACCATGTGTTGTTTACAGTGTTGCTGGAGAGCAACAATAAATTGATGAGCCTCTTTAAAATTTCTCATAAAATTGTATTAACAAAACGGTAAATACATTACACAGAGACTGTAACCACGGGATGTTTACATAATGCCCACTGTGGACGAGTACTAAATACCATAAAAGACCTGAGACCCCCCCAAAAAGTCTGCAAGTTCTGGCTCTCACAAGGCAGCCAAAGCACCACTGTTGTTGCTGTTGTTCCTCCTTCTGTTCCTCTTTCCCCTCACATTTCAGTTTCAGAGTTGTGAACTTTGCTGGTTGTTATTGCAATTCCTATCGCTAGGCTTCCATTGTCAGAAAAGAGCTGAGCCAAGGAAGTGTTCAGCACAAGGCAATCCCCATCCGAAATGACAGAGTCCACACGCTCCAGTACCGACCTGGGGGTCGCCTCCCACTTAAGGCGCCTCTGGTTCCTGTTGAGCTCCAGCCGGTAGGTGAAGTTGTCGGCTTGGGTTGGCGTGCCAATCAGCATCATCGTGGCAAAGAACTGGGGGTGGCCTTCATACTTCTCTTGCTTCCTAAGGACCAGCAAAAACTGGTGGCCAAGGCAAGAGTGCATGATGATCCAGTCTGTGGGTGCGGGTAGGTGCATGTCCGTGGCCAGGAAGACAATCTCTGCACCCTGAAGGATGTTGATGTGGTGGGTCTGCCTCAGGTGGGACACCACCACCTCCAGGTGCCCTTCCCATGGGCAGGAGAAGAGTGGGCACATGCAGGGAACCAACTGGGGGTCGTGCACTGCTTCGTGGTGATGGCAGGGAGGAAGGATGCCTTGCTCCGTGGATGTCTGCACGGCTGCACAGAGGGTCGGTGCATACTATGAGAAAAGAGAAATTACATGTGATAACAGCTGGAGCAGGAACCAGTGCAGGTATGCAAGGTACAGACCCTGCAGACATCAGGCACGGAAACTCCATCTAAAACAGCAGCAACGGGAATGCAGGGAACTCAACACTCTGGAGATCAGAGGTGATTCTGACCTGGATCTGCACAGCAAAAGGTGCTGGCAATTGCCTTGTTCTCCAGGAGAAGAGAGAAACTGTTTGAGTCATGATAAGTCATTTCAAATGAAAATGATGTATGTGTTTAAAGAGCGATTTCATTAGTTTGGGGGGAAAAAATCTGAATAAAAGGAAAAAAACCCAAACAACGCAAGGACAGCATGGGGCATTTTATATAGTTAAGGCTCTTACTGCTCAGAACAAGGAAATGAAATATGTATGGCATTATTATTCTTTAATGAAACATACGGGCAAATACAGGCATTTTTCCTGAAACAATAAGCTTTATAACATCCATAATTTGTGAAATAAAAGTCAGTTTTTATTGTATGCAATACCTTCATTATTTTTTTGGGGTCAATGTATTTGTGCCTAATTGATGTGCTTACCTCCATAAATCTTGTATTGCTCTCAAAAGTGAATGGATGGCAAATTTAGGGCATTTTTACAATAAAATAAATTTGGATTAAGGTAGGGCAGCTCACTAAAAAGGCAGAAGCTCTTGCAGAAGCACATGAGGACTAGAAAGCAAATTGCTGTGCCTCTGTCAAGTGGATGTTGTTGAAGAGAAATAAGTCTTATTCAACCAAAAGTGTATCCACATGTAATGCTATTCAGGAAGAGTAAAGCCTCTCTACAATAACTCTGTGCATAGACAAACCCTGAGGCACAGACATGCTGGTCATGATTCATCCTACCCAATTTTAAGCATTTACTTCAGCCACCCAAGACAGAAACCTGGTTACCTTGGACTGCCTCTGCAGCCTGTGGGTGAGGCAGCCCTTACAGTGAAGGACTCAGATTTTAGCTGGAGTAATTCACCTTCTAGAGGTGATATCAGCTGATGCCAGAGAGACAGAGATCCAGTCTGTCTAGTTGTACCTAAATTTTAGCTGTTTAAATACTTCTTCTCTCTGAATCCTCTTCTGGGAGTATGTCTCTTATATCCATTAATGTATCTTGTAAGAGTACATATGTATATAGGTACATTTTCTTATAACGCTTGTTTTAGGATGACTCATGCAATTCCCTGAATATTGCCCCACATCCACTCATTTTAATACATGTACCCAGAATTATAGGAACTACATTATAGTTCTAGCATCTAACAGTTGTTCTCCTTCATGCCATATCCAAGTCATATCAGGTTTGGGATTTCTTCAGTTATTTTTTGAGCAGAGATTTGTTTTAACCAGAGGCAAGCATAATCCCATATAATAGTTGCTAGATTTGTTGCAAATGGTGTATTGTCTCATCTTTTTATGGATGCCATGATGCCTTTCACTACAGCCTTGCTGTAAGCAGTTTTTCCCACCAGAACTTGCACATTTGCTTTCCAAGATGTTTTGGAAGGCAATCTCTTAAGTGACCTGTCCTAACTCTCAGATGACCGGGGCCTCCTTGCCAACCAGGATGACAAGTCCTGCATCTCCATCCTCATTTTGTCACTAGCTGCCAAGGAATGTGATGGGCAGAGCAGGGTTGTGATTGCTGCTGCTGTGAAATTCTTGTTTCTTCCCAAGGCACTGCATGTCAAAGGGAGCTGTTTCTTCTTCCTCTGGCATTTGATATGAAGAAAAATTGACTAGTTAAGTCCTGTTACTGAAACTTGCTTTTTCTTTGAGGAATTATTACTTCAATACTACTGTTCTACTTTTCTTTCCTCATGTTTTATTTGTTTTGCTGTATAAAATTCAGGAATATAAACTTTCCAGGAACATAATGAATTGAGGACAGATAAATGACTGTCATTGTCTGGGAAATAAAACAGGTCATTATAAACTAATCAAGGTTTTGTGGCATTAGCTGCCTGCTTATCGCAGTGGGATTGCTGGTTCACACTTAATTCTACATTAATTTTTGCATCCCATTAGGATGAAAGTTATGGTTAATTTAAACTCTTTTGGTGAAGGAGGCTGCTGCAATGGTAGATCATAAAAGCCTTTAAAAAAAAAAACCCTGAAATGCTAATTGCCTCATAAAATGAATTCTAATCTCCCAATCTAATACAGTGGGTGTGAGCAATTACTTTCTCTCACCAAACTGTTAATGCAACATTAGTGATTATACTAATTAAAACTAATGAACTCATACTCACATGCTGATAAACCTCTCAACCACTTGACAAGTTTCAGCCTTCTATCAGTTTTATTTAAGTCCCCTTTTGGAAGATGAAACTTAAATTAACCTCTTGAATAACATTCAAAATTAGGTTTTGAAATGCGAAGCTTTATAGACTGTGTATAATTCTTCTCCAAAGATTACCAGAGCCAGAGAAACCCTTTCCACAGAGTATGTAATTGAATTTAGAAATGCATTTTCCTAATTTGATAAGCATGGAGGGCTATGGTAGCTCATCCATCTAAACTGTATCCAAGGTAAGAAAATAAAAATACCTTCAAAAATCACTTTATGACAAGCACAGTTTGCTGGCTTAGCACTGGGAAAATAAATTACAGTGTGCAATTCATTCAATGTATCTTCTTTCCCCAATTTGTGATTTTGTGTGTGTGTGTGTGTGTGTGCGTGTGTGTGTGTGTGTGAAAATAATTGTGAATTCCCTTTCACATCTCAGATTTCTGAAACTTTTCCATGAACCACTTCAGCATAGTATTTCTGTTCTGACTTTGTGCAGTTCAGGTTTATTGAAAATTCTGGAAATCCAGCACAAACCACATGACCTACCTTTATTCTCTGACTAGGTGAGAACCACCTTCAAAATCTGGTTTCTGAATTATTCAACATTCCTGTTTCTAAATTCTAAATTTGTAGTATTTTTAAATAAACAATTAATAATTTCCTGTCACTGTAAAAAAAAGAAGTCTCAGAGGAAACTATTATTTTCTATTTACTTTTGAGGTATGAGCGTAACTATTGAGGTGTCTGTGCCCTGGTTGGTCATTCATATGGCTGTGAATTAAAACACCCAAATTGAAATGCAAAATGGGCATAAAATGGTCACCTTGAGTGTATTTAAATGATTGAATAAATATTTATGAACATTTTTTTCCATGTTTAATCTGCTCCAATATTTACTTTCCTACATTTATCGCCTGATTACCTAATAAAATTAGGTTTATTATATTGTTGTGTCAGTCCAGTATTATTCTCAATTATCTTTTAGCCTGTCATCCAATTTCAGTCAAACTGAACTGTGGGATAGAAGAATTAAATGCTTTAATTTTCAACCATTTTTGTGAGCAGAGGCATCAGGGTAGAGAAGCATGACCCCTTCACGTCTCCAGGGAGGAACAGCTTGCCACGTGGGCATTATTACATTGACAGATAGGAGAAAACCTAAACAATGGTAGTCTGATCCCAAATGTATTACAGACACCAGAGAACCCACATGAGACAGTATCTTTATGAACAGGAGAAAAGGCTTCAGACAGAGTGCTCCTCATTAGACGCAACATAATCCCACCACGAGGCACCAAACCACAGGAAACCAGGCTCTGCTGCTCACAGAAAAATTTCTTTTTAATGATACAGCTTATTACTGTGTAATTCTTTTCAAGAGCAAGTAATTTGGCAAAGAGCAATTTATAAACACACTGTGCTTTTCTTATGGAAAAAAGAAAAAAAAAAAAGCATGATTGTATTTGGACCTGGGACGCAGGCTGCCTGATAAAAATGCAACAAACCGCGCTAGGTGTGACTCTCTTGCTCTACCTTTGATGTCTGGGGAGTGGGTGGCTAACCCTGAAGAATATCAGCTCTTTTTACAGCCCATGCAGAGCCCCAGAGTGCAATTCACTTGATCCCAAGAGGTGCTGAGGGAACATCCCCCTGGACACCACTTTCTACATGCAGCCAGAACCAAACCCAGACCTCAACACAAACCCACAGAAGTTTTACTGGTTTCTAGACAAAGTGCAGTCAGGAAGGAGCTGTGCCACCATGGGCTTTTCCTACTGCACTGGAAACAAGGCAGCCCACGGAGAGAGAAACAGATGCCTATTCACAGGAGGGTGTAAATCTGTGGCTCCCTCCACTGACTGGATGGAAAATTCAGGGGAAGGATGAAGGGTAGATCCAGGAGCTGCAGATCTCCAAGGTCTCCAAGAAGTAAAAAACCACAAGCACATCTGCAAGTCTGTAGCTGTGAAGCTGAGGCACCCACCCAGGAGAAAGGTCTTTGGTATTGTTTATCATGTTCTGAGGGTACTTTTGTATTTGCATTTGGTCTTTAAGTCAACTGTAGTAAAAATAGTGGAAACCCACACTGCACCTCTGCTGGCTGAGCTTATGGCCCTGTGGGGTGCAAGCACTGGCTACATCATCATCCCTCAAGCCCTGCTTCTCTGCTGCACATTGGCACAGTTTCAATAGAGACAGCAAGTGCAGCTGCTGCCCTGAGCAGCCAAATGTCTTGCAAATGGTGAATTTACTCAAGGCAAACACCTGCAGGGCTAGGAAGGGTTAAAACCAGTCCTCCCATCCCATGGGAGAGGACCCAGACACTGATGACTTGGAGTACAAGGAGGGCAAGTAGCAACTTCACAGTGTAGAAAAATAAACACTACTCAGATCTTCAGAGTGAAGGTTAAGTGTCACCTTTCTGCACTTTCCAGTGTTTCCCAGTGTTATATTGGGAGTCTGGATGCCTCATTCATACTTTTACTTACTGTAATGCACATAATGCAGAAATCAACCTGTGAACGGTGCCAGTGCCTACTGAGGACATACCAAGAAGGGAGGACAAGGACTGGTTCACTGCCCAGTAAGTAAGGGTTTCTGACAGCAGAACAGGTGCTGCAAATAATCATCCTCTTCCAGACACTTCACACTCATGCAACTGCATTTTCTCCAGTGATCACACACTTTGCAGACACTCATTAATTCACCCATGCACTGGACTATTTGCTTGGGGAAGTCGGGGTGTAGTCTGAAGGCCGTCACTGTGGGGCTACTGAGCAGGGTCACACAGAGAACAACAAAGAGGAAAAGAAAACCATTGGACACACCAGCCAGCCCGAACCAGAGACAGTGCTCCTGCTCTACCTCCAGCCTTAGCACACCCTGAGACACTGGAACCCAATCATCCTCTCAAGAGGGAACTGCACCTTCTATGTATTTAAACAGTTTCTTCTTCATCATCAGCTTTCTTGGCTGGATTACAGGAGACCTGGTAGGAGCTGTGTGTGTTCATGGCAGCTGTGACCCTTGGTGGGAGCCAGGGGTTGAGGGGCTGTGCTCACACTTCTTTTTACAAACCCACCAGCTGTACTAAGGTTGCCTCCTGCTACAGCCAACCCCACTATGAGATAGAGTTTCTTATTGTGTAGAGCTTAGTAAAACTTACATTGCTTGGGGAAACACCTGATTCAGGCCAACTTTAAAATATATATTAAATCATACACACACTTACGTAAACATGCATACACATATTTATATACAAACTCATAACACTTAGACCGTTTCAAATGTTTATGAGAATAATGCAGTGCGGTAATACATACTTTTGTCCAGGCTGGAATCTTCTGTTTCCTTTTTTGTTTAGAAAACGGTGGGACCTGGTGGGATGGAAGTCCATGCATTTTGATGATGAGCTTTTTTTATAAATTTTATTATTTGTAATTGTGAAAATAGTCCCAAATTTTAGAATGCATATTTTTGATTAAAACTGCTGCTGAGAGGGGGTGCATTTTGCCATGTGATTTTTTCTTTTATGAGGCTCGTTGCTGTGTGTCTCTGCACATAACAGGCATCTCTCAGCTGATACCTTTGATGGTGAATTCAAACACAACAGCAGTATTATTTCTCACCATTGGGTCAAGGAATTTAGGCACAGAGAGAACAAACATCCCAGGTTATTATATTTTTTTCTCCAGCTTATATCATCCAGGCCCTGAATTTTCATAGTAGAATTGCTCCCAAGAGCACTTGATATCCAGTCTCCATTAACCTCAGAAGCAGCTGCAACTGATTAAGTAATCTGCAGATCAGGTCTAAGACTTTGGCAATGTGGGTTTCCTAACAGCTACAGAAACTCCTTAATCACATGCCATTATTTACCTCATCTCCTCCACCCTCCTGTGTGTGACAAAGAACAAGAAGAGATGGAATCACCCTATAAGTAGGTAAGCAGCCTGGAATTGAGCCATAAGAACTCAGTGGATTTTTGACTTTGACCTAAAGATTTCTACAGACAAGGAAGGACACAGGCCTGCAGCTGTGAGATGCTTTGAGCGAGCAACTTTCAGGGTTTTCAGCAACTTTCAGCAAGGATGGCAACTTTCAGGGTTTCTGTTGAAACAAATTGGCATTTTCTTTGCCAGTGAAATGTAGCATTTATTCAGTTTTCCTACTGTCTTCCTTCTCTTTCTGGTCTTCTCAGGGTCTGATTGCTTCTTCTCATCTGTCTGGAAACTGCCTCCAATAATGTTCTAATTCTCAGCTTCTTTCTGCCTCACAAAAGCTTTGCCACCCACTAACATCCACCTCCACTGTTACTTACACCCACCACACAGGGACAGATGCTCAAAAGAACTATAAAGGTGACATGAAGAAAGTAGTGAGTCTTTTAATCCTGGTCTCCATTTAATTTATCTTCTGCTCTTTTTTAATATGCTAACGAGATTTTTTTAAATCTCTCAGATGAAAGAAAAGACAAGAAAAAAATCCTCCAAACCCCTCAACCTATTTTGTCAAAAGCTGTACTTTTATATCTGAAATTAAGAAATCCAAGCCAGGCCTCATGTTGGGGATTTATTTAAAATTTTAATTACACAAATCCTGTTCATTATGAATGCATCAGTTGAATTTCTTAAGTACCGAATATTAGTTGCAGCTTTGGCAGTGGAAGGATTTGTTTTTCCTACTATCAAATGGCAGTGAGAGGACAACTTCAAGCTCATTTTGCTAATCTCACTTTGCAACATAATCAGGTGTGACTATGGTGACACAGTGCAGGGGATGTGTTAATGACTGTCCTCATGCTAATTACACACTTCGGAGTATGCAGAGAAAATACAGCTTTAGTACACATCCACGCTTCTCTCTATCAGATGATCCCAAATTTTAGATGAAGCCACATATATTTAGAGGTATTTTGAAAAAGAAAATTGGTTTTGTGGTAGATATAGCAAAATTATGTTATAGCATTTGAAACGTATCTCAGATGGAAAGAAGGCATTATTCTCAAATTAAATCCCCTTGCTTTCTTTTCAAAAATCAGGTTTTTTCAGCATAAACTGCCATGCAGTCTTGAAGTACAAGCAAAAGAATTCAAGAAACTCAACATGCTGTAATATATTGGAAAGGATCTAATGATAATGAAATATAAACAGTTTTCAGTCCCATAGAGGCTTTCTGAGAGAGACCTGTGTAGACACTGACAGGATGGAGCCAGGTCTTGCTCTTCAGCTCTCCTGTTTTGAAACCTAGTTTGATGAACCCTTCCCAGTCCAGATGGGAGGACTCTGAAACTTCCCATGTTTCAAACTGAAGGGAGACACAGCACTTTGCTGTCCCTCAGCCAAAGCTGCAGCCAGGCCATGGACACCCTGGCAAACAATTCTGGTTTAGCTGCTGTGTGTGATGGATCTCACCTGAGATCACCTTCTGTGCTCTCTTTGAGGATTAAAATATACTGAATAGATAAAAGCAAACCATGTCCATGGGCAAATCCTGTGGAGCATCTGGCAGTTATTTGCTAGACAAAATAAAGGAAAAGTATGGAGATGAAATGGGTGAAGTGGAAGCACCTGGACCTGTAGCGATCTGGCAGGTCGGCAAGTGGATATACATAACCTATTCTGGGGTGATTGCCCTATGCCTGTTCCAAGGGCTTAACTAAGCATGAATCTTAGATTTAAAGTTGTATTAACACAAAAAAGGCATCCTGGCTTTGAGTAAATACAGTATGAGACCATGACTGTGGGAACAAATAGGACCAGATATGCTCGTAGTGCCCAGAGAGCATCCTTGCTCAGTGCAAGTTGCTGCACCCATGTTCACTACCCTCATCTGCATTTTCTTTTTACTACTGAAATCCCCTGACAGAAAGAGTGGCTTTCTAGAAATTTTGAAGGGCTTTTAATATGAAGTGGAACAATAGAAAACAATTAACTGTTCCTGTTCCCCAAGGAGAAGCCCACTAACGTGCTCTTGCCAGTACCATTTAAGCCTTTTGCAGAGACACCCAAAAGAGGAGCTGAACTGAAGCTGTTGTGGTAGAGCAGGAGCTGATGTCCCTGATGCAGACCACGGATGGAGCAGAGACAGGCTCCGCCTCTGTCACAAGGAACTTCCCTGAAGGGTAGGTGGCTACTGGGGATGAATCCAGATCCTGGATCCTGAGCTGCAGCTACAGACAGCAATAGAGGTGGAAAAGGTGGGCACCTACATGTCAGAAACACAGTGTTCTTCTTCTGCTGGTAGTTTGAAGATAATTCAATTATTTCCATCTCTGGTTCATTTCTGGGAGTACCAGAGCACACTCCTGGAAGCCTCCCTAGCCTCAGTGAAGGTCTGAAACCATTATGTACTGCCAAAAAAGCCAGACTGAAGAGTGAAACATGCCCCTGGGACCTGATTTGCAACTTGTTTGCAACTCTGTTGCATTTTAGAACTGGGTCCAATGCAGTGAAAATGAGCCATAGTGCAGTGTATTTGCTGCTGCGTTCCAACTGCTGATGTACTGGGGCATGGAGATGTTTACCCTCTTCTCTTTGGACTAGAAGAAGATTTTATACCTTGTCTATACCTTGTCTCTAAACGCCATCCCCTCTGGCCACACACATTGAAAGTATTGAAAGCCAAGGCATATGCTATCAGCACTTTGTCCAGAAGGGCAGGGTGCAACCACTGTTTATCATCGGACCGCTCCGGAGGCACTGCTGATTATGGCTCTGGGTGATGTAGTGAACAGCCCACATATGTAAAAAGATATAATAAAAAATGCAGAATTATCTGAAGATTCACTTCATCCTTTATACACTTTTTGGATAAAGCCTGTTAACAGAAGTGCAAAACCATTATAGGCTTTAATTAAAGGCAAAATGATAAAGTAGTTCCAAGCTGCATCTGCTCCTTCTGATAGGGAAGGCAGAGTTCACAAGAGCCCTATATCTGACCTGTTGATTTTGTGGTTTACATTCACAGTGAGAAAGAAATTAATATGGAAAAGAATTAAAAAAAAAAAATAAAAAATGATTGCCCACTGTGCTCATAAACTTACCAGTTCAGACTGTCTCTAAATAACTCATCATCTGATATTCATTTACAAGTTACTACAGTAACAGCATGCCTCCAAGAGAAGGAGATTTGCTGGTGTCATCTGAGATAATTATACCAAACCCACCCTGAGACAATCGAAATTTTCACTTCCATCAAACCACTTCCAGCTATCACAATTATATGATATGTAAATCCATTAACTGCTCTTTCAGAAATGCACCCCAGGACTGCCAAAGGATCGTACAAACATTACTGGTCTGTTTTAAGAGGAGAAGGGAGGAGGCAGTGGTTGTTGAGCAAGCTCACAGCCTCTCTTGGTGGGACCAATGTCTCCAATGCCATGTACACACCCCCTCTGGCTAAGGATATGCTCTGTAGTCTGTGTCACATTGGTCTTGCAGCTGTCACAAGAGATGAACATCTCAAACCCATCCACAGTGGCCTGGTGTGGTGGGGATGATGCTCAGGTTTCAGGAACATTAGGAAGAGAAGAGATGAAAATAAATTGGTCTGGGCTTCGGGTTAACTCTCCTTTCCCCCCCACATCTCTGCCCCTTCTCCAATAGTGACTTTCAGCTTGCCCTTGCTTTGGGTACCTCAAGTGAGAGTGTGGCATTGAATGAAGAAGTCTCCCTGTTACAAGACAACCTAAAATTCATCATTATTCTGCTGTCAGCTGAAAGTGTGTCTTGAGTTTCTGCAGTCAGGCTTAAGAAAGGGGAAAAAACCAAAAACTAAAAAAACAACACAGAAAATCCATGTGAGCCATTAGCTTTGGGCATTAAAACCAAATTGCAAGTCTGGGTAAATTTATTTAGTTTGCGTAATGTATGCAGATGTTTCATTGATATATTCTTTGCAGTACGGAAAGGGAAATTTCTCTGGGAACATTTGGCTTGTGCCACAAATCCTTCTTTTAATTTTGTGCAAATCATAGCCTGTTCCTTCTTCTTCCTTCCCCTCAAATTCTCAAAGTATAGTTCTTCTAGGAATTTTATTCACATGGGGAAGATGCAGGTGGAGAGAAAGAAAAGGAGGCTTAGCTTAGCCAGAGAAGACAAAGTTCCATCCCTATTAATAGAGTGAAAGTTTAAAGGATTTAGTTGAAGAAAAAAAGTCCCAAAAATCCACAACAATATTCTAAGTTAACATTACTGCTTACAGAAAGCTACTGCCTATCCTGTCTAGGAGAGGCTGAGTCAGTCTCCATGCTCTGCCTCCTGCAGCACTGCCCTTTTGGGAAGCGAATCCCCTGGCATGCCCTAGCCTGCTGGCACCTCCCCTCTGATCTCGTGTGCCGGCCTCAAGAGGGAGTGTAAAACTACAAAATCTCAGAAGGTTTGGGGTTAGAAGGGACCTTTGAAGATCATCTCGTTCAACTGCCCTGCTGTGGGCAGGGACATCTATCACTAGACCAGGTTGCTCAAAGCCCCATCCAACCTGGCCTTGAACAATTCCAGGGATGGGGGATCCACAATTTCTCTGGGCAACCTGTTCCCTTGTCTCACTATCCTCATAGTACAGAATTTCTTCATTATGCCTAATCTAAACCTGCTCTCTTTCAGTTTAAAATTGTTACTTCTTGTCCTGCTACTACAGGCCCTGGTAAAAAGTGTCTCCATCTTTTTTATCAGCCCCCTTTATAAACTGAAAAGCTGCAATCAGATCTTCCTGGAGCCTTCTCTTCTCCAACCCCAACTCTTTCAGTCTGTTTCATAGGAGAAATGCTCCAGTCCTCTGATCACCTCCATGGCCCTCCTTTGGACCTGCTCTAAGAGGTTCACATCATTCTTATGTTGGGGACCGCCAGAGCTGGATGCAGTATTCCAGCTAGGGTCTCATAAGAGTGGAGTGGACAGGCAGAATCATGCCTTCTGACCTGCTGGTCACATTTATTCTTATATAGACCAGGATATGGTTCCCTTTCTGGGCTGCAACTGCATATTGCCAAGTCATACCTGATTTTATATGGACTTGTATTCCCAAGTACAGGTTTCCACAGGACTGCTCTGTCACTCAGCTTGTATTGGTACTGGGTATTGACCTGAACTGGGCACAGGGCCTTGTACTTGATCTTGTTGAACTTCATGAGTTCACAAGGCCCTGTTCTTCAAGCCTGCCAAAGTCCTTTTGGATGGTATCCCTTCTCTCAAGTGAATCAACTGCACCATTCAGCTTGATGTCATCTGCAGACTTGCTGAGAGTGCACTCGATCCCACTATGTCTTTGATGAAGACATTGAGTAGTACTGATCCCAGTATGGACCCTTGTGTGACACACTGCTTGTTGCTGATTTTTACTTGGATATTGAGCCATTGACTGTAATTCTTTGGATGCTGCCATCCAGTCAATTTTTTATCCATAGTGTGGGGAATCATATCAAAAGCTTTACAGAAGCTGATGACATCTGTAGCTCTTCCCTTGTCCACTGATGCAGTCACTACATTGAAGAAGGCTACTAAAATAGTCAGACATGATTTGTCCTTGGTGAAGCTAGGTAGGCTGTCTCTAATTACATCCCTGTCTTCCACATGTTTTGACATAATCCAGGAGGATCTGCACTGTGATACCACTAGGCACTGAGGTGAGTCTGATTGGATGTCACCAGGGGATGATGATGTTGTTCATGGGGAAAACCTGAACAATCAGAGGTGAAAGACCCATCACTCAGCAAAGCTGAAGTGCCTAGAGTCTAGTTAATTTTAAAGCTGGAAATCCATTGGAATAGACTGTGCAGCTCTGGCTCTTTCTATCAACTTTGGTATCTCTGGTTCTCCATTTTAAAATTTCCTATTTCAGCACAAGTGTAGCACTGGGAAAATAGGGAAGAGGGGTCACATTTCTGATTCAAAGCCATCCTCACACTTTTATGTCCCTCCGTGCACCCTCACTTGTCTTGTGGGAAGGTTTTATGTTTTAACTTCACTCAGGTCCTCCCCATGCAGGCAGCTTAACACATGTTCCTATAAACTTGTCTGGCTGTACAATACTCCATAACTTGCACATCATAAAAGTGAATAATTTTACAACTATTCTGATACACTTATGGGCTTTGAGGATTTGAGAGTGGGGTAGATTTTAATTTATTTTCAGCTTCCTATAGAGAGATTTTTATAGATCTGTGTGACATGTTACTGAACAAGATGACAGACCACTCATTTTGTTACACGAAAGGCATTCCAGCCTTTCTTTCCCAGGACAAACCTTTCTCCTTCTTCCCAAAGGGCTGCAAGAAGGAAACATGGTGTCTCAGGGATGGGACACCAAGGGAAGATCTGCTCCCCATCTCTCATGCTGCAGTGCTGCCTACCTGCCCCCTGGGCCAAAGTGCACCATGTGGGAGAGGGCAACACCCCCACCACCCTCTAAGGGTGCCCTCAATCCACAGAGACACCTGCTGCAGCCACTGCTCTGTGCTGGGAGATGATCCTGGGGTGAACAGCATGGCTTTGCTGCAAGGAACTGCATTACATTATTTTCTGGTTTCATATAGGGCTAGGAGAGCCCAAGGCAGCCCTCTGGGATCAGGCTTAACAAGCAGGAAAGGGTATGGGGTGTTTTGTGGAGCCTGCCATGCCAAAGGCACAAATCATGTGTGAAATTACTGCAAGAGAGACACCCACACTCCCAAGAGGGACCACTCAAGTGTTTCTTCATCTTCACCAGCAGCTACGCACTCAGTGAAGGCTGTTAGGCACCTTCATGGCCCTGTCAACATAGCTTCCATCTGTCTTTAAAACCCTTCATTTCCCTCCTTTCCACCCTATAAGCATGCAGTGATGGCTTACTCTGTAATTTCCAAATCTGCAGCAAGTCCATGCTAATTTAGAACACCTTTTAGACCAATGGGGCTTGCAAAGACCTTAAGGATAAAGATAACATTACTCAGCAAAAGAAACACGTGACCTACAACTGGATGCATTTTTGGGTGGGATTTGTCTTCTCTGAGTGTATTTGTCTAAAAGGTAAAGATGTTCAAATCTGACCGACTAACTTGAAGCTCCCCTAATATGGAGATAAGATGTACCTTCGCAGAGCAACTCATCATCCCTATCTTGGACGTGTCAATCTTCAAGGAAAGATGAAATTACGAAGGAGATGTTCCCTTCTCTTCCTTGGCTAGAAGTGGAGCTGGGCTCACTGGCCCAGAACTGGACATCAGACTTGAAAAGTTTCCCCACTTTCAGTGAATCAGAAGTGTCACAACTCTGAATAGCAAGAGTGTCAGGACACTGCCGCTATGACTGTTTAATGGGTAATTATGAGTTGCCTATTTGCCTAATGCAGAAAATCCCTTGAGTTGTCACATTTTCTTCCCAGCTAAGGGCTGGTCATCCTAATTTTCAGGCCTCTAGATTTAACAGTGAAATAAAACTAATTTATAGCTCTTGCCATTAGGAGGACAAATTCTTATCTCTGTCCTTCGGGTGAGAGGCACTATAACAAATGAATGATTACTGACCCATGATACCTATTAGAGATTGCACTTGGGTCATCTCATTTGTTGTTTTAACACAAGAAATTAAGAGCCCTAGATGGGATGTCACAGAAATTGAATTGATAATGAGATGAACACTGCCTTCACCAGAGGCTCTTTGTGGAATTAAATGTGGGAAAAGCTCAGTGATGACAGAACCTTAAGCTGTGGGCCCGAATCATAGAGCCTAGCAGGACTTTTCCATTGCACATGCGTCCTCTCACTGCTACCTGGAAGTGCAACATAGCTGCCACACGCTGGAATTCACAGAGACAAAGGAACAGTTAGCCTGTACTTGCTTGGCCCTTTTGCTCTCCATCACTGCCTGCAGCTAAATTGCCCAGCAAAGAGGAGGTAAGTGGATAGGACAGTTTACTTCCAACAGCAGCTACCGTGACAGATTCCTGTGTACTTAACCTGATGCTGATTGAAGACCAGTCTCTGCTGCCAGGTAACAAAGCTGGTCTCCTTCAAAAGCATCCTCAGTGCAGGGAAACACATAACTGTCAAGTTTTAAGGGAAATGTTAAAGAATGTCATGGATAACCTGACTTTGAGCTGTGTAAAGGCAAAATTAGACCCTAGTAGTTCTGCAGAGTCTCAACTTCAAGATGCACATACTTGGCTTCTGCTCAGCCCCTGTTGCCCCTAGAACCATCACATCCATACACTCAGCATCACAGCACCTGTCCTGGTCTGAGCCTGTGCTCCCACTGCACTTTGGATCAACCTTCCCTGATCAACCTTCCATTGCTCTCCTCCCTGCAACCTACCCCGACTCACCGGGCTTTCCCCACTGTGCAACACAGCACCCTGTCATTGTCTCAGGTATTGAAGGAAAGAAAACTGTAATAGTTGACTGCCATTTAATAAACTAATAGCTAGCCATTAGTTCACTCATTGTTCTTTTTTGTCCCAATCATAAGATGGAAAACTGTCCTGTTTTCTTATGCTCATAGAGGTCTGTCTGCATTCTGCCACAGAGTTTCTTCACAAAGTACCCAGAGCAGTGTTCTACTCTTACCTTGCAGATAAAGGATCTTTCCTTTCTGCACTGGGGTTGAGGCTTGGCACTAGACACAAGGAAGTCAGAACTATAACTTTTTTCTACAGCAGAGCAGGAGAACTGACTGCTCTGTTTTCATGGGCTCAAGGAAGCACAAACGGGAGGCTCTGCAAGGTTATGGTGGTAAGCTACATGGCAAGATTTCAGATGTAGATCATAGCCCAGAAGATAAATGATCAGTGAAAGACGTCACTGCTTTCCTCCATCCACAGCCACTTAAATCAGTGTCAGAGACTGAAATAGTTAATGGCTTAAACATTGTAAGATCACCAAAAGACTTTTGTCAACTGTAGCAGACTGAAAAGAAACAGATGCTCACTCAGCAAAGCTTACCCCTCTCTGGATATGCATACTATGAAAGGACCTTCAGATCAGAAAAGTGGGTGCCATTGCCCAACTATCCCAGGTGCAGAAGGGTGTGCATACCTGAAGCTTCAAACTGGATTTCCAGATAAGGGAAGAGACTGATAAGAAGCAAATCCTGCCAGGTGGGATAATCCTTCTTATCATGCCAGTGTCCTTCCTTACATGATGACTCTGCTGTAAAAATCCCTCTGGGAACCGTTTCATATCTGGCCCGGTGTATTCATCTCAAATGTTGGACCATGATGGAGCATGATCAATGCTGACATAACAGGCAGCTGTCATGTCTTAGGAGGTGTCAGAGACGTAGTGACATGGCCCCTGACACTACCCACTGTACAACTCCCTGCCCCAGGGAAGGTACAAGATGTTCCCACCTGAGCTTGAAGTGAATAATAACTCATGAAGTCTTTTAGTTTTGTGGAGGGGCTTCCCCCAGCCTCAATGAATAGGACCATCACTTCGACAGGACTGCCAGTTCATCCAACAGACATGGAAGCTGCAATTACCAAGTTTCATTGCTGGATCCAGAAGGTGGTAACTATATATATCTTTCCACTTTTATCCCTTCTTTCCCTTTGTTTTTCTTACACATTTCCTTAAGTGTTACTTTTATGCTTTAATATTGCTGTATTACTATAGATGACAACATGCAGAACAGCAACACACCTCTTTACCTTTGAAACAAAATTATTCTAAAATAAACTCTGCATATATGTGTTTATGAACACTGATTATTCAGTGTCATTTCATTCTAATCCGCCCCAAGGGATTTATTAACAAGAACCTGGTTTACCTTCCACTTATGGGGTGGGTCTTAACAGTCAGTCTACTCCAGCACAGAACAGTGCTGTTTGAGCACAGATCCTCCACCACTACAAACCAGAGAAACCCAGTACTCAGCAGCTTGGAATGAAGATCATTAACTTCATCCCTGCTTAGTCTCATCCCTTCTTGGGGTTTTGTCACACTGGTGAGAGCAGCTAACTTCAGGGCAGGCAGTGGAGAACCTTTTTCCACGTAGAGTGCTGATGCAATTATAATGGGAAACCTCCCACTTTCCTGTGTTGCTGCAGCCCCAACTTAATCATCACAAATGCTCATTCCCCAGAGATGCTTTGTCTTTCTGGTGGACCTGAAGTTGTGAGGTCAGCATTGCAAAGGCAGACCTGCAAGTCGCAGTGCTGCTTTGCTTTCCACATGAGCTTTCTCACCATTTATTTCTGCTACCTGTTTTACATGAAGATCTGCTTTAGCTTTGGGGCTTGCTCCATCACAATTCACTAAAATTATATCAAGTATTGATTGGTAACAGATATATTACAGGGCAATTCTCAATACTGAGGATACATTAAGTAAATGGAGGAACAGGCCCATAGTGCTTTCTTTCTTTTATTAGAATGGTATTTAGCAGCAGCAGAGTTGCCCAGGATCTGAAACAGCTGAGGCTTGAACTGGTCAGAGATTGTCCAAATTAATAGATTGTGGAGAAGACTTGGTGTTGTGTTAAAGGCTGTGGGCCTGGTACTGCCCTTGGGTAAAGAGTAGTTACACAGATGATCTTGCAAAATCAGAATAGTTTAAGGAAAAATTCAAGACCCTTAGCGTTGTGGTGATCTGCCATACTGATCTGTGTTTGATTTGCACTTATTATTGCTCAATATTTAATTTCATTTGTACTTAGGAAGATGACAAGCCCTGGTGACAGTGATGGCTGGCTACTATATTTCAAGTCATGCAACTCAGGTAGTGAAGTAGAAAGGACAGTAAGAGAAAAGTAAAGCGGAGTCACAGTCACAGCTCCAGGTGGTGGGCATTAAGGTGACACTGGTAGAAGAAGAGAGGACAGTGAAGGTTTCAGGATCAGAAATTGAGGTTAAAAAGAGTTTTGAGGAGAATTTTTTGGCTAAAATATGGAGCAAAGTAAACACAACTCTTTCTTAACAGACAGATGTGAAAATGAGCATCAGTGACAGCAGTATCAACCTAAAGAAACTTGCAAATGCCCTTTTGCTGGAGTTCCCTGCTACTGAGCTGACACAGGGAAGTGCAGTAACAGGAATGCAGGCTGAAAATTTAGAAAAGACCATATTAAATAACATCAGAATTAAGTTAAATCATCTGAAGCTGTAGAGTGGCAGAGTTACAACTAAACTTACTTCCCAGTTTTGTCTGTCATTGTCCTGATGCTGGTATTGCTTGGCTATTTCTCTCCACTGCCTGTAAGGGGAGTTGAGGGTGACTAAGCTGAGCTCCGATGCAGATATCTAGTTTTTGGAGATGAATCCTGCGTTGCTTCTGCCCCTGAGCTTCATAGTCACCTTCAAGCCCTTTCAGTCTGTCTCTTCCTGATCCATCTATCTGGCGCCACACTGGCTTGTCCACATATTGCTCAAATTTAAAGCATGATGCTAATAATGCCAAGGTCATGGGTTTGATCCCCACAGAGGCCATTCACTTACAAACTGGACTCAATAATCCTTTTTGGTCCCTTCCAACTCAGAATACTCTGTGAAATGTGGTCCTCTTGTTGACTCCATGTCCTTCTTTAGATTAGCGTTTTTATGAATTTAGGTTCTTCTGATAACATCACTGCTCTTCCTAATGGAGTCATGACACAGGACTGTCAACATCCACTCTACACTTTGACTGCTTTCAGGATCTCAGCTAGCCAGCTGGAGTATCTCTTTGCCATGTGAAGACATACATCGACACTGACCAACTAGGTCATAAACTTTATTGCACCTGGTTCCTCATGTGAAAGACTCCATGTGACAAAGCAACTATGTTTTCACCATGACTTGCAGACTTTAAAGGGCAATAGTACACAGGTCTTATGTACAAAGCCTAAACTGCCAAATAAAGGAGTTCTAGGGGCACACCTTGGTCCCAAGCTCAGGTGACACAACCTGGCTTATAGATGTACCTTCATTGGGGGGAGACAGGGTAAGCCTGAAGCTATGCCATATAAAAAGTGTTGCAGGTGATCAAGGTCCAGATCTCAAAGCCAGACCTCAATCCTAATTTTTACAAGAGGTCAGGAGTCATTTTCTGGCCCTGAGGACAAATGGCACATCTTCTGTCTGTGTGGTTTATCTTACCTCTCACACAGAGTGGTTTCTGCACTGTGCCTGGTGGAAACAGCCCCTGCTCTCTCCAAGGCAATTAAGGAGAATACTTGCTGGTATGAGGCAAATCCACGGAGGATGCTGCCCATCACACTATTGTGGCCTTGGCCTGCTGGGGTTTGGTGGATATAGCCATATCTGAATTTCCCGCAAGAGGTGGCTCAGCATGTGCAGGCAAGAGGTAGACGTCCACATCAGGGGAGTTCATGTGCTATTTCCCAAGCCCTTGAAGGTTAATGGCTGCATAGAGACTGTCAGTCTTCAGAAACATCTTTTGGCATCTTTCCTAAGCTCTCGGTCATTTGGAAGTGAAAATAATAAGCACTTTCTTGTGGAAGGTTTTTTCTTTTGGCATCTTATGTCAAGATGCAGTTACATGTCAGGTCCATGTTTGTTTTCATAAGGCACAATGTAAAAACCCTCTTTCCTTCAAGTGCACATTGTGTCAGCAGCTCTTTTGGACGGATTTCAACTCCTCAGCTGTACTGCAGCACTTCTATGTCTAGAAGAGGGCATTCAGGCTTTACCTTCCCTGTCAGCTGAAGAGTCACACCACTTTGCAAACTGCCCTTGAAATCCATGCAGTTGCTATATTAGAAATACTTAGCACATAAATTGTAGGACATGAGGTAGTGAGTGTACAAGGCATAATAACCATGCAGCGAACCTCTGTACAATCTTATTTCAAAATGTAGCACAGACTCCTTGCTCTTTCCACTTTCCTGGTTCAGAGCTTTAAGGAAGGGTGTGCTTGTGAGGGTACATGGCTAACCCTGTCCAAAATTCAGTCAGTAAGAAATGGGGTTGAGCTTTCTCACGTTATATTTTTTTAATGCTGATATGCTCACACTGCAGGCTTGATGGTAAAAAGAACTTTCCCACTTAATTTGTGCTTTTTGCCTGAATCTGAGGATGTTGCCGGGTGGACAGTGGTTAAAGAACAATAAAACAGGAATGGAAGTGGCATTACCCACATTTCAGTAGGTGCCTCTGCAGGGCTTGATCATGTACACAGTGATAAAACAATTATAAATGGGCACCTTACCCTGGAGTAGTGAGACAGCGAGGGAAAGAATGGGAAGTCTCTGTGCAAGTTTACGTATGCCCAGGTATTTGACCATGGAAAGGATGCATCCAGAAGGTGGGTTTGTCCAAACCAGCCAAGGAGAGCTACATCTATGCATTTAACTATTAAGGGTATATTTTCTGTTTCACAAACTTCAGCCTATAAAAAGACAAGCTCATTTACCAGGGAAAAACTTTCTATGTGAAAAACCTAAAGGCTCCTTAGATGTGCCAAATTGATTTCTTCGTCCTCAAGTACAAATATCAATTAAACAGAGGTTATGTCCTAGCTTAAAAGCAGAGTGAGATTTATGTGAACAATCAGTTTCAGGTGCAGGGAATTAATTTTAAGTATATATTCTATGACCATAGAGGTGCACTATTTCCTTTCGTGTCATTTGTTTCCTTATACGGGCAATCTGGAGCAGGAGTATCTCAAGTAAACTTGGCTTCTCATACATCCAAATCCCACACACACAACTACAGACACCTGGTGAAAGGTCACATTCAGTTGAACATGTTCAGCTGTGTGCAGGTGACATCCTGATTCAGTGGAGGCACCTCAAGGTGTTGTAGATGTCTCTAGTAGAGGAACCATTGGCTCCAAGGAGAAGAGTGGATGCTGAGTGGCCAGAATTAGTCTCATTTGCACTGCAGTGCTGCATTTATCACTTGACTGCTTTACTGTTTTGCAACCCTCATTATTTCTGCTACTTCTTTTTCTCCAGCACTGAGGATAACAGCTATCTTGAAAAAGCACCATAAAAAAAAGGGTGAACAAAGCCCAGACAGCCATTCCACTGCCACTACAATTAGGAGCAGGGAGACATGGGGACAGCAGAGTCTTTCACAGTTTGTATGCTGACATGAAGGAAGATAAACTTAGGATCCAGTCCTAGGTTCTGTGCATTGCGTTTTACAGGAGACAGTATCTAAAAGAAAGCAGGCTGTAGTTTACTACTTCCATAAGAGACTTAGATATATAATCATATTTCTTCTATCCCAAGATGCTTTGTCTGCATGATGACCTTGCTTCAACACAAAGAGTGGAGGGTGATCCCTGCTCAAATCCATTCCACCATTAGGACACTCCTGTGGGAAGTAGTAGATGTGGCTCACTCCCTTTTGTGAGAGACTTCTTGCTTGCTAGATTGCTCTATAAGCAGTGGATAAAACATAGACTGAAAGCTGCTGCTGGGGAGTTGTGTCTTCTCCTGCCTTCTATACTGTCAATCTGTGTTGGGAACACTCACAAACTAAATACAGAATCTAGTCCATTGGGGAGCACAGAACTATCTGATTTTCTGTCCAGAGTGGTACAAGTGGGAGACGCAGAGCTGTAGGCAAGATGGTCCGAAGACATCAGCCCTTTGAAGGCAAGGAGGCACACTAGGTACATTAGCACATTTTCAGGGGCAGCTGTGGTGTGCAGGGACTCTTACTGTGGATAAGTGATCAGGTGAGTCTTTTGGAATTAGAGAACAAATAGCACCTAACTGTATTTTAGGAGCTGGATCCTGCCCTCAGTCCCCAGCGGGTCATGTTCATGAACACATAAAGAAAACAGAACAATTTTCTCCACACTGGCTAAGCCACCATTCATCATGGGAACTTATCCATCCACTGCTTACTAGGGGATCACTGAAAATCTGGGGTATCTTGTTGTATTGACTACAGTGAGTTTACTCTGATCTGTGTGGGCAGGTAGATAGGTAGCAACTCCAGGATTCAAGAATGAAAACAAGCATGGGAAGATATAATATCCTAGATGGAAACACAAAGAGTTGAAACTTGGAAACTGGAAACTCAGCAGCACTGAGAACCTGTTACAGGTGCAGTAGAAAGCAAACCTTCCCCATCCAGTGGCTGACTGCTTGCTCAGCAAGGACTCTTCACATGTCTTATGGGGGACATCCAGCATTCTAACACTTAGCTTGGCAACACGTTAAATCCCAGCTACCTCTTGTCTGTGTCAACCAATAAGGAATTGTGTTATACTTCAAAGTTGTGTGTATCCTGCTTACAGAATCTCTTTGTGCATAGTAAAAGGTACCTGAAAAAAGTGACCTAGAAAACGAGGGTTACAGTTTCCTCTCTCCACTATATAAAACCAGCATGACCGATAGAATAAAATCTGGTTTCTTTGTTCTTGTTCTCTCTTTTAATCTTTGTTATCCGTGCAGGTAATGAGAATGAAACACTTTCATCTGTGTTTGTTGGTGTTGGGGTTACCACAGAGGCATAGGGGTAAAATATGCAGCCAAAGTTGCTTTTCCACCTCTACACAAATGGAGAGCAGTGTATGTAGTATATCACGGGAGGACTATTTTTAAGGACAAAGTTTCAGATTTTAGTAAGAGCCACAGAAAAAATACCTTTGAAGATGTGGATGATTTAGATAGTGGAAGATGACAGTCTGCTGGGCTAGAGTGCCTATGATCTCAAAAAAAGAAATCTGGTTGAAAATTTGTGCTCTATGCCTCAAAGTTTTGAGATCACTGAAAGGTCTCAAAACCAAAAAGTTTGATTCACTTTACTTAACATCTGAAGTTCACAGACATCTGCATATGATCTACTCAATACAGGATGTCCCAACAATCAGTGTAAACAGCATGGACTCACCTTGTGATCTGCTTTTGCATCTCTCCTAGGCATGTCTATTTCCCTCCACTTGGTAAAATGGGGCTCTCCATTTAGTCACCTATCTTTTATATTTGGCACCACAAAAGAACAGTGTGCAAGAAGGCAGGAGTCATTGAGGTTGTGGGGTGAAATCAAACAAGGAGCACTGGGGCCAGCTTGGATGGAATAACTTTCTTCACAGAAGCCCATATGGTGCTGCACTTTGTGACCAGAATGGTGTTGATAAACTATGATTGTTTCAGTTATTGTTGAGAAGTGCTTGCACAACATCAAGGTCTCTGCTTCTCACTCTGCCCTCCCAGCAAGTTTACTGTGGGGTGGTCAAGAACTTTGAAAAGGACACAGCTGGGACAGATGACTCCAACCGACCAAATGTATATTCTGAAATGTCATGTTTGTCAATAAATTGGGGGGAGGGTATTCTTTCCAAAGTAATCTTTGCTTGTAGACTAGCTGACATTGGTTGCTGGTGGGAAGTGGCAAATGATCGCATTTGCATCACCTCTTCTTTGTTTTCTCTCTTTTCTTCACTTCTCAGAATATCCACTTATTAGATCTGAGTTTTTCTCACTATTGCTCCTCTGATTCTTTCTCCCATCCTTCTGGTGGGGAGTGAGCAAGCAATGGCAGGTGCTTAGTTGCTGGACAGGGTTAACCCACCACAAAGGGCAAAAGGGCAAGAAATGTTAGTGAAGATTGAAAGGAAAGGAAACCAGAAAAATGGATGTTTGCGAAAAATAAACCAAACTCTGTAGTCCCCTGACAGCATTACTAAAACATGAAGGAAATAGGAATGGCACTTCCAGGGTTCTGCTGTCACAGAACAAGCCTGAGAGTAGTCATTTTTCTGATTCTAGTTGAATCAGACATGAAAAAACAAAACCCTTCCCACTTAGTATAAGGTCTCGGCAATGCTACTTTTGTAATACTAAAACTCCTGTTTGAACAATGTCAGACTTAATGAAAGAGCAGCTTGGCAAACAAAGCTGAAACATGACACAAAGCTCAGGACCAGAAAGTGAAGTGAAAAATTCTGAAATACAAAGAATGACACATTTGGAAATTAACTACTGTTTGTGCCTTTTATAGAAAAGATAGGCCACAGTGCTGAGCCATCTCTGCACTTAATCCAGTAGCAGGGAAAGGCCTTGCAATGCCATACTAAAGTAAGGTGGAAGGGACAAAGAACATGACATCCACCACAACAACACAGGGAAAATGCAGGGTGTGAAATCAGCCCAAATGACAGTCCCCAGACCTACACTAGAAACACCAATAGGGAAAAGACAGTAGGAAAGATTTACCCACACAGTTTGAAGAGCTGATGCACCCCATACTCCAGTTGTCTGCAGTGGAGGAAGCATATGGAGAACAAGCAGTGTAGAGCACCAGCAGCTGGAATTGCTAGATTGATTTTGTCATTTGCACCAGGATGACCAAAAAAGAAGTTCATAAAAATGAGAGGTCAGGGCAGCAAAGACTGGCATGCTAGTTTTACCAGAGTAGACCACTCAGAAAATGGGCTGAGCTGGTAGTGAAGACTGGACACGTGGTCTTCAGCCCCTGCAGATAAATGCTAACCTGCACTGTGATAGCCTGCCTGTTTCATGTGTGATGGAAAAGGCAGAGGCTGAATAGCCTCTGTTGTAGGAATAGGGTGACATCATCTTTTGAAAATTAATTTGTTTGTGCCACCTGATGGGGAACTACAGAGGAGATAAGTGGTAATTTACACCCCAGGGCCAGATGAGAGTGCCCATATGAAAGCTTAGCGGTGTTTCTCTTCACCCAGATCTGATATAGGTGAATGCAGAAGAGGGGAAGTGATCTTCTCTTTAGCCTTTCCATGTACCTTCTTGGTGTGAGGCTGTCCCAAAACACAGCACAGGTGTGGCCTCACCACAGGCACATTCAGCATCTCTTTTATTACTTGTCTCTTCTCCAATGGGCTTCATTCTACAGCTCTGCTCTTCCTTCCCGGCTGCTCCCGCCCCACTCTGTGGCACATAGCTCTGAAACTACCATTACCCCCACAGTCCACCTTGACCCTCCGGTCTGCAACTTGCTGCCCGTGATGTTCCCTGTGCTTGCAGCCAAATCTTGGCCCACTGGCCAACACTGCAGCATGTCTTTAAGACTTTCTCTTTGTTTCAATTACTATTATTATTTCACACAGGCTCCTCAGGGTTTGGGAGCATCCTGGTATTTTCTGACCTTAAGCTAAACTTCTTTATGTCTGCTTTAACTGCTTGTCTGATTGTATATGAAATGAAATGTTTAGGAGCTCTGGCAACCAAACCTGTCCTGCCCACATTTTGGCAACTTGCTCCCCATGCACTGGGTTTCCTGTGGTCCTCCACAGCACTGAGGTGAAGCTGTGATAAATCAGGCGTGATGGGTGCAGCCACAGTGACCAGGTTTGGGAGCCTCTTTTTGTATAAAGTGTCCTTGTGGAAATGTGGCAGTTTGTTGCTTCCAGATAAATAACAAATGACTAAAGTGGGTTGCTCTCCCCTGCCTTTGGATGTGATGAAGGACACTGCATTAACAAGCCTCCTAGCTGCCACAATAACATTTCTGAGCACGGAGCCAACACTGGCACCCTCAATGTCTCCTTCCCCTACCTCCTCTGAGACAAATTGACCCTGCCTAAGTAAGAAAGGACTTTACTAATCACATTAGGATCAGTTTAGATGGCAGAGAGGGTAACAAAATTAGAGCTTTTAAACCATTATCTATTCTTAATGAACATCTGCTTTGATACAAGCCCATGGAGAGTTAAGGAAAGCTGAGCTATGTCTGATCTCATTAGAGCTTTAAAAAACAAAGTATGTGATGGAGAGCTGGTCCATGGCTGTAAGAAAGCCATCAGTCTTATTGTAAGAGGCAAGAAAGGGCTCTGCTTATGCCCAGATTTGCTATATTCTGATTCTTAATTTAAAAAATAAAATTATCTTCAATTCCTCAGATCTTTTCCTGGGCCCCATATGCCAACTAATGTATAGATATATACCTAGTCATGTAATGTGTCTATAATTACATATATATTATATATATATATATATATGCGTGTGTGTTTGTTACACCACAGTGTTTTAATTGTGTTGTCTGTGTCTCGTTGGATGCAATAATTTATTGTAATATTTCACATAACCAGATTTAATATATTGTAAGGAGATGCCATGGAGTGTGTCTGATCTGCTTGCTATGACAGCAATAACTGAAGTGATATTGTTATTTTACTAGAAGAGAAACACGAACTCGGCAGAAAAACTGGACTGGATGAAACAGGGAATAGGACTGGATTTTGGCTAATGCAAAGTAGACACTCTATGGCAGATGATACAGTGGTCAGGAGTTTTACTGTTCATCATGGGTTTTTTTAAAAGCAATAAATAGGAAGTGTTCACACATTTCTTAGAATCACAGAATCTTTTCGATTGGAAAAGATCTCTAAGTTGATTGAGTCTGACCATTAACCCAGCACTGCCAAAGCCACCATTAAACCATGTCCCTAAATATCACATCTACAAGTCTTTTAAATATCTGCAGAGATGGTGACTCAATCACTTCCCTGGTCAGCCTGTTCCAGTGCTTGACAACCCTTTCAGGAAAGAAATTTTTCCTGCTGTCCAATCTAAACCTCCCCTGGCACAACTTGAGGCCCTTTCCTCTCATCCTGTCACTTGTTCCCTGGGAGAGGAGACCGGCCCCCAGGTTTTTGTAGAGAGTGGTAAGGTCCCTTCGAACCTCCTCTTCTCCAGAACACCTCCATCTCCCTCAGCTGCTCCTCATAAGACTTGCGCTCCCACACTCTTCCCCAGGTTCACTGCCCTTCTCTGGACTCACTCCAGCACCTCAATGTTTTTCATGTAGTGAGTGGCCCAAAACTGAACACAAGATGTGAGGTGTTGCCTCATCAGTGCCAAATACAGGGGGATGATCACATCTTAACATAAATTAGGAATAAACAGGACTTCCTGTTGACCTATCAAAGTAAAATTTCCTGTTAAAAAAGTCCCCTCCTTTGATTCAGATATTTACACATCAAAATAAAACTAAGATGGCAAAAAATCAAATGATAGTATCTTGAATTTGATTACATGAGACAGATGGGCCCAAAACACAAAGCCAATGTCTGGAGCTGGCTATATCCAGCAGAAGAAGATCAAGTAGTGAACTCAACTGCTTGACTCCTAGTCATCCACATACCTGAAAAATCAGCTCATTCCCTGGTTCTCTTCTCACCACCCTAGCTAGCTACACCTCTCCAAGGTGAAATTGTTGTAGCAAGAGCTAACCCCAATCTGAAGCTGAAGAAGTCATTTGCATTTAGCTTCAGGAAAGAGATTCCTTCCCATTCCTCTTTTATTTAGCAGTATAGACATAACCCGCCACTCTTAGATGTTGATACTGTACTTCCTCTGTGTTAAAGTCACTTCGGCAATGCATTTATCTTGATGTGTGTAAGTGCACATGTGCTGCACGCACACAGACATCTCCTTTGCTTCAGTTTGGCAGAAACCTGAGCCTAATTTTGGAATGTCACATCTAAAATATAATCCTCCAAAAGAGTTTGCAATGCAGATCACTTCAGCAATCTGGTTCATGGCACTGCTCTGAAACCAGTAATATTGGTAACAGACTGAGTTGAGAGAGAAAAATGTTATAAGCCAGACTCATCCCTGAAGTCTATTATGAAACCACTCTCTCCATCTACCAGCATTTAATTGCTACCTGCCTTTTGGCCTCATTAAATTGCAGATAATTAATCCCCAAGTACTAGATTTTCACTGCCCCAAGACACTTTGACAGGTTTTCTTAGCAGTGGCCCTGAAATGATCATTTCCTGCTCTCAGTGCTGAACATGCTGTGTCAAGCAGTTTGATCCATGTCCATTAATAGCAGACCACCTGGCTATACCAAGAGGAAGAAAAAGACAGGAGAAAAGTACGAGCCTTGCACTATCATCAGTTTTACTGTGAATTTGAGTGATGAGAAAAATGCAGATTTGTCCACTTGCAGGACAATTACCCTGTTGCTCTCCAGGGAGCTCCGTTTGCAAAATGGCCTAAGAGCCAGGCTGAACTTCAGAGCTGCTGCCAGCAGTGTGCTGTCATGCACCTCTCCTGCCTTGGGATTGTCACCTGCCCATCCATAAGGAAGAGACCAAAACCCATCCCCATGTTTTGGCATCGAAACCATTTCCCACTTTGACTCTCCATTCTCCAGTTCTGGTTCAAAGCTGGATAAAAATTCAAGGAAATGAGCACAATACACTCCTAGTTGTGCAATAGGGGCATAAAAACTTAGCTGCTATTTAATCCTAAGCAAATTCCACCACAGATTTAGTTCAATTAAAACTTCCATCTTCCTCTTAAATAATCAGCAGCAGGCATTTGCTGTAGGTGTCCCCACCACTGAGCAGCAGGAGCAGAGGCATGGCTGGAAGGCAGCATTCCACAGACATTGCCTAAGCAATGCCCTTGAAGACAAACAGAAGCCATCTTGCATGAATTTTGCACTTTCCCCCATGGGAACTCAACAGTGTCTTCATTGTTTTTCTATTATTTGTATAACAAATTTCGTATAATCTTGAGACAATGCAGTACAGACTTGAAAGTAACTTTCTTCATTAATTTTCTAGACTGTCGGAGGTAGCACAACAGCCCTTCCAGGAGCTGAGATGTTCTCACAAAGCTCATGTACTTTAGCGGGGGATAAGGAATAGCATCTGTCCTTCAACGGGCACCTTTTCCCAACTATAAATGCTATCAACTTACATTTATGTTTTTGTTTTGTTTTGTTTTGTTTTTGTTTTTTTGTTTGGTTTGGTTTGGTTTGGTTTTTTTTAACACTGCTTTTCTGTTTGTTGTATGTGACAGGTGCCTGGACTGATTATCCCCCAAACCAGCTTTCTGTAACTTCAAAATCAAATGTATTTTGACCAGCTTCAAAAAAAGCCCGTTCTTCCCTTCTTTCTGTTGATGGGAGCTGTGAATTTGTAAAGTGCTGAGCCTGTGAGACTTTCCCTGACTTCAGAAGAAGTTTCATCTCTGATTTAGTAGAATTACTGAGAATGGCATCTTAATGAAAAGAGAAGAGACTGAAGCTTTCTCCTTTCTCTGTCACAGACCTTGCTTTAACCTCAGAAAGGCCTTGGTTTCTCCAGCTCTAAAACACAGGTGACAGTATTTATAAGCAGACTGGGAGTTTCTGCTTGAGGAACATTTTTTATGGAAGCCTGGCTATTTGCCAAAGACAAGCATGATATTTTCCAGATCAATGAGCCATGGACTCTCTACTGCAGGTATTAAAAAAAGAAAAAAAAAAAAAGGTACAAGAATATCTAGATCCCTGAAACAGGAATTTCAATACCTAATTAGAACTGAAGTGGCGTTAAGGCATTTTAATGATGTTAGGCTGGTAATGCCAAGGCTGAGGGAGCAGAAAGCCCACAGCTGATCCCCCTGACATGGGATGACCTGGGCTGTTTCAGGAGCCTGCAGGAACAGATGCTCTGTGGGGAGAGTGTTCTCTGCCTGCTCCTGGATGCTGAAACCAGCTGGATGGGTCAGTATGTGACTGGGGGAAAAGTAAAGGAGCAATCTGGCAAAATGGGGCAGGGAGAGGATGCTGCAGCTACTGTGGGAAAGCAGTGGAGAGAGCTGGGGGGGCAAGTGGTGTGTGCAGACATTGCTGACTTTTAGAGTGCTGAAGCATGAGGGTTTTGCATGGTGGGGTGACTTTCACAAAGCCTCAGAGGGCAAGAAGTGCTGATCCAGCAGCAAAGAGGAGCTGTAACTGTACCTGCAAAAGCTGGGAGAGAGGGGAGCACAGGGAAAAGGTGCTGCAGAGGGAGCAGGGTGCTGTGGTGAGCACTGAGGGAATGTAAGCTTATTGCAAAACTATCTTGGGGAAGGGGAATCTCACCAAATCAACACAACCTTTATTTTCAATTGGCTGTAATTTATTTTTCTGAGGTTATTCATTGGTTATTTCATTGTTTCCCTTCCAACCTCTGGCAAAGTTACTCTGTTTTTTACAACAGATACAGTGTTTCGATGGGAATATCAAAGTTCTCCCAAGCAGGAGTGGGGGGATTCTTCCAGGTTTTTGTGTGGAATCTCAGGTTGCTGCTATTTTGTTAACATTCTGGAAAAAGAAAACACTGAACAATGTCTTCCCAGCTTCCCCAAAGGATTCCAAGGTAATCAAAGGTAGCCTTTGGGGGTTTTTGTGCTGACAGTACCATTTCTAAAAATGTCATGTTTCACCCATAGACATGATCTTTATTGATGGAAGTCCTTGTGTCCAAACTAGAGGTCTTTCCAAAGGACATCTGGCAGCTGAAGTTACTGTCTTAAACTCCTGAGAAAGGATCTTGGTTTTGGGTTTGTGCAGCTAGCCTGGTTAGGTTGCCATAAGAGCCTCTTCTAGCTTTAAAGGATGTGAATTAATGTCTGCAAGACAGGAAAATTTCACTGTACCAAAGCTTCACCCTGTGTTATGTCAGTGACTTTTCAAATGGGATCCTTCCTTTTTCCTGTTCCTGACACCACCTTTGCAGGGCCTCTCCAGATGTTTGTCCTCAGAGATGGATGAACATGCTGTGAGTAGACAAAGTTAGTGACAAGTGGGGAAAAATCCTCAGCCTTGTGCTGGCTCTTCATTTAGGCCAAGGAAGATAGGAGTGTAATGCCCTGTGGTTCCTGGGGTCGGTGGCTAAGACACAGTTCAGTGATCCTGCAAGACAGTGGTATAACCCTCATTTAAGGGACCAGTGCTGCACTTCCCAGAAGAACTATATCCCTTAGCACAATGCAGAAATGAAAGGGCTGCTTAACTTGACAATTTCCATCTTATCCAGGGAGTTACAGCAGAAGGAATCCTTGAAGGACCACACTGTTGCTAGGTCTTGACAGGTACAACTTCCCTTTCTAATTAATATTTGTTGGCATGTACGTATCACTTAACCCAGACCTGATACACAGAAATGTGTTGTTCATGGTAACCATCTCATCTCCTTTGATCATGACAGGCCAGCAGCTTTATGGAAGCTTTTGGTACCTGCTGTGTCTACAGAATAGTTGATTTATGGTTCACTTAATGAACATTGTTCTATTACATATTGATTTTCTGTGTGGCTAATAGTTTAACTTTAAAATGATGTGAAGGCCATAACTATGGTAAGTCCATATGAGCAGCAAAATACCTCAACATAGTAAAGCAAAAAATCATTGCTGACCCTCAGCTGGTGCATCCTCTCTCTGAGAATGTGCGTAAGTATCATAGCTAACATGTTCTCTGAAATAATATTTCTCAGAGGTGAGCTCATAAGCAAATTAATTAAATACCAAATTGGTTATTGTGAGTGCATTTGCTGGGCATGAAAAAGTGATGAATCTCTGACATTTCCTTCTGTAAATAAGTTTTAAATAAGTCATTGGTAGTTAATTACCATACTGTAAAATTAAGGCAAATAGATGTATTTGGGATGCTATAAGGCAGCTGGTTTATGGTAATTAAATAGCATCGGTGGATTATGCTTAGATAAAAACTGTGGAAAATCAAGAGTATCACATAAAGGTATGGCATTTATTTCTTCCCTGGGCATAACTTCTGGATTAGAGAAGGCACAGAATATATATCCACATTAACAACGAGTGCAGCACAGAGCAGGAAGGAGGGGGTGATGCAACAAGCTGTTATAGTTTGAAGATGACCTGTCCACACCCCCTGTTTCCTGGCATGAAATCTGGGGTGGTTGCCAACACGGCAGTACACCACAGGTTGCTTCCCACCAGGATAGCATCCATGTGTAAGCCACAGAGCATAGATGCAGGCTTGAGACCTCAGGAGGCCTGCACCCCTGCTGCTCTTGCCCAGAGGAGGATTTAGACCCTTGAGCATGTGTTTTTGTTTCCTTCTTCAGCTTTGTGTTTGAGAGGCAAGCCCACCAAAACAGGCGGCTTCCTGCTCTTGCTTCTCTCTTTGCTTTCCAGCTAGGAAAGCCATCTCCAGTTGATGTGATCTGCGACTGTTTGGAGATTTGGCCATGACACCGTACTGCATCCCAGATGCAATTCAGCTGGTCACATAGCCTGGCCTTATCCTTATCTCTCACACTGGAAGATCATACATGGAAAAAATAATTTGGAACTGTGACAGCCTCAGTGCTCATTTCCTGTGCTGACAGGTATCTGGAAAATGAAGTTCCCTAGCAGGACAAAGGAAGACCTTGCCTTTGACTACATAGTACATATTCATCTACTAGTGCCTGACGTGCCCCTCCATTCTCATTCTGCCCTGTCTTGAGGCAGTGCACAGTACACCTTTGAATTTTATGCCAGTTAAGAACCTCCTGAAGATCACTGAGCTGACAAGTTTTATTTTCCACTTGACATTTGGACATTTTTAATGATAATTAACTCCCCTTCCCAGAATTAAAGCCCAGAGACTTTATGGTGGCTGCAAACACTGAGATTTCTGCCTCTGCTTTGGTGCCGGGAACTCATCATACTTGGGAGTGAACCAAGCACAGTCTTTTCACTGTTGTGCATGGGGAACCACCAAGAAAACCCAAAGTGATGAAGAACATTTTTGTTTATCAGTGAAGATAAGGCTGGTCAATACTACCATACATCAAATTTTAATCAGGTCATTGATGTGGTGAAGTCTAGATGATTTATGATTGACCTCCCAAGAGTTTTGCCTTTGCCAGGGAAAAGCACAGAGGTTGCTGCATGGACACACACTTTTCCAAAGTACCACCTTCAACCTTGACCTAGGTGGCTGATTTTTACTCTGCTTGGAAGCTGAAAGAAAAAGGTGCAACTTTGCAGTCTTTGTTAGGGAAAAAAATCAGGATGTTGGTACAGCTCTGCCCCCAAACCTCAATGCATGATGACAAGGGAGGTAGGGGGCTGTGCATGCCTTGTAGGATCTACTTCAGACCATCATTTCAGGTCCACCTCTGCCTCCTTCCACAATCCCAGGCTGAGTGGGCATTCTCCGCTTCCTTCCTGAAACCAGGAGGCGATGGCATATAATGTAATTCTGAGGTGGCCTGATTGATTCATTCCGTCTCAGTGGTGGCTGCATATTAACACTGGATTAATGAGCCCTCTAAGTATTACTTAATGCTCCTAAAATGCTTTATATTTTCTACTTAAAATATAATCATCATTAAGGAGTTAAGGTTAAAAAAAATTATAAACTTAGGTGGCTACAGTCAAGCTTCAGTATCCTCATTTTGTTTCTTACCTATTTACAGTGGCAAGAGCAGAAGATCATATCCTTCCAGCCTTACTGACACCAGAATGATTGGCAGCTTTACAGTATTTATGGAAACAGCATCCGTTTTGTAGATGGGTCCTTCATACACATACAGCAGACTAACCAGGAGATTTAACTACTCTGGCCGCCACCTGAAACCACTGATGTCAGAGAACGCTGTTCCCCACCTCATTTAAAGAGAAACAAACCAAAGGCATAGATGCCTGCAGAGCACCCCAGCTAGATGGTGCTCCCCACAACTCTGGCAGCCTGTGAGGTTTGAAGGCAGATAGACCACAAGGCCTTGGCAGGATGCTGTATTGAATAGATCCTATCTCTGCAGAGCTTATTAGTTCAGGCACAGCAGCAGCCCAATACAGCTATTTATCCCCTGGCTCAACCTGGCTCATATCCAGCCTTGGCTGCATCTCTGCTGCATCCATTCTTGCACCCCAGGTCCAGGGTCAGGGGCAGAAGACAGCCTGCTGGGGCATTTGGTGTGCTCAAAGGCTCTATAAATGGAGGGGAAAGGCTGTTTGGGTACAGAGGTAAGAACAACAAACTCTCTGTCAATATCAGCTGTGACCTGGGCTCAGAGCACTGGGTCAGTCACCACTGAGTGCTTTCCAGGGAGGTCAGTCTGATTCTGCCCATGAACTCAGGAACAGATGCATGAGTCTTGGGGAAATCTGGTGATACCCACCAAGATACAGGGTTGTTGCCTACTAGAGAAATAAATTATCCACAAAACCAGACTTAGACTGTAGAATCTGGCTGCAGGGGGCTGGACTAAATTCTTGCTCAGCTTTCAAACACAGCTATTTGCAAGCACCAGGTGGTACAGGTCTTACTGGAGCACTGGAGCTGTAATTTTGGGTCAACCACGACTAGAGGTGGCTGCAATTCACTGCGTGACTTCCTGTAAAGAGTATGAAGGTTGTTTTCCATGAAAAACAGCTCAGAAGCTACTTGATCTGTAAGTTTCTTCTATGTTAAGTCAAGAAGCAAAAGTTACTATTTCAAAAATGCTGAAAGGTTGCTTTTGGCAAATTTTCCCTATGAGTGAGTAATGAAAAGGTTTTCCCTTCCACAACATCTGCTTCATCAAGCTGAGTTCTCTTGCTACTGGCTGTTGATTGGCCTCTGGCAAATTAAAGTTGCTTTAGTTGAAGCAGCAAATAAGCAGAATATCCAGACACAGCCTGGATTTATCTGTGAACTGGGATGTTCTTTTCTAATCACTAGCTTATTATTGAAAAATCATTACAAGCTTAAAAATTATTAAGAGATACTTCCCCAGTATGCTCATGTTTAGCTGCAAGTCTAAATTACCTCCAGTTGCTTTGTGAAGCTTCTGGGGATTAAGCTGGTTTCAGATCTGTTTTCTGATACTGCCTTCATCTTTTACCAACAGCCTGAAAGAAAATTCAGTCTTTATAAACAGTTATTTACAAACCAATGGTTATGTTTGTACAACCATTCTTGACCCTAACATTTTTGAGTCTCTTTTTTTTGAAATATTTTCTATGGCAGAATAAACCCAGTAAAGGTTTTGTTTTCTTTTTAAGCTGTATCATCATTCCCTATATGATTTAGAACCTTGAGATTCCATGCAGGAATTGTATTTGGACAAAGGGTTCCAGTTTGGCTGTATATGGGGAACCAGAAGAAACAATGATGAATTACTACAAACATTTGCATCTGTTTTCCTGCCACAGTTTAAATATTGACCTGGGCATACCCGTGAATTGTCTGCAAACAAACACATGCCTATTTGTAATGAATGCGCTCCTGCTGCATTGCTGCCTTCTTTGAGTTTGCACTCTGCCTAGGTCAGCATGTGGCTGTGGAAAACTTGCACTCCCTGAAGTACAAAGAATGAGAAGTTTAAACCTGGGTTCATGTGTTGAGGGAAATATTTATATGGGATACTCCTTGACTCAACAGGGGTAAAGACATCCCCCGAATGATGGCAGAGAGGAAACTGAATGAGCCAGACAAGCCCCTGACCAGGTCACAACTGTTTTGTAGGCATTCCTGAGGAGGAAAAATAAAATATGAGCATATCCCCAAAGCCAACAAACCTTAAACACAACATTTTTCAAGGACCTATGTCTTGGGTTTCTGTCAGATATCCTATGGTAAAGCTTGCTATGGTGATCTAGGGCATTCCTGATTCCAGGTCCTGCACAGCCAGTGCCAAGGCAGCAAAGGAGAACATGTGCCTGCATTTCAGCTGCCTTTTTAGTCTAACATACTAATGCAAAGTATTTTAATAAACCCACAAAGGCCTGTGAAATGGTCTGGGACTGGCATAAGGACCAAGATTTGTCTCCCCCTTTGCTGCCACTGCACCAGGACTATGACAGCTTTTAAAGGACCAACAAAATCTTGGAGGATGGCAATTTTTAAAGCTTCTCCAACAAAATACAGGTCACCCACAGACGTCCATACTGCAAACCATAAACTGCCCTAAAAAGGCATTTCCTTATGTTTAGTGATGCTATCTCTTCCTAAGTTACCAAAATCTGTATGACACCTCTGGCTTTTGGTGAACAAAGATAAACAGAAACAGATTCCATTGAGCCTGTGAGCAGACACAGAATCCAGGCAGGGAACAGAAACACCACTGTCTAAGTAACCTCTCTTCTTTGTGCCTCTTTGCACAGCTAATTGACATATCTTGCACGTCAGAAAGCGGGTCTGAAGCATTAGGGATCCTGCCATAGGGGGGAAGCAATCATGAAGCAGTTAATTGAATAAGCTCAGGAAAAGTTTGTTCTGCTGGCAGCCATCCCATAAGGAGAATGAAAGGCAGATTTGTCCAAGTGGATTATTTTCTCCATGTGACTTGCTCCATACTATTTGCTCCACTCAGCACTCTTTAGGAACATGTTTACACTTGTGGCACAGTGCAAAGTCTTTTCTGATAGATGTTGAACATCTGTCCTCTACCCTTCAGAGTTTATTTAGTATTGCTTGTAATTACCAATAAGGGTGCTTATCCCAAAGCATGTTTTAGAGTATGGCTTGCTCTCTTCTGCCATCCCTCATCTGTCACAGTGACGTTCTTTCCAAACCAGACTGATTTAATTAGCTGGAAATATCCCTGGGCTTTGGACCACACATGAGGATTTGCATTTCTGATGAGCTTAAATTACCAGATACTTGTATAACTGGTATAGCTCCACAGTTTTTCACTGGTGTCAGTCCCTGTGCTGATCCTTGGATTCCAGAGTGTGTCCCACATGATTTTCTGTCTGCCTCCTTCATTCTTTTCAGATATGTTTTTCTGGTACGACTTATGTTTGGTCATTGTTGAGGCAAATGTTCGAAGATTGCCCTTAACACCCTTGCACTGTTGTACCCCTCTGTGCACACCAGGTTCTGTTTTTATACAGTATTGCATCAAAATTTTAAAATCTCCAACAACAGAGATAGCACAGCCTTCCTGGGCACAGCCTCCCTCATGAGTGCTAGTGCCTCACCACTCCCATGAAAAATACTTTTGGCCTCATATCTAGTAAAAATGTTGCTTGTTTTGGCTTATGTATGGTCCTTGTCCTTCCAGTGTGCATCTGTGGGAAGAGTATGGATCTGTTTTCTTTATACAGTCCCATTAGTTAATTAGAGACAGCAATTTCCTTCCCAGGCTGAGCCAGCATACCTCTCAGTTTCTCCTTGCCCACCCTGTGCTCCAGCCTCCTGACCAGCTTGGTACCCCTCACTGGGCTCGCTCCTCTGTGCCAGTACCTTTCTTGTGGTAGGAAGCTCCAGGAGGGACTCAGCAATCTGGATATGGTCCCACAAGTTGCACTGGGGCTGGTTACAGTCGTGCTAACACAGCCAGGATGACACTGGTCTTTGCCCCAAGGGTATATTGCTGACTCCTGTTCAGCTTGTCCACCATGTCCTCTTTGTCCCTTTATCTCACCCGGCAGTAGTAACAACATTCATTGTTTCTTCACTCACTTTGCCTGAAATTCTCTGTTGTCAATTAGTCCAAAAAGTTGCTCCCTGATCTTTTTCCTGGTGACAAGTTCTTTCTAATAGAAATAAATTTAAAGCTCTCACCCTGTGGTTATGTTGCCAGACCTTCTTTTTGCTGTACCTGAAATACCCCTCAAAGCTTCCAGTTAGGGAGTGGAAAGAAGATTGTCTTATCTGAACCTGTATAAAATAGTAGTGAATACTTGGTGTTACTGTGCCCAGACTTGTTGGCGTTATATTAAGGAGACAGTTATCCTGCTTGGCTTTTCTTTTGCTTAAGTCAAAGGAACTGTAGAGTATCAGTTTATTTAATTTAACTTCAGCTAGACAAAAATGACATATCCATCTCAAGTTAGTCTTCTGGCTCCCTTGATTGTTGGTGGCAAGAAAAACAGTCTGTCTTTGAGAACAACGAACCTCACTGATCGCAGACTCCAAAGGATGTTGCACCACAGAGAGATCCTCAGGTCTCAGGGAGGACAAGTAGGGAACTCATAATATTGCCCCACAAGCAAAGCCTGGCTCCATTGGTCTGTGATGTGCCTTTTCATACGAGGGGGATCCACCCAGCATAGACAGCACATCCCTGCTTGCAACCAAGTATCCTCATCTGAGCAGACATTGCAATGCAGCAGTCAGACATCGCTATGGAAGAGGAGGATATCTTCAGGCTGCCTTGCTCTCTTCAAAAGAAACAGGCAAGTATGCTTAACTCCATCAGGTTTTTCATATGGTCTTTTGCTGGATCAAGTTTAATGATTTTCAGAATATGTCTGAATAAGGGCCTGATCTTGCAGAACATCCATTTTTTTTCTGTCTGCATGTGCTTGCCACTGAAACTGAGTGTTCTTGCTGAGGTCAAGGTACTGCCAAGATCACCTCTCTTGCCATCATCCTGATGTTCCCATTTCTGCCTCTCATTTTCTCAAAGCCTGAAGGTGACTGTAACTGTCCCCTTACCCCAGCTGCCCTATGTAGTCCTTGTCTGGTGGTCATTTACTCCATTTTCATGCTTATTACTTTGCTTATTTTCTACATGGCATTTCCTCAGAGTGGAAGAATGTTTTCATCCTCTGCTATGGTTTTCTGCTCTGTAGCATCCGCCTCCTTGCTCATCTATAACATTAGTTTTCTGCATAAGGAGATGTTATCAATTTAATCTTTTTCTGTCTTATTTATGCTCCATTTCTCTGTTTCTTTTTACATTTCAGCTGGCATTTGATGTGAAAGAGTGTGTGATCTTGTTTTAAAGATATTCACAAGGACACGTGTCTCTTCTCCAATATGCGTTTACTAAGGGTTGATGGGCAATTCACCAGCCAGTCTGGAGCTTAATATTTCCATGTGCAAAATGCCAATAAGACTACTAAAGCTGTTCAAATGATTTATTTTTTTACTGGGGAGGCCAATCTGGAAGTGCAAGAGTTTCAGCTTGGATCAGTTCAGAATGCAGTTGCTCTGGAAGAAAAGGTTAGAACTGAAAGCACTGCATCTGGCATAGAAATAGATGGTTAGTATATTCCCAAAGTTGTTTCAGATATTTCTGCCTTTTAAAAAAGAACACCAAAATAAACACATAAAGTACTTGCAGGTCTTTGCTGTTCTCCTATAGTGATGGTATTGGTGAGAACAAAGGGGAGAGCTAAAGATAAATCCATTAACATTATATAAGATGCTCAGAAATGCCTCTAAATAAATAAAAGTGCTTCTAATTGTACCCTGTGTATGTGTCAGGAAATTTATTGGCAGTGCCAAGACGTTCTTCGCTCTTTGGAGAATGCTGAGGGAGAGCCGAGCAGGAGTGTTGCAGGTGGTTATTAGAAGCAGGTCATCCAGAGCAATTTTCAGGTTTCCAGGCACAACTGAAATTTTTACATTCAGGACAGCCCTCAGTAGTCCCCATGGGTAAGAACTTTGTGGGAGGTTCTGAAAAACAGCTGAGGCCACTCCCTGGCCCAGCTGCTCACTCCTGCTGCATGGAAGAAGAAGGGGTGTGTGCCTCCTTTGACAGCTCACACAACAGACTGTCAGCTTAAATCCCTGCTGAAAGTGGATTTGCTTTGCCACACCAAATCAGAGGGAAGATATTCTCTTTTGCCAACTGGTGGGATCATTGCCATGGCTCACTCTGCTGGGTGGACAGCAAGTGCCGTTGCTCCTTCAGTTGGACCTGCTCGCTCAAGCCCCAGTCAACTGCACAATGGCAATTAGATTTTGCAGGCATGTAAGCACTTGACTTCTTTGCTTGAGCTACATCCTCAAGTGGTGACAGTAATGTTTCACTGCCTTTTGTAGCTCTCCTCACCTTGCCAATGATCATTTTAAAGTGAGACTTCGTCTGTCAATGGGGAAATTGGTGGCACCAAGCAAGCCGAGGATTGAATGACTGAGACTTCGTCTGAAAGAGCTTCCAGGAAAACAAGACATCCAAAGTTGCAGTGAAGTTAGTGATGGTTTCTTTTCAGCAGGAGCAAAAAAAGCCCCAAATTAGTTTATTGAACAGCAGATGAGGTGAATATTTTGCTTTGAGACTTTGTTACAGCTGGGAATCGGCACCATGAGAAGGAACAATAACAGAGAAGAAAAGGTACTTAACAAAAAGAGGCCAGCTATGGAAAGAAAGAAAAATAATGCAGTCTGATAAGGTGTTTGTCTGAATATCCATGGTTTTCATTACTAAATACACCATGTGCATACATAGTTGGGCTGGGAAGTTGCTGTCATGTTCAGCTACACCCAAGTGGAGACTTTAGGCTCTCTCCAGCTCCATCAGAAGCTGAACATGGGGGTTAAGCTCCACTGACTTCTGTTGCAAAAATCAGAGCAAAAGCAGGCCAAGTGTACTGCCTAAACCTGTTCAGCTCACCAAAGGAATTGTCTCCTTTTTGGTGGCTTGTGCACTTCCTGGCACCCACCTTCAGTGGCTCCAAGAAGAACCATGGCTCTGCAACACACTGTGCCATGCCGTGCCATGTGTGCCAGTGGCAACGCCACAAGAAGTGCTAAGGGCAGCCCATCTTGGTCATTGCTCCCACCATGCCAGGGGAACATCAGGCCTTGCCACCCCAACCTCACGCAGCCAGAGGAGCATGGTAGTGTCTTCCCATGCTCCTCACTTCCTCATTCACTTCCCAGTAAAGCTGCCCCACTGCCACTCTGTGAAATTATTGCAGTTTTTCCCTCTTTTGCACTCAGTTGAGGGATGCCAATTGCCCATTGTGATGGAAAGACTTTGTAGGTGCCAAAACAAGACCCAAAGTCTCAGCTCTGAGCCAGACAGGACAGGTATTGTGGGCTTTTAAAGAGCATAGGAAATGCCAAGGACCTGGGAAGGAAGGGCACAAACACAGAAGATCCTTTCCCTCATTTTACCAGAGTTCTTGGGATCAGATGTGCTTCCTTTAAACTCCATTTCTTGGATTACTTATGAATCTCACATTGTTTCTGAGAAAAATAATGAATTTTCTGTGTCCCCCAGCTAAGCATGCTGTGAGTTCTTTGATACCAGGAGAGAATCATAATGGTTAAAAAAAAATATTATACTCTTTATAAATTCTGACTTTGAGGCAAAATTCATAGTGCCTGGGAACCTGAACTAGGACTTTTTAGCACTTGGGGTTTTCAGGACCATATTCAGTGTCTGGCTTCTCTACTGAGGCAATAAGCCATGTGTGCTAGTTAATAACACTTGTGGGAACATCCAGGGGTGACTTCCATCTGCTGGGAAGCAGACTGAGATCTTGCCACTGATTTCATGTAATCAAGGCTTACATTAAAATACCCCTCCTTCCTCTGCACCCTCTGTGTTAGCCACAGCAATTTTTGGGGGGCAGTATTTCTCCTGAGGGAGTTGTCTGGGCCATTATGTCTAACCCAGAGGGCTGCACTGAGAAATTCCTGATATACTGAGACATATCAGAGTGGGTGGATTACAAAGCAATATGTGGCAGTGTCTGATAGCTACTCCTCACCCTGCTGTCAAACACCCTGCCAAGGGGAGAGGGATTTCTCTAATATTAAAATAACAGCACTGTCTTCCATTGATAACATCTGACTTCAAATGTCCTGCAACCAGGCTGGATTTATTATAGAGTCATAGAGTCCTAGAATAGTTTGAATTGGAAGGCACCTTTTAAAGGCTGTCTAGTTCAACTCCCTGCAATGAGCAGCAACATTTTTGACTAGATCAGGCTGCTCAGAGCCCTGTCCAACCTGACCTTGAGTGTTTCCAGGGATGGGGTATCCACCACCTCTCTGGGAAAACTGCCAGTGTTGCACCACTCTTATCGTAAAAAACTTCTCTTTTATATCTAATCTAAATAGATACTTCTTCGGTTCAGAACCACTACTCCTTGTATTATTGCCTCAAATTCAGCCTCAAAATCAAATGTAGGTAGGAAAGGACTCGATGCTTACCCACTGTATCCCATCTCTGGAGCTGTGGCATAGCAATCAGGACCAGTTAACAATGGTAATTAATTTTCCACAGTGGATTTAGGGAGGAAGATGTGAAGGAAGCCAGAGCCCCTGAGGAGAGCTGCCAGAGCATGCTGTGCCTCACCTCTGCAGAGCATCATTATGCTCACATCTACAAGGCAGACTGGCTCCTGGAGTGCTCATGGTCAGCCTGGGTTCCAGTTTTGCCCACTGAAATCCCTTCAAACAGAGGCAGGCTGAAGGAGTGGTGTCAGAGCACTGCCTGCTGCTAGTCACATCCCTACGAAAGGATTGAAAAGTCTGAGGTGCCCAGTGCTTACACAGCCCTGGCCCACAGCTGGGATGGAACACAGCTGCCTTGCCAGGAGCCCAGGTTTGCAGGCAGCAGTGGATTTTGCAGATCCTCTTGCCACAGCTGTCACAACCCTGCTGGACATTGGGGCCAAATGCCACTTAGTCCCCAAATCACAGCTCTGCATGGGAGATTTGAGGGTGTCTGGGCTGAGATGGTGGCAGAGGACATCTGGGGGTTGTTATCAGCAGGTTTCAGAGTCACTCTCCTCCCTTGGACCAAATAAATACATCTCATGGGGGTGTAATGCACCATAGCACTTTAATCCCACTGGGGATAAAGTGGATTACAATGCTATTTGGCTGGCCACTGCATGCAGAGCCAAACTGTTATAACAGGATTCAAATCCCTTCCCTAAGTCAGAGCAGATTTGTTTGTTGCTTTAAAAAACAGCTAAAAGACAGCCTGGCCCCATAAACCATGCTACAACCCTTTTTGAATATAAGATTGAACTATTTATGCCCTTGTTTGAACATGCTTCTTTTTGTAATTCAGCAAATTCCTTGAAGTCCTGCAGAGGTGGAGATCACTGTTTTTTAGAAGAACATTATAGACACACATTTTTGCTTTTTACAAAAATATTTTTCACACTCCCCAAAGAATTAAAATCACACTTCCTGAAGATTTAAAATTGTGCATAAAAAGCCAGTAACTCCTTGAATGAAAATCTCTTTTACCCAGCCATATGCAGCATCTTGCCAAGCATCAGCACCTGCCTGGGCTGTGATTGCACTGCAGTCCCCTGCCATGTGTGACTCGTTTTTCGGACAGAGACTGATGCCAGCTCAGGGGTGAGGACAGCCCCCTCCACCTTTACCTTCTTCCCAGGGTGCAATCAGCAGTGCTGGGGAGAATTGCTATTAACTGTGGGGGAAGTGTACAGGAATTCATTGAGCCTCATCTCTTTAGGATCAGCAAACCCTGCTCATTCTTTCCACAGACACGGAGCATCCTAAAAGTTTCCCTGCACACTGGGACTTGCAGCCAGTGGCATGAGCGGTGCTCCTTCAATTACTATGGCCTTGGAGGGAGCAGCCCCTTGGCTGGGAAGGTCTGTTGCTTGACTGTGTCTCTCCAAGGGGAGATGTCAGGTTGACCACACTCTTGAAGGAAGACAGGTTAAAAGGTAATGCATATAATATGATTGAGGATGAAGGTGACCTGTAGAAGTGTGGTAAATAAGTGGTGTTCTCTGCTTGGCAAGTGAATTTTGAACCCAGTCTAGCACTGCATTGTAAGATGCTGCTGCTATGTCTGGGAAAGCTCATGGGAAGACAAAGAGCAGAAAGCAGCAAGGACAAAGAGGCTTTGGAAAAACCACCCCCTCCAGAGCCCTGACAAACCAGTGACACAGAGGGGGACATTTGCAAAATTGTCTTTCGTATGTCAGGAATTCTCTTAGTCTGTGTCAGGCTGCTGTGCACAGGGAAAATAGCAGAAGATCAATAGAAGTGTCTGTGCTGACACTTTTACCATCTTGCCCTTTAAGAAACACTGAAACGCTCATCAGCCTTCCCGGTTAATGAGCCTTTCAGCGGGAAGAAATACATGGGTTTCTTTCTAACTGTGTGCTTCTCTACCAGCCTCTGGGCCTCTCCTAAAGTAAGAGGAAAGTGATGGGCTCTGGTCATGGTCAGAGGTCCGAGCTGTGGTTATGATGACAGCTTGCTGGCATAACTTTACAGGAGAGCCCCGTTGGTCTAACTATGGGTTTGTGAAGGCAGAAACTAGTGCAACGTTTCCCGGGAGGGTACCCTGCCCTCTGCTGCTCACTGAGTGCTTTACATGACACCAAGTCTGACACATGTGATGAGCAACTGTGGATCCTCCAGAGTGGGCTGAATCCCACTGCCATCCCTGAACACTCCCTTGGGTGGAAGGAGCGAGAATGCAGGTACTGCTGCAATTTGACTTTAATGGAGCGTTGTGCATTGGCACTGATTGAATACCTGACCTATGTGAAGGATATCAACGTGCATAATCACACCAGAGTATGATACCTGTCATTTATCATTTGCACCAATCAACCAGGAGCTCCCTCGCACCAGTGCTGTGGAGGTACAGAATAAAATAACCCCTTTGCAAAGGGCTTACAGTTTTGGAGTAGGCACAAACATTTAAGCCTTGAAGAGAAGGGACAGAAATGACATTGCTCCTAGCCCTTGTTTCCTAGCAGGCTTGTATTCATCGACTGCAAACCTTAATACAGTTTTCACTCCACTTGTCAATTGTTAAGATAGATTTGGGGGCTGTCAACAAAATGTTACAGTTGAAATGACCCAGCTAGAAATAATAGACTATGAAACATCTAAGTAGCCATAATACTGTAAACCAGCACAGAGGAATACATTTGGCCCTTTCATGTTTAATGGTCCCTCAGGTGTCATTTGAGAGCAGCCAGAGCCTCACTGTGTGTCCCTGGCAGAGAAGTGGGCACCCAGACAAGCAGGTTCATCTGTCTTGCCTCTAACACCAGTTTTTGGACAAGGTGCCTTGCTTACTCGCAGCCAACTGGTATTGGCCCACAGGCTGCTGTGGGTAGGAATTGGTACTGTCATGCTGGGCACAAAGGGGTCCTATCACCAGTCTCTCTGGGTGCCGCCACAAAGTGGTGATTCATTCTTTACAAAGCTGGTGGGAAACCAAACTGAACACCTGGGGAGCAGACCAGAGCTAAAGCCCACTGTATTTATGTGACTGGAGGTGAGCTGGGTAACTTGGGACTGCTTTCAAAGCATGTTTCACTTTACGGACAGAAGGGTTTTTCCAAGCAGAGAGGTTTCTTGTCATCTTATCCATCTGTATGGTGTCTCAATAGGCTCCTCTGGAGAAACACGTGCCATCAGATTCACAGTGTAACCTTATCAGCGGAGCAATTCCCACCCAGGTCAAGGCAATTCTTTCTAGGGTTTGACTGACACATCAGACCTTTTCCTAGAGGGTCCTGTTTGTTTCCAAGAGAGTTTTGCATCCAATGCCTACATTCAAATGATTGAAATCCAAGGCAGTACCAAGATTATTCATCTCTCTACTGGGCTTTGTGTCTGATCAGAGAAGAACTTGGCCATGGGGGATTTTAGTAAACCAAAATGGTCTGTAAGTTTAACACAGAGGAACAGTCTCCAACTTTTTTTGGTATGCTGAAAGGCAAAATATTGCCACTCCTACAGTAGGAAATCTGCAGCTAAGGAGGACCTGAAATGGTAAACTCAGGTCTAGTCCTAGATATCAGTGGAGCAGTAGTTACCCCTCTGTGTGCTTATGGGACTTCATCAGATAGTTCCACTGGCACTAAAATTGTGTTGTGCCCTTCAATAACCTTTCTTTCTGCTCACAATTTTTAAAAATAATTAGAATCATAGATGAAACTATCAGGAGACAGTCAGATAAAATGGGTTGAGGACAGAAACATTCACTTAGAAAATCTCCCCATGCACTTAGGAATGCAGCTATTTTTTTATCCATTCAGACAAGCATTTTCTTTCAGATAATGACAGGGTTGTGTGATTTTAACTTAGCTTGTGTCAGCAGAGAAGTGTGATGCCAGGAGAGAAAAGCCTGCACCCAAGCAGTTCACCCCCTGGGAGTGCCTGCCCCAGCCAGCAGTGCCCAGAGCACAGCCTTGCAGGGAAATCCTCCTGGAGCTGGCACCCTAATAGAAACGACCTGATCCTACTTCAGCACAGCCTGAGTCTGGAAATACAGCTGTGGGAAACATGCTTTCTTTTGGGGGGTGATGCTACTCTGAAGAGGGATTTAGCCCCTCAATGGACCTCCCAGAGACCAACAGCTCAGAAAATATGCTCCCTGTAACCCCTCCAGGTACCCCACAGGGACCCTAGCAGAGCCAAAAATAAGTTGTCCTGAATTAAATTGATTTCTGAGCTTGCGTCAGGATAGCAGAGCTACTTCACAAGTCAGGTCCACAAGGACTTCCCACAAAACAGAAGCCACTTCATTAAAGTTGGTCATTCACTACTGTGATAAAGTAATTAAAGCCTCCTGATTGCTTTCTCCCCCTGCTGCTCCTTCTCTACTACAAACATGAAGGCTCTGGTATAGATGGAGCTGTTGACACTTTGTCAGTGAAAATCCAGAACTGTGCGAGTAAGAGAAATGTTTTATGGGGACTATAAATAGTTTTGCATTAAAGCAAATGTATTCTCCTGCCTAAAATAGATTCACCTTGCAAACAGTTTAAGGACAGTTTCAGCATCGGAGAAACGCCTTCAGACTCCCCTCAGGAGACAGAAACAGCCTTTTCCCCTGAAAGAGCAAACAACAGCGGTGGAGATGCCTCTGCTGCCACCCCCCCTCCTCTTCCTGTTCCCCACTGCCTGATAGCATCCCTCCCTGCTTGGGTATCAGCTTGGGAGACCACCCAGCATCCCTTCAGCAAAAAGGGATGTTACGCATTCCAACTAACTTTTCCAACCATTTTTCACTAGATGCTTGCAACATGTATACTCATTATGTGGATGAAAAGGATGACAAAACTTTGGGGAGAGGGAGCAGTGACTTCCCACAATTTCTCGGAGCAGTGGGCTGCTTCTCCTTTGCTCCAAAGGGAATCATGCATTCAGACAATGCAAACATCCTCTCTGCCAGGGCTGCAATGTGTTAACAGCACTCTCCCCTTGCTGCCAGAGCATAATTTCATTCCCTACAGAGAAACGCGGGTGCTGATGGTGGGAAAGACGAGATGTTACAAGAGAAAATGTATTTTTAACTCACCTTGAGGCTGTGTGTTGGGTTGACGACGCAGACAAGTTGCCCAGCAGCTGAGAAAACCCTCTTTGCCTTGTAGTGCTGAAACCGCAGGTGAATAAGGTCTAACACAGCCCCAAAACACTGGGTGAAGAAAAGCATCACAACTTTTGGCGTTGTTGCTGCTGCTGCTGCTGCTGCTGCTGCTGCTGCTGCTGCTGCTGCTGCTGCTGCTGCTGCTGCTGCTGCTGCTGCTG
>JAWWEU010000001.1:55994692-56009927 GCA_035583155.1 Acropternis orthonyx | reverse complement strand
TGCTGCTGCTGCTGCTGCTGCTGCTGCTGCTGCTGCTGCTGCTGCTGCTGCTGCTGCTGCTGCTGCTGCTGCTGCTGGCAGTGGGCAGGGGAAACAGCCAGGAAGCCCCGGAGTCCTTGAGCCTGGGAAGGGAGTGCAGTCGGCGAGAGCTACTCTCCAGCACAGCTTAGCATGCCTTCATATTCATCATCAAAATAAGACGGGAAGAGGCTTGCAGCAGCGGGGTGGCCAATGGAAAGGACAGAAATGTTATCCTTGAGGTCCGGAGACAGCCAATAACAAATGCCTCCCCTCCAGAAACTCCCTGATGAATTGAGCCTGGTGGAGAATGTATTATTGAACATTACCATACATCAGCACATTGCATTTATCTTGTGATTACAGCCAGTCATACGTAAGGCTGTGGAGATATGCAGGCAAAATTGATTGCTTAACATCTCCATTTATTAATTGCCTTAATTTAACAAAGGAGCGCTTGGATACCAAAGCTACATGTAAGGCAAAGGGAAGAAGCCCACCAGTAAAACTGTTAGAAAGTAGCAAAAATAGGTTAAGCAGACTGTTTTACTGAGAGAGAAAAACCAAATATGCAAAGAGAGTTACAGTTCCTTGCAGCAGTTAAGGAGAAGTAGAGCTCACTACATAAATAGATTTGCGTCTGTGCATTCACAGGCTTCAATTTAGATTTTCATCACTCTGAAGTTTTCTAAATTTTACATTCTGCTACTTCACAAGGGTCTCAGCACACAAATACCATTCCTTCATCACTAAAAATAGGAGAGATCAGGTTTCAGGACTGGTGTAACCTGGAATAACTCCATTTAGAGTCAGCAATGTTATCCTGATTTACACTTGCTGATGTATCAGGTCTGTTGGACACAAAACATGGCAATTACTGGATGCTGGAACTATGAAAACATAAAAAGGCACAAAGCATGCTTCTAAAAATAATGAAATACATGATGCATGAGAGCACACACACAGAGAAACTTGCACTGAGGGAAAAGTGGCTTCTAAATCAACAGAATAATTAAACATGCAGAAGGCTTTTGCTTGTCATTCATCTGCATATCGGTGAGCAGGAAATTACAAATTAGCCATTAGGTGGTTGTAGGCATTAAAAAGGAATTAGGGAAGTGTAATGAAAATAAACATGCTTTTACGTGTTATTACCAGCGCGTATCTCTGTTGGTGGGCAGGGATCCCTCTCAAGCCTTTGAGTCTCATTAAACTTGAGTCCCTGTAACCAGGTTTTCCAGGAGGTGACTGCACTGAAGCAGCTGAGGGAATCAGAAGGCACATTCATTTCGTGGGACAATCCTGTGTGATATGTTGCTCTGCTTGTTAATAAATCAAAGAGAGCTAATTTAATTAGCTCTCTGCCAGAACTTCCTATCAGAGTGCTTTTTAGGCTTGCTAGCTAAGTACTCAGATGGCTTATTTAGCCTTGGTAATCCTTTTTCCCTTCAAAGCAGACCAGAAAAAGTAGCTTCTATTTCTTCTTTTCTTTCTTGTTTTTAAACATGAGCCCCACAGTGGGGGTGAGGTTGCTGCTATGGACAGAGCAGCCCCTGTACAGCACAGGAATTAGCCTGGGACTGTGTTGTCACAACTGCCTCTTCCTAAATCAATACTGCAATCCTGGTTCTGCCAGACTGCAGAGAGCCTGTGCATGGGCGGGGGCGGGGGGGTGGTGGTGGTGGTGCACGGGGGAAGAGGCCTGCCTAGATAAATAAGTGAAAATTGTGAAATTGTGAATGCTGGAACAGCTGATTACACAACCCCCAAAAAACATTAAGGATGGGAGGAACATGTATCTCTCATTTCTTAACATTTGGTTGCAAATGAGAACAGGAGATAATTTCTGCAGTGTTGAGTGACACTTTGTGAACATTTTCAGACAAACTTGAGGACAAGTAAGTGAATCAGTTTGCTTAAATGTATTCTTTTCTCCATTCCCAAAGTAACTGTGAGCATCCAGTTATTTATTATTTGTTTCTTCCTGCTTTGTAATTGGTAGCTGCACAAATATTTTATACAAGGAAATTTTAGACTGCAGGTTACCAGTGCAAGTATTCTGATATCAAAGCCTTAAATGAGCAAAAGGTCCTTGCTATTTACACTGGTTATTACCACCTGAATCCTTGGAGAGTCTTTCTGTTTGACTGATTGACTCAACTGAATGCCTAGACTTGGGGGGCACCACCATATCCGTGGGCAGCAGAGGTGCAACCCCTCATCCCTGATGTCCGGCCAGCCCCAGGGCTCTGACAGTTCCATAATCCAGCCCCCCTGAGACCTAGCTGCCCTCCAGGGGTCAGCAAGAGAGGTGTCCCTGATCCCACAGGCACATAGGAGCATCTTAAACCTAAATATACATCCATGGGTTGGTATACAAAAAGGGTTGCTGTTCTTCAGAGAAAAAACCACCTTCAGGGATGGTGAGGGACCTTTCCAGTCCCCAAATCCCTGTATATATCTGCCCATATTGGTTGCTATATGTGACCTCAGGAGCAACTCTCTGCCACCCATATTTGTGAAAAAGGATGGAAATGAGCATTCAGTGCATCTGAAGGTAACTCCTGCTCAGTCCATGAGTTTGCATTCAGGGTGGCACTTTTTGAAAATGTTTTACTGCCCTTATTTTGTCCAGAGACCCACACACACCACCCACTTACTGCATTTCAACACAGGACTTGGCACCTGCTTGACAAGAGACCCTACACACACAGCAGCTGGCTCTGCAAGCAGCTTCACTTGCAAACAAAAGCTCGGCAGCATGATCTGACATGCATGTGTGGATCCAGTTCTTTCTTCTGCTTTCACACACAGAGGGTCTTGACCAGCGTGACTCCATTAATTGGAGTTCATGGTGGTCTCATCCAGGTTTGTGGATGCAAGGTCTGCTGCCCTACCTGGCATCAAATCTTGGAGTGGGTTCTTTATGGCCTTATTGAGCTGTATGGAGGCAGCACAGAGACGAGGAACAAGATCATGGTGAGTCCCACTTAACTGCTTGTTTCAAATTTCTGGTGGCTGCAGCCATTATTTCCAAGATGGCTAATTTTCTAACAGACAAGTGTGAAGTGGCAGAAGTCCATAGGCTAAATCTCCATTAGGATCCAGATTTTGCTAAATAAGCAGTTCAGTTGGCATCACCATAATGTGCATGGGATTACGATGCTCTCACAGCTCAACTGCTGCTGTGGCTGCATCAGGCTTGCACAGTAATAGGCAGCCAGACGTGAAAAACAACTGCAATAGCAAATAGCTTTCCAGTTTTTCAGTCCGAGCTGCCAAGGTGAAAGGAAAATGCTTGTGGGAAACCTCAGGTGTCTAGGCACTGTGTGACTTGGCAGGATAATAGCCTGGGAGATGCACTGCTCAATCCAAACTGAATGTGAAATTTTGGGTTTCAGTCAGATTTTTTTTTCTTTCTGACTAGGCACTTGTGGGGGTGACCTTCCTACATGCTGCTCTCTCCCTTCCTGCCCTGCCAGACCCCTCAGGCTTAGCAAACCCAAGCTCCTTCTCATCCTATCTGTATCTTTTGCTGACACTCATGGGATGGGTCCCATGCATCTGGTACTTGGCTGCCCTTCATTACCAACAGCCATAGGGAAAATGTAACCTGCCTTGGACAACATCAGCACTAGTCCTTATCCCAAGAACAGAAGGGGCAGATGCTGCTCAGAGTATCACAAGTGTCCATCCAGACAGCTAACCAGCCCGCTTGCACATCCGCGTTTCCGACTGCTGGTAGGATTTCTGGCAAGGCTGGCTGGTGTGGGATGTACTCCGGCTCCACTACTTATATTTCCTTGGGAAAGGAGCCAGAGCAATCTAACCAGCCACTGCCCTCTAGCAGGGACAGCCTGCATGGGCACCTTGAGGCAGGGAAGGACCCCTTTTACATTTTCAGCTTTGCCTTCTAGGGATGCTAACCAGCTGTTTAAACATGTCACCGCCTCCATCTAGCTACGGTTCATTTTCTGTCTGGCCAGGGGCAGGAGGAGCAGGATCCATGCCAATTAGGCACTGCTTCCTTGAGTGTCTACATTTGACTGCATCAGCCAAGCTCCTTTTATAGTCATTGGAGGAATAGGACACTATGAGGATGCATTTCCTCTGACCTGACTGGGACATCAGGCAGTTTTCTGCATCCTTTGGATGCAAACCTAGTGTACAAAGCTTCGTGTGGTCTCCCGGGTCTCACAGCAGATTTTGAGGAGAGGTGTTTGCACTGATAGTTATCATTTTCCTCTGTTGTCTTTTAAGCAAAAACATAATAAAAGTCTCACAAGTTCAGTGCAATGATCCCTCCAGCCCAGCACCCTGTCCCCAGCAGTGACTACAGGAAATGACATTTTGAGTTGGTTTATGGGCAGGGGCCACCACCTGCTGTCCATTCTCCTGGTAATCCCTAAGCACCTACAAACGTCATCCTGAGGCACTGGAGGGCACATCCTTAGGGAAGCAGAACCTTTTAGAAGAATCAGCAGCTTTTAAAACTGACAGAAGAGTTGCAGCCCTTCAGGCTGCCCCCTGTAAAGCACAGGTCACTTAATACTGACTGCTTAGTGCTTTGATTGGAGCCCATCCTTTCCAAAAATCGAGGCTTGAAGATTCATGTGAAAGAGGCAAGTGGCACTTCCTGCTAAGTTCTGAATTCTTCCAAAGATTATTTATCTTCATCAGTAGCATTTTTTAAACTGTATTTCCAGTCTGAATTATTTTTCTGCATGAGCTTCTGCCTTCAGAAAGTCACTGCGCTTTCCCTCACTGGGCTGGGGCAGCCTCTGCCATCACAGACTTTCTCCATGTGAAGACAGTTTGCCCAAAACCTCCGACAGCAAACCCAATAGACAGTGTTTCTTTTGCAAAGCACCGCTTGTGCCCAAGATCAGATCACTCCTGCAGCTTCCCTATGTTCTCTACCTCCTCCTCCCCTCTTCTTGAGCCTGATCTGCTTCTCACCGCCAATGAGAACAGAAGCAAAAAGACTCACTTGGCTTACAGCATTACAGTGCTCTGGTTACAGGTGGGACAGATCCCCTCCTTTAGGTCTCCATTCCCATACCTTCACTTCACTTACAGGGCAGATTTGGCACCACACAGTGCAGCCACAAGGGAGCCAGAGCTGCTTGTGGACAGAGCAGAGAACCACATGGTGGTGCTCCCTTTTCTCATCTTTCTTTAGTGTCTATAATGATGAGAAGAGAGAACATCAGCAGACCTTTTTCTCCCCACTTTTTAAAAAAATCATCTGTTTTTTTTCAAAAACAGAGTGCTGTCAAAAGTTGTTTGCTTTGTCAAAGTACTTTATCTGTGGTGAATTATTTTGCCATGTAAGGTTTCAGAAATCCATTTTGTCTCCATGCAGGGATATAAGCAATAGCTGCACTGGAATTTTACACATGCTTTTAGCAGAGACTGATCCTAAACATCTCAACAGTTTTTGTTTTCTTGAAAGGACAGTTTTCTTTGGACAAGAACTATCAAAAGCAGTCTACGAAGCAGTTAAACAATATGCCAATTAAGATACCAGTGACAAATGCCGCAGACAAATTTATGAAACTATGGAGAAAACAGAATTTGTTGAACTGGAACTAATTTTGCAATTCAGTGTTTCCTGAGCCCTGTCTTCCTCCTCCTTCTGGGCAGCTCACCTTCAACCATGTGCGGTCACCACCCTCAGAGACACTCCGCAATGCTGTACATCCACCACCCTCCCTGGTATAACTGGGAATGGATGCTGCCGCTGTTCGCACACTCGGGCCATGTCTCCCCCATCTGTCACAGAGCAAAAGTGATTTCTGCACCCTCTGGCCACCTGCAGAGCATCATCACTGCACAGCTGCTGAGTTGGGTTTTCCTGTTAATCTCCCTTTGGCAGAAACTTATATTTCCCTCTGGTATTGAAGGACACTAATGTGGCAAGAAGTGTTTTTCTTTTACTCCTTTCAGAGCCATCCTTCCTACATTAATATTAGAGGACATGAGTTTTCTAAATGTTGGGTCGGGAGGGGAATTCTTCATTTCTCCTTGGGGTACATATGCCGCCAAGGGAAAAAGGTTGCTGCCTCTAACTTCATAATTTTGTGCCTTCACACAGCTGCATTAGGTATGCACTGCCTTCCTCTGCTAGCTTATTAACAGGAGAGTTTATGGCAATATCTCATGCCACTTCTCTGCAAATGTTATACCCGAGAGAGCATCTCCTTTAGCTCTCACTAGCAAGCCAGCAGCTCAATAAAGACACTTTACATTTTTATGCTGTTACTAGATAAAGTAACTGCCATCATTTCCTATTCACAGTGGTTGCCTGGTGCCCAAATTACCATAAGGACCTATTGCTTTCAATTGCCAGCCTAACAGTGCCCACCGGAGATTCCAGCTGCCCCAGGCCATGTCACCTGGGTGGATGGACCGTATCTGACTCAGTCGCCTTGTGTTGGAGAGAAAAAGCACCAGGAGCCAGAAGTGATGGATGGAGGAGGCTCCTTTTCCTGCCAACAGCGTTGGCAGTGGCTTGTTCACAGGCAGTCTCTAATCCTGAGTAGGTTTTATTGGATAGGGAGCTTTTCATTTGCTGGGAAGCCTTCTTGAGAGGCTGTCTCTGGCCTCTGTGTTCACTGCCAGCCAGGGGAAGTGGCAGTCGCCAACGCAGGCTGGCAGCTGTGCAGTTGATGCCCTTTAATTTCCTTAGTGTGCTTTCAACTCCAGTGCTGGCTTGGAATCATAATGCTGGGGCTCTCCCTAGGAGACTGCCATAGTCCCAATGGGCTTTTTTTTCCAGTCCAACTGCTTTAAAACACTCACAGATACACATGCACGGGGACATGCAAAGGACAGACAGGTAGCAGGAATGAGACAGACTTGCTGTGCTCACGTCAAAGGATGAGAAGATTTTGGGGATGCAGAAGAACCTTGATGAACCAGGTACTGCTGCCCCTGACTCCCCCACCAAGGAAGAGGGCTTGGACAAAGATGAGGTGAAGGGCTGTATACAAATGACCCAGCAGTCCCTGTTCTTCAGGATCACAGAATAATAAATTATTCAGGCTGGGAATGGCTGAGCAAGTGTCTAAATTTCAGACCCCTTTTCTAAATTTCAAACCCCTTTTCATGAGAGTCCTTGGGACAGATTACAGCAATATCTTTCTGTGTGGTTCTGGTGAAACCAGGGGCCATCATCACTGTCTGAAGGTCTCACCATTGCCTGCCATCTAAAGGCTTGGAGATCCCACTGATGACTGCTGGCCAAGTGGGACATGTAGCCTTTCCAAATCTGTATTTAGTAATTTGAAAAATGTGCCTGCCAATGCCAGTGTTTTGGAGGCATTTCTACAAAGTTCAATTAGTTAATGGCACGGAGATTCAGAGACGGATGTGGATGAGAGGCAGTATTCAGTGCCAAGTGCTGTTAAGACGATTACCATGTCCCAGCCTATCACCAGAGGTAAACATCCCACAAGAGCTGCACCCAGTAGCAGCTTGTTTGGAATGTGTCCTTTCATATCTGCACATGTACCAAAGGCATCCTGGCAGCCAGTGGCACTTTTTCAGCCCACAGATAGCTAAGGTTGAGCCCACACAGGTCAAAGACAGTGCATGGACTCATCTACCCAGAAAGTGCACACAAAAAAGGATGCTCAACAAGAAGGGCCTCACCTGAAGGACCAAATCCTCTTCCTGTGTTTACACGTGGTGCTCCCATGACACCAGTGGCACTTGTAGACAAGCATCTGATGGCAGAATTTTATTTGGACTGTTTATTTCACCCTCAGGAGGGAAAAACAGAGGTATGTCTCCTCTGTTTCAGTCCTCCCTGAAATGAATTTTTGGCCTGTCCTTCAGCTCAATATGCTCTTGCAATTATGCTGATTTTGCAGAGATGAAGCAGACCAATTCCTGCCATCGTCATCTGGCCAGCACAGTGAAAGCCACCTTCTAGACTACATTCTGCAGTGACTATTTATTTCTCTGCATCTGGACTAGTGCCTGGTGAGCGAGAGACAGGCTGTGGTGTCCAGGATAAACATCACAGCCCATCTCACCTTGGCTAACACAGCAAATACCAAGGCAAGCAATGTAGAGGAGTGTTGTCCAAGTATGACCTCTTTTTACCTCCTCTTTGCATCACAGGTGGGAGAGTGATGCTGTGCTGTGCTTCAGCTGGAGGCATAGACAGGGCAGAGGATGTTGATACAGCAGTGGAGAGGGGCAGAAGGTGATACTTAGGGGGGCAGAAGATGTGCCTATAAATAATCCACCTTCCCTGTGTGGTAGAAGGAGATATATCTGGAGTTATTAACCTTGGTTATAAACCCTTAATTCACTCCTTCTTTGGAGCAAGACATCAGAACTTCCCTTCATGCTAGTGGGCATGTCACCCCACCAAGTCCCTCTGGGCTGGTGGTTTCTCACCAGTATAGACTTTCAACAGTGCTTGAAGTAAATTTGAAATATGTAGCACTGGAAATGACAACAACAAAATGAATACTTGCAACTACATCACTTTCCTGGTTCCCCTGAGGAGAGCAGCTTCAATACTGAGTGTTGCCTGTTTCGGAGCACAGCCATAGGACAGACCTTATTGCTTTTCTTCCTGTGTTTGTAAATTTAACTAAATTAATTTGATTTATACAGCAAATAAACAGGTGCTTCTGTCCCCTGTTCTCAGACACAATTGTCAAATGGACTGCTTCCACAGCCACCTCTCCACCAATAATAACAACATCTTTTAGTGGAAAGTAATCATTTAAAGGGGCAACGGTCCTAATTGCATAATGTCTTAATTCCGGCTCTGTTTTCCAGAGAATAACTGCTGTTTTTCAAACAAGATCGGTTATCATCTCTGGGGATATAGTCACCTCCTTCCTGGAATGCTTTTCATGCCAGAGGACATGCATTGAAACTGAGAGCAATATTGTCAGTGCAAATCCCAGCTGACACCACGCGTTTGTGGCTGTGATACAGCCAGCTCCCAAGAGGCGAGCAGAGCCTGACCTTGGGGCAGCCAGCAAAGACCAAGGCTGAAAGCTTCCAGTCTGGGATATAACTCTGCTGCTTTTTGATAAAGGGAAAACTCTCAGAGCCTGCTCTCCAAGATTTTTCCAGCAAAGGAAATACTTTGAGTTAAACATCTTGATGTGAAAACATCCCTCTGCTGGCAATAATAGCTGAGGGAGCACTTCCAGTGTGATTTGTGTGTAATAGCACTGGGACTAAAACTGCATGCGTTGCTCATCATGGCACATCAAAGTCAGGCAGTAATTCAAAGTCTGATTTCCTTTCTTTGGGGTCTCAGTGTTTCAATTGCTTTTTGACATTTCTTGCCAAATGTCTGAACCCTCAGTAAAACCGAGCATCCAGACAGCTCAACATGAAATCCAAAAGCAAGTTATCAAGACCGTCCTATGTCTTGACCTATTACCAGAAAATAAACAGCTCCTGCATATCTCTTGCCAGCAATTAGCTAGTGGACAGCAAACCACTCCTCCCCAAGTCTTTCCACCACTGCCACCTACTCACTGAGCTGTCACCCTCAATCAAGAAAAGCCCCATTGAGCAGATGAGCCCTGACCTGCGGCCTTGAGGCCACCGTGCTCTGGCTCAGGGGGTCTCGGGAGGCCTCCTTCCAGAATGCATACTGGCTTACATTTTAAATGGCAATTTATAAAACCATGATGCAGCTAATGCTGAAAACACTACTTGTTTGAAAGCAATCCCTGTCACACAGCATAACAATGGCATGCCTTAGGATTTGCCTTGTTGTTTTCTTCAGTGTAAAGATATCAAATGATCAGCTGACTCTCCTGGTGTTATTTCACCTCTCCATATGCAGCAAGCCCACCAGACACACTTTTCTTAATTACTCAGCAATCCCACTGAGATTCATTTTTCTCCAGGATTAAAATATGCCAGGCATTTAAAGTACAAACAAAATGATTGTATTAAAAGTTTGCCAGAAGGACTATCAGCCTTTTATGGGTGTAAACATCCCTGTTTGAATGATTTGGAAAGGTGGTTGTGTTATATTCAGTTTCATTATTTCTTTCGATGGCTTTATAAATGTGCTCTCTAATATCCACAAGCAGTGTACATCTCAATTATATATGGCATGTTTGTTTTTAACTAAAAGCCAATCAATAAAGAGACTCTACCTTTTATTTAATGTTACTATTGGATGTCTGAGCACAACAAAAACCCCCACAAATATTAGCTGAATCATAAAAATCTAAACAGCTGCTTAACAGAGCATAAAAATTAGGTGCCAAGCCTTTGTTTTTTAGAATTAGATTATAAACCATGCCCCTGCATCTGAAATGCAAAGTAGCAGACCTGGAGGATGAGGCATGAAGCAGCAACTTCACCCCTTTGCCTGCTGATATGGTGGCTTGGAATCAAAGTCCAAGAGGAGTCTTCCTGCCTTGGAGAACACCTACAATCCACCCTGGCCTCATGGCTCATCATAAGAAAGGAGGAACTGTGACGAATTGCAGTCACAAAGCTGAGATCAGGATTTTTACTTTTTTTTTTTTTTTTTTAATCCCAGTATCATTCAGCCCCTGGTCCAATGTGCAGCCCAGGCATTGTCATCTCATCTGCATTTCTGTTGTGCCTGCTGAGGGTGAGATGCTCCAATGTACAAGCACAAGTGCGACAAAGTCATAACGGAGAACCTGACTTTTTGGGTGCTAAATGCATTTCCTTCTAGCAAAGAAAATAAGCACATTTTGGTTCATCTGAAACATCCCTGGAGGAGGCTTGGCCACCTTGTGTCTCTTGGCTCTTTGGTCCCTGGCTGAGCCAATATGTGGCTGGAGCCCTTAGGCAGGAAGGCAGAGGTGTGGGTTTGGGGACAGCATGGGCATGTCCCTACAGCAAGACTGGGCACAAAGGGCATCTGGGTGAGGCAGGGGTGGGAAGCACTCATGGCACCTTAATGTCAGCTGTAGGGGCACTCATAGCATACATGGGTGTCCTCAAGCCACCTGGGAAGCCCAGCCTTTCCCAGACCACATATTTTTAATTTTCACAGCCCCATTTATCTCTCACCAGTCCTGGAGTGGTGACTTCTTGCCATCTGTGGCTTGTCTGAAAGTGGACACATCCATGGATGAGATGGACTTCAACTCAAAGACCAGGGCCATGAGAGTGGTGGAGGAAGAACATAGCCCTCAGATTAATTCACACTGAGCTATTGCTAATATTTCAGGTTTCCATCATAAGAAAGATGAGCAAACAATAGAATTTAAATGGCTTTTGCTTCTTGTACATCTGATTTTTCCACTGTTTGCAGTTCCTGTCAATTAATTTCTCCTGGAGAAGAAAAAACCCTGCTAGATCATTTTCCAAGGCTTCCTAATTAATGTGATCGTAGCCCTAATGAGTGTCAATTTGTTGTGTCAGTCTCATTTACAGTGAATCTGGGACAGGTCCACTCCACTTTGCTTTGCTGGACTGTAGCACAGTCAGGCCTGTTCATGAGATGCACTTTGTTACCAGCAGAGGTACCCTCAGGGCACTGTAGCAATATACAAGTACTTAGTCGATGCTTCCTCTTAACCCTCTGACCACCAGGATATTTGCATTTTGTAAGTTAAATAAACTGCATTCTTTGGCTGACTGGCACAAATAGCAATTTCTTTAGCCGGTGGCTCCTATCTAACAAGATATGAGTAAAGCAGAAAAACATATCCTAATCATACTGTCATTGACCCATGATATTTCAGCTGAGAATCCCTGGGACCTTTATGGGACAGGGCAGGGGACAGGGCAGGGGGGTAGGTCGGCAGGAGTATGAGAGTGTCCCTCTGCAGAGGGACACAGGGGTAGAGTGACTCATTGCTGCCTGCACAAGAAGCCTGGGCAGTGCCTGAAAGTTTCCCAGGCTTCAGTGCTGTATTCCCCTTTCCAGCTCCAGCCTTCTGCTTCCTAGAGGCAGAAGTAAATGGGAAACCCATTAGTGGGTTTTGTCCTGACACCAGAGCACCACAAAATCCCACTGGTTCCCAGGACATTTAAATGATGCTGTGAGCCTTCTGCAGGGGCTGACCCTTTAACGACACACTGACCCTTCGACCACAGCACCATCCCTGTCGATGGAAGAGGAAGAGGCACATTTTGGGGGAAAGGAGGCAAAAAAACCAGAAATGAAACAGTGTAAGAAAGGACTCAAGGCTCAGGTGTGACTAGATCTGCTAGACTGAAAAGAAAATCCTCCCTGATGTCTTCCAGTGAAAAACAGCTTTTCCACTCAATAAACATTTTCAAGAACATGATTATTTCAATGATTTTTCATCATCTGAAAAGTTTTTATTGCCAAGAAACTCCTGAATGTTTCCATTTTGTAAACTACAGATTTCTCATGAAGAAACTTTAAAAAACATCAGCACAGACAACAAAAGTCCCTAATTCCTTGGGGAAAAAAGGCCCCCATCAGATCTGGCTTCAGCCTGGAATCGACCCTGCAGATAGGACCCAGGAAAAATTTCCCAACCTATTTGCTCAATTCACTCCCAATGAAAACTTTTCCCTTGGTTGGGGCTGCAGAGCAGGCTTCCTCCTGCATCCTCACAGGAGGGAGTAGAGGTTACACCTTATAGCACAGGGAAGATGTCCTATGTCAAGGTCAGTCTTCTAGATCTTACAAAAAGTATTGTGAGAGAAGAGAAATGGACCTCCACTGTAGCAACTTTTGAGCCATTTTTCTGCTTGAATCACATTTTGTTGGATGTTGGGGCAGGAAAAGCCCAGAAGAGACAGGCAGTAAAACTGAGATCTGTAGCAAATGCTAACGAGAGAGCGTTAAGAGAGTTTAAATGGACAGCTTACATCCAATGGAAGAGTAAATGTGGTTAACGCAAAGCATTTTAAAGCTGATGGTAGATGACAACTATGTTCCTTTGTACCTGATTATTAAATGGTGTTGGATTAATCAGTCATTAAGTGGTATTTCTGTCTCTCCTCTGCCACACAGATGGGTCATTCCTGTGAAACACTGTTTTGCGTGTGCCTGGACCGGTAGCATGGGATCAGCTTCTGTTTGCAGAGGTAAGAAATGGATCCTTCTTCACTACTATCTCATAGGCTATTTTTCTATCTATTACATGGGAAAAGAGAAATCTGCATAACTGGGACATTGATGTTCAGATTCAGCTTGGCTGGTTTTGTTCTTCCTAATCAAAATCTGAGAACCGCAGAGGTATTTTCTCCTTGTGAAAATTGCAGTGTGCTATCACCAGACAAAATTGTGATGTTCCACCTTGGAGAAGACAGTAGTTAAGAGATGATCCTTCAGGGCACATTTTCTCAGTTGCTCTGGCTTGTCTTGGTATATAAGGAGTGATGGGCCTCAGCGGCATGCAGAAACAAACAGATCCTTTAAGAAAGTTAATTTTTACTATAGCCACAGTGAAGAGTGAAAGGAACTGTGAGTGAGAGCTGTGTTGCTCCTGTGGAAGTGGCCCTAGGATTGTAAACAAAAAGTCATGGCTTCTCTGCAAGACTTTCCACCAATCTCTCAGTCATTTGGACAACTTTCAATTATTCCCTTCTGGACCTCAAAGCTGAACTAAAAATAATAAGAAAAAAAGAAACTTTAAACAGCAGCAATTCCTGGAAATTCTCCTGAGCCTTCTGGTATGGTCCTAGTAACATGTATCAGGAAGCAGAGTATGACTGCATAAAGCGTTTGGCATTGATTCAATATATAGATTGGTGGTGTCTCAGCCCCTGTTTTAATCTTTCCATTACCTATGGTATTTTTTACAAAGAAAGTCTTATTGTTTAGAGAACAATTTCTAGCAGCCTTCAAATAGATAGACGCTGCAGCATCTTAATGGAAGGTAAATTACTGGTGCTTTCACAGCCAGAGCCTCTCCCTGGTCTGATGGAAAGGTTAACCATTTAGCACCTTCTCTCTCCGAACACCACTTTCCATGAATGAGAATTTGGCAGGATTTGTCACAGTGTAGTCAATAGTGGGAACAGCTTCTCCATATTTGCTGTGAAGGTTAGTTACTCCATGCCGAAGGGGGCTATATTTTTAGCAGTGGGGAAACTCCATGTGGGGAGAGCATCTGGCTGGGGAACAACTTGCAGGGAGACAATGGCCCTGCTGCCAGTGACAGCCACACCTAGACTGCCATGGGGGGGCTTTTTGCCAACCAGGGTAATGCAGGTGATCTGCCCACACCTCCCCCCCCACCCCCCCATGCCAGCAAATGAGCAATCACACTTGAGCGCCAAAATCGGATTCCAGCTGAGATGTCTAGGTGGGGAAGGCAATTCCTTTAATCCACTAAGCTACTTTAGTTCCCCGTCTTTATCTGAAACCCACAGACAGTGTCACTGGGAAAGTGATGAACTTAACTGCTTAATGCAATCAGCGTTCCCAGGTGCAAATTGGGGTTTCTTGGTTACCTTTCTTAAAAGGGAAACTGCGGGGGGAAAAAATCCCCAAAACTCTATTACAACCTTGGATGCACCATTTTAGAATCAAATCCTCATCAGACAACCTGTGCCAGTCAAAAAGCATCTCAGAAGAGGATGGGTACAGGACTGGTGTGGGATGTTCAGTCTGAAAATGGCCACAAGCCTGAAACTCTGTATTTTAAAAGCCAAGCAAATTCAACACAAACGCTAAAAAGCATGGAGCTGGTTTAATCCATAGGATGGCCAGCAGACACCAAGTGACACGTTGATTTTCCTGTCTCTCCCTGTTATTTTGTAAACCACAGAGGCTTCCCACACCTCCACACTGAATCCAGCTGTCAGAGATCCATAGTTTAGGGTGGGCACTTGCATGGAAGCACTTGGATGACTGCAAGCAGCGCAATGCTTAATGAAAGTCGCTCTTGGCATCAGGCTTTTAAAGCCCCCCCAACTATTATTGTGCTTAGGTTTTGACAAAGGGGAACTCTTTTGACAAGAGGGTTTGCTAAAACCCACCTCTAGTTCTGCCTGTGGGTGGGCATCAGGTGTGAGGCTCAGACGACTCCTCCCTCCGTCCAACATCCTTGTACTGTCCCAGCCCCAAATTTCCACATGAAAGCCACAGAGGGACTAGGGAGAATTTGGGAAAGGATGAGGACCTGGCATTGAACATGACAGCTCTCAGGTGAAACTGCTGCAGAAGCAGGACCATGACAATGTTGGGAAAATCCTTGCAGAGGATGATCTGGAGATGCTGATGCAAAATATGCTGATAGAAGCTTGTTTGCAC
>JAWWEU010000001.1:55981247-55994592 GCA_035583155.1 Acropternis orthonyx | reverse complement strand
AACCAATGATTGTGTAGCTTGCTGTGCGTAAACCCTGGAAAAACCCTATATAACCTGTAAGATTTAGCAATAAAATGAAGCATTGACCATACCTCTGTGAGGGCTCGTCATTGACTCGGGAAGCTCCCTCGCATCATGACCCCAGGGTGGAGCCTTGGTATGCCTTATTCCCACCCTAGGTCCCTTCTGAAAGGCATCTCAAAACCTTGATAGAACCCCCAAAGCCCCCCTTTCCCACCCCCACCACACCAGTCAGCTTGACGCAAAACTTAAAATGCTCCATCACCCTTCACAAGGTTATTAAAGGCAATGAAGTGGGGGACTCTGGGAGGGGAAAGCTACTTGCAGTGCCACTAAAGCAGGGAGGGGTCTAACAACTGAACAAGCCTCTTAAAAGGCTTTGAAAGTCAAAGGCAGAGGCACTGGGAAGATTTGTTGTTATATTTGCCTTTATAATGCACTCAGGAATTTTCTTCCATAAAGGGTCCATTCTGTGTTTAGCTCTGATACCCTGACCACATACCAAGGCACCCTCTTTGTCCCCTTCACTCCCTGGATCAGGAGATGACTGCTCTTTGGTAGTCTCACCCTTGCCTGCATTTTACTGGGGAACAGCGTTCTGCCCCTGTGTTCATCAAGTTCATCTCCAAACAGTGGTTGTTACCACAATTTTCCTTCACCCATCCCTCTTCTTTTGCCATGCAAAATCCTGGAGTTTTTCTCTTGCTGTATTTTCTGTCTCACTATTTCCACCCTGAAAATTGACAATTTCTGGAGTTCTGGCTCTTCTCTCACCTTAGGGTCAGGTATTTGTTTTTCCCTGGATGACAGGTGCCAGCCTGGGACTTGGCAGGCTGGCAGAGGACACAGGACAGTGGTGCCCTGGGGAAGAGACCAGTCGCTTGCAGAACAATTTCCTGTTTGTGCAGCCCTGAGTCCTGATCCAGGCTTGAGGACAGCACAGCTCTCCCTGTGTTTCTGTCATCACCCTCAGAGGTGGCCTCCAGCTGTTTCCTAATCTCATGGCTGTTAAAATCATTCCCTCAAAACTGAGATGTACCTTGATTTAAAGCAGGTTTATTCCACAACCCATCCCTAAGGATGCAGGGCACTGCTGACTTATGGCTCATGGCAATAGCCACGTGGATGAGAACCAGGAGTAAATTGAAGGCCCCCTTGAAAACAGGGGAAACAGATGTTCAGAAGGCTCACACTCCTCATCATTAACTTCAGAATGCAAATGCCTGATAATTCCTCATTTTATTGCCCAGTGTCGTGCTCAGTGTCAGAGTACAATCCTGCAGGGATAATCCATACATCAGCTCTGAAGGTCACGGCAGTGGTGGGAACACACCTAAACAGGTGAGGGGAAATGGAGCAGGGGGCCACTGTTGCAGCCAAAGGCTGGGCTGTGGTTGGGAACAAAAGGGTCTCCTGAATAATGATGAGAAAATGAAATACCAGGGTTTGACAACAGAGAGGGGAAGGGGAAGGTCTACCCTGGATAAACAGGACTGCTGAAGCTGAAGATTATCCTGAGCTCGATTCCTGACCACTTTTGGTGTTCAGATTTTTATGAGTAAAAAACCTCAACATTTCTTTGCTTGGAAAGAATCTTGTGAAAGACAATTCCCTGAATCCAACGTGATTTTGTTGGGAAGTGGATCTGTCCTGAAAAGCAAACGAGTTTTCTCTGTGTATTAGGAAGATTTTTAACTACCTGATGAATAGAGATTTAACACTATCTGTCATTTTCTTACTCTTATGCTTCTTTTTTCAGCTATTTATTCATACCCTTCCCCCCTGCTTTTCCTTTTCAGCTTTCCTTCCTGCTCTTCCCAAGCACTGTCACTGTTCATACCCAGCTAATAGTGACCAGGACCACAGATGTGGTGGTGAGGTGGGAGAGGATGAGATTTTGCACTCTTTGACCTTGTCACTTAGACCTCCACACTGAAGATCACACTCCTTTGGCATCTAATTCTTTCTGTACGGAATAGCATTCAAAAGGAGATTTTACTGAGGACAACACACGAACAAGCATGTGATGTTGTGTCTGAGAGGTTCCTGCGCTTACTGCAGCAGCTCAGCTGGCCTCTGCTGCAGCAGGAGGGACGTGGCATTGCTCATGGAAGAAAGTACAATGGAAAGAAAGAGCCTAAATGACACAGGATATGGAATGGGGCCCACAACCCACAACATAGAGTGGCTTACTGGACCTTGATGCACAGCAGGGAGCACTGCTGGTAATATTTAAGCTGGATTTACAATGCAAAGGCTTAACTAGTGAGCTGTATTTCCATGTAAATGGATTTCTACGAATGCATGTATGGAAAAACAGCAGCATGGATGAGTGGAGTGGAGCTGAGGCAGGCAGGTGCACCCACCATAAGCAATTTACTGCATTTGTTGGGAGACCGGTGGAACCTCCTTTCATGTTCTCTTAATGTCTAGAGTTTTGTTTAACAAGCAGGGAAAACATGAATATTTATTCTAACATTTAACAGTGCATACCAAGTATAGGTCAAATATATATTTGATGACAGCACGACCACAGCAGTATTCCTTGGGGATCTGAGTAATACAAAGGCACCTCTAAGTTTTCCACTTAACAGACCTTTGTATATCATCATGGACACTTGTCCACACTTGAAATGTAGCAGTTTAATAACCATGAAGTAACTGGAAATAACAAATGAGAAAATGTCTGACTAGAGTGATATTAATTATTTGCAACAAAACTGTCTAGCCACTGTGCAGTTGTACACCTAAGATTAGCTTCAATTACTACATTAAAAGGTCAGCATGAAATGAGGGATAGAAAAACAACATCTCTTGTTTGTGAACATATGCTGTAGACAGTCAGGAGTGAGATGTTCCAGACCTCATCCTGACATTTAAAAGAGCACAGGGGTATGTTATTCTAACCACTTGCATCCCATTTATGAATTTCAGCTCATGCTCACCAAACAGAAGTCACGTGCACATGCACAGACTATTTTTGATAAGCAGCTAAGGCCCATTCCTGAAAAAAACCAGAGGGACAGAGAGACTCTGCAGCTGTGCCTACAACCAGGATAACATCTTGGCCAGGAACAACCTACCCTTATCCTTGAGAAATAAAATACGCACAGTAATCCAGCAAGGGAGATGTCCAGTGTACGGTTAATTTTGGGGAGGCATATTGATCATTTTGCAGTAGTAATGAAGTGAGGCAATATTTAGAGGTCTCCAAGGGTATGTTAATCAAGAAGGCTTTGCCTTGGTGCTTCAATGTGATGCATTAGAGACAGCATGGACAACACAGAGAAACCAGTCAACAGACCACTGAGCGATGATCTGTGCTATGACCACAATCCTAAGTGCAAGACTCATATCAATATTCAAGTGTGCCTAGCAAAAGACCATAAAAGAAACCTGTGAGATGTCAAAGGCTAGGCACAGAGGAGTCGGGCAAACAAGGATTTCACCTCATCTAGACATGCCCAGCCTTTGGGAAGGGGGTGTGTGCTGTATATTAAATGTGAAGCCAGCAAGAATTCAGACAAGATAAACCCCAAATACTGAAAACATGGGTGTGCATGAAGGAATGCATTTTTGTCATATTGCTACTTTCCTATTATACTTTCTTTGCCTAGCCTTTTTTGAGATCATTTCATACAAAATAGAGCATAATATTCAGATCATGGGATGCAGGCATACACAGAGTCAATACCTCTGAGCTGGGTGTAAGGAAGAAATTTGGTCTCATGAGAGACAGGAACCAGTGTGGAAATGACTGTAGCGACAGACCAATATCCCTTCTGAATTACTAAGTCCAGACATTCAAGGGCAAGATTATTCCTTTCCAACCTTTCTTTTTATGAAATCTTCCTCTTCTCCCAAAAGATATAACATGCATGTTAAAAAGGAGTTCAAGGCAGTAGGTAATGCAGAGAATTATAACCCCTTCCAAAATAAATGTTTAATATTAAGTATGGGCACATTGTTTCATGGCTAAAACCTGAGCGCTCACTGCTAAAAATGCAGTGAAACACAAGGCCAATCTGATCACACTGCCTTTCACTGTGGCATCAAATTGTAGCAAGCAGAGGGTTTATCCAGCTCACTAATATGAGGAGATTTTTGATCTTGTTTGTCTTTTTAGGATAAACAGATGACATTAGAGTTTGCGTCAGATTCTGCCTTCCTGATCAGCAGAATCTGCTTACTACAGATAAGTGTGACAAGTTTAATTTACGCCGCAACAGAACCGTGATGAAAAACATTGAATCTAAATAAGATTTTTGATAAAGCTTTCTTACCAGAAGAGGAAAGAGCACAGTAGTTCATACATGCATGTACACTCAGTTATACATACACAGCCACTGGATCTTAAGACATTATTAATGGATTTGTTTGGCTTTGTTATTTTTAATGCCTAAAATATCTTCTTTGTTGGATGGCTAACTTTAATGTCATATTGGCCTCAGATTTCCCCCTGAGGGAACTTGCAATCTGTATTAACAACCCAATTCAGCAGAGAGGCCCATTTAACACTCTTATTAGCTCACTACAAAGATTAATTAAGCAATGATCTCTTCCAAACAGTTCCTCATCAGTGGTTAATAACATGTTTGTTAGTTAACTTCTGAAGGCTAGATCTGTGATGGGGAATGTTCTAGTGAGCTGGTTGACTGTTTTAGGAATTATTAAAGGTTTTACTGTCAATGTAAATTGTACTTCAGGATTTGTGGCAGGACCAGTGTTCATAAATTGTTATCTGCCAAAAAAAAAATAAGCAAATTTATCCATGTAGATAGAAAATCAGTCATTTAAACAGTGGGGGTTTAAGACTCTATTAGAAAGTGGGCCATGTTGAAGATAACTATGTATCTACAACGGTCTTCATAATATTCTTTGCAATGTATTTTTAAGCATGCCTAACACTTCTATTGGCTTTTAGAATGTTTTTGTTTACAACAGCTTTCTATTGCCATCTAATAACTCCTTTCCCAGCAAGCTTTCTTGCAGCTGCCAGCCCACAAGCAGCAGCACGTGCCAGCAGCAGAGGGATGGAGCAGGTCAGGGGTCACAGCTAAGAAATAATTGGGATCAGGCTATATATCAGGCTATGCTCTGCCCACCACTAATCCAGGTCAAAAGCTGCATAAAATTTAATTTTGTAAGCATGGAAAGAAACTTTTGCAGCTCTTGATCAGTGAATCACAAAGCTACCCTAGTCTTGAAGAAGGAAGAGGAAAAAAACCCAACAATTCAAATTAATTTATGGTTACATTGATTTCTCCTCCATCCCTTTATGGGACTGTGTCAGCATTTATCAGATTGAAATAGGTTACAATGCCTCCAGATAAAATATTTCCTTTGGAACTGCAAAACTTGTGATTTTATGCCCTGCCTAAAAACGTGACATCATGTAAATCCTCCTAAACATGCCAATTTGCTAACATTTATGACATCTCTGCCCATAGGCAGCCTGAGGTAAAACCAGGCCCTCAGGGCCATGGTCAACATGTTGGTGCTTCTCATCTGAGCCGCCCCTTCTACAGTGCACGGCCAGGAGCAGCACCCTGAGCCCACGGCCCTTCTGCGGCACCAAGACCACCATAGAGGCACTCAACAGGGTGTCCCACAGCTAGACCAGACCAGTTACCCTCTGGAAACTGTAGTAAAAACATATATATGTATTTCACTAACAATCAGGGACAAAAGCGAGGGAAACTCCTGCTCTTTAACTAATATTCTTCTTTTTTTGCTACAAAAATCAATACAACAGTGATTAGGTACTTTTAGAGCAACATAAAATATTTCAAAACTAAAAAATAACCCTACCAGATAAATTCTCCTCTGTTGTTCTCAGGTGAAGAGCTGAAAACCAATTTCTACGGTTCAGAAGCAAGCAGGGAAGAAAAACATCTTTTCAGATATTGGATTTATCACTTTGGTAGTACATCAATTTTATCATGTCATTCTCTTCACAGTTCACATTGGTTTATACAGGTGAAAATTAGAGTTGAATATCCCATACATAAATGTGATCTTTCCTTTCTGTCCAGATGTGCATGGCTGAGTGGAGCCTGAAACTGATATATGCCTGTTGCCTGAAAAAAAAGTCTGGCTCTCAAATTCTCTGTCCAGTTGCCTTATTTGTTAGCTACCCAATACATTTTGCTATAGGCTCCAGCAATTTAAGCAAAATCAGGCTGTTTTATGCTCTTATGATATTTAAGCAGTATTAAATCACTTTTCCTAAAACAGTGCTAAAGTGGGACCCTAATTTGAGCATTTCCTTACGAATCAGTCTTGTGGTTATGTAGCACTCCCATGACATTTCAATCTTGATGAAGATGCCATTCGTCCTATTTCAGGAAAAGGCTCATGTGCCCATTCAAACACATACAATGAACAGAACAGCTCAGGTTTTTACAGGTTTAGAAATGTTTTAAAACCAATGTTTATCACTCTCTCTCTCTTTCTTTTTTTTTTTTTTTAAGCTTCAGATCTGCTAAGATTCCATGCTTCCATTTGGGCCTGAGGATGCCGTGATTTATGCTGAGCTGTCATCAGACAGCACTCCTATTTTTTATGTGTAGTTATGAATGCAGCGTTAACTAGACCAAACAACAAGACAGAACTGTGCGTCACACACTGCAGGTGCTTTAGATTCTACTGACAGATAGGCAAGGCCATCTCCGTAATTTGTGCACCAAGAAAGAAAAAAAGGGTGGGTTAGATTATAGCAATAAAACTGGAAGTTAAAGGCATGAATTCAGCAAATAGATTATGCTATCATTCCAGAGCAGACAGTAAAGAAGTCACAGTTGCCCATTTATGTTTTGACTGTTCATGCGTCAGATGAGATCTGCAAAGAGGGGTACCACTGCTTGGGGAAAGAGTGGAGAACAGAATAGTTGCTGTTAAGTGTGAATTTAACAGTGCATTTGTTATTTGGGCAACTTGCTTTGGGATAAGCTGGCAAAAAAATCCTTTTCCATAAAGAAAAAAAGTGGAATTTCAGATCATGCAGGAAAAATGTCACAGTCAAGCGTGTTATCTGTCAGTTTATCTCTCTCTTACAGTGGTCCTAACCAGACACTTCAAAAGGAAATTCAAAAGCCATCAGATAGTCTTCCATTTTCTAGCAGAATTAGACATAGGCTGACACAGCCTGCTCAGCAGCTCTTACAGTCTTCAAGGGATGAGCAGTTTAAGCCTACACATATGACACCCTGAAAGACTCAAACATGCCCACGACAATTCTCCAGCAGAGGAACGTGATTTTCTGAGTCTGAATGACTGTGTGATGGAACCTGGTCCATCCCAACTTGAATTCTCCACAAGAAAATGCCCGCTGTGATTTGGCAGCTGGATCAGAGGCTTTTCCTAACAGGCAGCTATCCTGTTTCAGGAACTAGGACAGCTTGCTCACACAGAAACAAACTGCTGTGTACCAGAATCTCACAATGCCTGAGAGCCTTCCCCATTGTGCAAAAATTCATATAATATAAGCTGTTTTAGATGCAGCCTTAGTTTACCTCCCAGGAACAGCTGCATATGCTTACAGCATGCTCAGTGCTTTTTAAAATGTTGGTAGGTTGTAACTTCTCCAATGTCCTACAACTTGAACTCTAAGCTTAATTAGGCACTGTGAGGAAAACAGGAATTTCCATTTTATTATTCAGTTCTGTCACCTTTAATTTTGCTGAATTACAGCTGAACTCTGTCATAAGGAGCAACAAAAAGGTATATTCTGTGTTCCTTTTTCTGGACCACTATTTCACATAATTTAGTAATATCTGCTATTACTCATTTCCTTTCTAAGGACACGGTCCCAAGAATTTTAATATCTTTGATATAAGATCTTCCATGCCTTCCCCAAGTTCTCACCTGCTTTGCAATAATGTTTCTTGCACTAAGAACCTACTCACAATGCAGTTTCTACCTTTCCATACATCATCTTTTCCGTGTATCCTTCTATTTTTGGCTTTACATACATCCCTCTAGATCAGATTGAATTTTTCCATGAACTATAGGGTTCTTTCTGGTACCAATATTACAAACTTATGACACTATAAGGTATAGACACTGATTAAATTTTCTGCTTCAGTGCTATGTCAATGTGGGGGATTGACCCTGGCTAAACACCAGGTTCCCACCGAAGTTGCCCCATTTACTCCTCTCAGCTGGACAGGAGAGAGAAAACATAGTGAAAGGCTTGTGGGTCAAGATAAGGACTGGGAGAGATCACTCACCAATTACTGTCACAGGCAAAACAGATTCAATTTGGGGACAACTAATTTAACTTATTATAAATCAAGTCAGAGTGAAGTAACAAAAACTAAAAACCAAATCCTAGAACACCTTTCCCCTACCCCTCCCTTCTTCCTGGGCTTAACTTTACTCTCAAATTCTCTGCCTCCCGCACCTCAGCAGCACTGATGAACAGGGAATGGGGGCTGCAGTCAGTTCATCACACATTGTCTCTGCTGCTCCTTTCTCCTCAGAAGGACTCACATTCTTCCCTGCTCCAGTGTGGGGTATTCCCATGGAAGACAGTCCTTCATGAACTTCTCCAACATGCGTCCTTCCCATAAGCTGCAGTTCCTCGTGAACTGTTCCAGTGTGCGTCCCCACAGGGTCACAAGTCCTGCCAGAAAACCTGCTCCAGAGTAGGCTTGTCTCTCCAAGGTCCTGCCAGGAGCTTTCTCCAGCATGGGCTTCCCACAAGGTCACAGCCTCCTTTGGGCTCTGGTGTGGGCTCCTCCATGGACTGCAGGTGGATCTCTGCTGCCCCATGGACCTCCACGGGCTGCAGGGACACAGCTGCCTCACCGTGTTGGGCTGCAGGGGAATCTCTGCTCTGATGCCTGGAGTGCCTCCCCTTCTCCTTCTTCACTGACCTTGGTGTCTGCAGGGCTGTTTCTCTTATGTATTCTCACTCCTCTCTCCACCTGCAATGGCATATGTTTTTCCTCCCCCTTCTTAATTCTGCTGTCCCAGAGGTGCTACCACCATTGCTGCTGGACTCAGCCTTGGCCAACAGTGGGTCCATCTTTAGCCAGCTGGCATGGGATCTGTTGGACATGGGGGAAGCTTCTGGCAGCTTCTCACAGAGGCCATCCCTGTAGCCCTTCCCACTACCAAACCCTTGCCATGCAAGTCAAATAGAATCAATTTGGACATCTTGGTGCTGACTCGCAGAAGGACTTGAAATGAGCTAAATGAATGGGCCACATTCACAACTGTGATTTGCAAATTTTCTCATCTTCCTTCTCAATTCCTTCCCAGATCACAAATGTATAGGGAGGTCACCCACTGTGAGCTATTTGTGATGACACATGATCATTTAATTCTCCATTTTACCTTCTGTTTCCCAGTTAATTTTAAATTCATGTCATTTCTTTATCCTTCACTTACTACAGCTTAATTTTTTTCTAGTAACCTTGTGCGAGACATTTCGAAAGTCCTCTGAAACCTCTTGCTAACATATTTTCTATGAGCATGCAAGACACAGACACAGGAATGGTGTCTAAGACAGAGCCAACTGCAGGTTTCATGCTGGCACAAAGCACCTTTTCAACTCAGCAAGAGGGTAAATCTTGTGTGCACCTATCAGGTCCTTAGGGGGCTCTCAGTAGCTGTCTTAAAAGTACATATGAGCAGCTTAGGCCCACCTGTTCTTTTGCTGACCTTAAGTTTTTTCTCCCCATTTTTCACTTTCTCAGTTTTTCAAAAGACAGAATTCATATTCCATGCTTCTTCTCATTTTCAGGGCTCCTTGTATCTGTAGGCTGAATCCAGCTTCTGCAAGCAGAGGGAAGCAGATCAGGGCAGACCAGGTGAGAACTTGCAGGTACTACAGAGTAGTAAAACTACTCCTTTCCCCACTGGTAACACCCATTTTGAACCATGTTATGGTTACACAGCCTGTCTCCAGAGTATTTCATCAGTGCATCATGTGCTCAGTTAGCACACCTAGATCCTTCTGTCTCCATCATTCTGATGAGTGAGCTCCTGGCTTCTAGGAGTGTGAAGCCACACTTCCAGGCTGACAATCACAACCTGTGCTACTCAGTTGTGTCCCATTTCTTTTATTCCCTTCCTTACGTACTTCCCATGCAGTGCCCCAAGCACTCCCCATACCCTTAATACATTCAAATAACAACTTTAATCATGAAGCTAATGAGAAAGCGCATTTTCCATTCCCCCCAAAGCTGCAAGCTTTCTTCAAATCCTCATCCAAAACCCATTGTTTCAATCATCCCTTGTTTAGGAACTGCGTGCTTGCAACCATCACAATCCTTTCATATGTGAACATACGCTTAAAATCTGGCAGCATATTGTTCTGTGCCACAGCAGTTTGTACTAGTGTGTCTTCTGACACTTCACTCTTCGTAGATTATACCTTGACTTCATCACTAAGGAAAACAAGTAAGCCTGTGGTAGGTGCATCCCCAGCAGCAAAAGCTGAGATCAAGAAATTAAGTTTTCTCAGAATACATTTATCTCCCCTCTTTCATCAACTGATCCCTACTGATAGGGCAGAGGCAATAACTGGCTGTTGTGTACAAAAGCAGTCTTCTTCCATAGAACTTTAGGCATTTAGGCATCGAACGCTATTTTAGCACTTGTCTCTGCTGCACGATTGGTCTCCTTTATTGATTTTGATAGCACAAATTTCCAAATTCTCTGTAGGCTAGTTGTTTAAGAACCCCCTTGCATCTTGATGTTTGGTCACATTGCTTTGAGTTTAGGGCTTTGTTTAGAGCTTTTTATTAACATTTTAACACTTTGTTTGCCATTCTCAATGTGTTACCTGAAATTGCATCCAAAGAACCTTGGATGCCCACACTGCCTGCAATACCTCATCTACTACACAACGTGTGTACCAAAACCAAGCATTTGGTGCTATCTCCTTAGGCTTCCCCTTTGCATTAAAACAAAGACCTCTACAGTAAAAACAACTATTTTGTACAAAGACCCTTTGAACTGCAGACTTTGACTGCTACTGCAAAACAGGAGGTTCCTGAACTCTTTCAGCTGGTAGCAACTGTTGGAATTGAACACACATGCTGTGTCCTGCCTCATACAGGCAGAAAAGCTCCAGCCAGCCTGCTCTCTATTGAAGGGCACCCCTTCAGAAAAAGGAGAGCACAATGTGTCGAGGCAATTCAAATAAAAGCCTTAATTTAGTAAAATTGTTTAAACTCTGTCTTTTGAGTACACTGTGCAGATGGCCCAATGTCAAAATCCGTATCCCCCTCCACTAGCTGAAGCAGTAATAGCCCTAAAGTACTATTTCAGATAACGAACATGACAATATCCCAAGATGCAGGTCATAGTCCCATTTGTGTCTTGAGGCTCTAAAAACCTGCTGTCTGTGAATCTGTTACGGCTGCAAGGGCTGGACACAGCGTTTCACCTGGGTGAAAGCCTGCTTCTTCTTACCAGCACACGAGGCAGCTTCTTGTTCTGCAGCGCCACGTTCCACATTGCACCTCAGGGATGCTTAAAACTAATTTATCACCCAACTAGGCACAGCATGGGCTTAGCAGCAGAAAGGGCTGACATCTCTAATTTGGTACAGGGACGGCTTTAAAGTTGCTGCCACAGCTTAAAAGGAGAAACTGAGTGGGAAAGATGCTTCTCCACATTTTCAGACTTGGAGCTGGAGCACCCAAGGGCACTCAAGGCACACGTTCAGCCCTGTCCCTGCCCCACTGCACCTGAAATGTTACAGGCACCCATATACCCTCCTGAAGCCTTACAAAATGTGAAATGGACTAAAATTCTTTCATCTACTCTTTTCCACATAAAACAAAGGAAGGAGAGAAATGGGGAGAAAGGAGGAGATGCAAGAGGCTAAAAGGGCTGGTAGACTCCATCAGAGAAATGATGATCAACACAGGGAAGGGGATGGGAGGCCCTAAAGCAAGGTCTGCCATTCAGACCAGTTTCATGCTTTTTTCTGAAACTGGGATGTGGGCAATTCTCCTTTTCCAAAAGCTATTGTAAAATCACCTAATGACAGTTTTTAACTTATATTCCCTGCAAAATAAACATTATTTTTAGTTAAAACAATGGAGACCAAAATACTCATACACAGGAACCTCACACTTACTGGGCTCTGCCTGTACACTAATTCCTGCCAGCTGATGGGAAATTGCTTGAAAAAAGCAAAAATCTTAGTGCTTCCCACAGGAACAGGCATGCTTTCTGCCACTACGGTAACATACTTCTGCACTTTTAAGTGCTGCAAACTGAATCAAAACAAGGGTGTGTAAGACTTCAGCACTGTTCTTTGTAATCCCAACAAATGGCTGTGCAGGTCAGCACTGGCTTTCCCAGGACACTATCACTTCAGGAAATACAGCAGCCCATCAAACCTACTTCATTCTCCATTTTCTTGGGTAATGTGAAATATTCTTCTGCAAACTAAGTGCATGTACACACCTTGACTGTTTTACAGGAAGAGTGTTTAAAGCACAGTGTAATTAAATGCCACACCATGAATCTATTTTGTCTACTGTGGTCTTAGATAAGGCTGTTTCTAGCTATCAAACATTTTTATGTCTTTTAGAGACAGAGATTAAAATAGGCTTTAACATAATTGGTAGCAACGATCTAATACTATCAGCTTAAAGGTAGCATTATTGTAGCTGTAAAACAGGTCAGAACGCATTTAAATGCTGAATAGAATTGGTTTGTTAACTCTTGCTCAGGTACTAGTGTGTTTAAGACACGTTATTTTTTTGAGTATATGAAACCACCAATGGCATTAAAAATAATAGCAGGTTAAAAATGTCCAGCAAGTGAAAAACAGATTAATTTTTGCCTGAATCACATAGTTTAATAAGAATCAAACAAATGGTAGATATTTCTCATGTAATTTATATTTGACACAATTATACACTGGTGTGTGGGCACTTACAAAAATAGAAATAAACACACACCCCCAGATCTCTTTTAACAATTCCTTTAAATGCAGTTTAAAAGCATTTTACCAAACACTCATGTACTAGGTGTTACAGAAAGCATTACAGTAAGAAATCTTTGTATTTCAAGTGAATTGCTATTCATAGTTAGGCCTTTGCTTGAAGCCAATACCACTGTCAGCAAACACAAGAGATGTAAGACAGACCTGCTGTTAGATAGCACACTCAGCATCCCACCTCAACATGCTGGTTCCAAGTGGAGAAAAAGGGTAAGAAACTAATAAAAACCAACTGTCAAAAAACTTAGTCATTCATAACTCATTTTTAACCTGAATGAGAACAATAAAGCAAGTTGCTTTGCAGCAAGCCAGTATCAAGGTGTAACTATGGATTCCAGTGGGGGGGGGGGG